>CM059192.1:62002791-62664285 GCA_030323885.1 Branchipolynoe longqiensis | reverse complement strand
ATATATTATATATACATCTGTAATTCAAACACAATGTCTGTAACATAAATAGTGGATGAAGTCAACTCACAAACTACAAAGCAAATATTGTTAACAATGTATACACAGCAAAACTAACATCTAACACAACTGAACAATAACACAACAGGAATATAAAAACCTAACGCGTTTGTTGGAGGGAGTGGGCCCTTAAATTAAAACTTTAACAAAAATAAAGAAATACTGTAATAATTAAATCAAACACATAAACATTTGCACATTACCTATATGCTATAGACACGCCATCCACCGATGGACTAACTTCGACGACTATATGTTATTAACAGGATGGCAAATAAACATAGTTGTAAGAATGCAAATATTGGATATATCAGCGGTTATGAAACGAACATAAGGAAATAGATATAAAGCAAAACATTATCTGAATTTCATAACGCTAAATAAAAACACTTACTCTTCGACCTCGACCACGTCCATGTTGTGGGTGGTGGTGGCTTTTGGCTGCTTCGGACGCATCTTTCCTTACAGAAAATAACAAAGAAAAATAGAGTTACTACGGACCAAGAGACCTTCTCTCTAACAATGTTTGGTTTAACATTCACAAATCAGTACATAGTCTGATGTTACTGGTCTGTGGGAGGTAATAGTCTAATACTAATACACTCACACACATATTATTGCTGAAAGAAAAAAAACATTGGCTACCGAGTGATAATATCACTTAAAATATTACAACTCGTCAACTGTACAACACAATCAACAAGTACTGCAAAGTGAATAAAATCATATTCTACTTGAGTTTATATGTGAGCTACATACCAGCACCAAGTATTATTGCAGGATGGCTACAAGTAAAACATCGACTAGATTATTACATATTTTTTGTTTTTTTGTGTTACTTACGTTTGCTGGATCAATGTCAGTGAGCCACGAACAATGTCATCCGACGTCGCCTAAAAATCCGGGGGTAACTACTAGAAACGGGTACTTAGCAACCAAGTAGATAAGTAGTTAGGCTTGGCCCAAAGCATGACGTCATCGGACCATATATGGAAGCCGTGCGGGGAGGGACCAGTGTAGTTTGGTATCCCGCCACGGACAACTGCATAAACAAATTAACATAAATACAGATAATATACCACACACACCCCAATGCCGGCCTTTTTTAAATCAATATTTACATTCCCTAAATATATATAATTCAAACAAAACTCTCAAAGTGAGATGCCGTACATCGGGCCTATAAGCGAGTTCAGCATCTCGGGCGCGCGGTGGTTGATGGGAAGTCATCGGGATAAACAAACCCACGTGCATGACTCAGCCTGGCGGTACGCGCAGTGCAAAACGTTTATTTTATTCAAAATTAAGAGAAATCCAGAACCCTAATCATATCAATTTAATATAATCTTTTTGGTAAACATGTTTTCTATATGTGTACCAAGCGATTTGTTTCTAGGTGGTGTGGTTTTAGAGATATTTCACTTTTTCTGTAAGAAGATTGCTCACGGCCATTGACAATGCCTCGAGTTTGCCGGTACGCGCAGTGCAAAACATTAGTTTTAATCAAAATTAATAGAAATCCAGAACCCTAACCGTATCAATTTAATATAATCTTTTTGGTAAACATGTTTTCTATATGTGTACCAAGCGATTTGTTTCTAGGTGGTGTGGTTGTAGAGATATTTCACTTTTTCTGTATGAAGATTGCTCACGACCATTGACAATGCCTTGAGTTTGCCGGTACGCGCAGTGTAAAACATTAGTTTTAATCAAAATTAATAGAAATCCAGAACCCTAACCATATCAATTTAATATAATCTTTTTGGTAAACATGTTTTCTATATGTGTACCAAGCGATTTGTTTCTAGGTGGCGTGGTTTTAGAGATATTTCACTTTTTCTGTAAGAAGATTGCTCACAGCCATTGACAATGCATTGATTTGCCGGTGTTGCGGATTCCGAGGGACACCAGTTTGCCAGGGACACATCGCTTCTGCACATGCGTCAAAATCGAACAGCATTGTCACTAACGTTATAAATTTAATATAATGTTTTTGGTAAAGATCTTTTCTATATGTATACCAAACGATTTGGTTCTAGATGGTGTAATTTGAGAGATATTTGACTTCTTCTGTATTTTATGTAGGAAGATGGCTCACGACCATTGACAATGCCTTGAGTTTGACGGTATGCGCAGTGCAAAACGTTAGTTTTATTCAAAATTAATAGAAATCAAGAACCCTAACCTTATAAATTTAATATAGTCTTTATGGTAAAGATGTTTTCTCTATGTCTACCAAGTGATTAGTTTCTAGATGGTGTAATTTGCGAGATATTTGACTTCTTCCGTATGAAGATTTGCTCACGGCCGTTAACAATGCATTTGAATGGAAGTGTCCCTGGCAAACTGGTGTCCCTCGGAATCCGCATCACCGGTACGCGCAGTGCAAAACGTTTATTTTATTCAAAATTAATAGAAATGCAGAACCCTAACCTTATACATTTAATATAATCTATTCGTTGAATATGTTTTCTATATGTGTTCCAAGTGGTTAGTGTACATGTGGTGTTGTTTTAGAAATATTTTACTTTTACTGTATGAAGATTGCTCATAGGCATTGAGTTTGCAGTGCACGTGGCTTTGTTTATCCCGACAGCCGACGACCGGAAGTCGGCCCCGCACATGCGCACAGATGATGCTGAACTCGCCTTGACTGCACCCCTGCAGAATAGAATATGCCAGAAGGAGCACCTACACTGGCCCCGATGACGTGAGCGTTATGCCAAGCCTAAGGATTACTTGTTCGTGGCGGGGAGCCAAGCTACGAGGGGGGCATCAGTAACTTAAGGACGACAAGCAAATATCTAAATAATAATAATTAATCAAATGGTGGGTTTGATCAGCCCGGTTGCTGGCTGGTGTTTCACATGTAAACACATAGGCCTACAAGGGGAGAGGGTGAGTTTAAAATTTAAAAAAAGAGAGATTTCCTGTTGCGCCTACTGCCAGGGCCCCCCACCTCCCTCTGCCCTGCCCTCCCCCTCCCTCCTCCTGGTTTCACTACCCTTCCCTGACCCCCCCCCCCCCCTTCACTCATTCCCCTTCCACCCCCCTCACCTCCCCTTCCATCCCAGCCTCACTGCCCTTCCCCTTCCCCTCCCCCTCCCATCCCCACCCTTCCCTCTCCCTATCTCCCTCCTCATCCACCTTACCCAGTAGACTCCCAGCGCTCTCACACCACACATTCCTCCCCTCCCCCTTCCTCCCTCCCCTTCACCCCTTCCTCTCCACCTCCCCCCACTTTTACCCCCCACTCTCTCTCTCCCCCCCTCCTCAGTTGGCACTCTCACACCTCACCTCATCAGCCCCTCCCTGATGTAAGTGTGTGTGTGTGTGGGGGGGGGGGGGGTAGGTCCCCACTGGTTGCATGTTACTACTCCTATAGAACTCCCACCACCACCATTACCCCCACCCTGCCCCTCCACCTCTCCACCCCACACATCCCTGCCACCATACACACATTCTCTGTGGTGGGGAAAGACGGTGTGTCTATTTGGGGTGTAGGTGGGTATGGTGGGGGTGTAGGTGTAGGTGTGTGTGGTGGGTGTGGGGTGTGTAGCGTGTGTGTGGTGGAGGTATAGGTGGTTTGTGGTGGAGTTGTAGGGTCTTGCAGAGTGGCACCTCACAATCTTTAGCATCCCTAAACCCCAACCACACACCTACACCCTCACCACGGCCCTAAAACTCCACCACACACACCAAAGTCCCCCACCACATGACTATCCCCTCACCACATCCCTATGCTCCCACCACACACACACCACACCTACATCACTGCCACCCTATACCACACCCACACCTACACCCTCACCACACACACCAACACCTCAACCACACACACCTACACCCCCACGACACACACCACACACTTACACCCCCAGCACACACACCCACCACAGACCTATACCACCAACACACACATACCTAGACCCCCATCACACCCCACCACATTCCTAAACCCCCACCACACACCTACCAAGTGACAGCAGGGTTTCTTCTGACACTCCAATGCTATCAAAATGATCAAACCCACCACTTGGTGCACTGCTGTTCTCTTGATTACACAGTACAGGCTGAGTGAGCCGTCTTAGTGTTATAGGGTCTTTGGCGATACTAAGCATTGCTCGATCTGAGAGGTTACTGTTCTCTCTCTTTTTGTGTGTGTGTGTGTGGTTTTTTTTGTTTCTTCAAAAGCTAGGTAAACAACAATTAAGTGGTAATTTTAATTTTTTAATTCTGAAATTTGACATGATGAAATAGTAAATTGACAACCATGCAGTCATCAGTCAACCACCCCGCATTGAGTGCAGCGTGAGTATATTTAGAATTGTGGTGCGACATGCCAATTGCTAAATTGGTGGATGATGAACTAGTTCGTAATTGAGACTGCGCATGCGCTGAAAAGGGCATCGAGAGCAAAACAAATGCGCATGGCCATTGAGTTTGGTGATACGCGCAGTGCAAAACTTCGATTGTATTCAAAATTAATAGAAATACAAAACAATTTGGCACAGACATGTTTGCATGTGTGCAATATAATAAAATAAGGACTATATTTAAGACACAACTATCCATAATTAAGCATTTTGCACTAAGAAATATAGAATTCTCCACAAAACAATCAGTCAGTTTACAGGCTGATGTTCCCATTACCATTTTAAATTCTTGTTCTAAATAATATAATTTCAAAAGTGTCAACAGAAATTTGTTTCAAAGAAATATATAACAAATGTCTGATTAAGCCTACCCATTTCCTAGCTATTCAGATGTTATTAACCATAGGATATTAACGAATATTGGATAGACTTAGGATAGTGTCGCTACCTAAGCTAGGGTTTGGCTAGGGCAAGGAGGAGTGGAATGAGAAAGACCAATTGCTTGCAATTGAAAATTCCTCTCGTTAATTAACTGATATACACAGATCCCATATCTGGTTCCTATGATGGAACCATTCATCATGTGATTATATCCCACTCGGTGAGTTCTTTCATCCTGGCACCGAGCCAAGAGACCAACCCTTTCACTATATGTCTTAGCAATGCTGCTTGCCAAGCAAAGGTATCGCCACAAGCACCGATTTCGTCAATCTGCTTTGACTCCAATGACCTTCCAAATTCCAATAGAACTCGACAGGACACGGTGGCCCAATCGGTTGAGCGCAGGCTACACATGCGAAAGGTCGGGAGTTCGAATCCTGGTCGAGTCAAACCAATAGACTACATCACGGTTCCAGCGGCACGGTGCATTGTGGGATGCGTCAGAGCAAAACAACCCCTCCAGAAGCACATGGCACATGCTAATACAGTGGGTGCAGCTATGAAATGTGCTAGTTTCAGCTCATCTCAGCTCTTGTTTGAAACATAGAATACCAACTAAAAAAATATATATAATAAATTAAGATATTAATCTTTTATCCAGCAATGCATTTACATCAAGATAATCAGCACATCTTATGCCATGTGCATTTAGATTTAGAAAAATCTAGGCACTCAGGCTAGTGTTAGAGCCATAGCCAGAGTACTCAATGCATTGTCAATGGCAGTGAGCAATCTCCATACAGAAAAAGTAAAATATTGATAAAGCCACACCATCTAGGCACAAACCGCTTGGAACACATATAGAAAACATGTTTAACACAAAGATTATATTAAATTGATAAGGTTAGGGTTTTGGATTTCTATTAACTTTGAATAAAACTGACGTTTTTCACTGCACGTATTGGCAAACTCAATGGCCGTACGCCTTTGCTTTGCTCCCAACGCCATTTTCAGCGCATGCGCAGTCGGAACCGTGATGTAGTCTATCATTTGCAACATTGATACGTGTCACTTCCTAGCTTGGCACTCGGCATTGCTACGATAGTGCAATAACTGGTTAGCTCAGTGTCATGATACTGTGGCTGAGTAGGATATCAGGTCATGGTGCCGGCGGCCTGGTCTCCCGGTTGGTCAGCACTATAAAGTCGCCATGAGTGCGCACTGTCACAAGTCGGTACCCGTCCTGATATTACCTTAGATGATGCTGGTATGTAAAACCCCAACCAACAACAATCCAATAGAGCTTTCCGCGGGTTCTATTAAATGTACTTAATATTCCCGTTTAGGCATAATCACATGTATAATAGGCACACCAGTATTTGATTATGTAGGGTCAAATCTATTTCAGTGTCTCAGTTTAGAAAAGTGCATGCTTTCATCAGACTACGCAGCTTAAACGTTAAGGAATAACACATATATTACATAAAACGCGGAATGGGGAGAAGGTTACCCTAGTGAATAATGATGGTGATAATAATAATGATGATAATAATAATAATAATAATAATAATAATAATAATAATAAATATATTCGTGAGTAGTACATGGCAAGAGGCAGGAAAGGCAAGTAATGTGAATACAATGAGTCAGGCTAGTATTATGTAGAAACAGGTATAAGCATTAGAAGGTTTGAAGAAAAGGTTCTACATCAAGACGGTAAATAAATTAAGGCAGAATGGGAAGAGTTGATCTGTGTTCGCTGGGGCATTCCTGGAATGGAAAGATAGTGAGTGGGTGGGTGTGGTGAAGAGTGAACATCCATTCCAGGGGGAGGGGTGGGTGGGGTGAGAAGAAGGGGAGACGGCCTGGGAGCGAGGAGGTGGTATGCTGTGCCATTGTCCTCCCCGAATCACTAATAGGTTGATTGTTGTATTTACCTTACTTTTAGTTTGAAGTATATTTGATTTTATATGGCTAACCTTGGATATATCTGAAGTGAAACATCGTAAATTAATTTTGGTGTGCATGTCAAAATTATGATGCCATAGCATCCAGTGGTAACAGGTTCTAGTAAATTGTCTCAACGGTTCCTTCTATGCCAAGGCCATGCAGATGCCGGACTGACATTTGGCCGACAGACATTTCGCTGACAGATATTTCCCAAAATATCTGACCGATTTTACATTTGACTGAATCGACATATGGTACTATGGATGTTTATGGTACATATGGATGGTACATATGGATGCTTATGGTACATATGGATGTTTGTTATTTGTATTTCTTCTTTTTAATGTTGTTGGTTATTTGTATATCTTATCCGTAACTGTTTTAAAATTAAACTTGTTTGATTGTTTCTTAACAGTATTTTAACGAATGTGACATATTATTAAAATCGAAAATGATTTAAATAACATTTCATATTTCTAACTGATATATTTTGTAAATATATTAAAAGGAACAACAAATTTGCCAGTTGTCTCTTTGTTTATATACTTTTTTACCAAATGTCTGTTCGGTGAAATATCCTTCGGTTAAATGTCCGTCGGCGAAATGTCCCAGAGCCTTCTAGGCAGCAACAAATGCTCCGTCATTCATGTAAGGTGGGAATACAGTTTGCTTCACTTTTACCTCCTAAGTAATGTCCCGTCCTGATATATATTTTTGTTAAACAAAAAAAAACTAGATTTATATAGCGCCTGATTCAGCAAGCCGCTCTCATGCGCTTTACATGACAAACAAATATACAGGAAAATAAATTTCACCTAGTTAAAAGCAGATTTAAACAAATGTGTCTTAAGACCTTTTTTAAAAGCACCAACAGATTTATAATCTGTGATATATCCTGGCAGAGCATTCCACAGTCTCGGGGCAGCAATACTAAAAAAGCACGATTACCAAAGCCTTTGAGTCTGCTCCGAGGAACTGCTAACTAGCTGGAGACTATGGAGTGCAGTGTTCAAACATTTGTTCTCTCCTGGAGCATATCTCTCATATATTTTGGAGCCTGATCAGGCAAGGCACGATATACATAAAGCAGCACCTTGAAATAAATTCTGTTCTCCACAGGGAGCCAGTGTAATGATTTCAGCACAGGAGTGATGTGATCAAATTTCTTTGTACCCGTCAACAACCTGGCAGCCACATTCTGTATATGTTGCAGTTTTGAGATACTTGACAGGGGCAAGAGATATGACCTTAGCTGTTGACAGGATATGAAACTCCAAAACCAACAAACCTGAGTAGTGGCTAGGTTAGCTGTAAGGGTCCCCTTAGGAATTGCGGGGCCCAATTGAGAATATTCTTGGCCGGGATTCCAAGTTTACAGCCAAGGTATGTTTTAGCGAAATGATACCCTATTGCTTGTCCACTTTAGACATAGGACCCGATTGGTCCAATTGGCTTAAAGCTAATGCCGGCTGGGTGCATGCCAACATTAGTATTTCGGAAGTGACGTATTAAATACTAATGAGCATCGGAAGCAGTTAGAACAAGTGAGTTTGGCCTTCATTGATAATGAGTGCATGATAGTGCAGAGCTTCAGAAAGATTACAAGGTGCATCCATGTGGCAGCTGCGCTACAGGGTAGGCCTATAGGCAATACAAGATCTCAGCAATAGACAAACTGTGAAATAAGGATTTGGGAATCAATAGGCGATGGGTCGAATAAGGTGATTGATAAAGAAGAGCCTGGGGAGAAAGAAACACTAGTGAGCTCATTAGGGAGGGCATGGTGGAAGAAAGAAGGATGAGGGAGGTAAATGAGTGAAGGACAAACATAGATGGAGACATTACTGTCTCCCTGTGTGAAGAGGAGTAATGTGTCCTTGGTGTCTAGAATGCAATTCCCGTTCAACAGCTATTGATGCAATTATCAAACTCAATTGATGCTAATCAACAATTAAGCCATTTATCTCTGTGTGCACTGAGAATCTGAAATCGAACACCAGTAGACATCATTAGTAGGTTTCCCTTGTGTAAGAGGAAACCTTCATTTCTGAGGCTTTTTTTCCAAGAGGTTATGGATTCCCAGGTTAGAGCATCCCAGGCCTTGTTAGTTACTTCGCAGAGCAGAAGAAAGCCTAACCGGTACAGACACTGGATTGTAATTGTTGATTGGTGATGATTGATTGGTTCCTGGTTGCTATATACCAGCAAAGACAATATTCATGGCGAGAAGTTTTCAACCTTTATTCTGTCATATTATCATTCAGTCATCAATTTTGCCCAGAATGAAAAAGGTTAGAATCCGTTATAAGTCAAATGACTTGTATTATGAAGGTAAAACCTCGCAATCATGAACACTTTGTAAAAAGAAAATGAAATCTGAGGTCAAATTCAATGCTATCATTTTGTTTCTTTTCTTTTGAAGGTTTTAATAAATTTGTGTGTCATAATGTTATACTAGGTGGTACAGTTCTGCTATCTTTAAGAAAGCTAAATGTGGTAGCGGTTCGAACCATGGTCGAATCCATCCAATGACATAAAAATTGATACTTGTCGCTTCCCAGCCAGGCATCTGGCATTATTAGGATATAGCAAGGACTGGTTGTCTCAGTGTCAGGATAATGTGACTGAGTGGGATAACAGGTCATGGTGCTGGTGGCCTGGTCTCCCAGTGGGACACCACTATAAAGTCATCATGAGTGTGCACTGTCACAAATCGATGCACGTCCTGATATGACCTTAGGTGTTGCCAGGACGCAAAGCTCCAACAACCATCTATGGAATTATATTAAAGGTACTATTTTTTATACTAGTGCCATTCATCTAAGCAGAAGGTGATTCCTGCATTGACACATCCACACATGATGTTGTGTTTGTTCTGAATTGTGCATGTTGCGGTGGCAACATGGGTAATTCGGAGCGTGGAATACAACTGCCTCAGCCTTGTCCTCTATGGCCGACACTGGCGCCACCTATATATTCAGAACAACACCACCATCCTGCCCTGCCACCTGGCGGATCCCGCGTGCATTGGTCAACCTGAGCCTGAGCGGCTCACACCGACCAGTGCACCCGAACCTGCCGCGTGGCCACTGGAACTTTCCCAACTTTTCTTAGCCATCCCACCCTCCCATCTAACATACGACAGGGCTGAGCGCGTGGTGCAAGGACATGAACAGACAAATGAACACCAACGACGAACCATTGTAACTACGAATACCACCTCAAGAAACGATAATAAATACCACCTTATACCAGTTTGTGTTCCGCATATTGAATTATAACAGTCTACCCTCTCACAGCCACTGTGCTTGTCTATTTCTCCTCTGCTACTCATGAGGCTTCGGCTCTAGGCGACATTGGTCTTAAAGCCATATTAATTAGAATGGCAGCAAATTGAATTCAAAGGGTCTTTAATTTATGCATATCAGTGTCTGTTAATAAAAACCCAGGCAAACTACTTTTTGTTGGATGTTTGCACATTAAAGCATAGCTAGGTATAATTGAGGCAAGTGAATCAATAAAATAACCAAATAAAAGTTACAGAAATAATCACAATAAAGAAGTGCCTGGCTGTGAAAAATGACGTTAATGGATGGACATTTGAGTGGACGTGGGGAGGAGGCTGGGGAGTTAGTGTGGGGGGTGGGGGTGGGGGTGGGCGAGACGTAGGCACACACACAGATATCAGAAATGGCAAGAGTAATGACAGATAGACCAGAGTGTGTGTCTCCTGGCATTGCATAAGGCTCCTCTCCCATCCGTCTATAGAGAGAACAGTGATTTATAGATCTCAGTTATCTGGAAGGTATTGGGACCCACGCTGGTGTTTCATGGAGCTGGTATTTCTAGCAGAGCTTGAATGGACAGCGTTGTCTAAAGCTGTGTTCACACACGGGCGTTAAGTCGCCTCAACTAGTTCGCCTCATCTAAGTCGCCTCACATTCACCGTGTGGATGCTACGCTGAGGCGACTTAAGGCTAAGTCGCCTCATCTAGTTCGCCTCAAGTAAACCACCTCGCGAGGTAGTTCAGATGAAGCGAACTAGCTTAAATCGGCCCAAGTTCATAGTGTCAACGGTAGCAGCTTAGATGAGGCGGGTTAAGGACGTCACATTCGAGACCTGAGTTTGTTGACTTTCCGGTAAATTTGCTCTATGAACCTGATAGAGGTGCACATATATTCTTTTCATGATTTATTTTAAGGTTTTCACTGCCCAGCAGAAGTTTTGACCGTTCCAAACCAATACCATTCAGTCCATACATATCTAGGTCGAACCCACACTCTCTCGTGGCGATGTCGACTAACCGAAACTGGCGCTGGTTAGTATGGACTTGCTCATGCGCAGATACCAATTTCCGCCTTAAACCGCTCCGTGTGTGGACACGACACTAGTTCGCCTCATCTAGTTCGCCTTATCTAGTTCGGCCTAAAGTTGTGTGTGTGAACACAGCTAAAGAGGAAGAGTCTGATGAAAGCATCACATTTTCAAAGCCAAAATACTTGGCTATATTTGCTCCTACATATTCAACTTAGATGCTGATGCACTCATTACACATGGATTGTTAAATAGAACGATTGATAAGTTAAATGAATAGGACCCGTCAAAAGGCAATATCGCTGTGTGCATGTTTGACTGCTATAAGTTACTTATTCCTAGGGAGATTTGATAGAAGCACTCACTATGGTGTCAAAATGAATGTATCGTGTTTTCACTTCAAATATAGTTCCCAAGTTGATGATATCAAATAAGCGTCACTTCAAACAAAATAAAGATCATTATGACCACCTGATGAATTTATATAAACAGCAAGCAGAAAGTAAAGGCTATCGGAGTATGTAACTTTAAATTGGAGGATTTAATAAGGCCAAGAAAAAAAGGATCAACATCTTTTTAAATCTTAATTTCTAAATATCCCAGATATTGCGGTATTGAGAAGAGAAAGAAACAACTAAAGCCGTGTTCACACGGGAAAATTATAAATCGATTTAGACAAGGCGAATACTAGGAATCAAATTAGCGGCTTGTTCACACGGGCAGTACTTGGGCCGGAAATCGATATCTGCGCATGAGCAAGTCCAGTCTGACCAGTGCCAGTTTTCGGTTAGGTGACGGCACCACGAGAGAGTGGGTTCGACCTAGATATGTATGGACTGAATCGTATTGGTTTGGAACGATCAAAACTTCTGCTGGGCAGTGAAAACATTAAAATAAATGATAAAAAAAATATCTGTGCCCAGCTAGCGGTTTCACAGACTAAATTATATAATATGCGCTTTTGATCGACTGGAAAGTCAACAAACTAAGGTCTCGACTGCGCATGCGTGTGATGTCCTTAATCTGCCTCAGTGCGTTCACACGGGCAAAATAAATCGATCCACAGAAATCGATCTAAGTAATCGACCTCTACAAGTGGTTTACAATATGCGGATCACAGGAATTGATTCAGCCCTAATCCGACTCAGACGCCCGTTCACACCCGAAATGTAACCTGAACTATACAAGTCAATTTCTACGAATCGATTTACACTGCCCGTGTGAACACGGCTAAAGAATATATTAAGCCATCATTTCAGTTTGTTCATTAATGTATTAAGGAGCTATTGCCAAGATGCTGCCGAGATCTAAAACCTCATTCATGCACTGCCTATGAAAAGCGTTCCCTGACTCAGGAGGCTCATTATCAGTGCCTCTTATCGGCCCTAATGTCCCCAATGAATAACCAGGATGACACAGTTATGGTGTTCTCTGTGGCGGAGTGGTTAGAGTGTCTGACTTTTTTCTAGGTCGGACTCCTAATCTGAAGGTCAGGGGTTCGATTCCCTGTGCCCCCACCTCTGCCAATTTGGATTTCCACCGCTGTGTATAACTTACAGCGTCATCAAAGGCCGGTTGCTCTCATACCATGTCTATGTGGTGTGGGAGGTAAAAAATCCCTTGGGTCGGTAAAAGTGTAGGCTCGGGCTTTCTATCGACAAACTGTCTAGTGGTGAAAACAAGCCTATTCAGGCTTATCCATGATAGGCAGTATAAATCTTCAACAACAATACAGTTAGCCTATCTAGCAAAGCCTCGTCTATTTCGTCAACCACGCCCTCCACCCCCACCCCACCCCCCAGACCCAGCACAAATATACAGGGAACTGATGCTTGCTACAAAAGAGCCCCACTAAAAACCCCACACAAAAAAGACACCTCATTCACTTAAAGACGGTTGTCCTGTCAAGTTCAAACTTGACACCGGTTCGGAGGCGAACGTGCTGCCGAGGTTCGTGTTCGACAGAGTTGCTCCGGGGCGACTGACAAACACCAGATGTTCGTTGGTGACGTTCTCCGGTCATCGGATCACGCCGGATGAAGAGGCACTGCTGGATGTCAACGACCGAGTGCTTAGGTTCCAAGTGGTGCCGGATTGTCAGCCTATCTTGGGCAAGCAGGCTTGTGTGACGTTGAACCTGCTGGCGCGGGTGGATTAGGTGCACAGCGCTGTACCGATGAACATATCCAAGCCGACGAACATTACCAAACCGACGAACATTTCCAAACCGACGCACAGTTCCACCGCTGAGGCGGAGAAGCTGGTAAGCGAATACAAAGATGTGTTTCAGGGTTTGGGGTTGATTAAAGCAAAAGCTGTCATTCATGTTGATAAGTCTGTTCAACCTGTCATTGATCCGCCTAGACGGATCCCGTTTGCCATTCAGAGTAAAGTATGTAGTGAGCTTGATCGTATGGTGGAGTTAGGTGTAATAGTGGAACAGGATGAACCTACCGAGTGGGTTAATTCTATTACTATCGTAAAAAAACAAAACAAAATTAGGATTTGTCTGGATCCGACTAAGTTGAACAAAGCGATAAAGAGAGGGCCTTTCCCTACCAAAACTATTGATGAAATCATTGCCAAAATGGCCGATGCAAAGTATTTTTCAGTTTTGGATGCAAAGACAGGGTATTGGCAGATAGAGCTAGATGACGAAAGTTCACGTTTGTGCACGTTTAATACTCCGTGGGGCCGGTACAGGTATACCCGTTTGCCTTTTGGCATCAAAACAGCCGGTGACATTTTTATTCAGGAAATGCACCGTGTCATGGGCGATATACCTGGTATCGGGATAGTCACAGACGACATTTTGGTATATGGGTCAACGGTTGAGGAGCACAACGAGCGGCTCTGAGCTGTGTTGGACTGAGCTAGGTCAGTTAATCTAAAGTTAAATGACGCTAAATCATTGTTGTGTAAGACTACATTAAAATATGTAGGTCATCAACTTACCCAGCAGGGTGTGAAGCCTGATCCAGACAGAATACAAGCAATAGTTGACATGGAAGAGCCGCGTGACAAACAAGGCATCCAAAGGTTCCTGGGCATGGTTGGATATGTGCACAAGTTCATACCTAACATGTCCGAGATAGCCAAACCACTACGCACGCTCCTAGCTAAGGATGTGGCGTGGCACTTGCAAGCCGAACAGCAGGACGCGTTTTATAAGTTGAAGGAGAAGTTAAGAACTGCTCCTGTGTTGTCATACTACAATGTTAAGAAACCTATTGTGATTCAAGTGGATGCTTGTCAGTCAGGTTTAGGGGCTGTGTTAATGCAACATGATAAACCAATCGCACTCGCATCTCATGCGCTTAACTCGGCGCAGTGTTGTTATGCCACTATAGAAAAGGAAATGCTCGCCTATGTTTCGGATGCCAGAGGTTTCATGAGTATATCTTTGGCAAGGAAGTTCAAATTCAGACGGACCACAAGCCGTTGGTGGCAATAGTGCAGAAACCAATACATAAACTTTCAGCTAAAATGCAGAGGATCCGAATGCGATTGCAGAATTACAATATTCAGTTATGTCATGTCAAGGGCTCTTTGATGTTTTTTGCAGACACGTTGTCCAGGGCATATAGCGCCAAAGTAGGTCATGATAGCCTGTTCGATGACACGTTCTGCATTGCTGCAGTGGACTTGCAGTCGTCGAGTTTGTTGAGTAAGATTGTAACTGAATATGAAAAAGATGTATCTATGTCTATGTTGATCTCACACATTGAAGATGGGTGGGACACTACACGCATACAGACACCACCGTGTCTGAGACAGTACATTCCGTACAAACACGAGTTAACAGTTGAGAATAATCTTGTAATGAACGGCAATCGGGTGGTGGTTCCTCCAGCTCTTCGAGGTGAAATGATAGAGGCGTTGCATGAGACGCATTTGGGAGTGACGAAGTCCAAGCAGTTGGCGCGGGACTGTATGTTTTGGCCAAATATGAACAAGCAAATTGAGGAGAAGGTCAGTCATTGTGACACTTGCCAAAACAACCGAAAGAATTTACATAACGAGCCATTGGTAAGTCACCCGATCGCCTGTCAACCGTATGATAAAGTTGGGGCTGATTTATTTGAGTTAAATCATAAGAATTACCTGATAACTGTAGATTATTACACCAAGTTTCCAGAGGTGACATTGTTGGACGATACGTCGTCTGTCACTGTTATTGAAGCATTGAAAGATAATTTTGCAAGACACGGTATTCCTAGTCAAGTCATGTTGGACAATGGTCCACAGTTTAAGAGTCATGAATATAAGGAGTTTGCACTGCATTATGGGTTCAAGGCCGTGTATTCCAGTCCACAATATCCTCGTAGCAATGGACAGGTAGAACGGTTTGTCCAGACAGTCAAGGATATGTTAAAGAAGTGTGAGAAAACTGGGGCTGATTTTCAGTTGGCATTGCTGAATTATCGTAATACTCCGTTGCCTGTCCTGAACGCATCTCCAGCGCAGTTGCTCATGAGCAGGAGGTTGAGAGGCAGATTGCCTATG
The DNA here is from genome assembly GCA_030323885.1 of Branchipolynoe longqiensis. Taxonomy (NCBI): domain Eukaryota; kingdom Metazoa; phylum Annelida; class Polychaeta; order Phyllodocida; family Polynoidae; genus Branchipolynoe; species Branchipolynoe longqiensis. The sequence continues at coordinate 62,648,697 of CM059192.1, read as the reverse complement.
GCAGAGGACATTTTGGTGCCTGAAAAGCAGAGTCCAAAGAGAAGTCAGACAGCCAAGCGGCAGCATAGTCAGAAAGCGTTTCATGACCGGAAGTGCGGTAAGGCGCACAATCCTATGAAAGTTGGGGATAAGATAAAATACAAAAATAATGCTGGGGAATGGAAAAAAGGGGTTATTTTAGGACGGACTGGGGTTTCTGGGAGAGAATATCAAATTTTGAACGAGTCAGGCAATATGTTGTATCGTAACCGGGTCCAGATTATCAGGGCACCTGTGGGGGGGCAGCCCGAGTTGGTCGGGCAGACGCAAACTGGGTCAGCGTCAGTGCCGAATGTAAACAGTGCGGCTAATCTAAGTAGGTCAGGTCGGCTGATAAGGCCGGCGAGCAGGTTAGACCTGTAGGAGGTCATTGTAGATTGAGTGTGTACGCAAGTAACATGTGCATGTAGGATTAAGTTTTGTTTCAGCTATTTCTCGGTGTTGTTATTATGATGTGTATGGACACTTTATGACGTCAGGCATTACGGCCAGACTGTGAGGACTTAAGTGCATTGTGCGCTCGGACATTTGCAAGTTAAGTACGCATATATTGTTATTGTATATTGAATGTTTCTTCATGGTTATTTTGTAACATGTCATGTTTCAGAAATACTTTGAGGGGGGGATGTGATATATGCGTAATAGACGTACAGGTGTGTGGTTAATATATGTTAGCGAGATGCAGAGGTTGAGACAAAGAGGTATGCAAATGAGATGACGTCATGGAAAGTTTAGCCGGCGGGTCAAGCGTGCCCTAGGCCGTGAATACCATTCAGTATCCAGAAGTCAAAGTGTTCAGACGTTGTACTTTCACAGAATGCAGTCAGATGAAGAAACCCATATTTTTGACAAAATAACGTGTGAAACAGTCAATCCATATTTTTGACAGAATAACTAATGAAACAGTCAAACTTACTGAATCTCAGTGCTTGATTTTGATCAATTTGCCTAGTGCATCTTACAAACAAATAAAATAATAGAACGCTGACTATAGGTCTACCCCAAAGTCTAAAATAAGCATTTGAGTGTATTCCAATATCACCTACAGACCAAGAACAAGTAGAGGTGCCATAACATGCTTTTGTTTCTCCAATTGCAGATGCAAAACTAATAATTAAACATTTTAATTAAAAAGAAATCTCTTTTAAAGTATACACAATGCCAAATTTCTAATAGCATGTCTCTACAAATCCATGAGAACTGGGAATCTTTGGTAGTGTTGCCGCCTAGTGGCTCAAATATGTACTTCTGTGATTAGAGCAAAATCTGTTTGTCCCAAGGGGCGAGGTATTCATTCGAGAAGGGTCCACAGCGACGAAAGGAGCAAAAACGGCTGACCACTGGGTCATATCAAGCATACCCTTGCAGTTTCCGATTCAGTAAGTAGTGATATTGTGTGATTTAAACAGAAATCAATGTAGATCAATTTCAAATATACTTCAAACAATTTAATCTGTGCAACAGATGCATAAATATGTGATAATGTCTGAACAATAAACTATGTTGTTGTTGTTGTTTTGAGGAGTTTTCAGTCGCATTGGTGCGCTGAAGGCTGCAAATCTGCAGCACTGAATGGGCACCACTGAAAGCAGTCCCATGTGGTCGGGAGTTGGCTTCCGGTGGGTAGTGATCAGAGGAATTGAGGGGTAGGGGGGAGGGGGGGAGGAAGGAAAAAGGCAGACTAAGAGTCCAACCACAGTCCTCTAAGAGGGCCGGGGGAGGTTGGGTGGTTGGTGTAGTTTTACACCCCAGTAAGACCCTAGGCCATACCAGGATGTGCAACGACTTGTAACAGCACGCACTCATGGTGACTTTATAGTGCTGCCCCACTGGGAAATCAGGCGCCGGCGCCATGACCCGATGTCCCACACAGTCACATTATCCTGACACTGTGCACCCAGTCCCTGTCCTGATTTCATAACGCCAAGCGCCGAGCAGCAACAGGTACCCATTTTATAAGTCATTGGTTTGACTCGACCAGGATCCAAACTTCAGTCCCTCCAGATTCACCGGTATGCACCGTAAGTCCGGCCAAGGCCAGAGGAAGAAGTGAAGTGAGGATGGGATTAGCTAGGCAGAGGGTGGGGTTACCTGTTTGTTGCCAGTGAAAATTAGTGGTTAGTTAGTAGTGGCACCAAGTCAGCTATGGCGATGAGGTGGGGCCTGCTAGTCCCCGATGTCATGATCTGGGCGACCGACAGTGTTGATGATGTCTGCGTTCTGGCGGTAGAAGCGAGCAAGTGCGTTCCAGGATGACTTGGAAATCCTGGAGAGGATAGCCAGAGCGGACCTATTGTCACTGAGTTGGCGGTCAGCATCCTCCATGAAGTCGCTGATGGCAGATCTGTCGACGGCGCCACATGAGGCGAGTATGTGGGCCACATTAAAGATCTTAGTTCCGCAGGGACAGCGCTGGAGGTTGGGGACATCAATCCAACGGTGGTAGCCAGTCCTGAAGCGGTTGATGGCAACTTGGGTAGAAGCAGGAAGGCCGACTGGATGGGGGATGTTCGTTCTGACCAGGGTGTACCAGAGCCAGCTTATTGAATAAGAGTTCCGTACTTATTCCTTCTGTGTGGCTCGTTCCCAGAGTTTGGTGGTGGATCGAGAAGTAGCGGTGGCCAGTTTGGTGATGGATGGAATGATGGCTGTCTCTACCATACAGTCCTATATGCGAGGGGACCCATAGCAGGACTGTGTTGAGGTGTGCTTGATGTCTGGTCAAGATTTTAATCTGGATTGCGTCGGCAAGGGAGTATCGGGCATTTGGGCGGGCGATCTCTTTGATGGCATTCAGAGAGTCGGTAATGATGATGGCACTTGAGTTGTGGAGGTCTTCGAGGGCCAAGTGAATGGCGGCGAGCTCGGTATCGAGAGTGGAAGCAAAGTCTGACACCCTGGTGGTGTTCTTTGTGTTGGAGAAGGGGATAAAGATTCTGGCTCCTGCTCTACCTGATGTTGGGTTAAGGGAGGATGACGAGGCACCCAGCAAGCCGTCGCCACCCTCATTGAGAGCATTTCCTATGGCCTCGGTAATGGACATGAAACAGCAATCATCTTCCTTGACCTTGAGAAAGCCTTTGAGCTTATCGACCACAACGTGGTACTGACATCAATGGCTGATCTTGGCATTGCCGGCCGGCCTCTTGCGTATCTCCGAAATTACCTCCAGAACAGGCGAGCCAGAATATGTGTCCAAGGCACCTCTTCTCCCTACCTCCAACTAAAAAATGGCGTCCCCCAGGGTGCAGTGCTCAGCCCCCTCCTCTTCAATGCAGTGATGGCATCTCTCGTTAGGAGGCTTAAACAAGACCTAGCCACCCGAGAGATCGCAGACACAACCATAGTCTGCTACGCAGATGACATCGCCATCACCTGCTCCCATGCGATCAACGCACAGGATCTTGCTGAGCAGGTGCTCCACCTGGTAGGAAACGCCTGCCGGGACCTTGGACTAAAAATCTCCCCCACCAAGACCAAGATCATGCACATGTTCAGAGGTCAACCACTTCACCCCCTCTACCTAGATGGATCCCCTATCGAATGGGTCTCCACCTTCGACTACCTAGGTATCCGTCTAGACCGAGACCTGAACATGAGAGCCCTCTGCTATGACTTGGCCACCAGAATGACCAACAGACTCCTCCTCATGAAGAGGATCTCTGGCTTCTCCTGGGGGGCCCCGGACAGTGTACTCGCACTCTTCTACCGCCAGGCAGTCCGCTCCCTCTTCGACTGCGCTGCGCCCACACTCGCTCTCACAGCCCTCAGGCTTGACAACCCCCAAACTCAACTACCCAAGAACAAGATCTTTTTTAACGAGTTCCGGAAACTTGAGAAATCCAACACCGGGCTGCCAGGTTTGTCCTCCATGTTCCCGGCACCACCAGGATCGAGATCCTCCTCCTTGAATCCGGCCTCCCTCCACCTCCGAGGCAAACAACTTCTCAACACCCATCTCACAGTAAACTAGTCAAATAATATTTGACTACACTGCTAGCTCTGTGGAGGTCTAGCCTGGTCCCCTGGCATTCATTTGCTCAGGCAGAGGCACAGGAGTTTTCATCTATTATCACTCAGTTTCCAACCTGGTCCCCTAGCCTTTGTACCGGAAACAAGTTTAAACGGGCTGAAACGAGTTCAACCATGGCTGGTTGGGTCGCACCTTGGCTGGTTGGGTCGCTCCGTAAAGCGCTGAATATGCTTATGATTCATTCTCGCCACTAGCTTGCCTGTAAGTACTCACCTACTTTATCTGAAGATTTCCTATTATTTGCATGCTGCAGTCACAGACATTATTGTGGCTTATCTATTAAGTAACTCATATAATTTTTAATTTGTTGCTGTTCCTCTGTTATCTCCAGTCAACCATATACGATGCCAGAGACAGTCCAGGTGAAAATGTAAAATTTAAGACCTAAATGCACTGGGATTGGTCCCACTGCTTCACTGGTCACAGCTGGTCCAGTGTATTATTAACAACTCCACCCCATCATATTGAGATACTGTGCATTCTAAACCGTGTTAAATAATTCATTACTAAGTAGGTCAAGAAATGTTGGCTGAACTTTGTACGTTTAATTCTTTCAGAAGATCTGCAAAACCAAATATGTCTCAGTATGCAAATCTAAGATATTCACAAATATTATCGGAACAAATTTGCAAATGTTATATAGTAACCTGGTAAAGAGTTGTACCATAGATGTCAATTCACACACCAGGCATGTACAGATTTAATCTCTACTTAGCACATAGTAAATATTTCATAACGCTGGGAACAAGGAATGTTAGTGCAGTCAGGCAAGATATGTTAGTGCAGTCAGGCAAGGATGTTTATTCACAATAATGTAATGTTAATTTGTATATGTGTACAACTTTAACAGAAATATATAATAAAATGCACCTATATATCAAGTTTTCTTTTTACATATTACATGCCTCAATTTAAATAGATATTAAACCTTGACTCCATATAGGAAAATACATATTTCAATCACTCTTTCATATGCTACTAAATTAACACAGCCAATGGTTCAATATATTTTTAGTTCAGAATTTCTTATACATTTAATTGTTTTTTAATTAGAATTTAGTTACTAATACACCAGGTTCGAATCCCAGTACAAAGGCAACTCAGACACTCAGCCCTATCAGATTTAGAAAAATATTTAAATAGTGTATGGAGGGTGAGTGAATTATGCGTGTTGCCAGTAACCTGAGTAATTCACGACGTTGAAGACTGCGTTAGTGTTACCAGGTACTGTGATATATGTGTAATAGACGTCTAGACCTGTGGTTAATATATGTTAACGATATGCAGAGTTGGGGACAAAGAAATATGCAAATGAGATGACGTCATGGAAAGTTTAGCCGGCAGGTCAAGCGTGCCCTACGCCGTGAATAAACCATTCAGTATCCAGAACTCGAAGTGTTCAGACGTTGTACTTTCACATGGTGTCAGATGAGGAAGAATGCCGCCCGCAAATACTTTGCCGGGTTTGCGGCCGACTGGTCAGCTTGTCCTCAGCAACAACACGAGATCGAACTGGAAAACATGGATCAGAGCATATGATATATACGCCACTGCGGCAGGTGTCATATTGAAAGGAGAATGAGGCAATGCTGCATCTTCCTTCACGTTGCTGGCGAGGAGGCGCAAAAGGTATTTGCCAATATGACTTTTGCTTTCGTCGATCAAGACAAGATCAAACCATTAACTGAAGCATTTCAAGTTTATTGTGTCGGTAAGAGCAGTATAATTATCACACGATACAAATTCAATTCGCATAATCAAGCGTCAGAAAATATGGCGACGTACATCACAGCATTAAGGGACAAAGTCAAGGACTGTGAATACGGAGTGGTGGAGGAGTCGCTTTTGCGCGATCGAATTGTGGCTGGTGTGAAAAATGTGAATTTGCGGAACAAATTGCTTCAAACTACAGAGTTAACATTGACAAAGTGCATAAGTATGTGCGAAATGAGTGAGTTCAGTTCAGATCTGTTGGAGGACACCAAATCAGATGTGGAAAGTAGAGACATAGATATCATTCGGGATTATGCTAATGTGCGTACCGGTGCACCGGCGGTCCGGTCAGTGGCGACGCCATCTTGGAAATCGCCATCTTGGATTGCCGGCGGCGCCGGTGCAGGAGATTTCAAGATCCGCTGCCAGAACTGTGGATATGAACACCGCCGGGGAGTCTGCCCAGCGAAAGGAAAGGCTTGCATTGCCTGTAAGAAGATCGGGCACTTCGGAAAGGTCTGTAGGAGCAGGCTCGGGAGAGTCAACGAACTTCACGTCGAAGCGCCCGACCCTCACAATGCTGAGCAAGACCCGGATCCGGCGGAAGTCAATGTACTGGCAACGGATCTGTTTGTGGGCGCCGTCGATCGCGGTGCTGGTCGGGATGCCGAGCTGTGGCATGCAATCGTTCGGGTGAACGGTTGTCCTGTCAAGTTTAAGCTTGACACTGGATCGGAGGCAAACGTGCTTCCGAGGTTCGTCTTTGACAGAGTCGCTCCGGGGAGGCTGGCGAACACCAGATGTTCGTTGGTGACGTTCTCCGGTCACCGGATCACGCCGGATGGAGAGGCACTGCTCGACGTCAACGACAGTGTGCTTCGGTTCCAGGTGGTGCCGGATTGCCAGCCCATCCTGGGCAAGCAGGCTTGTGTGACGTTGAACCTGCTGGCACGTGTGGATGAGGTGCACAGCTCTGTGCTGACGAACATGGCCAAACCGACGAACATTGCCAAACCGGCGAACATTTTCACACCGACGAACAGTTCCAGCGCAGGGGCAGAGAAGCTGGTAAGCGAATACAAAGACGTATTTCAGGGTTTGGGGTTGATCAAAGCAAAGGCTGTCATTCATGTCGATAAGTCTATTCAACCTGTCATAGATCCGCCTAGACGGATTCCGTTTGCCATTCAGGGTAAAGTACGCAGTGAGCTTGATCGTATGGTAGAGTTAGGTGTCATAATGGAACAGGATGAGCCTACTGAGTGGGTTAATTCTATTACGATCGTAAAAAAAAACAAATAAAATTAGAATTTGGCTGGATCCGACTAAGTTGAACAAAGCGATAAAAAGAGGGCCATTCCCAACCAAAACTATTGATGAGGTTATTGCCAAAACGGCTGATGCAAAGTATTTTTCAGTTTTGGATGCAAAGACAGAATTGGATGAGAGGCAGATTACCTATGGCAAAGGGTATTTTGGTACCTGAAACGCAGGATCCTAAGAAAAGGCAAACAGCTCAGCGGCAGAGTAGTCAGAAAGCGTTTCATGACCGGAAGTGCGGTAAGGCGCACAAGCCTATGAAAGTTGGAGATAAGATAAAGTACAAAAATAATGCTGGGGAATGAAAAAAGGTGTTATTTTGGGACGGACTGGGGTGTCCGGGAGAGAATATCAGATTTTAAACGAGTCGGGCAACATGTTGTATCGTAACCGGGTACAAATGATTGCAGCGCCTGTGGAGGGGCGGCCCGAGTTAGTCGTGCAGACGCAATCTGGGTCAGCATCAGCGCCGAATGTAAACAGTACGGTTAATCTAAGTAGGTCAGGTCGGCTGATAAGGCCGGCGAGCAGGTTAGATCTATAGTAGGTCAGTGTGCTTCCGACGGTTGCACGGTTAACATGTGCATGTACAGTTAAGTTTATTTCAGCTTTTGTGTTTACTGTTTGATACATATGGACAATATCAGATGTCAGGCATTACGGCCGGAGTGTTGAGGACTTAAGTGCATTGTGCACTCAGACATTTGCAAGTTAAGTGCGCATATATTTGATATTGTATATTTTATGTTTCTTCATTGTTATTTTGTAACATTTCATGTTTCAGAAATACTTTGAGGGGGGGATGTGATATATGCGTAATAGACGTCTAGACCTGTGGTTAATATATGTTAATGATATGCAGAGTTGGGGACAAAGAGATATGCAAATAAGATGACGTCATGGAAAATTTAGCCGGCGGGTCAAGCGTGCCCTACGCCGTGAATAAACCATTCAGTATCCAGAACTCGAAGTGTTCAGACGTTGTACTTTCACAGGTACTACTCCGCATTGGATTGTTAGTGCATCTCGTCCACCGCTAATTACGGCGTAGCATTTGAATGTCTATGGGGATTTAGCCCTCATGTTAAATGCAAACGAGTCTATGGTCATTCATTACTGCAGCAGCACACAGCACAGGTACATTTTAAATATAGTCCGCAACGTCTTTTAGGCCAAATTCATTTGTTAAAAACATGTAATATCAATTGATGTAGTAGATTGTACGGGCTGAGTGTCTGAGATGCTTCATTAATTGGATGACCTATTAACTCGTATTAGTGTCTGCTCGGTTGGTCAGAATAACTTTTAACAAAAAATGAGTCGATTCTAAAATGTCTAGGCTAATAAAACATTGAAGTCTTATTCTGGGGCAGGCTCCCCCACTGCAGTGTGGCAACTAGTATAAGCTTATCAGTTGTATAGTGGCAATGGTAAAACAAATTCAATGGAGGTCTGAACATTTGTTCAGACATTTGTTAAGACAGATATAACAAATATAGGCCTACTAGTTCTCCGGAAAAAGGAGTATACCCTTCCAAAATTCAATCAAATAAAATATTTCTAGCACTAAAATATTTAGACTAAAATTCTGTACGTGTAGCCTAGATGTGATAGTAATACATGACAAAAATGTAACTGTGCGAAAAATGTATGTGGTGGTTGAAAAAATGTTGATTGAAAATACTGTATTATTACTGAATTTTATGATGTTGTACTTGGACGAATAACAGAGCTGGGATATATACTGTGTAAATAAAAGTTTGTATGCTGCACTAACTATGTCTCCTGCATTGTGAATTACACAATAATCCTATTTGTAGCATTGTTAATAAACGGTTTCCATTTTGTAACTTTTACATGTAATGTCAGTACCAGCTCCTTCTACATCGAGACCAGAATTGCAGGGTAGTGCTGCAGGTGCCAACCGGTATGCATTCCTGGACAGGATGAGAAGGAGCACTCTCATCTCTTACAAGAAAATGTCATGTTTTTATACAAGTACAATGCACAATATATAAGTTCAATACAAAAATGTACCAACAGTTTTCAATAAATTCAATATTTTATTTCAGGCTCAGCATTATGGTAGTTACATAAATTGGTCCATAGTAGGTACATGTAAAAATAATATGGTTAACATACAAGTAATAGTATGAATACTACAATACTAACCGTTATCAAAACGTTGGTCTACATACAGTAGTTTGTACCAATGCCTCCATATGGCAGAGGTAAATCTGAGATCACTCGCTCCTATTTTAACAAGTCCCTGTATTATAGCATTTTCTGACTTGTCAAGTCTAGTAATAAATTTGAATATTAGATTCCTGATAACAGCCTGGAAGGCTGGCACATCAATATTGTCAAATAGCTGACTAGCACTGTGATACCTAGGTAGACGGAGTAATAACCTCATAATGTCATTATATGCTACATTCAGTTTTCTAATGCTATACATTCTATAGTTCCACCAAATCTGGGCAGTATACAAGAGAGTACAGAAAGTCCTAAATAAATTGACCTTGACATTAGCCCTACATATATCAAATTTCCGGATGAGCGTGTTTCCCTGAGCATATAACTTGCGGCACTGTCTATTAATGTCCATGTCATCTCTAAAGTCATCAGTCATAAAGTGTCCTAAGTACTTGACTTCAGTAGAGATTCCCACTAATGACAGGGGAGCAGCAGTTAAAACAAAATCAGGAAATACAATATCCTTGTCATATTTTGACCGAATGATCATTACCATACTTTTAATAGCATTGTTATGATTGTATTTGACATCAGCTTCTATAGAAAGAAAGACAAAGCTGCTGAGTGTGACCTTTAACATGTATATTAGTCAATATTGAAGTGAATGCTTATCATTCTGTATTAGCACACTACATGAAGAAGTGGTCATCAGCATGTCCTGTTATATTTGTCCTTTGTCTCTGAATAGTACATGTGCCGTTCTATCGCTGTACCCAAATCTAGAGATGACGGAACAGTCGAGTACCTCGCAGGCCAAGCTCGGTCTGCTGTGCAGCTGATCCACAAGCCCTTCCCCAACCTTCCAGTTTCCATGGCCACTATTGTGATATATGCGTAATAGACGTCTAGATATGTCTGTAATATATGCAATTGAGATGACGTCATAGAAAAGTTTGGTCAGCTATGGTTTGAGCCCTGGAGGGGAATGAAGTCATTCAGTATCCAGAAGTCAAAGTGTTCAGACGTTGTACTTTCAAATGGTGTCAGATGAGGAAGAGTGCCGCCCGCTAATACACTGCGGGTTTGCGGCTACCTGGTCAGCTTGTCCTCAGCAACAACGCAAGATCGAACTGGAAAACATGGATCAGAGCATATGACATATACGCCACTGCTGCAGGTGTCATATTGAATACAGAACGAGTACAATGCTGCATCTTTCTTCACGTCGCTGGCGAAGAAGCGCAAAAGGTTTTCGCCAATATGTCCATCGCGCTCACTGACCAAGACAGGATCGGACCACTCACAGAAGCATTCCAGACATATTGTGTAGGCAATGGTGCTTTTAGGCCCATTGCTTCAGGCTACCAACAAAGACAGTGTCGTGTAGCTGTGGTTCACCAGGCAGCAACTTCCTGGTAACCAAATGAAGCAGCATTAACAAGTTACTGTGAGTTTGCTCTACCACAGACAAGCAAGCAGAATGCCATATCTGAATGGACAGATTGGAGGACAGGGCCTGAAGTGATGGCCCACAAATGCACAGATGCCTGGAAAGATGGCACATGGATGCACGGATGCCTAGAGGCACAGACACGACTGCACGGATGCCAAGAAGCACAGATGCACAGATCGTCAACAGAGACGACCGGCTGTAATGAAAACGGCCAGGATGAAGACGCCCAGAATGTCAGGCCAGTTAAGCAACAGGTGAGGCAGCGAGCAGTGAACACGGAGCACCGAGATGCAAGCATTGGATGCCAGGCCACTGATATTGATATATAATTCCATCATAATATTGCTATGGACTAGGTATTAGTGATTGTAATCGTTTTGTCAATGGAAAGAAAATACAACTGGATATGTATTTTTATTGTGTCATTATGGACAATGTGTTTTGTGGAGGCTAAGCAGCCAGACAGTTCAAAGGACTTCAGTGCCATAGTGCGCTTGGACACTCGCTAAACCTGTGGTTTAAGTTACTTACTTACTTACGCCTAATCGCTTAAGTTAAGTGCTTGTATAATTTATTGTATTACTGTATGATGAATGAGTAAACCTGGTATGTTTTATGGGGATTTTGAAACATTTCATGTCTCAGAAATACTTTGAGCGGGGGATGTAATATATGCGTAATAGATGTCTAGACGTCTAGACACGTCTGTAATATATGCAAATGAGATGACATCATGGAAAGGTTTGGCCGGCTCTGGTTTGAGCCCTGGAGGGGAATAAAGTCATTCAGTATCCAGAAGTCAAAGTGTTCAGACGTTGTACTTTCACAACTATCACCGGGATCGACTTAGCAGATTACAACACTCGTGCTCGGCGCACCATGGATGGTGAAGCATATAAACATTTCTGTGAACATGGTTTTGTCACGTACCATGATATAGGCATGGTAGAAACAGTACTTTAACCATCTAACAAAAGCTGAGGAGCATGATGTGTCTGCTTGTACTCCCATTAGTCCAAATTGAAGGTCTGCTGAAAGTCTGATTTCCTCTCCACAAACAAGTATATTTGGGGTATGGCCAGTAGAAGCATGTATTGCAGTAGAAGCCATGTATTAATAACCGGATTGTTATTTGAATACAGCTTGCATCACTGGAGATGTATATAAAATATATTAACATTACATATTTTGTTTGAATACGAATTTAGAACTATCTAGGGTAGTATGCAACTATGAACTACTATTGTGAGTATGGTAAGATAAATGAAAATACCGTATTGTGTCATTGTGTTGATTGAAGTTACGAATGCCTTCCCTAATATGAATGACTATAGTACTGAGTATATGTTAGATCAGCACATGTCCATAGTGATAACTTCTAGTTGAGAGATTCAAAATATATGAAGACCTAGATGAAGAACATTTTATCTACAGGATACAAAAAACAGCTCGTTAATATCTCTAAAAGTCTTCCCACAATAAAGCAAATAGTAACACATGCCACAACAAGCAGTTGCAATGCCATTCCTGCCAGTAATCATGACCAAGACTGTCTAATTTAGTAATATTAATAATACTGTCCTTCGATAGATTTTCACCAAACTTTCCAGATATGTACAAAAATATATATTAAAGATGCCTATGAAGTTCTAAAATAAACATTTCCTCTACGTTGAAAATTATTCTCATCTTAAACTGCGTTGCATGTGGCACAGTAAACAACGTTCCGCATAGTTCTTTTCTATGGCTAAAAACTAATACTGTCATTCAATAGATGTTCACCATACTTTGCCAATAGATACATAAATATGTATTAAACGTGTCTATGAAGTTCTAAAATTTGACTCTTATTTCCTCAAAAAATAATGTTGATGTTAAAAATTATACTCAACTTCAAAATATCACAACTTTCTTCATTTCTGTCCTACATCAACAATTCAAAAAGGAAGTTGCAGGGGAAAATGTTATCTATATCATCAGTATGGTTGTGTGGCCGAGTGGTTAGAGTGTCTGACTTTTTTTCTAGGTCGGGCGCCTGATCTGAGGGTCAGTGGTTCGAGTCCCCGTGCCCCCACCTCTGCCAATTTGGATTTCCACCGCTGTGTACAACTTACAGCATCATCAAAGGCAGGTTGCTCTCATACCATGTCTATGTGGTGTCGGAGGTTAAAAATCCCTTGGGACGGTAAAAGTGTAGGCCCAGGCTTTCTATCGACAAACTGGCCACAGCAGGAGCATCCACATCGTGGCCCTGAGAATCAGCTATCTGATTGCAAATCCTGCTACCACCATCCACCACCAAGAGCACATCCCATGATTAAAGATCATACCTCTGCTCGAAAATCCCTTGGAATAACTGGTGGAAGGACACAAAGAAGAAGTATGGTTGTGGCGGGGAATACATCAAATTGATCAATAAACGAAAAAGGAATTCAGAGCAATTTTCATTAAACTTCTAGTTAACAAATTCAAAAGATTTGAGGACCCAGATGAAGAACATTTTATCAAAATGATGCAAAAGACACCTTGTTAATAGCTTTTTAAAAAATGTCCACACAGCAAAGCAAAATGTAACACATGCCACAACACTGTTCTGGCAGGTAATCGCGATTTCCCTACTCAAGCTACTGACATTCTCTATAATAATAGCAGGCATCAACTATGCGCTAATCGAGTCCAGAGAACCTGTAAATAACATGTTATGACGATGCTTCACTCGAGTTTAACAATAACCGCTTAGTATTGACTAATTAAAGCCTAATAGTAATAGCAATGAGTACTGAAATGGTCCAGATAGTTTAGATCATTACGGTCTCGCCGGTCGCCCGCATTCTCGCGGTGGTTGACCTCTACACGGCCGTGCCGCATGGGGACCTACCATCCAGTAGGAGTGCAGCGCCAGTGAACACGGACTCCCATGGTCAGCCAGGTGACCTCGCAGTGACCTCACACCCACCTTCGGCACCGCCCCAAGTATGGTCGAGCTGCATATGTTCAACAAAACGCTGCGCTGTCTGTATGTAGCCGCAGCCTCTCAGTAGTTGAGTCCGGCATCACGGCGGCCTCCCGCCTCTCAAAGGGTTCGTATGGGCCAATGTGTCTTTGATTAGCGGAGCTTCAGTGACGACTTTGCGGGAAATGGCCTTAGGCAGCTTTCGTCAGCCCTGAAGAAAACCATGTGTGGAGGGTGGCCTGGGCGGTTGTCAGCACCGATATTGCAATTATCCATTAAACTCTTACCGCAGCAACGGCCATCCCCAATGGAGGTGTGCCGGTGGGGAACATGCTTGTTACTGCCAACACAGAAACACGCTAATACTATTACTAATATTAGTAATTAAATAGCAGGTACGCACAAGATCCATGATAAAAACCGATGTAAATTATCTTGATAACGGTGTGATGCTTAGCAGTTCACCTGCCCTTTTAAAGTTGCATGGTCCGATGGCATTTGAATTTTTGTCTTATTTTTTAGATAAATATATATATCAAAGTGATCATTATGAGCTACTAATCATTAGTCTGGAGTAATTTTGATGAAAAATGACTACTTTTGAAGCAATTTGAGCTGAAAGAACCCAAAATAATGTTGACAAGCTTGCCAAAAGTCCTGTGGCTATGACCTGGATAGTCATCTCGTGGTCACCACTTGATGTGAGATGACCTACTAATCCTGGAACCTAACAGAGCTGTAGGTAGATATTTCGGTTTGGAGTCTGAACATTCTGGGAAGAGATTGGTGCCATAGGCCCGTGGCACTAGGGTTTTTAACCAAATATTATTTTGTAGAAAGGTTAATTTGATTTATATCTATCGAATTGACCAAGTAGCATCGAATATCCAACATCACATATATATCGGTATATGTTTGACATCGTCCCAATGGCAGAAATTTCAAAACATCAAACTGCAATTTTAATCAACGAATGTTTAAAAAGTTATTTGAAATTACACAATTTGATTAATTATGTCTATAGAATTGACCAAAGCAGCATTGGATATCAAACATCACATATACATTAGTATATGACATCATCCCCATGGCAGAAGGTCAACACCATCGCAACTGCAATTTTAATCAAAGAATGTACAAAAATATAATTTTAAAGTGTGGAATGAGCAAGGGCGCTGATTCAGGTTCATTGTTGGACATGGCGGGCTATGAGGCTGACCTCACCCCCCCCCCTTTCCGCTGGGAGGGGAGGGGCGGGGTGGGGTGACCAACAAACATGTGTATATCATATATATGATGTATATACTACTCTTATATAAAATGTATGTGTCACGAGGGCATCTTACAAAGCCCATGCAGTAAATACATTTGATATATGCACTAGTATATATATTATCTTATATACAAGGTATGTATATAATTTGTTGGGGGGTCCATATATATATATATATTACCTGGGTACTAAGCCTCTGGCTACTCGTGGTCGAGGGAGAAGGAAACAACATCCAGGTTCAGCAATTAGCATATTCCGCTCATAACTGGAGGACGTTACGAGCAGCTCAGCAGTTTTTACCAAGGATTTACTCAGTTTCTATCGTAAGTACCGAGACATAAACTGACACAAATGTTTATGAATGATCATAGCGCACGCTTATCAACTTTTCCACAAGTTGGATTCTCTATTTCATACTTAATTCTGAAGCTGTGCTTTTATCCAATGCCGTAGAGATTGAGGCATCCATTTTGTTTTTGCCGCCCGTTGCCGAACGGAGAGACATGTTGGCAGGAGTCATTTCGTCGCTTAGATAGATTTTATTTTTGCCGCCCATTGCCGAACGGAGAGACATGTTGGCCAGAGCCATTTCGTCGCTATGTTTGTTTTTTCTGAGGCGTACCTCCGAGTTTCATAGCATTTTCTCCAATCCTTCGGCACTGAAGCCACGGGAGGGAGAAGTGTATGGGACAGAGAGAGTGGTCGGGAACGGTATACTGGTCCTGACCCCTCGATTGGTTTCGGTTCGGTTCGTCCGACCATTACACTTTCGATATACCTTAGCTTATCACGCCTAGTGTAAAACTGGTGTAAATACAGTTTTATTACCGTTTAGTGCCCAGGGCACCTTACAGCACTGCTCCTCTGGTTCAGATGCTCCTTGAGTATGTTGTTAAAACCCCTTTTGGTTGTTTTACAGACGACTCAAGATGGCCGTGAAGCGGGGTAACAAGGGTGTTCCACACACCTTAAGCGAAGGAGATGCGACCCCTGGACGGCAGTCCGCCACGTCACTTGACCGGTCGCTTGAGGCAGGGCCCTCCCAAGCCGATGGGAATGAGCAGATGGTTTGACTCATACGTGAGCAGCTGCAACAGCTGCTCCCGACACCACCCTCTAAGACTTCTACGAAAGCGCACGCCTCCTTGTCGGAACAATCCGAGTGGGAGGACTTGTCCGACCAACAAACTACGGACTCGGAGGTGGCCTTGGGGAGGAAACGAAAGCACCCCAAAAAGTATTCATCAGGAGGTTAGTGGCTGCTTGATATCGCGAGTTTTAACTTTATTTAGATTTAATATTTATTAATGACTGTTTTGGGGTGTATGTGCTGGTGCATGCAGCACATACAGCCTGTTTTGGTATATCGTCATATACACCATGCACATATAGATTACACATATACACATGTAGATTGTACCTGTGTGTGTGGAGGAAGGTATGTGTCCTGCAGTGCATGTTAGCTATTACATGGTATTACTTATCCTTTAGAATTTGGTTAGTGGGATTCATAGAAAGTTTGTGATACTCATGGTTTGGAGCCCTGGTGGTGGTTTTCCCAGTTCTCGGTGATGCTTTTTGTCAGCCTGGTAGCGATGTATTTGCCATATTCCTCATTGTAATATATGCCATCTGTCATGCCTATGCCGTACTGTGCCGATCTCTTCCCATGCCTTGTTTTGTGTATGTAGTTAGCATACCTCGGTATGGCTACTCCACTGTTTCGGCTGTTATTTAGGTGGATGTAGGCGTTCAGTTCTGATATGCATTCATCTACGAGTCTTTGGTAGTCTTGGTATTCTTGGTTTCCGCTGCTGCCAAAGTACAGTTATATGTCCATGCCCACAAGCTTGCATACCACCAGCAATTTTGTTAGTTGGCTGATTGTGTTGTGAGCGAGTTTGTACTCCTTTGTCATGTACTCCATGAGTGCCACTTTCGTCTTGAATTCAGGTCCCTCTGGCCTACTTTTACTGTTAGGTCGCAGATTCCTGCCATCATGTATATCTGTGCTGGTGGGGCACAGCTTCTGTATTTCCTGTATACAGTATTTGCTATCCTGGCAATGGACGCTCCTGGTACAGATTCTACTATTTCTCTGTAATTTAGTGTGTTGTGGTGCAGATCCTTCAGATGACTGGTTCGTGCTCTTAGTGTTGAGTCTCCACTGATTATGACCGTTTTCTGCATTTTGGTATCGCTTAAACGACCCGCTTCTAATTCACTGTCATCGTTGTAATTCGCAGTTGACGGTTTGTTGATTTGAATTTGGCTTGGGCGGAAGTGGAGCACACTTGCCTGTTGCTATGCTCCTCGCACCTCCTTTTGGCCTGCCGGGAGAGCTCTAAGGCTTTTCACCTGATTGCTCTCTTATTTATATTTTCTTCTATATTTATTGGTGATTATTTTGATATTCATTTTGGTGTTTAGTTTGGTGTTCATTTTCTGCTTATTTTACCTATTTATTTGGCTGTTTATTTATTTGTCAGTGTTTGTTAGGCTTTCCTTCACTTTTTGGAGGATGTCTCCCATCTTGTTTTTCTATCCTTGCTTGACCATTTCACCTTCGCTGGCTGAGTCTAGAAACCTACCTGAGCCCCAGTATGGACACTTTGTGCATTCTCTGAATGCGTTTCCTGGGGCATCTATTAGCTTTTTTCTTTAGTTCCCCATTGCCATTGCCTTTATCGTATATGGGTTGTCTGCATTGTCAATCATCCTCATTATATCATGTTTCTCATGGAATTTGGCTATTATTGAGCAGTAATATTGCTCAGCTGATGTGTATTTTTTCCCATCTTTTCCTGTGATGTCACACTTGTACAGGTTTGCTGCTTTCTCCGGGGTGATTTCTGTTATCTCTATTTTTCCAAAGTCATTGGGTGTGTATATTGTTCCATTTACCTCGATGTTGCACCCTCTCATTTTGATTGATTTGATCTTTTCATTTTTGCTTTCAGTTGCTAGTGTGTACATTTGTTGTATGGTTTTTTCACTTAGCATTTCAGCTTCTGTTCTTACTGGTCTAATTGTTACTTTGCTGTATTCTTTTTTTGAAAGAGCTCTTTCTTTTGTGATTCCTTCTCCAGTTGGATTCTGATGCTTCTTGTTCTGTTGGTTTTTTCCCGTTGTTCTGAGAGAGAGAGAGTGAGTCTTTGGGTTCCCCGTCCTGTTTTTTTCCTTCGGCTAGTTCTTTGTCTGCTGCATTTTTTTTTCTGGTGTTTTTCCTTTTTTTTTTTTTTTTCTAGACGGTAGGCTTTTGTCACTACCGTCCAGCCAAAATCGCAGTCTGCTCCATTTAGCATGTCTGTGAACATTTTGTCTATGCTTTCGTCTTCCTGTTCTGGGATGCCGTGCACGATGACACTAAGCTTGTTATTTTCATGGTTTGGTGCTTGGGTTTGGGCTGCACCCGTGGGTGGTTTCTTTTTGTCAGTGGGTGTTGGCCTTATGTTGTTGGTCTTGGTGTTTACATTTGCGTCATTCTTTTTTGTCTTTAATTTTTCGTATTCTGCTTTGTACCATGTGCATTCTATTTGCAATGTGTTGTAAGCTACTGGAGTGTCTGAAGTTTGCTCCTGTATTCGTTCTCATTATCCATTGTAGTTGTTTTGTTTTTTCCATCCTCATTTCCGGTGCTTTATTTCCGTCATTTCCGTCCACAAGTTTTTTGTTTGCCTTTTCCTTTTCTAGTTCCTCCTTTACTGTTTGAATTACCAGCTTTATTATGTATTCCTTAACTAGTTGTTTGGCCTCCATTATCCTGGCAATCCTTGGTTTCACCTTCAGTAGCCTTGTTTTCGCTGTTTCCCGCCATTTCTAACGGTCGACGCACTGTTGTGAAGTAGATCCTCCTTGTTTTGTTTGATTTCCTCCTGTATTCCGGTGTTACATCCTCCAATATGTGTCCTACAGTATCCTGGTATGTTTATGTGGAGCTTCCACTTGCCTTGGGTTGGTTATGCACGCTTTAGTACATTGGATTCACGATATTAGCATCCGCGTAAGTTTTAGCGTTCACTCACGGTCGCCATCTTATGTATGAAAAGCATATGATGTGAATAACAATAACAACAGTCTTGGCTATACAACTTAATGCTAACATGTTATGTTCTCAAAATAGGTAATTTTGATTGGCGTCTTATCAAATTTATAGCTCCAGCCACTCAGCTGGCCTAATTACATGACCTGACCTGGAGAGATTGGCTGCACCTGTGTCGTTATCTAAGCTTTCTTGAGTTTCTGGCACCTCGGGTACTCTTATCAACTGCACTCGATTCCTGTGTAATATGTTTCCTGACTCGTTTTTAATCTGATACTCCCTTCCTGAAATGCCTGTGCATCCCATTACTATCCCATTTTTCCATTTCGCCAAGTGATTTTTATATTTAAAGTTGTCACCAGGCCTCATGGGCTTATGAGCCTTGCCACATTTGTTGTCGTTGAAAGCCTTCTGGCTTCGCTGTTGTTTTGTAGTTTGTGCCCTTTTGGGGTTTTGGGTTTAAGGTTAGTTTTCGCTGTTGGTATTCTCGACCTTCGTCTTCTGGCCATGAGCAGTTGTGCTCGGGATGCATCCAGCACTGGCAGGGGTGTGTTTCTGCAATTTAATAAAGCTAACTGAAAGTCTAGTTGTCTGTCTATGCATTTCTTTAACATGTTTTTAATTGTCTGCACAAATCGTTTGATTTGGCCGTTGCTCCTGGGGTATTGGGGACTTGAATACGTGGCTGAAAGGCCATAGTGCTGCGCAAACTCGTCATATTCATGACTCTTAAATTGTGGACCATTATCTGAAATTATTTGTTTTGGAATATGGTGTCTAGCAAAATTGTCTCCCAGCGCTTCAATCACAGTAGCCGAAGTTGCATAGTCCGATGGTTTTGAGTTTTTGTCATTTTCTGAGTTAAATATATTAAATTGATTGTTATAGCCTCCCTTACTTTAGTTTGAAGTAACTTTTATGTCTAACTTTTGAGATATTTGAAGTGCAACCATCCACAAATAATGTTGGCAAGCACTGCAAAACTCTGACGCCATAGGCTTCTGCAGTAACAGGTTCTATTAAATTGGCTCTGTATGCCCTTCTCTATGGCGACAAGTGCTTAATATGTGCACCAGTATCTAAGTTGGATATGTAGAACAAAATCTGGATAATTGCTTTGGTTTTGAAAATTTGATGTTTTCATCGGACTATGTAGCTTTAAGCTGTGTGACTTCAGGGTATTTTGTGTAGTAGTCTACTGTTATCAAATTATTTTCGTGGTTTAGCTTGAAAAGGGCCGCACCCAGCTTTTCATACGGTTGACGTGTTATTTAGTGGTTTATGAGTGGTTTGTTGTGTAAATTCTTCCTATTGTTTTGACATGTGTCGTGTCTTCTTACTCTGTCTTCAATTTGTTTGTTCATGTTTGGCCAGAACATGCAATCCCTTGCCAGTTGCACCCAGCCCAAACCACACTATTTGCACCGCACCCAGCCCAAACCCCACTATGTTCACTGCACCCAGCACAAACCGCACTATGTTCACTGCACCCAGCCCAAACCCCACTATGTTCACTGCACCTAGCCTAAACCCCACTATGTGAACCGCACCCAACCCAAACCCCACTATGTTCACTGCACCCAGCCCAAACCCACTATGTGAACCGCACCCAGCCCAATCCCCACTATGTTCACTGCACCCAGCCCAAGCCCCATTATGTGAACCGCACCCAGCTCAAACCCCACTATGTGAACCGCACACAGCCCAAGCCCCATTATGTGAACAACACACAGCCCAAACCCCACTATGTGAACCACACCCAGCCCAAACCCCACAATGTGAACCACACACAGCACAAACCCCACTATGTGAACCACACACAGCCCAAACCCAACTATGTGAACCGCACACAGCCCAAACCCCACTATGTGAACTGCACACAGCCCAAGCCCCATTATGTGAACCGCACCCAGCCCAAACCCCACAAGGTGAACCGCACACAGCCCAAGCCCCATTATGTGAACCGCACACAGCCCAAACCCCACTATGTGAACCGCACCCAGCCCAAGCCCCACTATGTGAACTGCACCCAGCCCAAACCCCACTATGTGAACTGCACCCAGCCCAAACCCACTATGTGAACTGCACCCAGCCCAAACCCCACTATATGAACTGCACCCAGCCCAAACCCCACTATGTGAACCGCACCCAGCCCAAACCCCACTATGTGAACTGCACCCAGACCAAACCCACTAGGTGAACCGCACCCAGTCCAATCCCCACTATGTTCACTGCACCCAGCCTAAGCCCCCATTATGTGAACCGCACCCAGCCCAAACCCCACTATGTGAACCACACCCAGCCCAAACCCCACTATGTTCACTGCACCAAGCCCAAACCCACTATGTGAACCGCACCCAGCCCAATCCCCACTATGTTCACTGCACCCAGCCCAAGCCCCAGTATGTGAACCGCACACAGCCCAAACCCCCAACTATGTGAACCACACACAGCCTAAACCCCACTATGTGAACTGCACCCAGCCCAAACCCCATTATGCGAACTGCACACAGCCCAAACCCCACTATGTGAACCGCACACAGCCCAAACCCCACTATGTGAACCGCACACAGCCCAAGCCCCAGTATGTGAACCGCACCCAGCTCAAACCCCACTATGTTCACTGCACCCAGCCCAAACCCCACTATGTGAACCGCACACAGCCCAAACCCCACTATGTGAACCGCACACAGCCCAAGCCCCATTATGTGAACCGCACACAGCCCAAACCCCAACTATGTGAACCACACCCAGCCCAAACCCCATTATGTGAACCGCACCCAGCCCAAACCCCACTATGTGAACCACACACAGCTCAAACCCCACTATGTGAACCGCACACAGCCCAAACCCCACTATGTGAACCGCACACAGCCCAAGCCCCAGTATGTGAACCGCACCCAGCCCAAACCCCACTATGTTCACTGCACCCAGCCCAAACCCCGCTATGTAAACCGCACCCAGCCTAAACCCCACTATGTGAACCGCACACAGCCCAAACCCCACTATGTGAACCACACCCAGCCTAAACCCCACTATGTTCACTGCACCCAGCGCAAGCCCCATTACGTGAACCGCACCCAGCCCAAACCCCATTACATGAACCGCACCCAGCCCAAACCCCACTATGTGAACCACACCCAGCCCAAACCCCACTATTTGAACTGCACCCAGCCCAACCCCCACTATGTGAACCGCACCCAGCCCAAACCCCACTATGTGAACCGCACCCAGCCCAACCCCCACTATGTGAACCGCACCCAGCCCAAACCCCACTATGTGAACCGCACACAGCCCAAACCCCACTATGTGAACCACACACAGCCCAAACCCCACTATGTGAACTGCACCCAGCCCAAACCCCACTATGTGAACTGCACCCAGCCCAAGCCCCATTATGTGAACCGCACCCAGCCCAAACCCCCACTATGTGAACCGCACCCAGCCCAAACCCCACTATGTTCACTGCACCCAGCCCAAGCCCCACTATGTGAACCGCACCCAGCCTAACCCCCACTATGTGAACCGCACCCAGCCCAAACCACACTATGCGAACTGCACCCAGCCCAAACCCCACTATGTGAACCACCAAGATGGCAGCCACAGAAAGCTCTCAATTCAACTTTTAAAGTCTATTAATCTACATGATTTAATCAATTATTCACACAAAAAGTAGCTGGTTATGATAAATAAACATTTGAACTTCATATTTATCATTTAGATTGCAATTTCTAACATTTTTTCTCTATATGGTTGTCTAAAAGTGTCAGTGCTGCTGGACTAAATAAAACACAACAGAAGCAACCAATGTCATCACTCTCCCCCCACATATGTAGTTGCATAAACTGAAAACTGGCAAACGTATGCTTGGAGAGCATTTGTCGGAGTATGGGTAGTGTTTCAGCGACCTATATCTGGTCCCTTTAAACTATAACTGTTTCAAGCACGACTATAACTCAGTATTTCTTTTGATTTCAACACTAGATTAAATACACATTCTATGATACATATTAGGATACAGACAAGAAAATGGAGTTTAGAAATGAAGAATCACAGGCCAGACACGGTAAAACAGTGAGACAGATTTAGATCTAAAGCTCTAATACTAGTACATTCACCATGTTCATAATACTATTTTCTAACTAATATAGTATTAGATTGTTTGTTTCTTGTTGTTTTACGTCCTAGCAACATATAGGTTCATATCAGGACGGGTACCGACTTGTGACAGTGCGCACTCATGGTGACTTTATATTGCTGCCCCACTGGGACACCAGGCAGCCAGCACCATGATCTGATATCCCACTCAGTCACATTATCCTGACACTGAGCCAACCAGTCCTTGCCCTGTCCTAATAATGCCGAATGGCAGGCTAGGAAGTGACAAGTATCAATGTTTAAGTCATTGGTTTGACTCGACCAGGATTCGAACCCACAAACTCATCGATTTGGATCTCCCGATCTCCCAAAACAGGAGATCGAGCCACCCCGTCTGGTCTTCCGGTGTTTCTCACACAGTAGCAGCTGAATGATTTTCTTGTAGTCTTTCTTGAAACTCAAATCCTTCTTTCGGGCATTGATCCACCATTTCTGGCATCTAACATGACAACGAATAATCATGATGATCATGATAGCTATATGTGATCATTTTTAGAAGGCAATTTATCTCAATGGAACATATATCAATGGAAAGAACTTGAATGGAACTTAATCATGGTAGCCATATAATTTTTCTAAGACACACACAGAGACACAGAGACACACACACACAGACACACACAGAGACACACACACAGACACACACACAGACACAGATACACACACAGAGCCACAGAGACACACACACTGACAGAGACACACAGAGACACAGAGACACACAAAGAGACACAGAGAGACACACACAGACACACACACAGACACAAAGACACACACACAGACACAGAGACACAATGACACACACAGACACAGAGACACACACAGACACACACAGACACAGAGATGCACACACAGACACAGAGACACACACAGACACAGAGACACACACAGACACACACAGAGACACAGAGACACACACAGACACAGATACACACACAGAGACACACAGAGACACACAGAGACACACAGAGACACACAGAGACAGAGACACACACACAGACACAGAGACACAGACAGAGACACACACAGACACACGCAGAGACACAGAGACACACACAGAGACACAGAGACACACACAGAGACACAGAGACACACACACACAGACACAGAGACACCCACACAGACACACACAGCAACGTGCGAGCAACATTCCTCCAATGCGCTTGTAATGTGTGTTGACGTCCTGCTAACGTGCCCATAATGCGCGACCCAACACGTTGACGCGCGTTGTGGCTCGGCGGAAGTTTTGTGCATGCAGAAAACCTTCGATGCGTGCACAAAACCTTCGACGCGGCCCGACGTGCCCCAATGTGTGGGTCCAGACGTTGCTGTCACTCAAAGTGTACCGACGTGTACCGACCCGCCGGTAACGCGTTTGTAACGCGCCGATAACGCGTCCCGACGCGTCCCGACGTTTCGCCCAAAAAGGCGGCACGTCGGGACATGTTGACGCCCGTTGGTGAGAAACGTCGTAATGTGACAGCACCATAACCGCGGCCTGCAGGAGTGTCGATCGGGAAGGCTTGGTGCAAGCCGAACTGATGGTTCGCTGTCGCCGCCAGTCTCCAGTGGGAGGCCGTGGTCGGACATGGCTGGTGATTAAACACGTCCAGAGGGCCAGAGTGGGTGTGGGTGTTGGGGGAGGGGGGTATGTGTAGGCGTGGTTGTGGGTGTGGGTTGGTGTGAGTGTGGAGGTGGGGGTGGGTGTCGGGGTGGTTGTCGGTGCGGGTGTTGGTGGGTGTGGGTTTGGGTGTCGGGATGGGTGTGGGTGTGGGTGGGTGTGGAGGTGGTTGCATGTGTGGGTGTGGGTGGGTGTGGGGGTGGGAGTGGTTGTGGGTGGTGTGGCGGTGGGAGTGGGTGGGTGTGGGTGTGGGTCCGGTTGTGGGGTTATAATAATTAATATAACAATATAATAATTATTAATATAACAATATAAGAAGGATTAATATAGCAATAACAGAATTATTAATATAACCATATAATAATTATTAATATAACAATATAAGAATAAATGAGGCGTTAACCATCGGTGAACTGATAATCTTCCATTCGGTTGAGTAGCACTGTTAACCATCAGTGCAACGCAATTTGTTACACCTCAGTGAACATATAAGTACATAGTTCACCTTACACCAGCATATACGTGGCCGTATATCCGGGATATATAAATATATATATATATATATATATATAAATATATATATATATCAGTTAGCACATACATGACAGTTAAGTCACACACACACTGGGGCCATATGTATGAGTCGGTGTTAGCGAGCCAAACACGTGGTTAGCTGCGATCTCCGGGTTAGCTGCGAAAAGTCGGTATGTATGGAGCAGTGTTACGGAAACACCGCGAGTTTAAGGTCGGCTACGCTAACACCATGCCATAGCAAGTTTAACATCGGTGTTAAGTACCGATTAGGCCCAAATCTATTCAATGCGATCATATTTAACAGAATTACATACTCAAAACGTGAAATTTCATTAAATTAACCCTAAAATCGACATGATATTAACGCCAACGCTGTCGCCGCATGGGCAGCTCTGCTAACACCACACCATAGCAAGTTTAACGTCGGTGTTAAGTACCGATTAGGCCCAAATCTATTCAATGCGATCATATTTAACAGAATTACATACTCAAAATGTGAAATTTCATTAAATTAACCCTAAAATCGACATGATATTAACGCCAATGCTGTCGCCGCATGGGCAGCTCTGCTAACACCACACCATAGCAAGTTTAACATCGGTGTTAAGTACCGATTAGGCCCAAATCTATTCAATGCGATCATATTTAACAGAATGACATACTCAAAACGTGAAATTTCATTAAATTAACCCTAAAATCGACATGATATTAACGCCAACGCTGTTAAATAGCAGTGCTTGCCGGCAACAGGCTCAGAGGGGTTCCCCAAATCTATAAATTACGCATAGCTTAGCTAACGACGCCACGCTTTGGCTTCATACATACCCCGTGACCCATTTTCCAACACCGGTGTTAGCTAACCCGGCAGCCGCCCTTAACACCACAGCCGATAAAAAGTTGTTCATACATTTGGCCCCTGGCAGGTTGGTGACAGTGGTGGTAGTGGTTGTTGGTGACAGTGGTGGAAGTGGTGGTGGGTATAAGTGAGGGTGGGTGACAGTGGTGGTAGTGGTGGTGGGTATAAGTGAGGGTGGGTGACAGTGGTGGTAGTGGTGGTGGGTATACTATAGGTGGTGGTGGGTGAAAGTGGTGGTGGGTAACAATGGTGGTTGGTGACAGTGGTGGTGGTGGTGGGTGACATTGGTGATATATATATATATATATATATATATTCATATATATATATATATGCCGGGCCCAGTGGCCTAGTCGGGAGTTTGGTTCCCGGTTGAGTCAAATCAATGACTTTAAAATTGATACTTGTCGCTTCCTAGCCTGGCACTCGGCATTAATTGGATAAGGCATGGACTTGTTAGCTCAGTGTCAGGATAATGTGACTGAGTGGGATACCAGATCATGGTGCCTGTGCCCTGATTTCCCAATGGGGCAGCACTATAAAGTCGCCATGAGTGCGCACTGTCACAAGTTGTTGCCTGTCCTGATATGACCTTAGATGTTGCTAGGACGTAAAACAACAACAAACAAACACACATATATGTATCACCAATGTACTGACTCCCGCTCTCACCCCGACCCCTGACATGCCCACACATACCGGGGGTGCGAGCCCACGTAAGCCGTCCACCGTTCCCATGGGAATTTCCTGCAAATTTCTAGGTGGTCTTGGCTGTGTGGGCACCCTGCGAGGGCGGGCCGGGAGTGCAGCGGTGAGCCGAGCGGGTCAGTATGAGTCTACTGATGGGAATATAACTGTGTGGAGGTGCCCTGGGGTCTACCCAAAGTGGCATATATACTAACGCTAATGCAATGCATCATGGAACTACCTCATCGTGGCATTTCCATTTCTATAAGTAATAAGTATGCATACATTGACAGATTGATAGATTAGAGTATTATAAATCATCCCCATGCTTTAACATTACATGTGAATGTGCTTTTGAGTACAAACATTTCACATACTTGCACGTGCCACTTTATTTTGTGGATCTAAAGACACCAATTGCGCAGTTCGATAATATAAGTGAGGAGCTTCGATAACCCGTTATGCTTGCGCATACTAAGTACATTATGAAAAGTGACGTGGTCACTCACACCCACGGCTCAAAACTAATATAATTTTCAGTATCAATCCTACCTCATAGACCGCCCCTAGTGACACCAGGGCGCCCCAGGGCTCAGTGTGAGGATCTACCTGAATGTACCCCCGGGTGCGGCATGCCCCCGGCACCGGGCAGCGATCCAGGGGGGTGACATTTACACTACCTACATCCCGCCCCCACCCCGCCCCCACCCCGCCCCACCCGCTGCTTACCACGGCCCATCTTCCCTGTGGGTATGGGGCGATGCCTCGTGTGGTGCGGCCGCCCGCCATAACGCCTCGCACAGACCAGGCGCTGCTCTGGGGGCCGACCGCCCACGCCACTCGTGCCAGGCCTATCTTTTGATAGCTTAAAGCTGCATAGACCGATGAAAACATCAAATTTTCACAAACATAACAAGTATCTAGATTTGATTCTAGATATCTAACTTAGATACTGGTGCACTTATTAAACATTTGTTGTCACATATAAGGGAATACTGAGTCAATTTAATAGAACCTGTTACTGCAGAAGCCTATGGTGTTAGAGTTTTGGCAAGCTTTCCATAATTAATTTAGCATGTTTGCACTTCAAATATCTCAAAAGTTAGACATTTAAAATAAAAGTTACTTCAAACTAAACTAAGGTAGATTATAATGATCGACCTAATGCCTAGTACACACCTAACGTTTGTGCGCACCCACCTACCGTATACGATCTAAAACTGCCCGTTTCGCACACACAAATCGCTAGGTGTGCGCTCCCCGCGCACACCTAGCGATTGCGATTCACGCATAAAACCTCAGTTTTAGGGCTAAAACCGGCCTATTACGATTGCGATTCACGATTCGAAAAATGAATCGGCCCGTTTTCAGTTTTAAGCGGGTCGGGTCGAGTCGGGAGTTTTAGTGCGCGAATCCTGATTCCTATACGGTAGGTGTGTACCAGGCATTATATGTGTCGTGGGGGTGATGAAAATGGGAAATACTGTGCCTAGAGCGGGACTCGAACCCACATCTCTTTGCATTCCGGGCCAGTGTGCTAACCATTACACCACCTAGGCTCCCTGATATCAATACACTCCCCACGCCTACCTGTCTATGTGGTTACTTGCCTGAGAGGTCAGTGCAGACCACTACACTCGTCCCCCTGGAATTGTAAGTCTTGTAATGCTTACAATTACATACACACAGGCAATGCACCAACACATACATACACAGGGTAGGTTCAACAACCATACAGCGCAAAGCTTGTACAGGATCCTGATCACGGCAACCAGTGTCATGGGGGTGATGAAAATGGGAAATATTGTGCCTAGAGCGGGACTCGAACCCACATCTCTTTGCATTCCGGGCCAGTGTGCTAACCATTACACCACCTAGGCTCCCTGATATCAACACACTCCCCACGCCTACCTGTCTATGTGGTTAGTTGCCTGAGAGGTCAGTGCAGACCACTACACTCGTCCCCCTGGAATTGTAAGTCTTGTAATGCTTACAATTACATACACACAGGCAATGCACCAACACATACATACACAGGGTAGGTTCAACAACCATACAGCGCAAAGCTTGTACAGGATCCTGATCACGGCAACCAGTGTCATGGGGGTGATGAAAATGGGAAATATTGCGCCTAGAGCGGGACTCGAACCCACATCTCTTTGCATTCCGGGCCAGTGTGCTAACCATTACACCACCTAGGCTCCCTGATATCAATACACTCCCCACGCCTACCTGTCTATGTGGTTACTTGCCTGAGAGGTCAGTGCAGACCACTACATATGTTTATCTCAGAAAATGAGAGAAACTCAAAACCACCGGACTATGCAACTTTAAACTTGATTGCAATACTCTTTGAATATGGCTGCCATGGTTACATTCATGCATTGCGGATGACGTCAGGCTCGACTGAGTTCAACGAATGTGAAGAAAGCAGCAGTTTGTTTAATTGCATTGACTGGTTTTGAAGAAACATGCCTTATTTCGAACGATGAACACATTAATTAGCGATTAATATGCGGTTGTCATACAATCCATCAACTCGACCTAAATATTTTATGCACAGAAAGAAGGCGGACCGCACTACTGCATCTCTCTCAATTTACGTGGAGTGTGATCCAATTTGAACGGTTCAATAGCAACTCGCCGCCCAATTATAGCGTGTGCAATAAACGACGCACACGTGGCACGACTCGACACAATTAACCACAAGTCGATGCTCACATCAGTCGGCAGACGAATGCATATATGAGGACAGTGACTACCGGCTGGTAGTGGTGGACATCTCAGGACTCTCGCTGCGCGTTCTACAGGCGGCCGAACGGCGGACCGTTCATAAAACATGACGGTGGGGTCATATGCAAAGCCAAGGTCACAGGAAAGTTACTGAGCAAATATTTGACCATGGATTAGTGCAGTTGAAGCTGACTTGAGACATGATGGATGGTAGCTGGAGGATATGGATGAAATGTTTACAAATACAGCTAAACACATTGAGTGTCGGATGGCTGGGCGGATGGCGGTGGCGGCGCCTGTTGGCTGAGGGTGGTGGGCGGCCCCGCTGGTTGATGATCAGTGGGATCGGGTGGCACTGGTGTTACATGGGCGCCCCGTGATGGAGGTTGCGGGGCGCTGCAGGTGACGGTGGCGGCGAATAGTGGTTGTGGTGATTGTGATGATGGTGGTGATGGTGGCTGTCAGTGGTGGTGATCGTAGCTGTCCTAATGACAGTGATGGTGATTGAGCTGCTGGGTCACTTTGGTGGTGATAACTTTAGCGGTGGTGGGTGACAGTGGTGATAGTGCATGACAGTAGTGATGGTAGGTCACAGTGGTGGTGATAATTCTGGCAGTGGTGGTTGACAGTGGTGGTGGTGCATGACAGTGCTGATGGTGGGGGACAATGATGGTGATAATTCTGGCAGTGGTGGGTGACAGTGGTGATAGTACATGACAGTGCTGATGGTAGGTGACAGTGGTGGTGATAATTCTGGCAGTGGTGGTTGACAGTGGTGGTGGTGCATGACAGTGGTGATGGTGGGTGACAATGACAGTGGTGGGTGACAGTGGTGGTATTACATGACAGTGGTGATGGTGGGTGGTGATGGTGAATGACAGTGGTGATGGTAGGTGACAGTGGTGGTGATAATGCTGGCAGTGGTGGGTGACAATGGTGGTGGTGCATGACAGTGGTGATGGTGGGTGACAATGATGGTGATAATTCTGGCAGTGGTTGGTGACAGTGGTGATAGTGCATGACAGTGGTGATGGTAGGTCACAGTGGTGGTGATAATTCTGGCAGTGGTGGTTGACAGTCGTGGTGGTGCATGACAGTGGTGATGGTGGGTGACAATGATGGTGATAGTTCTGGCAGTAGTTTGTGACAGTGGTGGTGGTGCATGACAGTGGTAATAGTGGGTGACATCGGTGGTAGTGAATTCCACTGGTGGTGATAATTAAGGGAGTGTCAGAGGTGGTAATGATGGGTGAAAGCGACGGTGATTAACCATGGTGGTGGTGTGATTGTGGAGGATGACAGTGGAGGTTGATGAGAGTGGTGGTTGGTGAAAGTTGTGGTTGGTGACAGTGTTGGTCAGTTGTGGTTGGTGACAATTATTGTGGTTGGTTACTGTAGTGGTAATGGTGGTGGGTGACAGTAGGGGTGGGTGACAATGTTGGTTGGGGTACAGTGTTGGTCGTCATGGTTGGTGACAGTAGTGGTAGGGGTGATGGGTATTACTATAAGTCGTCAGGGATGAAAGATCTCCGCGATTTCGCTGATTTCCGGGATTTTGTCTGTAGCTATAAGTGTGTATACTACTAATGCGTTGCGCCCATCCTGATATGACCTTAGA
This sequence comes from Branchipolynoe longqiensis, assembly GCA_030323885.1. Classification (NCBI taxonomy): domain Eukaryota; kingdom Metazoa; phylum Annelida; class Polychaeta; order Phyllodocida; family Polynoidae; genus Branchipolynoe; species Branchipolynoe longqiensis. The sequence continues at coordinate 62,617,471 of CM059192.1, read as the reverse complement.
TGTTGTCAGGACGTAAAACTCCTACAACCAACCAACCAATACGTTGTTTCACTCTACAGCACCATCAGCGTATACTAATATGTGGTGCAAATGCGCAGCACTAGCAGCATATACAACTAATGGCTTCAAACGCCGCAGCAGGGTCAGTGTATACTACTATACATGCTTCAAACGGCGCAGCACTATCAGCGTATACTACTAATATGTGCTTCAAATGGCGCAGCACTATCAGCGTATACCAATATGTATGAAACCCGACTTCTGGGAATTTTCAGTGATTCCCTGACAATGCTAAGCCTATGGGAGAATATCAGCATTTCCGCTTTTTTTCCTGGAGACCACTTTCATCCCTGGTGGTGGTGGGTGACAATGGTGGTTGGTGACAGTGGTGGTAGTGGTGGGTGGTGACAGAGGTGGTAGTGGTGGTTGGTGACAGTGGTGGTGGGTGAAAGTGGTGGTGGATGACAATGGTGGTTTGGTGACAGTGGTGGTAGTGGTGGTTGGTGACAGTACTGGTAGTGGTGGTGGGTGAAAGTGGTGGTGAGTGAAAGTGATGGTGGGTAACAATGGTGGTTGGTGACAGTGCTGGTTGGTGACAGTGGTGGTCAGTTGTGGTTGGTGACAGTAGTGGTAGTGGTGGTGGGTATAAGTGGTGGTGGGTGAAAGTGGTGGTGGGTGACAATGGTGGTTGGTGACAGTGGTGGTAATGGTGGTTGGTGACAGTGGTGGGTGAAAGTGGAGGTGGGTGACAATGGTGGTTGGTTACAGTGGTGGTAGTGGTGATGGGTATAAGTGGTGGTGGCTGGAAGTGGTGGTGGGTGACAATGGTGGTTGGTGACAGTGGTGGTTGGTGACAGTGGTGGTAGTGGTGGTGGGTATAAATGGTGATGGGTAAAAATGGTGGTGGGTGACAGTGGTGGCTGGTGACAGTGGTGGTAGTGGTGGTTGGTACAGTGGTGGTAGTGGTGGTGGGTACTATAAGTGGTGGTGGGTGAAAGTGGTGGTGGGTGACAATGGTGGTTGGTGACAGAGGTGGTAGTGGTGGTTGGTGACAGTGGTGGTGGGTGAAAGTGGTGGTGGGATGACAATGGTGGTTTGGTGACAGTGGTGGTGTTGGTGGTTGGTGACAGTACTGGTAGTGGTGGTGGGTGAAAGTGGTGGTGGGTGAAAGTGAAGGTGAGTGGCAATGAGGTGGTAGTGATGATTGTATTGCTGGCAGTGTTAGCTTGTAATTTTGTATTGGTGGTTGTGACATATAGTCCCACCAGTTTTCTGAATCAAGACGTGAGTGGTAACCTGGTTCCTAGGCCTTTGCATAAGGACGGTTTCTTTGTTGGTGCACTGAAGTACCATTATAGTTGCATAGTCCGATGGCTTCTGAATGTTTACCTTATTCGTTTAGATAAATATCTCAGGTTGACCGGTATTACCTACTATTCATTAATCCGAAGTAACTTTGATGACAAATTGCAAATCTTGGAGAAATTTGAGTTGAAAGAACTCAAAATTGTGTCGGCAAGCTTGCCAAAACCACAGTAGCTATGATCCAAACTGTCATCTAGTGTATGTTATGTAATCATTCCCCCTCGGAGCTCTGAGGGGGAACAATGAATGACCTTAGAAAGTATGTGCCACATACCAGCATATTCCCCCATGGTTGACTGGAGGTACTCCTATTGTTATGGATTTAGGGATACACCAACGCAACACTAGCATGGACAATTTTGGTTTATAGCCATTTGTTGCAACTAATATTCATGGCTAATTCACTACCTACTTCCCAATCTAAATGTACTGTGCATAGGCAGGTATTTAGATATAATATTTTGCTTTTTGGTGATGTATTCCATTATCAGTGTGCCACAACCAGATTTGTCAAACTGCACATTAATCCTATATAAAATTCGACCTTACTAATTCAATCGGTGGTCAAAAGACCACCATAGGTAAAACGAGGTAAGCTCTCCAACCTGGTGCATAGCCATTCGACCATACTGCTACAGTCATCTGGGGCGATGTCTATGCCGTATTGTGCGTAGGCTACTGACGAGAAAACCATAATCTGATGAGAGGGAGTTAGTTATGCAAGCAACTGCACAGAAGTTCTACAGTACAAATGATGACAAGAACAATGATGGCAGCAGCTAAGATGGCCAGTGCTCATGCCAATGACGTTGGTGAGTTGTCATCCACCTTGCCGGGTTGATGATTGAGGAGAGAGATAAGAAAGATAAAGTGGAGATCCATGAAATGGAGACAGAATCTACCTAAGGCGCACTGTTCCCTCCTTCTCCAAGTGGGCCTAAATAAAGTGGAGATCCATGAAATGGAGACAGAATCTCACTAAGGCGCACTGTTTCCTCCTTCTCCAAGTGGGCCTAAAGGTCCATTGTTCAACGCTTTACTTTGCAAGCTACCAGTGCTTCCACGTAAACACAATGCAATGTTTGGCTTATCAGTCATACTTGCTGTACATCAGTGAGAGAGGACTTGCCTATTCACCCAGAAACCACTTCATGGATTGTGGGTCGACGTTAGAGGTGAGTATCGAGTTTCTATGGAAGCATCAATAACGTTTGTTTTGTAAACCTGATTATCGATGTGCGATATTGTCTTGATCAGCAATCTAACCACAGACAACAACCAAGGGAGTCGCTCTAGTTCTAAACCTAGAATTGTCTAAATATATATTAACAATTATCTAGACCTACATGTAAGACAACATTTAATTTGTGAACAACAACTGTCTTCGGAAGCTATAATAGCTGATGAACTAACCACTTTTCTATTCTTGTTATGAACCCCCATGAATAATAAAAAACATAAATATAATAATAAAAATTGATTAAGAATTATCTAGACCTACATGTAAGAAAACATTTAATTTGTGAACAACAACTGACTTCGGAGGCTAGAATAGCTGCTGAACTAATCATTTTTCTACTCTTGTTATGAACCACAATGAATAATAAAAACATAAATATAATGATAAAAATTGACTAACAAAGTAACCATTACTCTAGATCGGAATCTAGATTATTGTAGATCTAAATCTACAGGTTAAATGTTGACCTGTTATATGGATTTATTCCACTGGCACTTTAAGGAAGACTGTTATTCCAAAATGTCATATTACATTTGGTATTTTTATTATATTTTCCTCTATCTTTGTTCTTGCTGCTGTAGCTTTGAGTGCTATCTAATCCATCAGTTCTAAAGTCCGACCAATTAGCATAGCCATCAAAGTCTTCAAATTTATGGTGGCACCATTTTTGATATGGGGATATAATCTTCATGGGAGGGAGTAAGGCGCAAGTACATAAACTGCAGAGGCTCCAAAATGGAGCACTAAAAATATGTCTAGGGAAAAGTAAGCTCTTCCCGATGCAAGAGCTGCATAAGATAGCACAAGTAAAATTCCTCACAAACAGGCATCAGGATCACCTAAGATTGTATGCATACAACAAATCTGAAAAAAAACCAAAAAAACAGGAGGTAACAAACAAGGTGCACAAGAAGCAACAATGTAGTAATAGAGGTGCTTATATTATGAGGACCTCTATTACTATATATGTATATATGCCCTATATATTATATATATATTATATGTGAATGCTTATATTGGTTTCTTATTTAGTTTTTATCGTTATAACCAATAATAGTGATTTATGTAACACATTCTTAGTTACGCACATGCACTCTGTTAATAGTAATATAACACGTCAGTGTTTATACTTTATTAGTAGCAAATGGATACTGAGACATTCCTTGCGTGTTTAATTCACATTTGGATTGAATGTGTTCGCCAAGACCACCAAACTAGAATGGGTTCAACTAAGTCTAAGACTGCCATCTTCACACTACTCCGTTTATAAACAATATGCAGACACTTTCCTGGCTGGCATGTTGGGTGTTAGTGTTAGTGACGTCTTCCCCAGAAGCAATCCCAGTGCACCCATTCCAAGCATAAACAAATCTGAAAGTTGAACGGAGACAGTAATGGCTTTGTGATGAGAACGGTGTTTTCTAATGTCTGCTATGTACGAGACTTGGGCCGCTGGCCCCTGGTGCGCCCTCTGGTGGTAGGGCGGTAACCCTGTTACGCGGGGTTTCCGCTGAGTGGCGCGCTGACACATCGACCGGTTAGACAGGGCGCATTAATGCTGTAAGCAACAGTTGCATGGCAGCTAGAAGAAATACAAACTAGAACATTCTAACAAAAAAATACCAGATTCATGCCGAGCCCACGGCGCATGACACACAGCTGGCTTTGTTGACAATGTTCGTCTGCCAGCAGAGCGTTTTGCTGTCACTCACCATATTAGTAGACTCATATTGGACGGGTAGCCAGAAGATGAAGTCTACAACATTATAATAAAAGGTCTGAAGCAAAGCTCGTGGCGGTTAGTGGTGGCGCTGTAGCGTCAGGACGGCGACAGAGGCCGCTTTCGTGGTGACAGAACTTGCGGAAGTCGCTAGACATGTTTATCACACCCGATTGCGGTGCGTATTCCGACATCCCAGCAGCAAGAATAAGAGTGTTTGATATCGGGACACACTGTCGCGCTCAGTCTAATACAAGCCTAACCCGTCATACAGCAGTAACCCGACCCAACGTGGTTTAAACGTAGATAAGTTGAAATTTTAATTGAACAAATTCGGTATTAATACAATACACGTTCACGACCGACAGGATCAGGCATGCATGTCTCTCTGCATGCTAGCAGTGATGTTGGAGATGAGTGAGGTGCCGGTGTAGCAGGAAATCGCAAACCCTGTAAATCGCAAACCCCCACTTGTGATTTCCTAGGAAATCGCAAACCCCCATGCCATATATGGGCATGGGGGGTTTGCGATTTCCTAGGAAATCACATATCCCCCCTGGAGATCGCAAACCCCCCCATGTTAATGATACAGATAGTTGTTCTGGCTTTTCTTATTGATGTAGTCTAGTATCTTTGACAACAAATTGACCTGGTCCCCTAGCCTTCTTGTGCGCAGTGAATAATGGCCCTTGCTGTGAGAGGCATGAAATTAAAAATAATCAATTAATCCATCTCGTGAGGGATCCCCCTTATATGAAAATAAATGTGGCAGCCTATGTATGTGCAGCCTATGTATGTGCAAAGTGACTGATAGTTTTGTAGGGAATTGGATATTTGTTAGTTCAAAGTGTTTAAAGAAGTTGTGCTGGCTTTTCTTAATGTTGTAGTTTAGTATCTTTGACAAAAATTGATCTGGTCCCTTATCCTTCTTGTGAGTCATCAATAGCAGTGAAAAAGGCCTTTGCTGTGACAGCATGACATCAAAACTAATCAATTAATCCATCTTGATCCTCCTTGAATCCATTTTATCCCCCAGATCTGGTAGAAGTTCAAAATCAAACATAGGCCTATAGCTGCCCTACTTGTGGTGATAAATGCTACAAAGCATGGGGGGGGTTTGTAATTTCCAGGGGGGGTTTGTGATTTCCTAGTAAATCGCAAACCCCGGGGTGTGCAATTTCCAGGGGTTTGCGATTTACTGCCACACCGGCCATATTGAGGTGTGAGAATTGAGATGCACTGAGTGCTGTCACTTCACGCCGGGATCACTGCGTCATGGTGCTGGCCTCCGCCCCAGGGTTCCCCGCCAACATGTTCAAACGCAACACGGGCCGCAGCCACCGGCCACATCCTGGCACGTTCTACTTTCAACCAGTTGTTCCTTCACCAAGTCTGCCACGTTAAGCCTTTGTTTAACGACCCCCCAACACAAAAAGTAAACATCGGGTATTGGGGGAGGCCACGTTAAGCCTTTGCTTAACGACCCCCAACACAAAAAGTAAACATCAGGTATTGGGGGAGGCCACGTTAAGCCTTTGTTTAACGACCCCCAACACAAAAAGTAAACATCGGCTATTGGGGGAGGCCACGTTAAGCCTTTGTTTAACGACCCCCCAGCACAAAAAGTAAACATCGGGTATTGGGGGAGGTCACGTTAAGCCTTTGTTTAACGACCCCCAACACAAAAAGTAAGCATCAGCTATTGGGGGAGGTCACGTTAAGCCTTTGTTTAACGACCCCCAGCACAAAAAGTAAACATTGGGTATTTGGGGAGGCCACGTTAAGCCTTTGTTTAATGACCCCCCAGCACAAAAAGTAAACATCAGGTATTGGGGGAGGCCACGTTAAGCCTTTGTTTAACGACCCCCAACACAAAAAGTAAACAACAGCTATTGGGGGAGGTCACGTTAAGTCTTTGTTTAACGACCCCCAGCACAAAAAGTAAACAACAGCTATTGGGGGAGGTCACGTTAAGCCTTTGTTTAACGACCCCCAACACAAAAAGTAAACAACAGCTATTGGGGGAGGTCACGTTAAGCCTTTGTTTAACGACCCCCAACACAAAAAGTAACCAACAGCTATTGGGGAGGTCCCGTTAAGCCTTGTTACCGCCCCCAACACAAAAAGTAAACAACAGCTATTGGGGGAGGCCACGTTAAGCCTTTGTTTAACGACCCCCAGCACAAAAAGTAAACAACAGCTATTGGGGGAGGTCACGTTAAGCCTTTGTTTAACGACCCCCAGCACAAAAAGTAAACAACAGCTATTGGGGGAGGCCACGTTAAGCCTTTGTTTAACGACCCCCAACACAAAAAGTAAACAACAGCTATTGGGGGAGGTCATGTTAAGCCTTTGTTTAACGACCCCCAACACAAAAAGTAAACAACAGCTATTGGGGGAGGTCACGTTAAGCCTTTGTTTAATGACCCCCCAGCACAAAAAGTAAACATTGGGTATTTGGGGAGGCCACGTTAAGCCTTTGTTTAATGACCCCCCAGCACAAAAAGTAAACATTGGGTATTTGGGGAGGCCACGTTAAGCCTTTGTTTAATGACCCCCCAGCAGAAAAAAGTAAACATCGGCTATTGGGGGAGGCCACGTTAAGCCTTTGTTTAATGACCCCCCAGCACAAAAAGTAAACATTGGGTATTTGGGGAGGCCACGTTAAGCCTTTGTTTAATGACCCCCCAGCACAAAAAGTAAACATCGGCTTTTGGGGGAGGCCACGTTAAGCCTTTGTTTAACGACCCCCCAGCACAAAAAGTAAACATCGGCTATTGGGGGAGGCCACGTTCAGCCTTTGTTTAACGACCCCCAGCACAAAAGTAAACATCGGCTATTGGGGGTGGCCATGTTAAGCCTTTGTTTAGCGACCCCCCCAGCACAAAAAGTAAACATCGGGTATTGGGGGAGGCCACGTTAAGCCTTTGTTTAACGACCCCCCAGCACAAAAAGTAAACATCGGGTATTTGGGGAGGCCACGTTAAGCCTTTGTTTAACGTCCCCCCATCACAAAAAGTAAATTTCAGCTATCGGGGAGGTCACGTTAAGCCTTTGTTTAACGACCCTCCAGCACAAGAAGTAAACATCAGCTATTGGGGTGCCGTGTTAAGCCTTTGTTTACACCCCCATCATACCAAACTAGTTCTCATTACGTTCTTGAAAATGTTGCCGACGGGCTCAAACTATGTGCGAACGGAATGGACATAGTAGCAACTTTTTACGAATGGAATGAACGGGCTAGGACGGAATGGTGCTCCAGAACTTTGAGCATGCTCAACATTTTCTTGCGACCATCCCACTCATCAATTAAGATTACTTAAATGAGATGGATGCACTACAAACAGAATTGCCATACTTTGATCATACTAGGAATGTGCTACGATGTGGTGCAATCGGGCATCAATTGCATGAACAAAGGAGCATCAAGGCCAAGGTTATACATTCTACCCCGATCACATCCCATTTTAGAATGGGGTCGGACGTTTTGAGAACTAGTTTGGTGTGATGGGGGTATTACACGTTCTACCCCGATCGGATTTAAGTACGGTTGTCATTCACCCCTCCTCTGGATCGGGGTGATTTTTGTTTTATCTAGGTGAGTGCAAGTGTTGCATTGCATTTCTTTAGGTTTTTCCAACCATAGATGAACGCTTAGCAAACTTAAGCCCGGTACACACCTCCCATATAAAACCTAAAACTGCCCGTTTCGCGACATAGTTTGAGTTTTAGTCAGTTTCAGTCTTTAGGTGTGTGACCCCCTATCACACCAGAGCCTTCCGATTCGCGACTTAAAACTCAGTTTTATGTTTTATACGGGAGGTGTGTACCGGGTTTTATAAGATTAAAATAATGAATCGGGCAGTTTTAGTCAGGAAACGGGTCGGTCAGTTTTGGCGCGTGAATCGTATACGGTAGGTGTGTACCAGGCTTAAGTCTACAAACAGTTGCAAATGCACTGATCTGTCTTTACCCTGGATTCATTTAGTCAGAAGGTGCATTATACACTATTTATACCAGACCAGATTTTCATGCACACATCTGGAAAACACGGTTTTTGATTAAGCTTATTGTGGTGATAACAACATGATGACGATGTCGCTGTATACCTGCGCACGGAAACGGCGCCCGCCTCCCTCCCCCTCCCGCCGCCCACGTCCCTCCCGCCTCCCGCCGCCCGCCTCCATCCGGTGTCCAACCCCTTCCAATGCATGTGTACCAACTTCTACTGGTACCTCATGAAGGAGTATAAATGCGCCCATGTCGCAGCATTGCGGCTAAGGATTACATTGTGAATGGTGGCCGGGTGGGGTTACACTGTTCCCATGTCCTAACACATAACCGTTCCTGTAGATATCGCTAGGTGTGAGAGGCTCCAGAATTTGAGTATGACATGAAACATTGAACCCCATTAGCAGCTCAATTCCACAAGAGTTCATTAGCTCTTTACCCTTTCAAACACGAACTTGCACTTATAATGTCATCGTTGCAGGGAGCTCTGTTCTCAATGAAAGAAGAACACTAGACTTAAGCATCTTCTCCATAACTGCTTAATGGGGGAAAGTGCATTTATACCATTGCCTACTCACACACAACACACATCATTGTTTTGGAACCCCCTCATTGGTTCTAAGTAATTCGCTTCACTCGGCACAGAGAAATGAGCGATATGAAAAGTAAGAAAAGCAACAGAGTCAAGAACCTTTGTAGAGTTTAATGAAACACATAGCAGGGCCTGGCATGCAGGCTAGCAAGCGGGTGACTCGGACCCTAACACAGCAGTATCACCACAGGATCATGCATGAACGTATTCGCTTGAACAGGAGCATCGTCATTATTATCGAAAGCAGGCAGAAGATGTCAGCGCTCACCCAATAAGAGTGAGGTGAAACGGATGGAGGCGGAAAAGAAGTGAGGTAGAAAAACAGAAACCGGAAACGAGGAAAGGAGGTCAGACAGTTGCCTCGTTAGCAAATTAGACATGTTAGCCTCCGCCAACATGCGCATTGTTGGCTGTCACAACGGAATTATCCGTTTCGATCCTAACACCTTAGCTGTCATAATTTATACATTTTTGCCGATATATACTTACCACTATTTTCATCTCCAGAATAGCTGAAGGCTTCTTTAAAACATTTTCCTCATACATTTGTTTAGCTATATTGTTTAGATTGGTTTTCCTATCCTATCCGCATGCTTCTTTCATACATATAGTCATTCCGTAAGATATACAAGATTGGAGAAAATGGTGGGTTAACTCCTTTGTGAGTGTGCCTCATAATTCATTCCAGCTCTACTCACCAGCCCCCCCCCACCCCCACCCCCACATCTCCTCTCCAAGGAACAGCATTCAGGAAGAGGAAGTCTCTGCATCATCATTTCAAGAGGTTCCTTCCAAGAAATGGAGCACCGACACACTTCCGAATCAAATACTAACGATGTATCTATATATATATATGTATATATATATATGTATATATATATATATGATATATATATATATATATCATCATCATCATCATGCTGTCGGTCGCGATGTGACAAAGACTGCTTTCATGAAAGCTGCCTGCAAAAGTTTTGAAGTGCTGCTGGCTTTTGCAAGTTATCAGCGGCACTCTCTCGGGGAGCAAATAGAGGTTTCACACCAGCAAGAACATGTCAAGACAGGCGCAAAACTATTTGTCCCTGCAGTGGCTGGTCGGAAGATGTTGGGAGTTCCATACATCAACCGCCCTTAATGCTGCCACAGTGACATGGTTTTCTGCTTAGGGTTTGCTCCCTTAGCCTTCGGTTCTGTCAAGAACCTGTACCACAAGGCAGTCGTTTACAACTCTGCAGGGCAGGGGCATCAAACTCCCTGAGGTATTGCTATACCTGCAATACCTGCATACCTATATATACATATAGTATATATACATCCAAAATAGAGATGCAATGTCGAATGGAGTCTTTACATACATCCATTTAAAGTGTTAAGACTAGTCCAACTAAGTTTGAAAACTCGAGTAAACTGAAGTCTTAATTTGAGCTAGTATTGCCATTAATGGCAAGTGAATACAGATACAAAAACTTTATGAATACAAAAAATACCAGTCGCGTGTTGAGACTATTTCTGACTACTTGCGACTGCTTGCTTTCAGGTTTCATGAATTCCAGCTATGGTACAAGTGCAATGATCAAATATATGGTTGTGCTTATAGGGCTAAGGATGCTTGTTTGTCATTGTTAAATTCCTCTATCTTATTATCCACAATATCTTGAAAAGAGATCTTTGTTTTTCACAGAATTGTTTAGTTTGTTGGTCTAACTTCTTTGATCAATATATCATTATCCTAATTACAAGTCCTCCAAATTGAGCTATATTTAAGCACCCAGGGATGACAATGCATTGTTTATTGTCTGCTAGAGCTTCTTCTTCAATATTGGATTAACCTCATATCGCTGGTTCAAGCATTCTGTCTTCCTGACAAGCGCCCCCCCCCCCCCCCGGCCTCCCCACAATGATTGACCACGACTGTGCTTGCCCACGTAGTCGATGTCCTATCTATTTGTATTTGATGACCTGAGTAATGTATAAAGTTAATGAATGATAGACTGGTGAATTCGGCCCTTGTTATATATTCCGTCTGGTTTAGGTCCAGTGAGTTTGGCTTAGTTTTATATGATCAGAAGGTTTCTAGCAATACAGTTTCTCGAAGTTACCAATGTTACTGTTAGATTTACCTGCCCTTATAAGCCAGGCTTTAGATGACGACATATAGATGCCCCCCTACTGAACCCACTTATAAGGTGGGAGTTGTATGTGTGAAAATATAAAAGCACAACGAAAATAAGTCACGGCAAATTCACTGATGCAAGAATGAATTTAAATAAGTATGCAATACATATATATATGTCTATATATATATGATATATATCTATTTTTTGCATAATTATATATATATAGAGCGTAATAATATAGTATATATAAATAGAGCGTAATAATAAGCAGACGAGCCTAACTAACATATATCATGTATATGTGTGTGCATGTTGTAGTCAGATAATTATGTATGCATTAGCCCATACGTTATTTATACATAGTGTGGCACATTATACATAGAAGAAGTCAAACCATTCTGACTTCTACTCCTTTAAATAGTCGTCGGGATAATGAAAAATCACAAAAAAGCTTCGTGTGTAGGCTAGCTGACAGGACGGCATTGGGGTTAGTGTAAATGTGTTGATTAACACCAGAAGCAGAGCGTGTGTAACTAACAGACGAGCCTCGGGGTGGATTGTCTTAGTGCTGACATATCTATTAATAATAGTATTATTGGCCACTGACTGGAAGTGAAAGTGCCATCTGACACAGCGGGTGTGTGTGTGGCGTGTGGCGTGTGTGGCGTGTGTGTTGTCAGACCTTGATCTGAACTATTTACAATGCACAAAGGTGGTGACTGAACTTGCCATGCTGGTGGCAAGACACGGCGCCGACCTGCTGAAGGAACTGCTCGCAGTGTGCGTGCCGTTTTGACGCGTCTCGACACATGCAGGGTGTGTGGAGGCAGGTGCGGCCCAGCAGGGTCTGGGACGCGGACCGGGCGCAAGAAAGGTGCAGGGCGGGTACGGCGACAACAGGTGACATTGTGGTTGCTTTAACTTATCTGGCACACCACCTGGGGGCAGGGGTGACCTGTGTCGGCAGTCTGCTATACACACACTACTCTGGGAGATGTGTACACTGAACACATACAAATATAACACAGCTACACGTGAACATGTGTGCACATATATAAACATAGATGTCACAATGACAGTCTCTCCATGGTCGGGCAGTACCCGACCTGACAACCTGCGCCTGCTTTACCAACTCATGTCTGCCCATCACCCACATCTTGTGTGATAAGTCTGAAGTGTCTTACAAGGGCGCCTAGTCTCCCGATTTGGTGGGAGATCTCCCTAAAATATAGTAAAGTAACCACAATCTCCTGATTTCCCTGTTTTAATTAGTCATTTCCGGCCAAAGAATCATTTTAGCTCGTTAAAAAAAAATTGCATCATTTTTATATCACTCCACCCCCCCCCCCAAGAAAGATCTGGGGGAGGCCCCCAGACCACCCGTGTGGGAGGAGGTGACCCCCCCCCCCCTACACCCTCCCCCCTTTAGCCATGTTATGCCTCCCTCCTCACAATCACATCTACTAGGCACCTCTGATCTCGTCTTCGTCAGTAACAAACAATCCCACTGTGAAAGAAATAATGCAAATCAGAAACTCAGAAGTGAAGATGCACGCTATATAAGCCCGTGTCTCTATCAATTCGCTGACCGTGGTGAAGGCGCTCAGTTGGTTTGTTTGTTGTTTGTTTGTTGTTGTTTTACGCCCTAGCAACAGTTGGTAAAACCGGCACACACGTCACGCGTACTGCTGCGTGGATGTCACATCCCTATCTTCACTGATAACCGGGTGTCTTCAGAAGTTTGCTGTTGTGTCTGTTTTCTGTCCATAATTTGCAGAAGGAATATCTTCTTACTCAACCTATTCCTTTAGTTGCAGCCAGAAAGGTGTATATACCGATGGTTTTGACTTTCTGCCATTTCATATATTACTAAGATTGTTGTTACAACCTACCTTACTTTAGTTTGAAGTAACATTTATTTTAAATAGCTAACTTTTGAGATATATGAGATGCAAACATGCTAAATTAATTTGGGCAAGAACGTCAAAACTCTGATACCATAGACTTCCGCAGTAACAGATTTGAGTAAATTGACTTAGCATCCCTAATATGCAGAAGTATATCCTTAATAAGTGCACCAATATCGAAGTTAGATATACAGAATAAAATGTAGGTAATTGTTTTGGTTTTGAAAATGTGAGCTTTCAACCGACTATGCAGCTTCAATATTTCGTTATTCACAAATGGTGAACCGATTTTCTTTGTTAATTGGTGTGCGATTTGTTGGTGAGGCGTCGCCCTGAACGCTATCGCCGAGTGATCTGGGACGAACGATGCGCAACTCGTACTTTGTGACAGGCCTGCTATACTGCCCTGCCACTCCCTGTCGACAATAGCGCGAGTGTGTGGCGGTGAAACTTTAGGTGGACCGATAATAGGGGGTGGGGGAGCGTACTGACCGCCTGGGGCACGAGTGGGGGGGGGGGGGGGGGGGGGGGGGGGGTAATAACACAGGCCGGGGATGGAGGGTGCACGGAGTCAAGAAGGCTGGTCCCCCACCTCCACCCCCTGCAAATACAGCGTGAGACACACCGTGAAGAACATGGTGGCAGCAGAATCAAGCAGACTGAGCACCGGTGTAACGATTTCAACTTCCCCCCTTCCCAAGTTCCCCCCCGGGAATCTGAAAACGTTTTTAACTTCCCCGGAGGGAAGTTAAAAACGTTTTCAGATTCCTGGGGGGATCATAAAAACTGTTTTCAGATTCCCCCCCCCCTGTTTTCAAATTCACCCCTCTTTAAATTTTTGTTTAAAAATAAAAAAATAAATAAATTCCCCAAAAATGTAAAAGTTTTAAAAAGATCGAAAATTCATGAAAAATAGTAATAGTAGTCACCAAAATTTCCCCAAAAAGAATTTTTGTTTGTCGAACAATTTCACGTAAAAAAATCACCAAAAAAATGTATATTTCACGAAAATAAAGAATTTCACAGATAAATTCCATATTTTTTTAATTATTCAAAAAAGCACAACAAATTGAAAAGTTAAATAATTCGAAAATTTCACGGAAAATAAAAAATTTCCAGGCAAATAATGAATTTAACAAAAAGATTTAAAGTTCATGAAAAATCTTATATTTCACGGAATTTAACAAACTAAGAGATTTTTGTATGTCTGTGTGTGTATGTCACTCTGTAGTTCATTTTTATTTTTATTTAAGATGGTGTGGATTCTAATGTGCTATTAACATTAGCATTTGAGATGTGGACTTATTGAAGGATACTGAAAATATCATGGACAAAGAAGATCACCAACAAAGAAGTTCTCAGCAAAATTTAAAATAAGAAACGCTTATTTGCCACTATACAGACAAAGAAACTTATTTATTTTGGCCACATCATTCGTCAGAGTTCAAAATACTGTACATTGTTGGAAAGGAAGGTGAATGGCAGCAGAGGGAGAGGGAGACCAAGAACATCATGGTTTACAAATATTTCACAGTGGACAGGCTTGAATTATTCAACAGCACACCATCGGGACAAGTGGAGAACCATTGCATCCAACCCTCGACTAGAGGACGGAACTATTGATTGATTGATTGATTGATTGATTAACAGCACCATAATCTCATATGTGCGGAAAATTTAAATTGACAGAGAGAAAACATTTTCAAATTCCTGTGGGGGGAACTTGAAAACGTTTTCAAGTTCCCCGGAGGGAAGGAAAGTTAAAACGAGGGAGGGAACTTGAAAACGTTTTCAAATTCCCCTGGGAGGAATTTGAAAACGTTTTCAAGTTCCCGGGGGGGAACTTGAATATGGGGGGAATTTGAAATCTTTACACCGGTGTGGCGTTTTCAGCCGTGTCCCGTGTTCAGCCGTGTGATTAGACTCAAACTCAAGGCATTGTCAATGGTCGTGAGTAATCTTCATACAGAAAATACAGAACAAGTGAAATATCTCTAAAACCACACCACCTATTAACAAATCGCTTGGTACACATATAGAAAACATCTTCACCAAAAAGATTATATTAAATTTATAAGGTTAGGGTTATTGATTTCTATTAATTTTGATTAAAACTAATGTGTTGCACTGTGCATACCGTCAAACTCAAGGCATTGTCAATGGTGGTGAGCAATCTTCATACAGAAAATCCAGGAAAAGTGAAATATCTCTAAAACCACACCACCTAGAAACAAATCGCTTGGTACACATATAGAAAACATCTTTACCAAAAACATTATATTAAATTTATAAAGTTAGTGACTCACGACCATTGACAATGCCTTGAGTTTGAATCTATGCACACGGCTGAACACGGGACACGGCTGAAAACGCCACACCGGGCATACTGTCGCATTTAGCAACACACGAACTGTGTACCGACCAGGCCCGACCAGGCCCGACCAGACCCGACCAGGCCCGACCAGGCCCGAGAAGGCCCAAGCAGGCCCGAGCAGGACCGATCAGGTCCGAACATTTGTGAGGCCGTGCAAAACAATGTGCAGCAACCAAGGGGACCCGTGCCTCACGTGGCTACAGACGGGGGCGTGACTGGCGCGTTCTGCAAGGTTCAATGGACGTCATTCATGGCCCCCTGTGGTGAGGCCCCAAAGGGGGCAGCTGGGGGATGTTCCTTGTGCATAGAGCGATTCACATACACTCACTTATAAAGCGTATCCGCCGATATATATGTATATGCACATTATATATACATATATATATATATATATTAATATTATTATGGAACGCCATATCTTTTTTTATTCTGTATTTTGACATATCCTTAAATATTTAAGCTTGTTTGTTGGTTTGTTGTTTTACGACCTAGCAACATCTAAGGTCATATCAGGACGGATGATATGATCAAATCGATTTTATCATATCATTAAATATTTAATCATATCATTAAATATTGAATGACATAATCAAATATTTTATGATATCATTAATTCACTTCACTCGGCCCAGAACAGTAAGAGAAACAAGCAGATATATTTAAGAATTTATTTTGAAATAAATCAGACCCACAGGTAGGCCAGGCAAGCGGGTGACAGTGACCCAGTTCATGTTTGGTAATCGTGAGCAAGCGGTCGACAGGGACCAGTGGATGAGCAGGTCAGAGCAGACCGGAGCATGAGACATGTAGACCCATCAGTGCGCACCCCACAGTTAGAGGGAGAGTGGGTGGGAAAGTGAAGTGTGCAGGATGGTGAGAGGAGAGCAAGTGAGCGTAAAAGGGGAAGGGTGAGAAACAGGAAAGGAAGAAATAGCCTCATTCGCAAATTATTCATGTTAGCCTCGCCAACATGCTCAATTCACTTCACTCGGCCCAGAAGTGTAAGAGAAACAAGCAGATATATTTAAGAATTTATTACAAATAAATCGGACCCACAGGTAGGCCAGGCAAGCGGTTGACAGTGACCCAGTTCATGTTTGGTAATCGTGGGCAAGCGGTCGACAAGGACCAGTGGATGAGCAGGTCAGAGCAGATGGAAGCATGAGACATGCAGACCCATCAGCACGCACCCAAGACCCTTGCGAGCGCTGAGGGGGCTTCGGCGACCTCGGAGGGGGCCAAGTAGGAGCGCACCACCAGCGACTTCCAGGAGCCGGCAACCATGATCTCTGTAAGCGGCAGACCTGCGGCCTGACAGGCCTGAGCTGTTCCTCGGCAGAGGGTGTGTAGAATGACGGAGACATCCCGTCGAAGCACTGCTGCGGCTACCAGTCGGAGAACCTTGGCAAGGTAGCGGGCATTAAGAGGTCTAGCGGGGGGCAGGAGGAGGGCAGGGCCGTCCAGAGGGGGGCAACGGCAGCAGTGTAGGAGGTCCACACTGCAACAGGGCAGCAGGAGGAGTATGGTATGGCTGGGAGACGATAGATAACGGGAGAGGCACCTCTAAGCCGAGTTTTGGAAGATATCACGGACACAAACATCGCCTCTGGGGTGCACGTGCAGTCTCCGAACTTAATAGTATGGAACGGGAGGCCAGATGCCGGCGCGACTAAGTTACTTTGTCTAAGCAAGGTAAGATAGCCTATCACGAGTATAAGGAGTGCGAGTATGATTACACGAGGGCGGGGGTGGCAAGCAGCCAGGTAGCGAATTATACGCTTCAGGTCAGGGGGGGAGAGAGGAGCAGCTTATCCAGGTACATGACGGGAGGACTTAATTACTGCACGTTTCATTACCGCCACTTCATGAGCCTCGAAGGCCGAGGGATCACCTAGCCCGGAGACCCATAATTGAACAGAGCTGAAATAATTGAGCACGGAACCAGGTGCTGTGAGGGTGGAGGTAAGGTGCATGAGCAAGGAGAGGAGGTCATATACTCGGGGCCTGCTAGAGGAAACACCGTGCCGGCAGAAGGACATCAGGTAGATGCGAACATGGGAGGCCTTATTTTGCCAGGTTCTCGTCACTAGGGCACTTGTGTAGAGACCTAGGAGCCGGCGGTGATGATTCATCATGTAGCCTGGAAGATAGGGGCAAGAAAAGTACTATCTTCCAGGCTTATGAGATTACAGATCCAAATCAAGTACATCAAGGGCGAATTTTACAGTGGTCTCGGAGAGTTCTAGTTGTGTGCAGATCTCAGCTGCTTTATATTTCAATAGTGGGTCATAGTGTGCTCTACTTAAGGCGTCCGCCAGAAATAACTCTACACCGGGTTTATGCACAATCTCTACTTCAGAATTCTTAATGGCAGCTAGACGCCAGAGAAAACGAGCACAGGCACAGAGTACCCTATCCTTCCCTTTACCAGGGACCAAGTGATCCTTAGCCACTGCCGTATTGGCCACTCGTGGCTTACACATGCTTTTCTGCTCAAGGGGGAACCTCCCCCTGAATGTATTGGGTGTCAGTCCCCGCTGACACTCAAACACATTTTACTAAGTTGCGTTGATTTTTTGGCCCTGTGCCAACAGTTCTACACTGCAGACAGTATGCATGACCTTTTTACTAAGGTAAAACAGGAAAACATTTTAGCCTTTTTGAGGGCAGCTGGACTGTACCACCTCATATAGTGTACTAAATAGATTCTATCAATTATTAATAAAACTTTTCTTTTTCTATGGGAATTTGTTTCCCTTGACCACAAATATATGATTGTGAGCTTTCTAATTTAATGATTGTCTATTGGCACATAATTGATTGTCTGCTTTTACATGTAAAAGCGATGGGTTGAACAAAAAACAAACATTTCTCACCGTGAATATGGCCTAAGCTGCCGACACGGCATAAAGTAACCACCAATCAATCAATCAACCCTTTACCAGACTCGAGGACCTGCTCAGAGGCTGTGTTGTTAGTTTTGACTATTATCTTGAACTCATGGGGACTTGGAGGGAGCAGACAATAACCATACAACCACAATCATTCAAATTAACGTGCCTCCTTTTTAATGTGAATTCTCAGAGTGATTTGGCACTTTCTTAATAGTGCCCTGAAACAAATTAGGACAGTTGTATATAAAGCCCTGTGACTAGGAGTAGGATAATTTCTTTGGTTCTTCCTTTTAAATCTATCATGTCTAGATGTCTATATGTACATATTTGTTCATGAATATATACATGTTATATGTGTTTCGCAGAAAGTAAAGGGGCTGTCACATTAGGGTTTTTTGCGGGAGCGTACGGCGGCGTAGGCGCATTACGTCATATACGTCAGCATACGCCGCCATACGCCGCCATACGCTACGCATATGCTACGCATACACTACGCATATGCCATCATGTGCCGGCCTATGCCGGCGTATGCCGTTGTACGCCGCCAAACGCTTTCTCCCGTCCGTCCATCCAAATTTGTTTGTGCATGCTCAAAAAATCTCGACATATGGGAGCGCATGGTTCATACGCTACTCATACGCCGCTGTACGCTCCTCGTACGCCGGTGTATGCTCCTCGTATGCTAGGGGTGCGCCGGCGTAGGTTACGCATATGCTCAGCTTGCGTCACCGGCGTATCTCTAGCATATGTAGCGTATGCATAACCTATGAGTTACGTATGGGAGCGTACTCCTAGCGTATGCACAGCATATGCACAGCATATTCCAAGTGTATGCCATAGGTCTCGACATCGATCTTGACTCATACGCTACTCATACGCTCATACGCTATGCATACGCTACGCATACGCTACGCATATGCTACGCATACGCTACTCATAGGTTCCATATGCCAATCAAAACCGTCAAAAACTGTCACATTACGTGCTCATACGCTCCTCGTACGCTCCTCGTACACTCCTCATATGTTACACATACGCTCAAAAACACCCGATAGGTCACCAAAGGTCATGATAGGCCGGCATTCGCAGGACTTACGTAGGTTTTCAATACGCTCCCGCCATACGCCGTAATGTGACAGGGCCTTAAGGAGTGGAGATTTGTGTCTTTAATTCACAAAAGGAATACAGTTCTTTGTGTGCTTCTTTGTGTATGTGGGAGGGGCGGGGTGAGTGTGAACTTACAAACCAGGAGTACAATTATTTTGCAATTCCGCTCGGTGTAAATCGAACATTACACACAGTAGGCAACACCCCCGAGATGATGATAGTGACCTGGCAAGGTCAAACGGAATGCTCGTTGGCTAGCATAACACGAAACCACTCGATATACTCACAAGAGCATTGATGTAAAACGATTAGAGTTTGACTGGTTCCCTGTGCGATATTTCTGACCTATTTATGTGTTTTCAAGGACATTTTATTGATAATACAATCCACGCCTAATAGAGCGACGGTTTAAAAGCCTATTCAAGGTGATTACTTTCTTTTTAAAGCTCAACACAAGAGCAAGACAATGCAACTTACTGTCAAAATTACCTGACACGGTGATATGTTGCAAAAGCTGTGTAATGGATCCTAGGTGGGTTCTATTGCTCCGTCAATAGCCCCGTTCACACGGCACAAATTTATGCCGATTTAGATGAAGCGAAATAGATGAAGCGAATTAGTAGTTGTGTCCACACATGCAGTACTTTTAGCCGGAAATCGATATCTGCGCATGAGCAAGTCCCCCCCTGTATCCAGCGAGCACTGCTATTTGTTTAGTTTACACTAGTCGATTCGACAATATGAATAACGACGCCGATGTAGCTGCTACGTTAATATCGCTTGGAATTTAGGGTTAATTTAATTAAATTTCATTATTTGAGTATGTAATTCTGTTAAATATGATCGCATTCAATAGATTTCGGCCTAATCGGTCCCTAACACTGCCGGGCACCAGCAATAGTTACACCTGAGCCTGTATCCGGCGAGCACCGCTATTTTACACTATCACCGCCCGGGAACCAGCTAACTCGCTTCATCTATACTACCTCGGGAGGTGGTTTACTTGAAGCGAACTAGATGAATCGATTCAGCCCTAAATTGCTTTAGCGTAGCGTCCACACGGCGAATGTGAGTCGAACTAGGCAAGTCGATTTAAATGAATCGTTTTAACTCGCCAGTGTGAACGGGGCTAATGCTGAGGAAGTCGGCAGTTGAGAATAAAACTAAATTTTGATTATGGCAGTCACATGTTTTTCCCTTCCTGCCATGATTTCTCATATTTGCTAACAATGCTCGTCTTTCCTCAGCAGTAATTGACATAGGCAGGTATTGTATTTGGGCATCGGCTTTGATAAACACTTGGGCCTCAGACGGGCAATACACAAAGTGTGTCAATAGATGCAGGTCGCCCCCAAATAACATTAATTAATGTCGGTCAGGAAATTAACTGGGAAAACGGTACACAATTATTTCATCATTTGTTTCGATTATAGGGCGTGGCTTGACCCACTTTACATTATCAGTCACTCCTCTTGAATTTCCTAATGACGTCATGGGGCATTTGAAGATAATTGTTATGTTGGGCACCTGCTGATCGCGTGTGAACACTTAATGTTCCCTAAACATAACAGTTCACTGTGCTCGCCCGCCGAGATGAGTGTTTCCGATAGAGACAGGGCTGTGGTGGACGGGTGGGGGGTGGCGGGGTGGGGTATAGCTGGGGTGGGGTCTGGCTGGGAGTGGGGGCTCACCCTGTTGTCTGCGAGGCACGTACCCACCGTGGTGGGCAATGGCCCCCATTAACACAGCCGCTAAGCCCAATAACTGTATAAATTACAAAACATTTATCCGCTACGAAACTCCACCTTGCACTAAACCAGTCACCTTCTGTGTAGACGTCCCCGAATCACCAGTCCTGGACCCGCATCACGGCCGTGCATGGGTGCAGTGTGTAATATATGGAGTAATCGGATGGTCAGATCACGACGCAGCCGGACAGGCCCAAAGGACGTCACAGATAAAGGATCTTGAATAAATGGAATACCAACAAGTACTCACAGAGTTCAGATCTTCACTGATTCCACGTGGTTTCAGATGTGAAGAACTATGTCTCTGTCAGGATTGAAACCACCGGCCCACTCATACTGGAGGACAGCCTAGCCATGCATTGGCAAATATGGTATGATGCATATGAGTTTTATGCTATCGCTTCAGGCTCAGGCTCTAAATCTGAACATGTCCAGTGTTCGCTATTCCTACATGTAGCGGGACCCCAGGCCCAGAAGGTCTACAGAACTTTGAAGATTGATTCAGCTGAAAGAGATAAGATTCAGCCACTAGTAGCAATGTTCAAAGAATACTGCCAGAGTAAAACTAATATCACGATCATTCGATATAAGTTTAATACATTTGCACAAACTACTGAGGCGATGGACACCTATATATATTCGGGATCTACAATACCGTATCACCTATTGGAACATGTTGACTCTATCAATGCGTGCACTACCAAACCCGCCGAGACACCACGTGCGACTATAGCCGTGTTTACACGGGCGAGTTAAAACGCCTCAAATAAAGCGCCTTGTCTAGTTCGCCTTACATTCGCCGTGTAAACGCGACGCTGAAGCGGATTAGGGCTGATTCTCCTCATCTAGTTCGCTTCAAGTAAACCATGTCGCGAGGCAGTCTAGATGAAGCGAACTAGCTTAAGTCGGCCCATATTGCCTGTGTAAACGGTAGCGGTTTAGATACGGCGGATTAAAGACGTCACAGTCGAGACCTGAGTTTGTTGACTTTCCGGCAAATTTGTTCTATGAAACTGCTAGCTGTGCACAGATATTTTTTTCATCATTTATTTTTAGGGTTCCACTGCCCAGCAGAAGTTTTGACCGTTCCAAAACAATACGATTCAGTCGAAACAGATCTAGGTCGAACCCACACTCTCTCATGGTGACGTCGACTAACCGAAACTGGCGCTGGTTAGTATGGACTTGCTCATGTGCAGATATCGATTTCCGCCTTCAAACTCAGTGCGTGTAAACGCGCCACTACTTCGATTCATATAAATCGCTTTGTCTAATTCGCTTTACAATTGCCCGTGTAAACACGGCTTATGTGGTCGAACCAACGCGGTGTGGCAGGCAGACCGAATGGTGCCACACGAAGCCAGTGTAGCAGATGCAGCTACACTCATGCTGCAGGGGCGTGCCCTGCGAAAGGTAAACAGTGCGCCAAGTGTCACCTAACTGGTCATTTTTCAAAAGTTTGTAAACTAAGAAGATAAATTTCGCGCCAGTTAACAAAATATCTGTTGATGTGAATAATAGGCCAGATGACGAGCCTGATATTGATGACGATGAACTGTGAAATTTAAGCTCGATACGGGCTCACAAGCCAACATCATCACAAAGTCGATGTATCGACAGCTCAGCAATATCATACTACACCTGACAAAATGCTGTCTGGTAACCTACTCGGGTGAACGTATTCGCCCGGAGGGAGAAGTGGAAATTATCACCAATGGTCGACTGCTAACATTTCCAATCGTGGAAGACGGCAGCGCCATTCTCGGCAAAGACGCATGTGTGGAGCTGGGTCTCATCAAAAGAGTCGACACCTACAACGAACATTTAGCCCGCGATCATGTTTTTTTGCTTGGAATCAGTCAGCAGCTGGACGATAAAATCTCACGGTGTCCAATTTGTCAATAGTTCCGACGAAAACAGCATAAAGAACCACGATTAATCCAAATTGAAAACAAAACGTTCTTAATCATAATCGATTACTTCTTCAAATTTCCGGAACTAACAGAATTATCGTCAACATCAAGCAAAGCAACTATTGAGTCATTAAAAGAACTGTTTTGTTGATTTGGAATACCCAAAGTTGTCATATCGGACAATGGTCCACAGTTCTCAAGCACACTATCCAAACAATTTGCTACCGAATTTAACTTTCAGCCAATCTTCACAAAGCCCCAGTATGCACAAAGCAACGAGCAGGTCGAATGGTACATACAAACTGTAAAAAAACATACTAAAAAAAGCAGCTGCAGAAAACATTAGTTATCATTTGGGTTTACTAAATTATAGGAACACTCCTCTATCAAATATAAATGCATCACCAGTGGGACTTCTAATGAGTAGAAGACTACGCTTCAAAATACCCACAATTAAACAACATCTAAAGCCACACACAATACGGGCAAAATCTACCCAATTCAAAGATTTACAGCAAAAACAAAAACATTACTACGACAAACATGCCGGAGTAAATCACAAAGAAATTATTGTTGGAGACAATATAAAGTACTGTAGCCATGACAATACTTGGAAAGCATGAAAAATAACAAAACTCAAATACCCAGGTCCCCGGGATTACCAAATATCCAATACGGAGAACAATAAAGTCAGGAGAAATCGAATACATCTATTCAAAATACCTGCACCACAGCCACAGACAGAACACGTGCTCCCACAAAGTACATCAGGTGCGCATATCGAGACACAAAAAGAGCCAAAAACAAATGATAGGACCCACTATGGCAGTGCAGTCAACCCGACACAACGACTAATAGTAGACCTAAGCTGACACAATAAAAGAACCGACACACACATGAGCAAACAAAACAACATATGTCAAGGGGTATATGATGTTTCTACCCAAGTGAGTCTAACAATTAAGTTTGCAGGATTTGTCACCTTGTTTATTGTATTCTGTTTCAGAAAGTCATTGAAAACTTCATTCTATATCATACTCATGCATCAATAAAAGTAAAACATCTGTATTATTCGATACAGTTTTAGTTAATACTTATTTCTGTTGTTACTATGAATACACTGAAAATGACAACATTATAAATGGATGTACACATGTATTGCAAAACTTCCAAAAAGAGGACGATGTAATATATGGAGTAATCGGGTGGTCAGTCCACGACGCAGCCGGACAGGCCGTCACAGATAAAGGATCTTGAATAAACGGCATATCAGGATGGGTACCGACTTGTGACAGTTCGCACTCATGGTGATTTTTATAGTGCTGCCCCACTGGAATACCAGGCCACCAGCACCATGACCTGATATCCAACTCAGTCACATTGTCCTGAGACTGAGCCACCCAGTCCTTGTCCTATCCAATAATGCCGAGCGCCAGGCTAGGAAGCAAGAAGTATCAATTTTTAAGTCATTGGTTTGACTCGACCAGTCGGACCTTCACTGATTCAACACACTGGAAGTGTTATCGCAGGGCCACCTACCCAGTAGGTAGGGTGGTCAGCATCAACAGTGACAACTTGGACTCATACAGTTGCCGGGATGAAGGCATCATGGGCATGCTAATTGAGATGTCACAGTGGAGACTGATGCCCCACCTCGCCAGCTCTGAGGGACGGTGCTGCGTGAGGAGCGCCCAGTCGGCAGTATTCAAATCTTTGCAATTATGAACAGCAGTAATGACGTAAACGTACAATTACAACATAAACAGAACAGAGCAACGCATGAAGTATATGGAACTTGATTACCCAATTGTCATCTGCAGTCACATTTTCACAACTAAGCTAGTAGGCCTAATACTAGTAAGAGAGCCGACAACCATCCAAAGCATGTCCCTCCTGTGCAGGCACGGCCTGTGATATATGTGTAATAGATGTCTAGACACGTCTTTAAATATGCTAATGAGATGACGTCATGGAAAGTTTAGCCAGCGGTTCAGTAAGCCCTGGACGGGAATACAACATTCAGTATCCAGAAGTCAAAGTGTTCAGACGTTGTACTGTCACATGGTGTCAGATGAGGAAGAATCCCGGCCGTTAATACACTGCCGGGTTTGCGGCTGCCTGGTCAACTTGTCCTCAGCAACAACGCAAGATCGAACTGGAAAACATGGATCAGAGCATATGACATATACGCCACTGCTGCAGGTGTCATATTGAATACAGAACGAATGCAATGCTGCATCTTTCTTCACGTCACTGGCGAAGAAGCGCAAAATGTTTTCGCCAATATGTCCATCGCGCTCGCTGACTGAGACAGGATCGGACCACTCACAGAAGCATTCCAGACATATTGTATAGACAAGTGCAGTTTGATAATAACAAGATACAAGTTTAATTCACATAATCAAGCTACAGAATCTATGGCCACGTACAAGACGGCGCTGAGAGACAAAGTAAAGGATTGCGAGTACGGGTCAGTGGAGGAGTCACTGTTGCGCGATCGGTTGGTGGCTGGCATTAAAACCATTAATTTGCGTAACAAACTGCTGCAAACTGCTGAGTTAACTCTGGGGAAGTGTGTGAGTATGTGTGAAATGAGTGAATTCAGTTTGGATCTATTGGAGGACAGGGCCCGAAGTGATGGCCCACAAATGCACAGATGCCTGGAAAGGTGGCACACGGATGCATGGATGCCTAGAGGCATAGACACGACTGCACGGATGCCAAGAAGCACAGATGGTTGACAGAGATGAACGGCTGTAATGAAAACGGCCAGGATGAAGACACACAGAACGTCAGGCCAGCTAAGCAACAGGTGAGGCAGCGAGCAGTGAACACGGAGCACCGAGATACAAGCATCGGATGCCAGGCCACTGATATTGATATATAATTCCATCATAATATTGCTATGGACTAGTTATTAGTGATGGTAATTGTTTTGTCAATGAAAAGAAAATACAACTGAATATGTATTATATGACATGTAGCATATACGTTTGCATACATAAGGTTGTCCACATACTGTATGCTGCTATCCGAACACCCCCAGTTGGCGCGAGGCCACGTCACGAAAGAATGAGGTTCAAATCAGTGAATGCAACAAAGTAGCAGTTGTTAGTCTGCTTTGTTAAGACTGCATACTCCAACATAAAAAAAATTTTACTGTAAAGATCAAAACCACTATATTGTAGGATGTCAGAGTCATTGTGTATTTTTATTGTGTCATTATGGACAATGTGTTTTGTGGAGGCTAAGCAGCCGGACAGTTCAAAGGACCTCAGTGCCGTAGTGCGCTCGGACACTCGCTAAACATGTGGGTTAAGTTACTTACTTACTTACTTACGCCTACCCACTTAAGTTAAGTGCTTGTATATTTTACTGTATTACTGTATGATGAACGAGTAAACCTGGTATATTTCATGGGGATTTTGAAACATTTCATGTCTCAGAAATACTTTGAGGGAGGGATGTGATATATGCGTAATAGACGTCTAGACGTCTAGATGTCTAGACGTCTAGACACGTCTGTAATATATGCAAATGAGATGACGTCATATAAATAAGTGTGACGGAGGTCTAGACCCCTGTATGGGGAATAAAGCATTCAGTATCCAGAAGTCAAAGTGTTCAGACGTTGTACTTTCACACAGAGGAGAAGGACATTTTTAATATATATATTTATTGTAACTGTCTGCAACTACCTGTTACCATAAGGCCGATGGGCAAGCACACCAGCCATTCTGCATACATTAGGGACACCACCTACAGCTGGGGTTGAGTGACAGCTACCCATATGGGGGGCGTCGCCTCCCAGGCTGTGGCGGGTGCCTGATTGGCTGGCTGTGGGAGGCCCAGTGACCTGCATCCCTTTGCCCCACCTGACCACACAAGCCTCATTTTGATATTGATTATTCTGGACACTCTGAACTATATGCTGCTATAGGCACTACTAGAATACACTTCTAGATGGACTCTTGAAGTGACAACCCTCTACTCCTGACTCTTGAATGAGGCACACTCTCTCTTGGGCAGGTACACAGACACTGTGTCTGATGCTCCACCTTTCATAAATACAAACTGAGCTGTATGCAACAACCATGGGACTCCAGTTCAATGGGCTGTTAGCACTGATTCATAGACATACTAAAGAGGTAATGAGACTCTGTGTGGACAGAAGGTAAGGGTTCAGGGTGATAGGTCACTAGTAGGTGAACAGGAATTGATGCCAATAAAGCACAACTTCTTCACTGTCAATCTTGTGTGACTTGTCTTCCCTTTCTTGGGTTGGTTTGAGAGGGGCATCAGGTGTGAACTGACAGACCGCACATGGGAAGAGTTTGTGGTATCTCTGGGGCTCTGATGGCTGGAGCATCCAGTAATATTACAATACGCTTTGCACACGTTACACATAAGTTCTGAATACGTTTTCCACAAGCTACCTATACGCCGCTCCGCTAGGCTACGGTGGCCATACATAAGCGTAGGTTACTGATATGCTAGACCTGAAACCGTCAAAAAAGTCCCAGTACGCCGAGTATGCGTCGTCATATGCTTTGCATACGTCACTATACACCAGAGATATGGTAGCCATACGCCAGCCATATGACAGCCATACGCTGCGCATAAACTTCATGCATTGCTGGGACCACCTGCGGTGCAAAAGGTTTGCCGTATCCCGACCTATTTTGATTTTCAAATTATATCAACACGTTACGCACACACTGCCGCCATACGTCGTAGTGTGACACTTTGGTGGTAAGTGACACTTGGGTGGTAAGTCTTTCTTATTGGAGTCACACTTCTCTTATTTGACTCACTAGCCAAGCAGGACTCCCCTATTTCTATCACTGACAGTTGTTTGCACTCAAATATCGGCTTTTATATGGATTTATTTTCTGCGCATGACTATATCCGCCTTGTAACCGATTACTGCTGAACTATCCTCGTTATGCACTGCCATAAATATTGAAAGCATGAAAACCGACAAGTGTGATGTTGGTGCAAATGTGACATGGCTGAGATCATACACACGAGTCAGCAGCTTTATACTCATATCCGTATCTAGGTCTAATTGCAGAAAATGTCAAATGTGAAGAAAATAACTACACACAATGTGATTCACTTGAACACTATTATATGCGAAATTGGTAGGGTTACAAACGGTGCCCCATAATTCAATTTATTCAGAAAATTACAGATCCCTTCTAGTTAAACACATTTTATCGTCTGAGTTATAAACATTCTCTTCCTGACACATATTGCGCTATTCAGACCTTTTCATCATTGTCTTCAGACATGCCGTGCACACACTGCACAATGACAACCAGTCCTAAGTATCCATGCACCGAGTGCAATCCAGTGGTGCAACCATAATCTTCTGTACCTGTGACCCTGGTGCAGCATGTGGTAGTGCAACCTAGTGCAGTGTGTGGGGGTGCAACCATACCCTTATGTATCTGTGCACATAGTGCAGTATATGGTGGTTCAACCATCCCCTTATGTATATGTGCACCTACTGCAGTGTGTGGTGGTGCAATGAGAGTCTTATGTATCTGTGCCTCTGGTGCAGTGTGTGGTAGTACAACCATAGTATTATGTACCTGTAACCCTGGTGCAGGGTGTGGTGGTGCAACCATAGCCTACTGTATCTGTGCACCTAGTGCAGTGTGTGGTGGTGCAAAGATACCCTTATGCATCTGTGCACCTACTGCAGGTAGTGGTGGTTCAATGATACCCTTATGTATCTGTGCACCTACTGCAGCGTGTGGTGGTTCAATGATACCCTTATGTATCTGTGCACCTACTGCAGTTAGTGGTGGTTCAACGATAATGTTATGTATCTGTGCACCTACTGCAGTGTGTGGTGGTGGAACCATAGTCTTATATATATGTGCACCTAGTGCAGAGCTTAGTGGTTCAACCAGAGTCTTATGTATCTGTGCACCTACTGCAGTTAGTGGTGGTTCAACGGTACCGTTATGTATCTGTGCACCTACTGCAGTGTGTGGTGGTTCAATGATACCCTTATGTATCTGTGCACCTACTGCAGTTAGTGGCGGTTCAACGATACTGTTATGCATCTGTGCACCTACTGCAGTGTGTGTTGGTTCAATGATACCCTTATATATCTGTGCACCTACTGCAGTTAGTGGTGGTTCAACGATACCGTTATGTATCTGTGCACCTACTGCAGTGTGTGGTGGTTCAATGATACCGTTATGTATCTGTGCACCTACTGCAGTGTGTGGTGGTTCAATGATACCCTTATGTATATGTGCACCTACTGCAGTGTGTGGTGGTTCAATGATACCGTTATGTATCTGTGCACCTACTGCAGTGTGTGGTGGTTCAATGATACCGTTATGTATCTGTGCACCGACTGCAGTGTGTGGTGGTGCAACCATAGTCTTATATATACGTGCACCTAGTGCAGAGTGTAGTGGTTCAACCAGAGTTTTATGTATCTGTGCACCTGCTGCAGCGTGTGGTGGTGCAACCAGAGTCTTATGTGACCCTTGTGCAGTGTGTGGTGGTGAAATCATAGTCTAATGTATATGTGCACCTAGTGTACTGTGTGGTGGTGCAAATATAATATATTGCATCTGTGCACCTAGTGCAGTGTGTGGTGGTGCAACTATAATATAATGCATCTGTGCACCTGGTGCAATGTGTGATGGTGTAACTATAGTCTCAGTATCCGTGCACCTACTGCAGTGTGTGGTGGTGCAACTATAATCTAATGCATATGTGCACCTGGTGCAATGTAGGGTGGTGTAACCATAGTCTCAGTATCCGTGCACCTACTGCAGTGTGTGGTGGGGTAAACATTATCTTATGTATATATGTGCACCTAGTGCAGTGTGTGGTAGTTCAACCATACTCATATGTATATACACCTAGTGCAGTGTGTGGTTATGAAACTATAGTCTTATGTATATATGAACCTAGTGCAGTGTCTGGTGGTGAAACTATAGTCTTATGTGTTTGTGCTGATACTGCAGTGTATGGTGGTGCAATCATAGTCTTATGTATCGGTGCACCTCCTGCAATGTGTGATGGTTCCACCATGTCCTTATGTGTATATGCACCTAGTGCAATGTGTGGTGGTTCAACCATATCCTTATGTATATATGCACCTAGTACCGCATGTGATGGTGCAACCACAGTCTTATGTGTATATGCATCTAGTGCAATGGGTGGTTGTTCAACCATAGTCTTATGTACATATGCACCTACTGCAGTGTGGGGTGGGCCAACCATATCCTTATGTATATATACACCTAGTACAGCATGTGATGGTGCAACGATATCCTTATGTATATATGCACCTAGTGCAGTGTGTGATGGTGCAACCATACCGTTATGTATATGTGCACCCAGTGCAGTTCGAAGGTGCAACCATAGTCTTATGTTCTGTTAAGACCCGTTTGTCTGTTCTGGGGCGACAGGCGGGTCAGGGTGACATCGACTAACATCTTGCTATATCATTTAATTTGCTATCCATAACATTTGAAAGTCTGTCTTCTGATTCAAACATTTCTACTTTAATTGTAAGCGCAAGATGATCTTAGATGCAGTCCATGTGCTTGATTATTATGATGATTTTTAATTGTTACCGTGAACATCACTTACATTACATTATAATAATGATCTCACTCTTCATTATACTAAAAATATGGTCATACGTTTATATATATATATATATATATATATATATATATATATATATATATATATATATATATATATATATATATATATATATATATTGATGTATAAAATACAAGCTAGAGAATTCTTAGAAAAATAAATTGCCTATGTTTTAGTGTCAGACAGATGCAATCAGGCAACTCACTTCACATTCTTAATAACTAGGAGGCTGTTGAAATTTAAAGTTTACGCGGTATGTGAATCTGCTGGTTGCCTGACGCGGTGGGTTGAGTTACCTGCCTACATGTAGGGAACCAGATGAGCTGGGAGCACCTCTATGGGGCACGATACGAGGGCACATCCCCACGCCACCCGAAGTTACTCGTAGTATAATACAACTGGATCAGGTGCAAACCGAAACAAGTATGAGGCCTGCAGGCGGGATTTGATGTGGCTCTTCTAATGAAAGTTTATTATATATGTTTGTAGTTGCTATTCTTTTAAGAGACAGAAAGAAAAACTTCCTCGTAGGCCATAAGCAGAGTTTGGAGCAGAAAGTCAAACCCGAAACCACTCAAAATAGGTCAGGGATAAAGATTGGGGTGGGTTCGGGAGTCTGGGGTCAGCGGGAGGGGTATGAGGTCTGCTGTCTGTTTTAGTAATGCATCGACTCAGTTTTCATTGGTATATATTGCTATTTAAAATGCAACAACATTTCTATTGTCGCTATTTGCAAAACATTGTATATGTATATGCAAATGCACCTCGTTGTCATCATGTATGACCAGTTGGGGAGAATTTGATGCCCAGAGCAGGTTCAACTATGGGCAAACTGTTAGTATACTGACATGTAGATAGGAAGGGATGCCGGGGCCGGACCAGAGGCTGCGTCAGTGGGTGAGTGGATGGGACGAGTGGGGTGAGGGGAGGCATGTGGGAGGCGGGGGCGGCAGCGAGAATGGCGGGTGAGCGGTTTGTAAGCGACCCACTTTTCTGAGTCACTCACTCAGTATGCACTGATGAAGAAAGAAGTGTGTTGGTGCGCTCAAACGATATGCATGTCCCACTGTGCCTTTGATTTTTTTCAGTATTCAAAATGGCATGCATTTAGTAGTCAATTGAGCAGACTTGCGCATGTTGAACTTATAGCCCAGACAGATTTGTGTCTGTTAATTGGAGCAAGTCCTCTGTGCGGACGAGCCCCCCCCCCCCCCCCCCTCCCAGGCCGGCCTCTAGGTGCATAGTGACTGATGTGCATGCTCTCCAGTTTCTACGCGCAGTCCCCGGCAGGTGGGGTTTCGTTGGAACCGGTTCACATACACGTGCATCTGAGGTATAGACAGGTTCGTAATTCCGTCTGCGCATTCGCTGAAAACGGCGTCGACAGCAAAACAAATATGCACGGCTATGGTGTTTGCTGATACGCGCAGTGCAAAACTTCGATTTTATTCAAAATTAATAGAAACACAGAACAATATAGCTTAAACATGGAGTCACTCAGGCAACAAAATAATATAGTGATAATTAGTAGCTATAATTGATATAATCAGTATATTTAAGACACAACTATCCATAATTAAGCATTATGAACTAAGAAACATCCAATTCCCCACAAAACAAGCAGTCACTTTACTTAGTCTTAGGCGCATGTTCAAATCACCATTTTTAATTCTTGTTCTAAATTTTAAAATGTCAAATGTATCAACAGAAACTTCTTTCAAAGAAATATATAACCAATGTCTGATTAACTCTACCCATTTCCTAGCCCTGTCGATGTTATTAACTATAAGATATAAATAAAAACAAGAATAAAGTAAGTAAAACTGACTCTGCCAGTTACTAGCTATACTAATTACTAGTTCTCACACTAGATTTGGCTAGATCTAAATGCAAATGAATGAAAGAAGTTTAATTGAGGTGAATTAAGCACATCACTGTCAATGTGTGTCTGTATGTGTGTGTGAATGTATGTATGTGTGAATGTATGTATGAATGTATGTATGTGTTGTAGTTTTAATTCTTTTAAGAGACAGAAATAAAAACTTCCTCATAGGCCATAAGCGGAGTTTGGAGCAGAAAGTCAAACCCCAAACCACTCAAAATAGGTCAGGGATAAAGATTGGGGTGGGTTCGGGAGTCTGGGGTCAGCTATATTAATTCCATTAATTATGACGTGCTGATTAGTTTTATGTAAATGCAGTGGTAGATAAAAGATTCAGATCTTAGTTTTATATATATATATATATATATATTCTTTTAAGTGGTATTCTGCATTTCAAATATTAGCTGAAATGAGCTGAAACGAGCAGATTACATAGCTACACTCAGTGTCTTAGCTGGAGCCACATTTATTGTGCTGCCACACATCCCACAATACACCGCGTGGATGGAATTATGAACCCGTTGTCACGTATAATAACTAATGCCTAATCTTATAGACTAGCTAATATAGTGAGGAGAAAAGAGAATTTGGAACATCTTCTATTTTTAGTAAAGAAGACAAATAACGATACACAAATATGTACTTATAACATATATTCTCAATTACAAAGTGTACAGTTACATATAAATTCTCAATGGTATGATATTACACTCACAACTGTCTGTGTAGTCCATATGGATGATATATACACTCAGTCCTCTTGGTCCTTCAGGAGGGGGCCGTAAAGAAATTTCAGAAAGGGAGATCACACTCAAACAAATGGAAATTCAGGCTAAAAAAGAACATGATCAGGCTCAAAAAGAAAATGAACTGGCTAGAATCCAGGCTGAAAGAGAACTAGCCCTAATTCAGACTCAAAAAGAAAATGAACAGGCTAGAATTCAGGCTGAAAAAGAACTCAAGCTCAAAGAAATGGAGCTCCAACTTGCTTCTGAGAGGACAATACAGCAAAATATGTGTAATGTTAGTAGAGATATCTGATTAGTTCCACCATTCAATGAAAAGGAGGTTGATAATTATTTTCAACATTTTGAGAAGGTGGCACTAAATATGAAATGGCCAAATGATAAGTGGGCACTGATGTTACAAAGTGTTCTGAGAGGTAAGGCTCAGGAAGCTTATTCAGCACTACCCTTGCAAGACAGTTTAGATTATGAAAAGGTCAAAGCTGTTATTCTCAAAGCTTATGAACTGGTTTGAGGCACCAGTCCTTTCGAGGGCGTGGGTTCATATCCAACCGCTGTCACCAATCCTCCTCATGTCCATTGATCCATATTGTAGAAGCTCAGCAAGTTGAATCCATCCCATAAACTGTAACTAGCCAGATCAGGTTTCAGGCCTAACTGACTTGGAGATGTTGACGCCTCGATATCTGGGAGTAGAGTGCTGAGAGTGTGTGACTACGCTCCTTATATAGTTCCTGGGTAGGCCAGTCCTAATGAAGAGATGGGACAAGTAGGACGGTCCAAACATGTGCTGTAACCACTATAAAAGGCAAACTACCTGTTAGGAAGCAGTCTCCATATATTCACTGCTATGTTACACCGTCTATTAAGGTCAACTAACAGGACGATGTTCATGTTTAGGGATATCATAATTGAATATAATTGTTTTCAGGTATTACAGTTTTAACTAATTAAAGTTGCATAGTCCAATCGTTTTTAGTTTCTGCTATTTTTCCGAAATAACTATATGCAATTGATTGTCATGAACTACTTACTTTAGTTTGAAGCAACTTTTATTTTAAATGACTACGTTTTGAGATATTTAAAGTGCAAATATGTTGAATTAGTTTAGGCAAGCTTGTCAAAACTCGGACACCATAGGCTTCAGTAGTAACATGTTCTATTATATGTATGCAGTACTCCCGTCTATTTGGCAACAGATGTTTAATAAGTGCATTATTATCTAATACCCCTGTCACACTACGACGTAACGAGCCAACGTGAGCCTAACGTGATGATTTTTCGGCATTACGTTGCCGTACGTTGGGTTACGTTATGATGACGTCATAATGACGTTAGAGTGACGTCGAGCTACGTCATGTTACGTCGTGTTACGTCGGCGCGCGTCGAGGTTTTGAACCTGTTCAAAACTTTCTACGTATCTCAACGTGAAGCCGTTACGTCGGGATGACGTGACAATGACGTTAGGTAGACGTAAATGACGTTAGAGTCACGTTATGTCACGTCAGACCGACGGCCCGGGTGGGAGCAACGTATGGGCAGCGTTTTGCACGTTACGGTCACGTTACGGTCACGTTACGGTCATGTTACGGTCACGTTACGGTCACATTACGGTCACGTTACGGTCATGTTACGGTCACATTACGGTCACGTTACGGTCACGTTACGGTCACGTTACGGTCACGTTACGGTCGCGTTACGGTCACGTTACGTCCACGTCGCACCCGTTACGGCGACGTTACGCTCACGTTACACTAACGCCCGGTCACGTCGCCAATTACCCCTCCCCTCTAACGTTGTCACGTTACGCTAACGTCACGACGTACACCGACGTTACTTTCACGTTACGCTCACGTCAACTGCGCGGCATTCACGTCCACAATCTGCATATTACGCCGATAACTTCGACGTGATATCATTATTTTCACGTTGTGGTTACGCTGACATAGTCACGTCGTAGTGTGACAGGGCCTTAAGTTAGATATGTAGAATCAATTTTAGATGGTTGTTTTGGTTTTGAAAATTTGATGTTTCATCGGACTATGCAGCTTTAAGTTCCCTGCTTAATAGAGGCTCAGAACCTGTATAGAGTCATTTAGGGTGAATGACCCTTCTGAGTGAAGCTATGTAGTAAAGTGACGTCAAATATGTAACACTCACACAGATTACTAAGAAATAAAAACAACACTAAGTACACACGTGCATCAGTAGTATAGTAGGGTTCGATTGAGCGTAACATTACGTAATCCTGGTTATGAGAGAGTCCATTGACCTTACATGCCCCCTCTGAGAGAGTCGCTATCAGAACGGGTCATCTAAGGTAAATGGACTCTCTCAGAGGGGGCATGTAAGGTCAATGGACTCTCTCAGAGCCAGGATTACTGAATTTTACGCTCAATCGAACCCTGCTATACTACTTGCATCGTGATACAAGGGGCTTGTCGAAGGAGAAATGTGCCCGAACACCCCATGAAAAGGGACATAGAACCCTCCTTGAATACATGGGATTCTGGGATTTTAGCCCAGCGGACTACCGTGCATCAGTGTGATTCCCTTGTCAGTTGCGCCAGACAAGGGGTGCCATCTTGGCTGCCTCTTCCTCCTGCACTATACTCATTATGATGATAAGAAGGGCACGAGGGCCAGCTGCTACTAGTGGGTACCGGCAGCATAATGAAAAAAATCCAGGAATGGTGCTTTTTTCATCAATATTCACTGCTCATAACCTTTCATGAAATTGGATCCTCTAGAAGATCAATAATTATATATGTTCTATCTGATGTTGTTGGATTGGATATATAGTAATACGTTTAGACTTAGGTCAAATCCGTTTGCATAACAACATAATTTAATTCATATTCCCTCATCACTGGTGTAAATAAATAATTAAAACAACTCTGACTGGAAACCATCTTTAATTGGCTCATGCTTCCCTGTGCTACATTATTGAATGTTGTGAATAATACCAAGAGAAGTAAAATGACCTAACCTTTCTATCCATATATGCAGTTTGCCATAGGTTAAGCAAGACAATCAGGGACAAGTCCGCAATTTAAATTATTTATTAACTTTGAAACCATCTATTGAATTTTAAAATGTTTAAAACATAATAAGACTTTCTAGGATAGACAATTTGATCTTACCATAGAGATAGTGCTAATCTTACCATAGAGATAGTCAGTGCAAGGAACTGAAGAGAGAGCATTGAGACCAACCTCCTTGGGACTTTGCTGTCCATAATAGTTTCACAATGGTGATACACATACATGATGGAAACAAGTATCCGACATTGATCTCTATTACGATATATCACAGAATATATAATATTGGGTCAACATTGAGGAACATCCAATCATTGCTTTCGGTACAGTGAAGATTAAAATATTTATTTAAATCATTAATTTGGTTTAGCTGCAATGAGTTTTCAAAGATTGAAGAATTGAAATATTTCATTTGCAGATGCAGTTTAAATGCAAACAATTACACGTTTTCACATTTTTGGATGAAAATATCTTTTCATTCTCTACAGATAGAGGTATGAAAAAGGTTATTTCACTGTTGTGAATATGCAAACTATGTTATATATTAATCTATTCAGTCTTGTTGCAGTTTTTCATGAAAATACCATGCTTTGAAAATAGTTCTTTGGCCAAAGCAGAATGATTTTCTAGTTAAAAATTGCACTTTTTGACATTGTCTTATTCAATATGTGCTTGACTAATTGATTTAACAATCAACATATAAAATTCCTTTGTATATGTACAGTGGAAATTGGTTAGCAGAACTCCCCACACATGGTTGCATTTTTATTATATTTGGTCGAATTTAGATTTTTAATTGCATTGTTAACATATTTTTATATATTAAATCCTAAACTTGATTATCTCAAAAGCGATAATAAACATAGACTTCCTGTTTTTGGATCTGGGCTTGTAATTACAATGGCTACAAGAAGCAAGTGTAGTGGTCTGCACTGACCTCTCAGGCAAGTAACCACATAGACAGGTAGGCGTGGGGAGTGTATTGATATCAGGGAGCCTAGGTGGTGTAATGGTTAGCACACTGGCCCGGAATGCAAAGAGATGCGGGTTCGAGTCCCGCTCTAGGCACGGTATTTCCCATTTTCATCACCCCCACGACACTGGTGCCGTGACCAGGATCCTGTACAAGCTTTGCGCTGTATGGTTGTTGAACCTACCCTGTGTATGTATGTGTTAGTGCATTGCCTGTATGTATGTAATTGTAAGCATTACAAGACTTACAATTCCAGGGGGACGAGTGTAGTGGTCTGCACTGACCTCTCAGGCAAGTAACCACATAGACAGGTAGGCGTGGGGAGTGTATTGATATCAGGGAGCCTAGGTGGTGTAATGGTTAGCACACTGGCCCGGAATGCAAAGAGATGCGGGTTCGAGTCCCGCTCTAGGCACGGTATTTCCCATTTTCATCACCCCCACGACACAATCAAAATATTGCACGTTATGCATATTTTGATGCCAATACCTACTACTAAATGTCACCCAAGTCAAGCTTCAGTCACTTTTGGATAAGCTACCATGAATGCAGGACGTAATGTGGTGGAACAGTGACACTACTGGGGCACACTATTTTCGTGCACTACCAGTGTGTGGGGACCATGCTGCTTGGCGGCCTATCAAAGTAAGTAATTGCCTATAGGGGAAGCCTGGGGGCTCCGGTGGGTACCCCAGCACGTCACACTAGGTGGGTGCTTGCACCTCGGTGGGGGGGTGGGGGGGGGGGGGAGTCCAGGCAGTTCAATAAGGTGTTGGGCCAGTAAAATAACTAGTTTCTGGTGTTTAGAATCAATACTGAGAACCTCAAGTGGATTGAGACGATGTCCGGAGGGAGAATGTGAGGAATTGCTCAAATTCGAGCAAGGGACACTTACACTAGAAACTTTTGCTTCCAAAGATAACCGCAGAGTAAGTAGATCAGTACAAATGCAGAGAGCATGAGAAGCAGGCGATGTGAACACATCCACTATCCTTGAGCTGTGTAGGGATTAATGGATAGTTCTTCCCACCTTTCAGCTGCCTGTCGATAGTACTACTGGAGATACTGTAGCAACGACCTGAGGGAGAACTGATAGCCTCGGAATGGCTAGCACAACCATGGTACCCATTAGTAAAGAGCCTCGCCGGATGCCAGATGGTTACCAGCGAAATGAAAGGAAATCCCACTGACAGACAAAATGTCACTGCAGGCAATGGAACTCTAAAAAGCATGTTTGAAGCCATGGCAGTACGTAAAGAGAGTACAGACCCACTGACTAGCCATGAAGGCTTATAGTGAGGGAATCACCATGCCGTAGGAGGGCGTGGCTTATCTACACAATCCATTTATTTGGGCGGTGCATAATACAAACAATACAGCAAGATTGCTACTCCTCTCCCTTTCTTAGAGTGATGGAATCCACTTGGAGAGCACCTGTTAGTAATGTCCAGATTACTGGAAGGGATTGGTAATCTCAAACTCGGTGTGCCTACGCATACAATCATGTGGGATCTGAGACTGTTTCTCGATTAGCTACAAGGCTGGGGTGCCACGCACAAACTAGACACAGGCACATTAAACAGCACAACGATGTGTTTATTTCTCTGCTATTTTTATATGTGACTTGTCAAACTATACCATTGAATGTTTGATATTGTTATTTCAGCTGATTTGGGCTAGCTGGTGATGACAATATCAGACTACATATGCATATATTGTAAATAACTGTATTGTCACATGGCTGGAAGACCAGTGCCACGACGCTGACAAAAGACTTTATTCAATGAATAAACTATATTTACAACAACAACAGGTCACAGACTACAAGCACTGAGCCTAATGAGCAGAGACTTTGTGTGGAAACGAGAGGCATGCACAATAATATACACACTGATACGCAGATTTGAAGAATTTTAGGTTAAAGAATTGGGCAAATATGGGCACCTCAAGGCCTATCTGGGAAGGGAGGAACTGGACAACCCACAACCAGCGGTATTCGTGACATCTAGAAAACCACATGTACAAGCAAGAATCTCTAGACAGGATGACCTTGGCGGAGGTGGGAGTGAAAATGGAGCAGTTCACATCATACTCCTGCCGACATGCTGTGACCAATGCAGTGGTCAGGGGAGAAGTACCACTGGCCACAATGCTGATGGCTGCTAGATGTTCAAGGGAAGGGACCTTTCAGAGGATTTACAACCGACCCTTAGTGAACAACAGCACAACCACCAACTTAATACAAAGATTGTGGAACCCAGAGGGACAGTAAAGAGTCATAAGGAAATATTTATCCAAGTAAAACCATAGAACTAGAGAACAGATGGAATGCCAACTTCAAATCTTTCAGGCCTAGGTTGTGCTGTGCATGCGCAACGAGGACTTTGGTAGTTTATTTTCGGTTCGCTTCTATTTCTATGGTAAAACCAATGGACATATGCAGTTGTTTTGCATCAAAAGTAAAACAAATGCATATGTTGGTTTGTTTTACAGTAGGGCCTACACAGCAACACAAAGCGCTTGCATTTTTGTTATTTTCGACAAAATCGAACAATTTGATGTAAGCATAAACCCTCTCAAGCAAATTAATCGGAGTGGTTATTCTCACAGTTACTCTGTGTATTGAACTATTGCTAAAATTGTTCAATCACAGACAGTCATTCTTTCCAGGGGGTCTAGTTATTAGCATTCGGTGCTCTCACCACTGCAGCTGGGGTTCGATTCCCTGTTACTAATTTAATGCACAATATTCTTGTTGATATAGACTTAATCCTGGATCCTTTCAAGTGGTATCATATCTACTTCATACAACCAATAAATTGAGTTGCACCTTGTATTATAATATTGGTCAAGTCGGTATTTCTGATTTCAAAACTTTGCATTGAAATGAATTAACCTGAATAATGCTAAGATGTGAAATAAAAGTTTACATAAAATAGGTAAGTGCGAAAGCCAATCCCAGTGTGACCTCGGCTTCAGCCGTATTTATTGTGCCTCGGTGGAGCGCATCAGGAAGAGAGTTGCCCAGTTTTCTGCCTTTTCATAGGTATATTTTTATATATTCCCCATCTACAACCACACTCATGATGTAGATCACACGTTCCCCTACAATGTCCTTTTTGAATTGTTGATGTGGGAAAGGAATTAAGAATGTTGTAATATTTTGAAGTTGAATAGAATTTCCCCCATCAAAATTCTTCTTGAGGAAAGCAAGCAAAAACCTTTAAAGCTTTTAAAAAAAATTAATGTATATTTATATACATATTATCAAAGTTTAGTGAAAATCTATTGAAGGATATTATTAGGTTTTAGCCATGGAAAAAGGTATATTCGCTCCGCGGAGCGTGCAGCACACTAAGTGACAGTTTGAGAAGATGAGGATAATTTTCAATATCAAAATCTTTCTTGGAGGATACAAGTAAAACCTTTTACAACTGTATTGACATGTTCAATATATATTTATGTACATATCTGCAAAGCTTGGTGAAGATCTACCGAAGGATAGTATTATTACTAAATTAGAGAATCTTGGTCACACAATATAGTGGTGACAAGTGGATCGAGACGAGTGGAAGTGAAGAACGCAAACTCTCGCCTGAAATTTTGCAGTCACATCATCATCATGCTGTCGGTCGCGATGCGACAAAGACTGCTTTCATTACTTGACTGCCGCTCTCCATTTAGCTCTGCTGTGAGAGTTGCGTCCATGAGTCAGTCTTAATGTCTCTCAGCTTCAGGTTTCTCTTGATGGTATCCCTGAACTGGAGACGGGGGCGCCCTCTCTTTCTGTAGCCAGAAGATAGTTGAGAATAGAGGATCTGCTTTGGTAGCCTGTCTGATGACATCCTCATGAGGTGTCCAGTCCACCGGAGATTCTTTTTGATCAGAAGATCTTCCATAGAGGGCAGCCCCATCCGTTCGAGTATTTCCTTATTCGTCACTTTGTCCTGCCAGGTTACAGTTCATGAAAGCTGCCTGCAAAAGTGTTGAAGTGCTGCTGGCTTTTGCAAGTTACCAGCGGCACTCTCTCGGGGAGCAAATAGAGGTTTCACACCGGCAAGAACATGTCAAGACAGGCGCAAAACTATTTGTCCCTGCAGTGGCTGGTCGGGAGATGTTGGGAGTTCCATACATCAACCGCCCTTAATGCTGCACAGTGACATGGTTTTCTGTTTAGGGTTTGCTCCCTTAGCCTTCGGTTCTGCCAAGGACCTGTACCACAAGGCAGTGGTTTACAACTCTGCAAGGCAGGGGCGTCAAACTCCCTGAGGTATTGCTATACCTGCAACCTGCAGTCACAAACTCTTTGTATCGAGGCAGTGAGACTCACGTGGTAGTTGGAATTCCATCTCTTCTCTAGTTCTAAGGTAAAACAGACAATAGGTGGGGAGATGACTCCACACGCATGTATAGAAATGGGCTAGAGTTTCACAACTGTTTTAAAAAGCTATGACAAAAATAAAAAGCATTGACGCAACAATATATTAATTATGAGAAAGTGAAAACTGATTAGAGAGACACAGCAATAATACAAAGAAGTGGCTGGCCCTCATGGCCTACTTACCATCATAACACAACATTTTTCCATTATCATGCAGCAGAATGTAGATTATTTGTGGGAAGATAAGGGCCACGAAGGACCAGCAGGTATTTATATCCACCATAAAAACAACTGTACACAAATGACCTAAGCTTGACCGAAGCTGGCCGCTGTCCATTATCTTACCATAAGAATC
This sequence comes from Branchipolynoe longqiensis, assembly GCA_030323885.1. Taxonomy (NCBI): domain Eukaryota; kingdom Metazoa; phylum Annelida; class Polychaeta; order Phyllodocida; family Polynoidae; genus Branchipolynoe; species Branchipolynoe longqiensis. Next base: position 62,575,458 of record CM059192.1, on the reverse strand, counting down.
TACATTCTACTGCATGATAATAATAGAATTTGTTATTTTAGCAGGTGAACTGCAGGACCGTGTCGTCAACTCCAGTGACGATGGCTGTGGGCCTGATTTCGGCCTTATTGTGTTGTCCTGATTTTGGCCTTAATGGCCCTGTCACATTATGACACATCGCGCAAGCGCGTGGACAACAGCTAAAATTACTTTCAAACGTTGAGATGCATCAAACTTTTCGGCGAGGGTGGCAAAATTGGATGTATGCATACCATATACACAACGTAATGAACATATGCAGAAGGTATGTCCGACCTATTGCTAGGGTATGGCCATCGTATGTGTAGCATATACATACCGTATACACAATGTGCTGAACATATGATGAAAGTATGCAGAACATATGTCCGACCTATTGCTAGCATGTGTCAGCGTATGACAGCCTATCATATAACGTAGCAGAGCGTATGGCCAACATATGGCCAACGTATGGCTAACGTGCCTCCTGGCAAAAAACACTTGCAATACGCTCATGGTACGCTCGCAGAACGCCGGTGAACGTTATATAGTAATTTGATTGCCAGAAGTATGCCTTATACGTTACATACGACAAGACATGGTGGAGAAATGCAAAACGTATATGATACATACTTTAAACATATGTTATCCATACGTTGTCAATACATTGTCAATACGCGGTCTGTACATTTCCGCTGGCTCTCCGTCTGACTGATGTAGGTCAATGTAGTGCTACGTATGAACAACATTTGTCTAACGTATGTATGTCTAACGTATACTCTGTATATACACCCATGTATACAAGTGTAGGGATAGCTAGATGGCTCCACTGTGCGTGGTTCCACCGGTAGTAAGGGTTCTAACCGCTAGGTGGCGCGCAGCACAGGTCCTCACCCGCTGTCCAGGCTCTGGCCATCACTGCCTACCTGACTTGCACTGCTGATGCACTAGCTCCCTCTCTCTGATTGTGTTAGTCGACTGTTTTTTTCAGAGTTTCGATGTTGGAGAGTTTTGCAGAATGTGTGCGAATATTCATTCGGGGGCAGTCAATGAGAACTGCAAGCGTGGTAAGCGCGCTACGTGTTCGCAGACCCTGCAGCCCCACCAAGAGGACACTTTGGTGAAGAAAGAGGTGGAGGCCGAGGGGGAAATGGTGGAAGGAGGCTCCAAGAGTGCCAGTGCCGGTAGCATGGAGGCGGCCGACCTGTCTGATGACTAGAGGGCCCTGGTTGAGAAGGTGCGTGCAATGGAGAAGAGGAAGAGGATGGCAGCGTTGGTGTTACGGCATGAACACCTAGAGGAAGATATGGTGAATTTGAGGATTGGTGTCTGTTCGTCGCGGAAAGCTTCTTGCGATAGTAGTGCATCACGCGACCGGCATCGGCATAGGTGCCGGCACTACTCTTCGTCACACTCATCAGACGGGAGGACACTCAATCGTGAGGAAAGGAAATGCAGTAAGTGGTCTGTAAAACGTTTTCTGGACGACTGTAAAGACATTAAGAAGTTGGGGCTGAACGAGTTAGTGGAGGCTTCATGTGCATGGGTAGTGGAGCAGAAAGATGTGTCAATGGAGGACCTGTTAAGTTTTGTTAGGCATATTGGGTATATGTCGGGGAAGGCAAAGGCAGGCCAGCATGTTGATGCCGCACACGCATGATACGACAGGGCTGTGCGTAGGCTGGCGGCTAAGGATGGTTTCTCCGCATTTTCTGCGGGCAATGCTGAAGTGTCTAAAATATTATGAGTTGGAGTACACGAAAGACCGTATGGGAGGCGGTTACGGCAAGCTGTTTTCAAGAGACGGTAAAAAGCCCTGTTTTGGTTATAATAGGGACATTGGGTGTTCTCAGGATTGAAAGACATGTTCATTCGGGAACTGCTGCTCCCGATGCGGGAGCCGGTTGCATATCCGTGAAGCTTGGACTCGAGGCTGAAGCCAGCTATAAAGCGCCGGGCAGGCCCACTTCAAATGTCGAGAACCGGGAGTTTCTCTGTAAAAAGCTTGAAGGACAGGGGATGTATTAGCCATGTTACTGTGGTGCCTCAGTGTGTCCACAATGTGTACCGTGTGTGAAAGTACAACGTCTGAACACTTTGACTTCTGGATACTGAATGCTTTATTCCCTGTCAGGGGTCTAGACCTCTGGCACACTTAGTCATGTGACATCATCTCATTTGCATATATTACAGACGTGTCTAGACGTCTAGATGTCTGGACGTCTAGACGTCTATTATGTATATATCACATCCCCCCCTCAAAGTATTTCTGAGACATGAAATGTTTTAAAATCCCCATAAAACATACCAGGATTACTCGTTCATTATACAGTAATACAATAAAATATACAAGCACTTAACTTAAGCGAGTAGGCATAAGTAAGTAAGTAATTAACTTAACCACAGGTTTAGCGAGTGTCCGAGCGCACTACGGCACTGAAGTCCTTTGAACTGTCCAGCTGCTTAGCCTCCACAAAACAATTACCATCACTAATAACTAGTCCATAGCAATATTATGATGGAATTATATATCAATATCAGTGGCCTGGCATCCGATGCTTGCATCCCGGTGCTCCATGTTCATTGCTCGCTGCCTCACCTGTTGCTTAGCTGGCCTGATGTTTTGCGTGTCTTCATCCTGGCCGTTTTCATTACAGCCGTTCGTCTCTGTCGATGATCTGTGCATCTGTGCTTCTTGGCATCTGAGAAATTGTGTCTGTGCCTCTAGGCATCCGTGCATCCGTGTGCCATCTTTCCAGGCATCAGTGCATTTGTGGGCCATCACTTCGGGCCCTGTCCTCCAATCTGTCCATTCAGATATGGCATTCTGCTTGCTTGTCTGTGGTAGAGCAAACTCACAGTAACTTGTTAATGCTGCTTCATTTGGTTATCAGGGAGTTGCTGCCTGGTGAACCACAGCTACACGACACTGTCTTTGTTGGTAGCCTGAAGCAATGGGCCTAAAAGCACCATTGCCTACACAATATGTCTGGAATGCTTCTGTGAGTGGTCCGATCCTGATTCGGTCAGCGAGCTCAATGGACATATTGGCTAAAACTTTTTGCGCTTCCTCGCCAGCGACGTGAAGGAAGATGCAGCATTGCACTCATTCTGCCTTCAATATGACACCCGCAGCAATGGTGTATATGTCAAATGCTCTGAGACATGTTTTCCAGTTCAATCTTGCGTTGTTGCTGAGGACAAGCTGACCAGGCGGCCGCAAACCCGGCAGTGTATTAGCGGGCGGCATTCTTCCTCATCTGACACCATGTGAAAGTACAACGTCTGAACACTTTGACTTCTGTATACTGAATTACTGAATGCTTTATTCCCCATTAGGGGTCTAGACCTCCGGCACACTTAGTCATGTGACGTCATCTCATTTGCATATATTACAGACGTGTCTAGATGTCTAGACGTCTATACGTCTATTACGCATATATCACACTGTGTGCCAAAGTCGTATGGGGAAGTTCTGGGTAGTAAGCCTGTGGACCGGTCGGTGAATAATTGTATTGATGAGGTGTCTCGCAAGTTTAGTTACAAAGGGATTGACGACCTGGTGAAAGGGATGTGTAGGTTTGTATCCACCCTGCTGATAGACCAAAACAAGGGCTTGCCTGGAGATTTCACGAGGTGATAGAATTGTGTATGGATAATAGGCTTTGTATGAGGCTCTTCTCAAGCCCCTACATATTTAGGAAGATATCGGATTTTGTTACCAGATGCTCGTTACGGGAGGGGGTTCCTCGTGTCACCAATTACCTCGACGATTTTGCGGTGGTGGAGGGTGACTTTAATACGCGTTGTCTTAGCCAGAACATTATTATAGCTTTGTTCCGTAGAATAGATTTCCACATTAGCTTAGGAAAATTAAGCTCTCCAGGCCAATGCACACGTTTCTTGGTGATCGAGATGACTCTGTGAAGTTCCAGCCGCCACCCAACAAAGTAGCCAAGTTGAAGAGGCATTTGTTGTTGTTGTTCGCTAATAAGCATAAAGTGAGTCGAAAGGAGTTGGAGCGTTTGGCTGGGCGCCTTTCCTCACTGCTCGACCATTGTCCGCGGGGGTCGCTCTTTCAGCACCCGCATCTATGACACTATAGGAGTTCTGAAGAAACCTTTTTTACAAATTTCGCTTAAATGCAGAGTTCAGGGTGGAGATAGACTGGTGGATACGTTTCACCGATACCTTCAATGTCTATGCCAAGATCCTTTGGCACCACTCCCCTATGATATCTGTGTATTCTGATGTGTCGGATGCGGGCATCGGGGAGATCCACAGGGATGATTGGTGCGCGGGTTATTTTAACCCAGCCCAGGTGCAGGAGGGTGAGAGGGGGTGGGGGCACCACCAAACGTGCATTGATGGACACATCAACATGCGTGAGATGTGGGCAATGGTCGGCGCAGCAAAACGGTGGTGTCATAAATGGAAAGATAGTTTGGTGGTGTTTGTGCCGGACAATTCGACGGTACGGGCTGCGCTGGCCACTGGTCGGTGTGCCAATAAAACTATGATGGGTTGGCGGAAGGAGCTCTTTTGGTTGTCTTGCGGTTATAATTTTGATATTAGCTCAGTTTATCTACCAAGTAGGAATAATACTTTGTGCGATACCCTCGGTAGGTGGGACAGTGTCGACACTAAGTCGCAAATATTGGTAGCTGATCCAGAGGGCCGGCTGTGTTGCAGCCATCTTTTTATTTTTCGTTTTCGATTAAAGTTGCATAGTCCGATGGTTTTGAATTTTTGTCATTTTCTGAGATAAATACATAAAGGCCCTGTCACACTATGACGTATGGCGGCGGCGTATGCGTAACATGGCGACATAATTTGAAAATCATAATAGGTTGAGATACAGCGACATTTTTGCACTGTGGGAGGTCCCAGCGACGTATGAAGCATACGCGTAGCCTATGCCTAACCTATGCCTAACCTATCCCTAACCTATGACGGCGTATGCAAAGAGTATGACGACCTATACGTGGCGTACAGGGATGTTTGTTGATGGTTACAGGTGAAAGGTCTAGCGTATGAGTAAGATAACACCAACAATACAACTGGCCAGCATTGAAAACAAGCCTGGGTACCCGGGCTTATATGCTATGGACAGTATAAATACAGCCTCAATAAAAAATAAAATAAAATTTAAAAAATGAGTAACCTATGCCGACGTATGGCCACCATATGCGTAACCTATGCCGGCGTACATCCAGCGTATGCCCAGCGTATGAGAACCGTATTAGCCACACGCCGGCATAGGTTTAACATTTTGAACATGCACAACAATTTGTTGGCGGCTCGACCTATGCTGAGCTATGACGACCTATGAAAAGCGTATACAACGTATGTCCAACCTATGCATAACCTATGACGGCATATGCTGATGTGTTGGTCAAAAAGCGCATACGTCGGCATATGCTAAAGCTATATGTCATAGTGTGACAGCCATTTTACTCATAGCTAGGCGAAGGCTGCATACACCAGAGATACGCAGAGGGCGCTGGCTCAACGTATGGCTAACCTATGCTGACCTACCCCTAACATATGCCTAATGTATGTCGACGTACGACGAGCATATGAGAGACGTATGAGACATACACCACCATAGGTTTAAAATTTTGAACACGCACAACAAATTTTGGGCCGCTCGACCTATGCCGACCTATGACGACCTATGAAAAGCATATAGGACATATGCCCAACCTATGCATAACATATGACGGCCTATGCCGACATGTTGGTCGAAAAGTGTATACGTTGACATACGCTAACGCCATAGGTCATAGTGTGACAGCCCCTTAAGATTGGTCATCATAATCTATCTTACGTTAGTTTGAAGTAACTTTTATTTTACATGGCTAACTTTTTAGATATTTGAAGTGAGAACAAGTAAGATTAGTTTTGGTAAGCACGCCAAAACTCTGACACCATAGGCTGTAACAGGTTCTATTAAATTGCCTCAGTATTCCCTTCTATGTGGTGACAAATGTTTAATAAGTACACCAGTTACTAAGTTAGATATATAGAATCAAATTGAGGATATTGCTTTGGTTTTGAAAATTTGATGTTTTCATCGGACTATGCAACTTTAATAGCAGGCCTTGTGCGCTGGAGGAGCAGACACGGGCGTTCGCCGCGCAGTATGACGCGCCTAGTTCTAGGGCGACCCGCTTGATGCAACTGCGCCGCTATTTCCGGTTCATTGACTCATTTGGTGGGCTACTAGCTCCAGTGCCGTGCCCTCGCGTTCAAGTAGCACTGTACATAACGTGGCTAGCGCGATCGTTAAAGTACTCTTCCATTATCAACTATTTAAGTGCTTTGAATTTCTTTTTGAAGTCTGAGGGTGCAGACGCCATCGATTACCATTCGCACGATGTTAAAACTGTTTAAGGAGGGGCAATGAGAGTTTTAGGTTGTGCAGTTAAAGCAGCGTCCCCCCTGTCACCGTGGGAGCTGCTCGCCATGTTTGGCTACATGTTCGACAGCATGGGGCATACCTGTACACGGGCACCTATCCTAACAGGGTTTCGGGGGCTGCTGCGAAAATGTCAACTTACTAGCTCCGACTCAGTGTTGCTTAGGTGAAGCTTTACATTCTAGTCGTGGGGGGATGGTAATTGCGGTTAGGCGTTCAAAAACTATACAGTTTGGGCAAAGGGAGTTGTTGATACCAGTCGCGATAGTAAAGAATTCTGACCTGTGTGCAGTATTTTGGATCCGTAAGCACTTCTCCGGGACACGGGTGGCGGGCGATGCTGCAGCTTTCCAGGTGCCGGCCCCAGGAGGGAGGTTTCTTCCTCTTCAATATGCCGCCTTGCAGGCTGCTATTATTATTAAGCATTTAGCTACTTGCGTGGGTTCAAACCCGGATAATTTTTTGAGTCACTCTTTGAGGAGGGAGAGTTGCAAACGCTCTTGATTGTTGTCTGTAGGTTGGCTGGGTGGGACGCTTGCGTCCATGGCGGGTTGTGCCCAGCCAGTGATTATATGATTTGTTATTTGTCTATTTAATTACTGTGTGGGTTATGGATGATTCTAAATTAATACATATCGGCCAGTCTACCCGGGTTTCGTGCATTCTTACACATCACGGACGCCCAACGTAAAAGCCACACGTTGTCAAACGTCAAAAGTTATGTGCATGCACAAAACTTTTGCCACCCCTGGACCAGCGACGCCGTATAACGACGAACATTGATGTACATCGACATATACCCAATGTACGTATAATGAACGCATAACGTTTGAGTAACGCATATCAACATATTTGTGCAAAATCACCTATGTTGGTCCACACTTGCGCGATGCGTTGTAGTGTGACAGGGCTATAAGCTAGGAAGGAACACAGCCTGTGGGCGTCACGCGGGCGTCACGCGGGCGTCACGCGGGCGTACACGCGGGCGGAAAAAATCCAAATATATGTGATAAGCAGAGTCAAAGCACCCTAGTGCGGGTAGTTGTAATGCGGGCATCGAACGGGCGGATAGAATCGCTCCTGGAGCGATTTTTGCACGTGATGCGTGATACCGCCTGGCTAGGTTAAGGTACTGGCTCCGATGAATCAGGAGAGAGAGAGAGAGACAGAGACCGAGAGAGAGACAGAGACAGAGAGAGAGAGTTTAAACATGCACATCAGACGCTTGCCAGACATAGTGTGTTCAATATTTCAGCTTGTACTTGCCGCCCGCGTGACGCCCGCGTCCTGTCTGTCCATAGCTTTATTGTGTTGTCCTGATTTCGGACTTACTGTGTTGTCCTGATGTCGGACTTACCTCGTGGGCCTGATTGCGGCCTTACTGTATGGGTCTGGTTTGGGCCTGACTGTGTAGGCCTGGTTTCGGCCTGACTGTGTTGGCCTGGTTTCGGCCTGACTGTGTAGGCCAGGTTTCGGCCTGACCATGTAGTCGTGGTTTTGGCCTGACTGTGTAGGCCAGGTTTCGGCCTGACTGTGTAGGCCAGGTTTCGGCCTGACTGTGTAGGCCTGGTTTCGGCCGGACTGTGTAGGCCTGGTTTCAGCCTGACCGTGTAGTCGTGGTTTCAGCCTGACTGTGTAGGCCAGGTTTCGGCCTGACTGTGTAGGCCTGGTTTCGGCCTGACCGTGTAGTCGTGGTTTCGGCCTGACTGTGTAGGGCAGGTTTCGGCCTGACTGTGTAGGCCTGGTTTCGGCCTGACTGTGTAGGCCTGGTTTCGGCCTGACCGTGTAGTCGTGGTTTCGGCCTGACTGTGTAGGGCAGGTTTCGGCCTGACTGTGTAGGCCTGGTTTCGGCCTGACTGTGTAGGCCTGGTTTCGGCCTGACTGTGTAGGCCAGGTTTCGGCCTGACTATGTAGGCCTGGTTTCGGCCTGACTGTAGGCCTGGTTTCGGCCTGACCATGTAGTCATGGTTTCGGCCTGACTGTGTAGGCCAGTTTTCGGACTGACTGTGTAGACCTGGTTTCGGCTTTACTGCACAGGCTCAATTTCGACCTTATTTTGTGGGCCTGATTTCGACTTTGTGTTGATCCGATTTTTGCATTATTCTGTTGGCCTTACTGCCTGGCCTTGATTTAGGTTTTACTATCTAAGCCTGGCTTTACCCTTACGGCCTGATTTTGGCCTAATGTGTGAGCCTGATTTCAGGGTTACTGTAAGGGCCTGATTTCGGGCATATTATAGACCTATTTCATATAACGTGAGCATAGGTATTTAGATCAGTGCGCACACATTTTGGCTGCAGGACGACACACCATCACATTGTAAACTCAATGGCTATGACAGTATGAGCAATCTTCATACAGAAAAAGTGAAATATCTCTAAAACCACACCACCTAGAAACAGACCGCTTGGAACACGTATAGAAAACATATTCAACGAATAGATTATATTAGATTTATAAGGTTAGGGTTCTGCATTTCTATTAATTTTGAATAAAATATATGTTTTGCGCTGCATGTACCGGCAAACTCAATGCATTGTCAATGGCCATTAGCGATCTTGAATTATCTTCATACAAAAAAAGTGAAATATCTCTAAAACCACACCACCTAGAAACAAACCGCCTGGTACACATATAGAAAACATATTCAACGAATAGATTATATTAAATTTATAAGGTTAGGGTTCTGCATTTCTATTAATTTTGAATAAAATAGACTTTTTGCACTGTGCATACCAGCAAACTCAATGCATTGTCAATGGTCGTGAGCAATCTTCATACAGAAAAAGTGAAATATCTCTAATACCACATCACCTATAAACAAACTGCGTGGTAGACATGTAGAAAACATATTCAATGAACAGATTATATTAAATTTATAAGGTTTGGGGTGTGTATTTCTATTAATTTTGAATAAAATAGACGTTTTGAACTGCGCGTACCGGCAAACTCAATGCATTGTCAATGGTCGTGAGCAATCTTCATACAGAAAAAGTGAAATATCTCTAAAACCACACCACCTAGAAACAGACCGCCTGGTACACATATAGAAAACATATTCAATGAGCAGATTATATTAAATGTATAAGGTTTGGGGTCTGTATTTCTATTAATTTTTAATAAAACAGACGTTTTACACTGTGCATACCGGCAAACTCAATGCATTGTCAATGGCCGTGCGCAATCTTCATTCAGAAAAAGTGAAATATCTCTAAAACCACACCACCTAGAAACAAACCGCTTGGAACACATATAGTAAACACATATAGTAAACATATTCAACGAACAGATTATATTAAATTTATATGGTCTCTATTAATTTTGAATAAAAGTGCCCATTCGTTCTGCAGCCAAGCTGCGCGTGCATACACAATTGAAAGGGGTCTATAGGTAGTGCGACACGGGCTCACGCACTGTGGAACATTGTGAGGAGTGTAATATAGTCAAACTGCTGGTGCTGTATGACATGGCGTTCCGGCAGTTGTGGGTCAGCAGGAGCGCCTTGCAGCTGCGTTTTTGTGGGTGTGTTTTATTCTTGATGAATTTATTTGCCCTGCCCATAATGGATAAGTGTTTTCACTGCTGACCAGCACTAGTCCAATTTGATTCAAATCTTTAGAATTTTGTCTTAGTAATAATTTTGCTTTTCTTGTTGTTTCTTGTGTATGGGTTATATAAATTGTGAACTGTCCAAAACCTGGCTTTCTCCATACTTTGTAATAGTCAATTTATCTATAAATATATTTGTGCATTTCCATTGTATCTTGTTAATTTCATTAGTTGCTATTAAGGCATTACGGTCTAATCATGCAGTGAAACACATTGAGTTTGAGATGTTTATATAGTTACTTTTGTGTTGTACTAGGGAAATATACATCATCAGCCAGCATTTTACCTGTGAACATTGGAGTCATGTCGTGCACCTACTCCTATAGGATCACACTGGTCATGATTTTGTAGTTAACCTGTTGTACTCCCATCAGTTATTTTTCTAGGTAACATTAATTTTGTGTAGTTTCTTAGATACTGATGTACTTATTAACCATATGTTGCCACATAGAAGGGAATGCTAAGCCAATTTCATATAACATGTTACTGCAGAAGCCTATAGTGTTAGAGCTTTTGAATAATGTTACATGTTTACACTTCAAATATCTCAAAAGTTAGCCATTTACAAAAGAAAGTCACTTCCAACTAAAGTAAGGTAAATAATAGCAATCAATTTAATATATTTATCACAGAAAAATTACAGAAACTCAAAAGCATCAGACTATGCCACTCTCAACACTGCTAGGTTTTCTACATTTCTTGTTGCAGCTGGCAACATATTCCAGATATTTGGCACTCATGTTAGCTACACTGCGATCGTATGCACTGCATTTTGATTTTATCATTGTTAGTAATGGACCATTGTTGGTTATTTTGGACCTTGTTTGCTACATCCTGTTTTATTCGGTTCATGATTTGTTGCACCCATATGATCTTAAGTGATCTTATTGCCTGTTTGTGAAAAATTGTACTCTTGCTGTCTTATAGTTATACAGCTTTTGCTTCCGAGGCATATTTTTAGTACTCTATTTTAGAGCGTCTGCAGCTTATGTAGACGTGCCTTACTGCATCCCATTGATATCTAATATAAATAGCAATGGTCCATGGTCCGAGCCCTGTACCTACTTTGACAGCTAATTCTAATACCGCAGTCCGATGTTGGTGCACTGCATTATATTTGTAACTATGTAGCACCAACCTCGCAGGTTACGTCAGGATACCAGCGAAACGGTGACCGGCGGCCCGCATTGAAGCGCACAACCCAGGAGGCCGGTCTGGCTGGTGTTGCCCTCTCCAGGAAGCACTCAACAGACAACCTCATGTCTCCGTCAAAGCTGCTACAAGGGAGGCCCTCACAATGATGGCCGCGTTTGTCGATTGTAGGACACCTGAAGTCCACAGCAGCCCGGCGCACCGACCACAGTGCGCCGTATGTGCTGTGACATAGCGTCATAGAATTGAATCAGACTATGGAGGTGATTTAAACCGAGTATTGGCTTAGCGCCTCCTGGTGGATGACGGGCGCAGCCTCCCTGAGCCCCTCAGACCGTCACATCATGCAGGGTGAGACCGACGGTGCAAGATGACCTGGAGGCGATGAGAGCGTTCTGTAAAACACAGATCCAAGTAGCATGGATGCTGAGACCAAAGACTGACAACTGGGAAGGGCCGGAAGGAGGTTAAGTTACTTTGACTGAGTTTGAGACTGCAGAGGCCCTTCCGCGCGCGCGCGCGTGTCTGTATGTGTGTGTGTGTGTGTGTGTGGGGGGGGGGGGGGGGTTGATGGAGATGTAAACTGGCCGAATTCCATCGAAGTCGGGTGAGGAAGGCGATGTGGGAGTGTGGGGGTCAGGTGGGAGGGGGCCGGGACCGAGGCCTGATCAGCCGACTCCAATCAGCAAGAGTTGCGGCCCCGGTCCGTGGTCGAAGGTGGCGCCCTGAACAGTGCTCAGTGGAGGGCGGCCAGAGTGTAGCAGACTGAGGGGATGCGCGGGAAACCAAACAGTTGAGGCCGGAAGTTGTGATGGCATCAGGGAAGTAAAACAATGAGAGCGGTGGAGTGCGTGCGGCCGCCATCGTTGTTTCATGTCAAAGGAGAGGCTGGACGAGAAAGATGGCGCGACCTGTCATCACTTGAAGCAAACCAGGAGCAGGCTGAGCGGGCAAGGGGTCGAGCTACGCCGGTGTGATTTACAACCTAGTGTGAGGGGGTGCAGGAGCGCGGTGCGGGGTCCGACCCGAGATTGCCACCCGTCGTTCAGGAGATGGTACGGGACCGGAGGTGGGAGAGCTAGTGACGGACCCTGCATCTGTGAGGCTGATTCAGATAGGCGCTCCAGAAACCTGCGTTTGTTTTTGCGGTCAATTTCACACCACACACCAATCTCTTGTCTGGGTGATGTAAAAGTAAGACGTCTGAATGCTTTGACTTCTCGTTCAGGGGTGACTTTATTTCGCCGTCCATGGTACTGCAGCAGCCGGTTTCCACTCTCCTACCATTTCATCAGTTTCAGATTCCTTTGTTCTTGCACGTGCCTGGAATTCTACTATGCATATATTACATCCCCCCGTCAACAAGCATTTTTGATATTCAACAATAAAACATACTCAAACATATCAGTCTTGACTTTCTTTGTCAGAGTTATTGTGTCCTTTATTTACTCAAGTTCTTGCATGTGTGGCTTTAAAGTCTTTGGCATTTATAACAATGAGACAAATAAACAATAACGAATAATAGACCTGGTTATACTTATAGCGCTTAATGCTAACAATAATATGGTTATCACAGTGGGTCATTTTGACTGGCGTCTTTATCATAATTATAGGTCTAGCCAGGCTGATCATGTGACCTGACCTGGATAGGTTGGCTGTGCCTGTGTCATTATCTGCGGCTGCTTGTGATGCTGACACACCTTGTGTGTGCCTAATTAGTTCAGGCTATGGTATTTCGGGTATTCTTATGAATTGAATTCTGTTTCTATGCAATATGTTTCCTGACTCGTTTGTGACTTGATATTCTCTTCCCGACATACCTTTACGACACATTACTCTCCCCTTCCTCCATTCCCCCAATTGATTTTTATATTGAATGCTATCGCCAGGCCTTAAGGGCTTGTGCCTTTGCCACACTTTTGGTCGTGGAAAGCTTTCTGGCTTCATTGTCGTTTTGTAGTTTGTGAATTTTTAACGTTCAGTGTTTCTGGTCTAAGATTTATTTTTGCTGTCTGTATGCGTGACCTTAGTCTTCTGCTCATGAGCATTTGCTCTGAGGATGCATCCAGCTCCCGTGTTGGTGGATCGTGGGTTCGAACACTGGTCGAGTCAAACCAGTGACTTAAAAATGTATACTTGTTGCTTCCTAGCCATTTCATTATTAGCATAGGGCTGGGACTGGTTGGCTCAGTGTCAGGATAATGTGACTGAGGGGGATATCAGGTCATGGTGCTGGCAGCCTGGTCTCCCAGTGGGGCAGCACTATAAAGTCGCAATGAGTGCACACTGTCACAAGTCGGTACCCGTCCTGATATAACCTTAAATGTTGCTAGGTCGTAAAACAACAACAAATAAACAAGCAATACATCCAGCACCGACAGTGGTGTGTTCCTATAGTTCAATAAAGCTAATTGAAAGTATGTTTGCGTATTTATGCACTTTTTTAACATGTTTTTGATTGTTTGCACAAATTGTTTGATTTTGCCATTACTTGGCGGATATTGGGGGCTCAAATATATGGTTTGAAAGCCATAGTCTTGTGTGAATTCGTCAGATTCGTGACTTAAATGTTTTGTGTTGTTTTTACATGTGTCGCAACTGCTTACTCTGTCTTCAATTGTGTGTTGATGTTTGGCCAGAACATGCAATCTCTTGCTAGTTGTTATGACTTAGTTATACCTAAGTGTGTTTCGTGAAGTCCTTCTATCATTTTGTCTCTTACTTTTTCCAGAACTACTATATGGTTACCTTTCATGACAAAATTGTTTTCTTCTGTTAACATGTCTTTATATGGGACGTATTGTCTTAAACAAGGTGGTGTTCGTGACTGTGCTGTGTCCCACACATTTTCGACTTTGTTTTTCAGCTGGCGCATTGTGTCATCAATTTCATACTCTTTTAAAAAAAAAAAAAAATTATTGACGAGGTATTTACTCTACCCATAACGTATAAGCTCCTGTGAGGGTGCTTTTTTTCAATGCTGGACAGCTGTGGTGCTGTCTTGATCTGTTCCTTTGCCCAGAGTGTTTACCTGTGTCTGTTCAGGTCAGCCTTCTGCAATTTTGGTTGTTAATGTTAGTAATAGCCTATGTTAGTTTTTTTATAATTTTCCTTTTTGTTGGTCTAGTCTGAGTATGATACCTTAGCCTACTATGTACATCTACTTGGGTGACATGCAGGCTTGTGGGAGAGGATCCTGTTCCATTCAGATTTGTTGATTTGTTGATTTGTTACAGCATTCTTTCACCCTGTTCTTAGATAGTGCACTCATTTACTCTTTGATTATTTTAATTAACAGTTTTGATGGCTGCGCATCGATTGCAATAACACTCAGTGTGTCATCGAACAGGTCAGTCTGCCCGACTTCTGCACTGTGCGCTCTCGACAATGTGTCTGCAAAAAAACATCAGGGACCCCTTAACATGGTTTAACTTTACATTGCAGTTCTGCAGTGGCATTTGCATACATTGCATTCGAGATGACAATTTGTGAATGGGCTTTTGCATGATTGCCACAAGAGAGTTGTGCTCTGTCTGAATTTGTACTTCTTTTCCGAAAATGTAGTCATGGAATTTCTGACAGCCGAAACATATCGTTAACATTTCTTTTTCCATGGTGGCATATCCACTTTGTGCTTGGTCTAAAGCTTGGGATGCGAATGCGATGGGTCTACCTTCTTGTACTATGGCTACACCCAGTCCAGATTGACATGCGTCTACTTGAATGACAATGGGCTTATCGACATTATAGTATGACAGTACAGGAGTAGTTTTTAGATTAGTTTTGAACATGTCATATGTATCCTGTTGTTCTTTTTGCCAGTGCCACACAACGTCTTTGCTCAGGAGTGTACGCAATGGTTTTGCAATTTCGGGCATGTTTGGTATGAATTTGTGTCCGTACCCAACCATACCCAAGAATCGCTGTACACCTTACTTGTCTTGTGGCTCTGGCACATCAACTATTGCTTGTATTCTGTCTGAATCCTGTGTTATGCCCTGCTGTGTTAGCTGGTGTCCCACTTTTTTTACTTAGGTTTTGCAAATTAACAACTTGGTTGCGTTTAATTTCAAATTCACTTATCTTGCCCTGTCTAGCACTGCTTTTTAACTATCGTTATGTTCTTTTACAGTTGACCCATATACTAGGATAGCATCTGTGACTATCTCCACTCCGGGGAGATCGCCCATGACATGGTGCATTTCCTGAATGTAAATATCACCTGCTTTTTTTTTAATACTAAAAGGCATTGAAAGGGTGTACCGATATCGGCCCCATGGCATGTTGAACGTGCAAATAGCAAGCTTTGAGGTTCTAATTCTATCTGCCAGTAGCCTGTCATGTTGCCTAGAACTGTGAAATATTGTGCATCGGCCGTTTTGGCGATGATTTCATATATAGTTTTAGTCGGAAATGGGCTTTGTTTAACTTAGTCAGATCGAGACAGATTCTGATCTTATTACGTTTTTAACAATGGTAATTCAGTTAACCAATTCAGTTGGTTCGTCTTGTTCTGTTATGACACCTAATTTTACCATACGATTTAACTCGTCATGCACTCTGTGCTGAATTGTGTATGGGATTCTCATTTGTGGGTCGACAACAGGCAGTACAAGTTTATCAACATGAATGACAGCATTGGGTTTAATGAGACCTAGACCGCTATAACTAAATACTGCTTGTTGTAGGCTGTTTCTGGGCCCGAATGCCACCGTATCTAAATGCCGCCCATTGTAACGGCTGGTTCTGGGAACGTGTTTTGTCTTTTCACACTGCCGCCGACCCTATGCTGTTGTAAGGCTTTCTGGGCCCAATGCCCGTATCAATGCCGCCCATGGAACGTGTTTTGTATTTGTCTTTTCACACTGCCGGCCAGACGTGTGTCTGTTGGTGTTCAAACACTTATGGTGGCCAGCAGCAGCATGGTGAGCTCATCATTTGAGTCATACAGATGTTAACCCGCCCGACACGTGCTGCACGGTCAGATTAAGATTCTGCTCGTGGAGATAGCTGCGGCACACTAAGGCAAACACCTGACAGCGTTAATTGTACCCTTCTTTTAGTTGTGTTCGTTGTGAATACTGACCGTATGTATGTGATATTTTAAACATTATTCTTCCTACCAAACAATGTGTGGTGTCTCTTACTTGGGTGTTTATTTAGATGCTTTCAAATGTCTTACCTCAATCCTGACAGAATAATTAAGTATTCGATCAATAAAGTGGGAACACTGTGAGAATAAAAATAAAAATATTAGGCCATGGGCTAGGAATGACCCACGTGCACCCCCCCCCCCCACATCTTAATGAACCAATGTTTTTTTTATAGCTTTAGGATGTCCTGAATAAAAAGGAATTTTAACAGTGAAAATATAGGGATGCAATAGCTGTTAAGGCCATTAATATTAGGATACTGTATAATTCAGCAGCACTCACATGATGAAGGATTCTTGGCAAACAACATATCCAACAAATGTCAGATGATATGGCTAATTGGCTGAATCCTGTATTCAGACCAGCGTTTTGTGCCGGGATTGTCAGGATTCATCTCCCTGATAGGGAAGGTCCCAGATACACTCACAGTTTTAGACTATTCCCTTGTCATAACCTATCACAGAATATAGCACCATTCAGAAATGTCTTAGATATGCTGAACAGGTTACAGTGCAGGTGAACCAGTACTATGTTATAACAACCTTCAATCTGGGAGTGTGTATGAAGGCATATCTCTTGGTCTGGAATCATCCTCAAAGACACCAGAAACACATCATTATGCTTGGTTCTTTCCATCTAGTCTGTGCTTATCTGAAAATGGTCGGCAAAAAGATGGCAGGTTGGTGGCTGTCTGACATTCTTCTAGAAGCTGGCTTGATCACATCAGGATATCTTAATGGAGTTATCATAGGCAAGCACTATGGAAGGGCAATGCACTGCCACAAGGTGTTCCTTGAAGCATTGGAGCAGCTATTGTTTGAGAAGTTTCTGACCAGTAGAGGTGGCGATGAACTACTTACCTCACTTCCTGATGAGACAAGGGATACACTGAGGCATCTTTTCCGATCTCCTGGTATTGAGTCAGGTCAACAGGCAATCAGCAATGATGATCTCATGAAAATAGTTGATTAGTATAAAGAATTCTGCATGCAAGCTGGAGGTGGTTCAATCGGAAAAACAGCACAGTTCTGGATCTCCTACAGGAACCACATATGGCTGGTGTTGGTTTTGTTGGAAGCTGTGAAGGATAACAACTTTCATCTGTATGTCCATACTCTCAACATGATGCCTGATCTATTCTTCAGTTATGGAGGACAAAACTATGCTAGATATCTAACTTGCTTCTCTGTATTCCATGTAAACCTCAAAATCTCCCATTTAGTTGCAAGTGAGCTTCTAAAATTAGGAGCATTCAGTGTTGCATAGTCACTCATCACAGGTAACCGTACTGATGTTGACAAGACGATGGACGAGATGTTCCTGTGTTATGCAAAAACGTATCGCTCTTCAGGTTCTGGAGTGACTGGCCTGTT
The DNA here is from genome assembly GCA_030323885.1 of Branchipolynoe longqiensis. NCBI lineage: Eukaryota > Metazoa > Annelida > Polychaeta > Phyllodocida > Polynoidae > Branchipolynoe > Branchipolynoe longqiensis. The sequence goes on along the minus strand of CM059192.1, from coordinate 62,557,753 downwards.
AACAAACTTCAATGCCTACCAAAGATGGGTTTGCTCCACACATTCGCGGTGACAGTATGTAAATGTGACAATGCATATGATAGACTTAGCTCCCAACAGCACAAATAATAAGCATTGGGATGTCAGATCAGCTGCGGTCAATAAGAGTGAGATAAGAGTGAAGAAAGCGAAAGATGTTGTACATAGGTTCATGAATCCATTCGATGCTGAGACTAATGACCTCATCATACTTTCTTCAGGAGCCACCATGACTCATTAAATTACCAGGGATGTTCTAAAGTAGAAAACACTGGTTATGCAGCTAAAAAAGACTTCATCAATAGCCGTCTTGAAACTGGAAAAGACTTATTCCAGCCCATAAAGACATTGAAACTGAAACCACCGGAGAACCTGAACAAAGTAACAAAGGTCACTACCAGCAGTAACAAGGTAATACCATACAGGCCAGAGAATAACATTGTGTTCCAACTATTTGTCAAGTGTCAAAGAGATGGGAATATCCACATAGATCTGGAAAAGCTACCCGTGTATCCTATGATACCAGTTCCCTAGAGTTTGACCACCGCAGATGGCTTCTTTGTAAAGTCTGCCATGTCTAAAGCGGCCAATTATGTGAGTAAGAGTGTATCCAATGCGGCCTTGCCACCATTGAAGGAACTGCTGGTCATTTATGATGGTAATGCACCATTCTACTTGCTGTAAAAGATTCCAGGAAATTTCAAACTTATTTGTCAGCATATTTTTGACATGATGATGGTTTATATTCAGCACAGAGTCATACCATTCAAACTCCATCAAATATATTGAATGACATCAACAAAGATTAACAAAGAAACTGATTATCAGGGAGAAAACACAAAAAGTCAAATTGATTGGAAAATGTTTCTTGCCAATAATGACAAGAAGCGACAGTTCATCCAACTGTTAGTCAAAGAGTGGAGCTGAGATGATTATGCCCCTAAGATTACAGTTTCAACAGGTAACTGGTGTGTGACATGGGAAGCTAGCCTGCATCTGAACATGGACATACAAATAAGAATACTGTGATTGCTTCACTCCAATCCTCACAGGAAGAGTCTGACACAAGAATCATTCAATAGTGTATGTATACCAAGAGCAAAGGGTATATCTACTACAGCGAAAAGTCTAAAGACACTGATGTATTTTTTATCCTTCTGCATTATGCCCACAAATTGAATGGCATAACAATTCTGTACGATACGGGCATGAGAAACAATCAGACTACTGAATATGACAGAACTTGCTGAATCTTGCACACCTCAGTACAGTACATCTCTTATGGTACTCCATGCATATTCTGGATGTGATACAACAAGTGCATTCAAGGGACTTGGAAAAGTAAAAGCCATCAAGGTGCTGATAAAATCTCCAAAATATGCAGACACTTTGTCCAAATTGGGTGACTGTTGGACAGTCACTGATGAGCTCATCACTGAATTTGATGCCTTCACGTGTGCTGTGAATGGTCAGCCGAGAATCAGTAGTGTGGAATCAGTGCAATACATCAAAGTCAATGATCTTTGCTCAAAAAAAGAAGTTGTCCCTTTTACAAATGTTAACCTAGAATCTCTTCCACCCTGTAGGAAAAGTTTGGATCAGCATATCTGATGAGCAAACTCCCCAAGTTACCATTTCGAAAAGGGCACTGGAAGATAACCCATATGTACCTGCTCCAGAAGGTCATTAATGGACGAAGATTAATGATATGTTGGAACCACTATGGTAGGATTGAAGGATACTACCTCAGGCACTTGATGATGACACTACCGGTAACCCATACTGAAATAACCTTAGATGTTGCTAGGATGCAAAACAACAAGAAACAAAGAAAACTGTGATACTACAGACCATCTTCAGGAAACTGATGAGAGTGATGACGATGATGTGGAATCTTCTAGAGACGATACATTCACCCTTCAACATGGACTTATTGATGTAGACTTTGATAATGATAGGTATAGTAATGATGGATAAAATAATTTACTTGCTCAGTTTTGTAACAGAATAATATTCACCATGTTCATATGTTCTATTCAATGTAGAAATGTCAGTATTATAAGAATATAATGTGTTCACCTTTGTACTGACATATGACTTTTATCAGGACAATTTTGAAAATTATTGCGATCGAGAGCGGAGGATAGTTTAGTATATGGGTCATTCTCAGAAACTGTGTACCACTTGAGGTAGTCTACTTGAAATGCATATTGTAAAGAAACCCATTATTGGAGTGTCAATATTTTGATTTCATCATTTAGCCCAAAAATGTGGGAGATATTTTAGATCAAAAGTAAATGTTAATATTGTGTATTATGTATATGATTGGAACGGATATAGCTAAATAAATAGAAAATTACATCACTAATTTGTGACATTGTCAACAGCATTGAAAATAATGTGTCACAAACTTAATGAAAACCTCTGAACAACAGCACATTTCACTTCAAATGGTCATATACAATGACTTCATTAAGTTGATGACATGTATTTCTAAAAAAAAAGAATTTAATTATGAAATAGTTAACCTTTTCTGGATTCGTTAACATTGTAACATTTCATTTCCACTTGCAAGTACTATGAAACTCTGTATCAAACACTGAGTACAGCTACAGTACAGGAACTATTTTCACCATTTGACACTCTATGCATGAACCCAGTAATGGTATAGTAAAAAACAAATCCTGAAATTGCCCCTAAACATTTAAATTTGAGCCGAACATTTGTGTAAAATTGTTGATTCCAGTTGGAATGTTACATTGTTAATATGTTTCTGCTTTTCTCGGTAATCATCACAAATAACACAAAACCATAGCAATGAGGTTTCAAGTTATTATTACCACTGTTTATAAAGCAAGTGGCATGTGAAATGCCCTAAAAATGTCAAGCTTTGTGTGGAAAATATTTGATTTTGGAGTCAAATTGGTTTCCATGCTATACTGCTATTTATTGGGTGTGAGCATCATTTGACCTACTTAAAAATGTCAGAATATATTTATTGTCAATTATTCAGATGCAAAGGGACATACACATTGAGGAAGCTTGTATATAGGACTTTGACAGCATTTTGATTTTGTGGTACTGTCACAGTATTGGTACAAAACTTTTGAGAACGACCCATATATAGCCATGTGCTTATATTCTATCATATTAATATGGTTGATACACCAAACAATCAAGTAATAAGCACCCTTTTGAATAATACTATATACTATGTGTTTGTGTTAAATGTGATCTGATAATACTACATTATGTCAGCATAGCAAATCAAGTCATGCGCGTCACGATTATACAGTATCCTAATATTAATGGCTATAACAGCTATTGCATCCCTATATTTTCACTCTTAAAATTCCTTTTCATATTCGGGACATCGTAAAGCTATAAAAAAACCTTGGTTCATTAAGATCTGGGGCGGGGAGGGGCTCATGTGGGTCATTCCTAGCCCAATGCCTATATGTCTACTAAATCACAACATGTAGATCAAAGGTCAATATTTGGTGTTCTAATAACAAACTTACCTTAAACACACACAAATCTGAATATGTGATATTTGGAACAAAATCTAGAAAATTTCAAGCACAAAATATAGAGCAATGCAGTGCTAAGAGAATTGAACTCGTACAGATACTTAGGAACCACACTTGACTCTACACTGAATGTGAACCAGCAACTATCGAGGCTGAACCAAATTCTAGGTATGAGAATGCCAACCTTTAGAAAAATAAGACGTTACATGAGTGAGAACACGGCACTCAAACTGTATAAGGCAACTTGCCAATAATAGATTGTAATGATCTAATCTTTGGCCTTTTAACAAAACAACAAGAAAATAAATTACAGAGAACCCAAAACCGGGCTCTTAGAACAGTATATAGGGGCAAAGTTCTCTCAGTGAATGAGATGGACACTGGATCTAATATCACACACCTGAGCCAAAGGAGAGATGCACATCTGCTATCTCTTATGTTTATCAGAGCCAAGGATGAAAACTACATAGACCGTACCACCAGAGTTACCAGGCAGGGGGATGCTACACTCCTCAAAGTTCCTAAACCACTCACAAATAGACTGACAAGAGCCCCTATCTACAAAGACAGCAAATTATGGAATGAACTCCCAGTCAGAATTAGACATGAACAGACACAACTGGAATTCAAGCACCTGGTAAGAATTCACCAAGCCAATCAGGCCCTTCCACAGGCCTAGTGATGAGGTCGCCATATTTAATTATCTATCTATTATAAGCACCTATGGTCAGCCCCCCACCCCGCACGCTCCCTTACCTGCTGCCAACAAACCAAGTTATCCACCTTACAAATTATTTGCCCATCAAATTCAGAAAATGTATATCAGTCTGGTAGCATTGCTATAAACATAAACACTAATAAAGACTGTACTAGACTACTAAATGACTGAAATGTACAATCCTCCAAGCATAGTTTATTCCATCATTACTAACAACCTAATTACTCAAACTACTTCATGTCATCAAAAACACACCCAAGGTATTAATGTTTTAAGCATAACCTTACAACTTAGTACAAGCTAACCACACTCTATCTAACAGAATAAACAAACCATTCTACTAACACTCCATCTCAAAATGCTATCTCCTACAACATGATAATTATGCAATTCACAGCAATGTAGGTGAAGGGAAACTGCACATAACCACTCCGTAATGTAATGGTCTAATCAATAATCTCTGTGGCGGAGTGGTTAGAGTGTCTAACTTTTTTCTAGGTCTGACTCCTAATCTGAAGGGTGGGGGTTCGATTCCCGTAGCCCGCACCTCTGCCAATTTGGATTTCCACTGCTGTGTAGAACTTACAGCATCATCAAAGGCCAGTTGCTCTCATACCATGTCTATGTGGTGTGGGAGGTTAAAAATCCCTTGGGTCGGTAAAAGTGTAGGCTCGGGCTTTCTATCTACAAACTGTCTAATGCTGAAAACAAGTCTATTCAGACTTATCCATGATATGCAGTATAAATCTTCAAGAAAAAAAACAAAAAAATGTATTTAAGTATGTATGCATAGAACATATAACTACTATTTTAGATGTGAATTGTCAAACTATACCATATGTAAGTCTTGGAATGATTAATATTGTTAGTTCAGCTGACTTGAGCTAGCTGCTGATGACAATATCAGACTACATATACATATCTTGTAAATAACTGTATTATCACATGGCTGGATGACCAGTGCCGCGACGCTGACAAAAGACTTTATTCAATGAATAAACTATATTTACAACAACAACAAAAAGCTGATTATAACTTGATTGCTAAAAATGAAGTTTTACGACACTGCCCAACACCGGAGGGGCATCGTTCCGCCAAGGGCCGCTCCCTGACCATCTGTTAAACCGACCTCACCCACCCTCCCACGGCGGGCTAGGTGGGGGTCATGTGGTCATGGTCGTCACGTGGGCTGGGTTGCACCCTTCCTAGTCCTATAGCCAGAGAGACTGATGTAGGTTGTAACCTGTCGGCCAGCTTCAGGTTGGGCTACTTGCAGTTCTCAGCCAGTACATACTCCGTATGTAGGTCACGGACATTGCCACAATCTACCTGTACAACCAACCATATATCGTACACGCAAAAACAGCTAAAAGGCCAGCTAAATCATACGAGAACTCGGCAGAATTAAACCAGGGAAACCGACGGAATGGTCCATTGTCAGATACCATTGACAAAGCCCCTAGTGCTTGAGACCACGAAAGCGCGATTAGTGGCGGGAACACGGGTCTCATTTAAACACCGTCAACACCAACCTGTGGGGAACCTCGTGTGGGGGGTGGGGGGTGGGGGGTAATTCCCTTCAAAATAAAGCACAATAGTAACAACGCGAACGATTTGATTAGGAATGATTCGACGAGAAAGTGCAAATAAACAAAAGTATTATTCAACCAATATGGAGGAGAGGGCCGAAGGTTGGCGGAGGAGGTAGGCGCGACCATGGCTGAAGTACGAGTGCTGCGATCTGATGGAGGGGTGGTCGACGCCAGCCTCTGCGCACGCGTGGACTTAACAGGGTGGGGCTTTTAGGGGAGGCTCGAAGGAGACACCGGCGGAGTTGGGTGATGGTGGAGATCACGGGATATGAGGCTTTTAAACTGTGCATGCCCGTTAGTCTGTTTACTATTGTTCTTGTGTTGTGTTTAATATAAATAATAAATCGTGCACATATATCATCAAGTTCAGTGTCTGGATGGCTATGCTGGGAAGTTTCGTTCTACTGTGCCAGAAGCTTCCCTCATTTACACATTTCATAATTTAGAAGTCTTTGATTGAATCCTGTGTAAGTGTGCTATATATATAATAGCTATCAGAAAGAACTACGGCGACTCACGTGGGCAGTCACGTGGTCGGTACCAATGTGGGTGGGACCCCTAGTGGCTGCAAACCCTCGTGAAGCTGCACTGTGAAAGATGGCTCACAACGTGAAAGCCCCTCGGTGTGTCTTGTGGTGCTTCTTTTGTTCACAATAACCAGGAACTGTAGCTTTTACAAGATTACCAGAGGCAGCCTGAACTATCCGTAAACACTGAGCAGCTCTGACGGCAGTGGCTATCAGTTATAGCCCCACTCATCAGTCCCGACAAGTCCCATCCTTCCCACACTTCGCCACCCTCCCCGGGTGATCGGCCCCTCCAGGCGCAGACCGCCCCGTCTGGACGCCCTGTCCGCCTTACACTTTTACTGCAGCCCCGCAGCCCCTACAACCACCGCAGCCCCCCGCAACCCCCACAGCCCCTACAATCCCCCGCAGCCTCACAACCCCCAGCTGCCCGCTGAGCACGTGGTTTTAATCGCAGTCTAATCGCCGGAGGACTCGGGGATAGGTTCCCGACCATTAGGGCTACCACTGTGCCTGACCCTCACCGGCCAGCCATATTGCGAACAGGCTGCAGGCGCTCGACCACTCCCCTAGAGGGCTGGGGAGTGTGGAATGAATATCGGGTAGTATGTTGTGAGAGGATGTCGGTGCGAACAAAAAGGACCAGGTCACTCGTCATATGCTCCTGATGTTGAAAATCAAAACCATCGTGGGTAGGGTGCTGTAGACCTGGGACGAGGAGGTGGAGATTAGGTGGAATGTGAAATGACCGGGCGTAGTTTGCCTACATGCTCTGTATTCGAGGATAAACAACTACAAACAAGCCACACTGGAAGGCTATTTATTCCAGCCGCGATGGAAATGTACTTATTTCAACAACGCATGACGGTTCTGAATTATTGCAGCTATCCAGTTAACTAACGCAATCGTCGATAACTAGTACTATTACTAATGATATTAGTTCTAGGGGGGGGGGGGGGGCAGGTAGTGGCATGGGTGTGGGTGGGTATGGGTGTGACTAGGTTGGGGTGCGGGTAGGTGTGTGGGTAGGTTGTGGGTGCAGGTAGGTGTGTGGTTAGGGTGTGTGGTTAGGGGTGGGGTGGGTGGTTAGGGAGTGTGGGTGTGACTAGGTTGGGGGTACGGGTAGGTGTGCATAGGTGTGGGTGTGGGTAGGTTGGGGGTGTGGATAGGGGTGGGGTGGGGTGCATGGGTAGGTTGGGGTGCGGGTGGGTGTGGGTAGGTTGTGGGTATGGGTAGGTGTGGGTGCGGTGTCTGGGTAGGTTCGGGGTGTGGGTGCGGTGTGCGGATAGGTGGGGTGGGGTGTGGGTAGGCGGGTGGGTGTGGGTAGGTTGGGGGCGTGGGTACATGTGGGTGAGGTATGTGGGTAGGTTGGGGGTGCGGTTGGGTATGGGTGTGGGTAGGTGTGGGTGGTGTGTGTGGGTAGGTTGGTGTGCAGGTAGGTGGGGTGTTGTGTGTGGGTAGTTTGGTGTGCGGGTAGGTGGGGTGTGGTGTGTGGGTAGGTTGGTGTGTGGGTAGGTGAGGTGTTGTGTGTGGGTAGTGGGTGGGTAGGTTGGGGGCGTGGGTAGGTGTGGGTGGGATATGTGGTAGCTTGGGGGTGTGGGTGGGTGTGGGTGTGGGTAGGTGTGGGTGTTGTGTGTGGGTAGGTTGGTGTGCAGGTAGGTGGGGTGTTGTGTGTGGGTAGGTGGGGGTGGTGTGTGGGGGTGTGGTGGGGTGGGTGGGGTGTGGTGTGGGGTGGTGGTGTGTGGGTAGGGGGGGGTGGTGTGGGGGGTGGTGTGGGGGTGGGTGGGTGGGGTGTGTGGGGGGTGGTGGGTAGGTGGGGTGTGGTGTGGGGTGGGTGTGGGGGGTGGGGGGTGGGTGGGGGTGGGGTGTGGGTGGGGGGTAGGTGGGGGGGTGGTGGGTGGGGGGGGGTGGGGGGTGTGGGGGGGTGGGTGCGGGTGGGTGGGGTGGGGGGTGGGGGTGGTGGGTGGGTGGGTAGGGGGGTGGTGGTGGGGTGGGTGGGGGGTGGGGGGGTGGGGTGGGTGGGTGTGGGGTGGGTGGGGGGGGTGGGGGGTGGTGGGGTAGGGTGGTGGGGGTGGGTGGGTGGTGGGTGGGGGGTGGTGGGGGGGGTGGTGTGGGTGTGGTGTGGGGTGGGTGGGGTGTGGGGTGGGTGGGTGTGGTGGGTAGGTGGGGTGTGGGTGGTGTGGGGGTTGGGGTGTGGGAGGTGTGGTGTGGGTGTGGGGTAGGGTGGTGTGGGGTAGGTGGGTGGGTGTGGGGGTAGGTTGGTGTGGGGTGGGGGGGTGGGTGTGGGGGGTGGTGGGAGGGGGGTGGGGTGGTGGGTGGGTAGGTTGGTGGGCGGGTGGTGGGGGGTGGGGTGTGGGTAGTGGGTGTGGGGTGGTGGGGTGGGGGTGTGGGGTAGGTTGGGGTGGGGGGGTGGGGGGTGGGTGTGGGGTGGTGGGTGTGGGGGTGGGGTGGGGTGGGTGGGTGGGTGGTGGGGGTAGGTGGGGGGGTGGTGTGGGTAGGTGGTGTGTGGGGGGTGGGGTGGGTGTGTGGGTGGGTTGGTGTGGGGGTGGGGGGTGGTGTGGTGGGGAGGGTGGGGGGGTGGGGTGGGGTGGGTGTGTGGGGAGGGGTGGTGTGGGGTAGGTGGGGTGGTGGGTGTGGGTGGTGGGGGTGTGGGTAGGTGGGGTGGGTGTGGGTGGGTTGGTGTGGGGGGTGGGGTGGGGTGTGTGGGGTGGGTGTGGGGTGGGGGGTGGTGGGTGGGGTGGTGGTGTGGGGTGGGTGGGGTGTGGTGTGGGGTAGGTGGGTGTGCGGGTAGGTGGGGTGTGGTGGGTGGGGGGTGGTGTGGGGTGGGTGGGGTGGTGGGTGGGGGGGAGGTTGGTGTGGGGGGGTGGGGTGGGTGGTGGGTGGGGGTGGTGGGTGGGGGTGGGTGGGTGGGTGGGGGTGGGGGGTGGTGTGGGGTGGGTGGGGGTGGGGTGGGTGGTGGGTGGTGGGGTGGGGGTAGGGGGGGGGTGTGGGTAGGTGGGGGTGGGGGGTGGGGGGGTGGGTGGGGGGTGGGGTGTGGGGTGGGGTAGGGGGGTGGGGGGGGTGGGTGGTGTGGGGTGGGGGGTGGGTGGGGGTGGGGGTGTGGGTGTGGGTGGGTGTGGGGGGGGGTGGGGTGGGGGGGGTGGGTGTGGGGGGTAGGTGGGTGGTGGGGGTGGGGGGGGTGGTGGGTGGTGGGGGGGGGGTGGGGTGTGGTGGGTGGGGTGGGGGTGGGGTGTGGGGGGTGGGTGTGGGGGTAGGTGGGGGGTGGGGGGGAGGTGGGTGTGGGGGGTGGGGTGGGGGGGTGGGGGGTGGGGTGGTGGGTGGGGTGGGGTGGGTGGGGTGGGGGGGTGGGTGGGGGTGGTGGGGTGGGGTTGGGGGTGGGGGGGTGGGGGTGTGGTGTGGGGGTGGGTGGTGTGGGGGGGTGGTGGGGGGTGGTGGGGTGTGGGTGGGGGGTGGTGGGGGTGGGTGGGGTGGGTGGTGTGGGTGTGGGTGGGGTGGTGGGGGTGGTGTGGGGTGGGTGTGGGGTGGGGGGTGTGGTGTGGGTGTGGGGTGGGGGTGGTGGGGGTGGTGGGTGGGGGTGGTGGGTGGGGTGGGGGTGGGGGGTGGTGGTGTGTGGGGTGGGGTGGGGGGTGGGTGTGGGTGGTGGGTGGGGTGGTGGTGGGTGGGGGGTGGGGTGTGGTGGGGTAGGTTGGTGTGCGGGTAGGTGGGGTGTGGTGTGTGGGTAGGTTGGTGTGCGGGTAGGTGGGGTGTGGTGTGTGGGTAGGTTGGTGTGCGGGTAGGTGGGGTGGTGTGTGTGGGTAGGTTGGTGTGTGGGTAGGTGGGGTGTGGTGTGTGGGTAGTTTGGTGTGTGGGTAGGTGGGGTGAGGTGTGTGGGTAGGTTGGTGTGCGGGTAGGTGGGGTGGTGTGTGTGGGTAGGTTGGTGTGCGGCTAGGTGGGGTGAGGTGTGTGGGTAGGTTTGTGTGCGGGTAGGTAGTGTGGGGTAGCGGCGATAAGTGGTACCTGCCCCTAAACGATGCGTTATTATGCTGTGATGTGTGTTTTGTAAGAGTCACGTGGTGCGGGGAGTCACCCTGACCGGTCGGAATGAGCAGCTCTGGGAGCTGGCCGGTGTTTACCCGCGTGATTAGTGTAAGATTGGAAGGCTCTCTCCGTGCATTTCCGCCTACATGCCACTCGGGCATCAATCAATACGTCGCCCACTCATTCCTCCAAAGTGATGACTACTGATAAGAACTGCATTTCCATAGCACATTAGTTTATATTCGCATCTCTGATATTTATTTAACAAAGGTTTACTTGACGTTTTCTAGTTTTCGTATTTCATTAATTATTTACTAAGTCTCACGTAATGAAAGGAGCTAGATAACTACTCTTCCAGAGATCAAAATCACACTTTTTTAGCACAGGAGAATAGTTGCATGGGAGGTTTAGGAAGTCAGCTGGAGTTCCTGTGACAAGTAGCTCGCTGTGGGCGGGGTATGTTATCTGTGTCGGACAAGACGGCAATCATGTCCCTCAGCATTAAGGGTGCTTTATGACAGACAGAGCAGCTCGTGTTGAAGTACAGGGAAGCGGGTAGGTTGGGAGGTGCCGAGCGTGGCGAGTGAGGTGGGTAGGTTGGGAGGTACTGATGGTGGGGAGTGAGGTGGGTAGGTTGGGAGGTGCTGAGGGTGGGGAGTGAGGCGGGTAGGTTGGGAGGTGCTGAGGGAGGGGAGTGAGGTGGGTAGGTTGGAAGGTGATGAGGGTGGGGAGTGAGATGGGTAGGTTGGGAGGTGCTGAGGGTGTGGAGTGAGGCGGGTAGGTTGGGAGGTGCTGAGGGTGGGGAGTGAGGCGGGTGGGTTGGAAGGTGATGAGGGGGGGATTGAGGCGGGTAGGTTGGGAGGTGCTGAGGGTGGGGAGTGAGGCGGGTAGGTTGGGAGGTGCTGAGGGTGGGGAGTCAGGCGGGTAGGTTGGGAGGTGCTGATGGTGGGGAGTGAGGCGGGTAGGTTGGGAGGTGCTGAGGGTGGGGAGTGAGGTCGGTAGGTTGGGAGGTGCTGAGGGTGGGGAGTGAGGCGGGTAGGTTGGGAGGTGCTGAGGGTGGGAAGTGAGGCGGGTAGGTTGGCAGGTGCTGAGGGTGGGGAGTGAGGCGGGTAGGTTGGGAGGTGCTGAGGGTGTGGAGTGAGGCAGGTAGGTTGGGAGGTGCTGAGGGTGTGGAGTGAGGTCGGTAGGTTGGGAGGTACTGAGGGTGGGGAGTGAGGCAGGTAGGTTGGGAGGTGATGAGGGAGGGGAATGAGGTGGGTAGCTTGGGAGGTGCTGAGGGTGGGGAGTGAGGCGGGTAGATTGGGAGGCACTGAGGGTGGGGTGTGGAGGCGAGTAGGTTGGGTAGGTTGGGTAGGTTGGGAGGTGGGAGGTGTGGGGGGGGTGAGGTGGGTAGGTTGGGAGGTGATGAGGGTGGGGAGTGAGGTGGGTAGGTTAGGATGGAGGTGCTGAGGGTGGGGAGTGAGATAGGTAGGTTGGGAGGTGCTGAGGGTGGGGAGTGAGGGGGTAGGTTGGGAGGTGCTGAGGGTGGGGAGTGAGGTGGGTAGGTTAGGAGGTGCTGAGGGTGGGGAGTGAGGCGGGTATGTTGGGAGGTGCTGATGGTGGGGAGTGAGGTGGGTAGGTTGGGAGGTGCTGAGGGTGGGGAGTGAGGTGGGTAGGTTGGTAGGTGCTGAGGGTGGGGAGTGAGGCAGGTAGGTTGGGAGGTGCTGAGGGTGGGAAGTGAGGTGGGTAGGTTGGGAGGTGCTGAGGGTGGGAAGTGAGGAGGGTAGGTTGTCAGGTGCTGAGGGCGGGAAGTGAGGTGGGTAGGTTGGGAGGTGCTGAGGGTGGGGAGTGAGGCGGGTAGATTGGGAGGCACTGAGGGTGGGGAGTGAGGCGAGTAGGTTGGGTAGGTTGGGTAGGTTGGGAGGTGATGACGGTGGGGGTGCGGTGGGTAGGTTGGAAGGTGATGAGGGTGGGGAGTGAGGTGGGTAGGTTGTCAGGTGCTGAGGGCGGGAAGTGAGGTGGGTAGGTTGGGAGGTGCTGATGGTGGGGAGTGAGGTGGGTAGGTTGGGAGGTGCTGAGGGTGGGGAGTGAGGTGGGTAGGTTGGTAGGTGCTGAGGGTGGGGAGTGAGGCAGGTAGGTTGGGAGGTGCTGAGGGTGGGAAGTGAGGTGGGTAGGTTGGGAGGTGCTGAGGGTGGGAAGTGAGGTGGGTAGGTTGTCAGGTGCTGAGGGCGGGAAGTGAGGTGGGTAGGTTGGGAGGTGCTGAGGGTGGGGAGTGAGGCGGGTAGATTGGGAGGCACTGAGGGTGGGGAGTGAGGCGAGTAGGTTGGGTAGGTTGGGTAGGTTGGGAGGTGATGACGGTGGGGGTGCGGTGGGTAGGTTGGAAGGTGATGAGGGTGGGGAGTGAGGTGGGTAGGTTGGGAGGTGCTGATGGTGGGGAGTGAGGCAGGTGGTTTGGGAGGTGATGAGGGTGGGGAGTGAGGCAGGTAGGTTGGGAGGAGTGGAGGGTGGAGAGTGAGACGGGGAGGTTGCGAGGTGCTGAGGGTGGGGAGTGAGGTGGGTAGGTTGGGAGGTGCTGAGGGTGGGGAGTGAGGCGGGGAGTTTGGGAGGTGCTGAGGGTGGGGAGTGACGTTGGTAGGTTGGGACGTGCTGAGGGTGGTGAGTGAGGTGGGAAGGTTGGGAGGTGCTGAGGGTGTGGAGTGAGGTGGGAAGGTTGGAAGGTGATGAGGGAGGGGAGTGAGGTGGGTAGGTTGGGAGGTGCTGAGGGTGGGGAGGTAGGTAGGTTGGGAGGTGTTGAGGGAGGGGAGTGAGGGGGTAGGTTGGAGGGGCTGAGGGTGTGGAGTGAGGTGGGTAACTTGGGAGGTGATGAGGGAGGGGAGTGAGGTGGGTAGGTTGCGAGGTGATGAGGGAGGGGAGTGAGGTGGGTAGGTTGGGAGGTGCTGAGGGTGTGGAGTGAGGTGGGTAGGTTGGGACGTGATGAGGGAGGGGAGTGAGGTGGGTAGGTTGGGAGGTGCTGAGGGTGTGGAGTGAGGTGGGTAGGTTGGGAGGTGCTGAGGGTGGTGAATGAGGCAGGTGGATTAGGAGGTGCTGAGGGTGGGGACTGAGGCGGGTCGGTTGGTAGGTGCTGATGGTGGGGAGTGATGCGGGTAGGTTGGGAGGCGCTGATGGTGGGGAGTGAGGTGGGTAGGTTGGGTAGGTTGGGTAGGTTGGGTAGGTTGGGTAGGTTGGGAGGTGATGACGGTGGGCGTGAGGTGGGTAGGTTGGGAGGTGATGAGGGTGCGGAGTGAGGTGGGTAGGTTAGGAGGTGCTGAGGGTGGGGAGTGAGGTAGGTAGGTTGGGAGGTGCTGAGGGTGGGGAGTGAGGCGGGTAGGTTGGGAGGTGCTGAGGGTGGGGAGTGAGGTGGGTAGGTTAGGAGGTGCTGAGCGTGGGGAGTGAGGTGGGTAGGTTGGGAGGTGCTGAGGGTGGGGAGTGAGGTGGGTAGGTTAGGAGGTGCTGAGGGTGGGGAGTGAGGTGGGTAGGTTGGGAGGCACTGAGGGTGGGGAGTGAGGCGGGTAGGTTGGGAGGTGCTGAGGGTGGGGAGTGAGGCGGGTAGGTTGGGAGGTGCTGAGGGTGGGGAGATAGGTGGGTAGGTTGGGAGGTGCTGAGGGTGGGGAGGGGTCCTTTTAGCTATGACTGGTGATGAGTGTTCAGGTGTGTTATACCCCTGTCACACTACGACGTAACGAGCCAACGTGAGCCTAACGTGATGATTTTTCGTCATTACGTTGCCGTACGTTGGGTCACGTTATGATGACGTCATAATGACGTTAGAGTGACGTCGAGCTACGTCATGTTACGTCGTGTTACGTTGGCGCGCGTCGAGGTTTTGAACCTGTTCAAAACTTTCGACGTATCTCAACGTGAAGCCGTTACGTTGGGATGACGTGACAATGACATTAGGTTGACGTTCCGCGATCGTTATAGCAGCGTAAATGACGTTAGAGTCACGTTATGTCACATCAGACCGACGGCCCGGGTGGGAGCAACGTGTGGGCAGCGTTTTGCACGTTACGGTCACGTTACGGTCACGTTACGGTCACGTTACGGTGGCGTGACGGTCACGGTTACGGTCACGTTACGGTCACGTTACGGTCACGTTACGGTCACGTTACGGTGGCGTTACGGTCACGTTACGGTCACGTTACGTTCACGTCACACCCGTTACGGCGACGTTACGCTCACGTTACACTAACGCCCGGTCACGTCGCCAATTACCCCTCCCCTCTAACGTTGTCACGTTACAGCTAACGTCACGACGTAACCCGACGTTACTTTCACGTTACGCTCACGTCAACTACGCGGCATTCACGTCCACAATTTGCATATTACGCCGATAACTTCGACGTGATATCATTATTTTCACGTTGTGGTTACGCTGACGTAGTCACGTCGTAGTGTGACAGGGCCATAAGGTGTTTCTAGGGGTGCGTATGTGTAGGAGTTCATAGGGCTGTGGGTATGGGTGCGTGCAGGGGTTGTAGGTGTTGACAGTTGTAGGTAGGGTTTGTTGGTGTTGACAGGTGTAGATACGGGTGTGTGTAGGAGTTGTTGGTGTTGACAGGTGTAGGCAGGCGTGTGTGTAGTGGTGGTGGGTGATGACAGGTGTAGATAGGGGTGTGTGTAGGGGTGGTGGGTGTTGGCAGGTGTAGGTGGGGGGTGTAACGGTGGTGGGTGTTGACAGGTGTAGGTGGGGGGTGTAACGGTGGTGGGTGTTGACAGGTGTAGGTAGGGGTATATGTAGAGGTTGTAGGTGTTGACAGGTGTAGGTAGGGGTGTGTCTAGAGGTTGTAGGAGTTGGCAGGTGCAGGTAGGAGTGTGTGTAGGGGTGGTGGGTGATGACAGTTGTAAGTGGGGTGTGTATGGGTTGTGTGAGTTGACAGGTGTATGTAGGGGTGTGTGATGGGATTGTGGGTGATGATGATAGGTGCAGCTAAGGGTGTGTGTAGGGGTTGTATGTGTTGACAGTTGTAGATATGGGTATGTGTAGGGATGGTGGGTGTTGACAGGTGTATATAAGGGTGGGTGCAAGGGTTCAAGGTGTTGACAGGTGTAGGCAGGGGTGTATGATGGTGTAGTGGGTGTTGACAGGTGTAGGTAGGGCTATGTAACGGTGATGGGTGTTGACAGTTGTAGGTAGTGGTGTGTGTAGTGGTGGTGGGTAGTGACAGTTGTAGGTAGGGATATGTGTAAGGGTTTTAGGTGTTGACAGTTGTATATATGGGTGTGTGTAGCGATGGTGGGTGTTGACAGGTGTAGGTAGGGGTGTGTAGGGGTTGTAGGGGTTGACAGGTCTAGGAAGGGGTTGTTGGTGTTGACAGGTGTAGGTAGCAGTGTGTGCATGGGTGTGTAGGTGTGGTGGATGGGTTGTGTGTTGACAGGTGCAGGTAGGAGTGTGTAGGGTTGGTGGGTGTTGACAGGTGTAGGGGGGTGTAAGGGTGGTGGGTGTTGACAGGTGTAGGTAGGGGTTTGTATAGGGGTTGTTGGTGTTGACAGGTGTAGGTAGGAGTGTGCATGGGTGTGTATGTATCATGGATGGGTTGTGTGTTGACAGGTGCAGGTAGGAGTGTGTAGGCTTGGTGGGTGTTGACAGGTGTAGGGGTGTAAGGGTGGTGGGTGTTGACAGGTGTAGGTAGGGGTGTGCATAGGGGTTGCTAGTGTTGACAGGTGTAGGAATGAGTGTATGCAGGGGTGTTGGGTGTTGACAGGTGTAGATAGGTGTCTGTGAAGGGGTGGTGGGGGATGACAGGTGTATGTAGGGGTTTGTAGGGATTGTGGGTGTTGACAGGTGTAGGTAGGTGTGTGTCTAGCGGTTGTAGGTGTTGACAGCTGTCGATACAGATGTGTGTAGGGGGTTGTAGGTGTTGACAGTTGTCGATAGGGGTGTGTGTAAGGATGGTGGGTGTTGACAGGTTTAGGTGGGGATGTGTAAGGGTGGTGGGGGTTGACAGTTGTAGGGAGGTGTGTGTGTAAGGGTTGTATGTGTTGACAGGTGTAGGTAGGGGTAGTTGGTGTCGACAGGTATAGGTAGGAGTGTGTGAAGGGGTGGTGGGTGATGACAGGTGATGGGGGGGGGATATGGGTTGTGTGTGTTGACAGGTGGAGGTAAGTGTGTGATTAGGGTTTGTAGGTGTTGACAGTTGTAGATTGGGGTGTGTAGAGATGGAGGGTGTTGACAGGGGTAGGTAGGGATGTGTCTAGGGGTTTGGGTGTTGACAGGTGTAGGTGGGGGTGTGTGTAAGGGTTGTAGGTGTTGACAGGTGTAGGTGGGGTGTGTAAGGGTTGTGGGTGTTGACATGTGTATGTGGGGGTGTCTATGAGTGGTGGGTGTTGACAGGTGTAGGTGGGGGTGTGGAAGGGTTGTAGGTGTTGACATGTGTATGTGGGGGTGTCTACGGGTGGTGGGTGTTGACAGGTGTAGCTGGGGGTGTGTAAGGGTTGTGGGTGTTGACATGTGTATGTGGGGGTGTCTACGGGTGGTGGGTGTTGACAGGTGTAGGTGGGGGTGTGCAAGGGTTGTAGGTGTTGACATGTGTATGTGGGGGTGTCTACGGGTGGTGGGTGTTGACAGGTGTAGCTGGGGGTGTTGACATGTGTATGTGGGGGTGTCTACGGGTGGTGGGTCTTGACAGGTGTAGGTAGGGGTGTGTGTAGGGGTTGTAGGTGTTGACAGTTTTAGATTGGGTGTGTAGAGGGATGGTGGGAGTTGATAGGTGTTGGTGCGGTGTGTAAGGGTGGTGGCCAGTGACAGTTGTAGGTAGGGTCTGTGTCAGGGTGGTGGGTGTTGACAGGTGTAGGTAGGGGTGCATGTAGGGGTTGTGGGGTTGAAAGGTGTAGGTAGTGGTGGTGGCCGGTGACAGTTGTAGGTAGGGATCTGTGTCGAGGTTGTAGGTGTTGACAGGTGTACGTAGGGGTGTGTGATGGGGCTGTAGATGACCACAGGTGTAGCTAGGGGTGTATGTAGGGGTTGTGGGTGTTGCCAGGTGTAGGTAGGGTTTGTTGGTGTTGACAGGTGTAGATACGGGTGTGTGTATGGGTTGTGGGTGTTGACAGGTGTAGGTAGGGTTTGTTGGTATTGACAGGTGTAGATACGGGTGTGTGTATGGGTTGTGGGTGTTGACAGGTGTAGGTAGGGTTTGTTGGTGTTGACAGGTGTAGATACGGGTGTGTGTAGGGGTTGTGGGTGTTGACAGGTGTAGGTAGGGGTGCGTGTAGGGGTTGTGGGGTTGACAGGGTTGTAGGGATGTGTAAGAGTTGTAGATGTTGACAGGTGTTGGTAGGGGTGCGTGTCGGGGTTGTGGGGTTGAAATGTGTAGGTAAGGGTGTGTGTAGGGGTTGTAGGTTTTGACAGGTGTAGGTAGGGTTGTGTGATGGGGCTGTGGGTGATGACAGGTGTAGGTGGGGGGTGTATGGGTTGTGAGTGTTGACAGGTGTAGGTAGAGTTTGTTGGTGTTGACAGGTGTAGATACGGGTCTGTGTATGGGTTGTGAGTGTTGACAGGTGTAGGTAGGGTTTGTTTGTGTTGACAGGTGTAGATACGGGTGTGTGTATGGGTTGTGAGTGTTGACAGGTGTAGGTAGAGTTTGTTGGTGTTGACAGGTGTAGATACGGGTCTGTGTATGGGTTGTGATTGTTGACAGGTGTAGGTAGGAGTGTGTGTACGGGTGGTGGGTGTTGACAGGTGCAGGTTGACAGGTGTAGGTGGGATGGTGGTGGTGTATGAGTTGTGGTGCAGGTGCAGGTAGGGGTGTATGTAGGGGTTGTTGGTGTTGACAGGTGTGGGTAGGGGTTGTTGGTGTTGACAGGGATAGGTACAGGTTGTTGTTGTTGACAGGTGTAGGGGTGGTGGGTGTTGACAGGTGCAGGTAGGGGTGTGTGTAGGGGTGGTAGGTGATGGCAGGTGTAGGTATGGGTATGCAGGAGTGTGTGTCACGGTGTGTGTCAGGGTATGTGTGAGGGTCTCTATCAGGGATGGCATAGGCGGGTGTATGAGTGTTTGTAGGAGTAGGCATAAGAGCGTGTAGGAGTGTGTAGTCCTGAGTGTGGGTTGTGGTGTGTCGAGATGTGAAGGGGCGTGTAGGGGTGTGCAGCGGTGTGTAGGGGTGTCGGTATCGGTGTGTGAGGGGTGGGTGTACAGGTGTGTGGGGTGGTAGTTATCAGGTGTAGTGGCTGAGTCGGCCGTACCAACTTGAGGAAACTGAGGGCCCTAAGGTGCGGCTTGGCAGATGGGGGATGTAGAGTAGCACTGTGCAAGATCACGTCGTGCACAAACAGATGATTAAACTGCAACTACCCGTCCCAACCAAACAAAGCCAGTTAGCTAACTTCTGAATATCGATAATCCGGGTGGCATTCCAAATATTCACCGTATCTTTAATATTCTACTGATTTGGTGGGAGGGCGAGAATAGGCGGGCAGGGGGAGGGGGGGGGGGGGGGCAAGGGGAGAGGGGAGGGGTGGTTAGAGGCGAGGAAGGGGAGAGGGAGGAGGGTAGGTAGGTGCTGGGAGGGTGAAAGGGGAGGGGTGGGGAGGGGCTGGGACGGGGAGGGGAAGGGGAAGGGGAGGGGTGGGTAGGGGTGGGCATGGGAGGGGGCGGGGAGGTGGGAGGGAAGGGAGGGATGGGGCGGGGAGGAGGAGATGGGGTGGGGAGGGTAGAGGGGGCGGCTATGGGGAGAGGGGGAGGAGTAGGGAGGGGCGGGAAGGGGGAGAGGGGAGGGGGAGGGAAGGGTAACTGAAGGAGCATGGTGGAGGCAGACGGAGGCCGCAGCGCAGAGCTGCAGTGAAGTGGTGTGTTGGTTTCCGAGGTCGGTGTAATTCACATCAGTCAACACGAGTTTACGGGTGCGGGCTGCTCACAACTCTGATGAGATGCGGAGCGGCCACTCCATGTCAACACCGGGCTGGGGATGGGCAGGCCGAGTCAGAAGGGAGCTTCTCCCTAAATGGGCCGTGCGCTCAGACGGCCAGTGGTAGCCGCGCGTGTAGGCACTGGAGCCGGTACCAGCACGTCCGAGTTGATTGTAGCCCCCGTGGGATACGCAGTGGGACAGGTGCGGCGGGGTACTCCGGCACACGGAGCAGCTCGGGGCGCCGAACGCTGGCTCCTGGTGGTACGAGGCGACGACAAGGGATGAGAGACAGCACAAACCAGGAATAAGAGACAGCACAAACAAGGGATAAGAGACAGCACAAAACAGGGTACACCTTGGGGTAGGAGCTAAAAGGAGTCACACGAGGGTCAGCGTTAAAAATACAAACCAAAGCCAGGACAGGTCCAAAAGAAAAAGTGGGCATTTCCGGCTGCTCTGTTATGATCAACCAAACGCATAGGCAGAGAATGTAAAGCACATCACCTAAATCTGTGGTGAGGGTTAAGGTCATTAAAATAAAGTTACCGAGAAGCGATGCACAATATACCGAGGCCTGACAAGTGTTTGCAACCCCGTCATAACTGGACTGGAACTCAGGTTACAGCTCGGTCACGACTGCTCACCTACAAGTCCTGGCTACACATTACACAAACTATGCGGAGCTCAAGCGATGCACAAACTACAGAGAGCTCAGTCAATACACAAACTACACAGAGCTCAGTCAGTACATAAGCTATACAGATATTACACAGTACACAATCTACACTGATCTCACACAGTACACAAACTACACAGAGCTCATACAGCATACACACTACATAGGTCTCACACAGTAAACAAACTACACAGGTCTCACACAGTAAACAAACTACACAGGTCTCACACAGTAAACAAACTACACAGGTCTCACACAGTAAACAAACTACACAGGTCTCACACAGTAAACAAACTACACAGGTCTCACACAGTAAACAAACTACACAGGTCTCACACAGTAAACAAACTACACAGGTCACACACAGTAAACAAATACACAGGTCTCACACAGTAAACAAACTACACAGGTCTCACACAGTAAACAAACTACACAGGTCTCACACAGTAAACAAACTACACAGGTCTCACACAGTAAACAAACTACAAAGGTCTCACACAGTAAACAAACTACATAGGTCTCACACAGTAAACAAACTACACAGGTCTCAAACAGTAAACAAACTACACCGGTCTCACACAGTAAACAAACTACAAAGGTCTCACACAGTAAACAAACTACACAGGTCTCACACAGTAAACAAACTACACAGGTCTCACACAGTAAACAAACTACACAGGTCTCACACAGTAAGCAAACTACACAGGTCTCACACAGTAAACAAACTACAGAGACCTCAGTCAATACACAAACTACACAGAGCTCAGTCAGTACACAAACTACACAGGTATTACACAGTACACAATCTACACTGATCTCACACAGTACACAAACTACACAGAGCTCATACAGCATACACACTACACAGGTCTCACACAGTAAACAAACTACACAGGTCTCACACAGTACACAAACTACAAAGGTCTCGCACAGTACACAAACTACAGGGTAAACAGAACTCACACAGTACACAAACTACACAGGACTCACACAGTACACAAACTACACAGGACTCACACAGTACACAAACTACACAGGACTCACACAGTACACAAACTACACAGGACTCACACAGTACACAAACTACACAGGACTCACACAGTACACAAACTACACAGAACTCACACAGTACACAAACTACACAGGACTCACACAGTACACAAACTACACAGGACTCACACAGTACACAAACTACACAGATCTCACACAGTACTTAAACTACACTGACCTCAGTCAGTACACAAACTACACAAAGTTCAGTCAGTACACAAACTACACAGGTATTACACAGTACACAAACTAGAGCTCACATAGCTCACACAGTACACAAACTACACAGGACTCACACAGAACACAAACTACACAAGACTCACACAGTACACAAACTACACAGGTCTCACACAGTAAACAAACTACAAAGGTCTCGCACAGTACACAAACTACAGGGTAAACAGAACTCATACAGTACACAAACGACACAGAGCTCACACAGTACACAAACTACACAAGACTCACACAGTACACAAACTACACAGGTCTCACACAGTAAACAAACTACAAAGGTCTCGCACAGTACACAAACTACAGGGTAAACAGAACTCATACAGTACACAAACTACACAGGACTCACACAGTACACAAACTACACAAGACTCACACAGTACACAAACTACACAGATCTCACACAGTACATAAACTACACTGACCTCAGTCAGTACACAAACTACACAGAGCTCAGTCAGTACACAAACTACACAGGTATTACACAGTACACAAACTAGAGCTCACATAGCTCACACAGTACACAAACTACACAGGACTCACACAGTATACAAACTACACAGGACTCACACAGTGAACAAAGTACACATGACTCACACAGTGCATAAACTACATGAAGCTCACACACCACACAAACGACACGGAACTCTCACAGTACACAAGCCACACACAGATTACACAGTACACCATCTACACATAACTCACACAGTACACAAACTAGATTGACCACATAGTACACAAACGACAAGAGATCATACAGTGCATAAACTACACAAAAGTCACACACCACACAAGCGACACTGAACTCTCACAGTACACAAGCCACACACAGATTACACAACACACAATCTGCACAGAACTAATACAGTACTCAAATTACACAGAACTCACACAGTATACAAACTACACAGAACTCACACAGTACACAATCTACACAGAACTCACACAGTACACAAACTACACAGAACTCACACAGTATACAAACTACACAGAACCCACACATTTCACAATCTACACAGAACTCACACAGTACACAAACTAAACAGAGCTCCCACAGTGTACAAACTAGACAAACATCATGCAGTGAACAAGCTATTCGGAGCTTACATCGTGTAAGACCACGCAGAGCTTACAGTACAAGCATAAACTGCACAGGTAGTTTCTGCTCCATAGTTGATTCTCTATGCACCTTCTCGTTTGTCCAATTTTACTTTGATCCCTGAGTTTCTGCACCTTTACTTTGATCTCTGAGTTTGCCCAATTTTACTTTGATTCCCGAGTTCGTGCAAGATTACTCTGATTCCTGAGTTTGTGCAACTTTACTCTGATCCCTGAGTTTGTGCAACTTTACTCTGATCCCTGAGTTTGTGCAACTTTACTTTGATCCCTGAGTTTGTGCAACTTTACTTTGATCCCTGAGTTTGTCCAACTTTACTCTGATTCCTGAGTTTGTCCAACTTTACTCTGATCCCTGAGTTTGTGCAACTTTACTTTGATCCCTGAGTTTGTGCAACTTTACTTTGATCCCTGAGTTTGTGCAACTTTACTTTGATCCCTGAGTTTGTCCAACTTTACTTTGATCCCTGAGTTTGTCCAACTTTACTCTGATTCCTGAGTTTGTGCAACTTTACTTTGATCCCTGAGTTTGTGCAACTTTACTTTGATCCCTGAGTTTGTCCAACTTTACTTTGATCCCTGAGTTTGTGCAACTTTACTTTGATCCCTGAGTTTGTGCAACTTTACTTTGATCCCTGAGTTTGTGCAACTTTACTTTGATCCCTGAGTTTGTGCAACTTTACTTTGATTCCTGAGTTTGTGCAACTTTACTTTGATCCCTGAGTTTGTGCAACTTTACTCTGATCCCTGAGTTTGTGCAACTTTACTTTGATCCCTGAGTTTGTGCAACTTTACTTTGATCCCTGAGTTTGTGCAACTTTACTTTGATCCCTGAGTTTGTGCAACTTTACTTTGATCCCTGAGTTTGTGCAACTTTACTTTGATCCCTGAGTTTGTCCAATTTTACTTTGATTCCTGAGTTTGTGCAACTTTACTTTGATCCCTGAGTTTGTGCAACTTTACTTTGATCCCTGAGTTTGTCCAACTTTACTTTGATCCCTGAGTTTGTCCAACTTTACTTTGATCCCTGAGTTTGTGCAACTTTACTTTGATCCCTGAGTTTGTGCAACTTTACTTTGATCCCTGAGTTTGTGCAACTTTACTTTGATCCCTGAGTTTGTCCAACTTTACTTTGATCCCTGAGTTTGTGCAACTTTACTTTGATCCCTGAGTTTGTGCAACTTTACTTTGATCCCTGAGTTTGTGCAACTTTACTTTGATCCCTGAGTTTGTGCAACTTTACTTTGATCCCTGAGTTTGTCCAACTTTACTTTGATTCCTGAGTTTGTGCAACTTTACTTTGATCCCTGAGTTTGTCCAACTTTACTTTGATCCCTGAGTTTGTGCAACTTTACTTTGATCCCTGAGTTTGTCCAACTTTACTTTGATCCCTGAGTTTGTCCAACTGTGCCTTGACCCCTGAGTTTGTCAAATTTTACTTTGCTCCTGGAGTTTATCCAACTGTACCTTGATCCCTGAGTTTATCCAACTGCACCTTGATCCCTGAGTTTGTCCAACTGTTCCTTGATCCCTGAGTTTGTCCGTCTGTACTTTGATCATGGAGTTTGTCCAACAGCATCTTGATCCCTGAGTTTGTCCAACTGTACCTTGATCCCGGAGTTTGTCCAACTGTAACTTGATCCCTGAATTTGTCAAACAACTGCACCTTGATCCCTGAGTTTGCCCAACTGTACCTTGATCCCGGAGTTTGTCCAAATGTATCTTGATCCTGATGTTTGTCCTACTGTACCTTGATTCCTGAGTTTGTCCAACTGCACCTTGATCCCTGAGTTTGTCCAACTGTTCCTTGATCCCTGAGTTTGTCCGTCTGTACTTTGATCATGGAGTTTGTCCAACAGCATCTTGATCCCTGAGTTTGTCCAACTGTAACTTGATCCCTGAATTTGTCAAACAACTGCACCTTGATCCCTGAGTTTGTCCAACTGTACCTTGATCCCGGAGTTTGTCCAAATGTATCTTGATCCTGATGTTTGTCCTACTGTACCTTGATCCCTGAATTTGTCCAACTGCTCCTTGATCCTGGAGTTTGTCCAACTGTACCTTGATCCCGAAGTTTGTCCCTACCCACAAACGCTGTTTCACCAGTGCCCTTCCTCCAGTGCAGAGCAAACAAATGACCTCAGATCAGAGACCTGGGTCTGGTTAAAAACTGAACGGCCAGAGATGCCTTTGGAGACTAGCACACCGTCACACTGCGCCTACAGGCGAACACCTGTAACAAACTACCAGTACCACCTCACGAGCCGGGTTAGAGGTACCCCGCCCCACGGCGGTCCCCCGCACACACACCGGCAGATGGCGTGGCGGCCTCATGCACTAAACCGTCTATGTTATCTACTTTCTTTTCATCACAATCAATGTCGAGTATATAGTTCACACATATCGGTTATTCCTTCAAATTCAAGATCTAGTGATGCCAAACTATACGCATAGCACTTAATCCATTTGCTAACGTGATCCACGAACTGTCGGTAATGCATGTCCTATTAGTATTACATATATCTTCTATGCATATGTTAATTGATTTCATGTTTACCTCGTTCCTTTATTGTCTAAGGGTGTATTCGCATCCACAAATGAGCGGTTCGTGCGGAGTTTGCTGATGGTATATGTATTGAAACACACTACCATGGTCCCGGTATAGGGGGAGGTGGAACTCAAACTGTTGAGTGTGTTCCATGGAATGTCAGTGGCTTTGGTTCGGTGCTGTCGGACGGGAGCCGCAGGTAGCATCCACGGGGCCCTCACCAGGGGGCGCTTAGGAGTCATCCATCACATTAGATCACTATGTCATCCAGGTGGATGTTTTATTCACATTCTAGAAACTTTTCTCTCACTGAATGTACACAGTCACAGAGGCTAAGTGCAAAGATAGATTTTGGTTTCAGAATATATATTCCCCGCGTTGATGCCTTGAGCTGCGAACACACCGGACGCGGACGTCACGCGGTTCTTGAGAGGGCGTCGAGCGGATGGATAGCATCGCTTTTGGAGCGATTTTTGCCGCTTGACCTGTGGTGCCGCTTGGCTTTTGACTGACTTTGCCCGAATTTTCCCGTTTTTCACCGCATTTTCCCGACGTTTCCCGACTTTGTCAGACTTTTCCCGACTTTTCTCGACTTTTCCTGACTTTTCCCGACTTTGCCCGACTATTACCGACTTTTCCATACTTTGCCCAACTTTGCCTGACTTTGCCTGACTTTGCCCGACTCTCCTCCATTCTACCCTACCTGACTCGACTCTGCTCAACTCTACTCGACTTTACTTGACTCTACTCGACCATACCCGACTTTAATCGACTCTACCCGACTCGACTCGACTCTGCCCGACTCGACTCTACCTGACTCGACTATCCAACTCGACTCTATCCGACTCGACTCTACCTGACTTCACTCTACTCGACTCTACTCTACCCGACTCGACTCTACCTGAATCGACTACCTGAATCAACTCTACCAGAATTGACTCTACCCAAATCGACTGTACCCGAATTGACTCAACTGTACCTGACTCAACTGTAACCGACTTGACTCTACCCGACTCAACTCTATGCGACTCGACTCTACCCGACTTGACTCTACCCAACCAGACTTCACCCGACCTCACTTTACCCGACCTCAGTTTACCTGACCTCACTCTACCCAACCTCGCTCTCCACGACGTCACTTTACCCGACTTGACTTTACGCGACTTGACTTTACACAACTTGATTTTACATGACTTGACTTTACACGACTTGACTTTACAAACCTTGACTTTACACGACTTGACTTTACAAACCTTGACTTTACACGACTTAACTTTACACGACTTGACTTTACTAATCTTGACTTTACACGACTTGACTTTACATGACATGACTTTACACAACTTGACTTTACATAACTTGACTTTACATGACCTGAATTTACTTGACCTGACTTTACCCGACCTGACTTTACATGAGTTGACTATACACGGCTTGACTTTTGTTGTATTCAATAAAACTAATGAAAGGGAGATGTGATATATGTGGGTCACCCGAGTACATGAGGGTAACCAGCGAACACTGGAACGTCACCTTGACAACGGTTGGATTAAATAAAGCCAGTCATGAACTAGAACTCAAGGTGTCGACTCGAATCTTACAAAGTGGAGGTGGAAAGCTCGTTGTCTGACTCAGGCCCTGCTGTACCGTTCATGTGGGGTGGAGGTGGAGGTGGAAAACTCCTTGTCTGGCTCAGGCCCTGCTGTACTGTTCATGTGGGGTGCAGGTGGAAAGCTCCTTGTCTGACTCAGGCCCTGCTGTACCGTTCATGTGGGGCTCAGGTGGAAAGCTCCTTGTCTGGCTCAGGCCCTGCTGTACTGTTCATGTGGGGTGGAGGTGGAAAGCTCCTTGTCTGACTCAGGCCCTGCTGTACCGTTCATGTGGGGTGGAGGTGGAGGTGGAAAGCTCCTTGTCTGGCTCAGGCCCTGCTGTACTGTTCATGTGGGGTGGAGGTGGAAAGCTCCTTGTCTGACTCAGGCCCTGCTGTACTGTTCATGTGGGGTGGAGGTGGAAAGCTCCTTGTCTGACTCAGGCCCTGCTGTACCGTTATTCATGGTGGGGGTGGAGTGAGGTGGAAAGCTCCTTGTCTGACTCAGGCCCTGCTGTACTGTTCATGTGGCGTGGAGGTGGAAAACTCCTTGTCTGACTCAGGCCCTGCTGTACCGTTCGGGTGGGGTGGAGGTGGAAAACTCCTCGTCTGACTCAGGCCCTGCTGTACCGTTCATGTGGGGTGGAGGTGGCAGGCAACAACCCTTTTATCCCAGGGCCACACCAACTCAGTGGTCCGTCCCTTGAGGTGGGAAGTGTACCGTAACGTATTTAGCCGTACCGTAACGTATTTAGCCGTACCATAACTTGCCGAACCTGAACGTATTTCAACGTATTTCAACGTACTTTAACGTACTTACACCATGTTTGACCCACGTTAGCCTCCACTACGTTCACCTACGTTCGACTACGTTCACTAACGTGTATGTGACCAGGGCATTAGTCTGAGCTTCTATTTCAAATGGCTCATCAGTTTGGACCATGGCTTCAACACGCCCTAGTCATTCAACCTCTGAAATCAAGGATGGCATTCCGTCTTATACTATGCTGGTGTACGCTTTTGCATGTCAAAAGTAATAAAATACATGAACCCCCCCCTACTTAATAAGTGACGGGCTGCACCAGCAAAGTAGTGACGTTCTACAACAACATGGACGAGGCGGTGGCCAGCAGTAAGCACGGGTCTCAAACCGGGAGGCAGATCCCACCCCCTGGATCCTCCCCTGGCTGCAGCTTTCGTCGCCTGAACCCGCAACCCTTACTTTCACAGTCGGAATGAAAACAATGAGTCAGTGCAAGTTTAAATATGCTTCGCTGCACGTGTTTCACAGTGATCTGTTTAATGTGTGTGGTTTGTATACTCAGTGAATAACTAGTTCACAAAACAGTCTAGGTTGGTGCTTTTTCTAGCACACCACGACCCAACACCTGTATATAATCACAGCTAAGTCCGGCCACTATGTGAGTGCTTGAAATAAATGCTTCACGAGACCTCGCTTCACACTCACACCTCTTGTTTCCACGGGAACTGTACAAATTCTACAAGGATCAAAACTATTAATTATCAATATATTCTCGATATAAGCATTATTGAAAATATCAACGATTTTCATGGAAGTTAATCAAAAGGAGGATTACTTAGTAAAGCCGGGTAAGGTTCGCGCCGACTGTGTCTCGGGCAATACTTTTCAGACACAGTTTGTGAGGTAGTACTTGTTGTTTTGTTATTCATTTGAACAACAAACTGCAGTGAGTGAACACTGTGTCTAACCACAAAGTATTACGTGGTTGAAATGAGGTGTGTGAGGTTATACTCAGTGTGCTCGATGTGCCTTATACTGTGAGGTTATACAGTATGAGCTGCTCGATGTGCTGTACAGTGTAAGGATATACACAGTGCCAGTTGCTCGATGTGCCATGTAGTGTGAGGTTATAGTCAGTGTGAGTTCCTCGATGGGCCTTGTAGTGTGACGTTATACACAGTGTAAGCTGCTCGATGGGCCTTGTAGTGTGACATTATACACAGTGTAGGCTGCTCGATGTGATTTGTAGTGTGACGTTATACACAGTGTAAGCTGCTCGATGTGCATTGTAGTGTGAGGTTATACACAGTGTAAGCTGCTCGATGGGCCTTGTAGTGTGACATTATACACAGTGCAAGCTGCTCGATGTGCCTTGTAGTGTGAAGCTATGCACAGTGTGAGCTGCTCGATGTACCATGCAGTGTGAGGCTATGCACAGTGTGAGCTGCTCGATGTGCCATGCAGTGTGAGGCTATGCACAGTGTGAGCTGCTCGATGTGCCACGCAGTATGAGGCTATGCACAGTGTGAGCTGCTCGATGTGCCATGCAGTGTGAGGCTATGCACAGTGTGAGCTGCTCGATGTGCCATGCAGTGTGAGGCTATGCACAGTGTGAGCTTCTCGATGTGCCACGCAATGTGAGGCTATGGACAGTATGAGCTGCTCGATGTACCACGCAATGTGAGGCTATGGACAGTATGAGCTGCTCATTGTGCCCCGCAGTGTGAGGCTATGCACCATGTGAGCTGCTCGATGTGCCCCGAAATGTGAGGCTATGCACATTATGAGTTGATCGATGTGCCATGCAGTGTGAGGTTTTACACAGTGTGAGCTGCTCGATGTGCCATGAAGTGTGAGGCTATGCACAGTGTGAGCTGCTCGATGTTCCATGCAGTGTGAGGCTATGCACAGTGTGAGCTGCTCGATATACCATGCAGTGTGAGGTTATGCATACAGGTGCACACTTGAACATAAATCACTCACGTCACAAATCTGGAGAAAACTAGAGTGAACAGTTCGTTGAAGAGTGAGTCGGTACGTATATTGTGCCTGCAACCTTCACGGGCATGTTATACTAGCACGCCCCTATCTCGTCTGCCAAATTGAATGGTACGCATTCTGACCATGTAAATGTCATCATTACCGTGGATCGTTCAAACGTCCCTGCATAATAATGAAACTGCAATACATTACTACTAGTTTTCAACACAGGTTTCTCTAGCCCGGCGTGGGGCCGCTAGTAACCCCCCGTCCGGCACCACGTTACAGTCAGAACCAACCTCTTGGATGCAGTCGGGAGTAACAGTCGGGACGGGCGCCTAATGCGGGCCACATGGCCAGGGTATGGCCGTGTGTGGGGGGCGCGCCTGGCGGGCGCGTTGTTAGGGAGCTACTCTGGGGATCACCTTACCATATGTCTACCGATTTTTAATATATATACACCATTGTGTATGAGGTGGGCATACTGGTTCAAACCACGGGACGCATAGCTAGTTTATCAACATGAACGCGTCTTCGACGATGAACCGAGCTCACAACACTCCACTTTAACGGGCGGGTTCAAAGAATGCTGCCGTGTGGTTTAGGACTTGGTAAACCTACGATGGGGCGTACATTGGGTGTTCCCTGGTTCTTTTGTAGTCCGCTATGTTGTTTTGGGAAACCAACGTCGTTTAGTAACGTGACGTTGACATGTGGCGTGGTGGGTTGCTATGATTGGTGTATCAGGTCACGAGGCCGGGGCTGTGATAGTTTTGACAGAGAGATTGCTGGGTGGACTTGTACTTTAACCCTGACAGTCCGACAACCATTATGGGTCAGCAAAGGTTGCAGATCATGTTCTCATATTACCATTTCATAAACCAAGCATATTTCATACACTAACAAAGGGTAACCTGCGAAAGATCATAGCCGAGTACAAGCACGCGTGGTGCCAGCTCGACGTGGCTTGAATCCCATACGAGTGGATTTATGACCACGGTGTGTACAGCCTGCCAAGTGTCCAACACTCCTCAGTGTCTAAAGGCCCTGTCACAGTACGACGTAACGACGTATATTACGTCGAAGTTCTCGGCGTAGTATGCAAATTTTGGGACAAGTTGGACGTTGGTGCAGCGTAGTTGACGTGAGTCGGACGTGACCGTAACGTCGGCCTGGCATAGTCATAATGTGAAAGTGTCAACGTGCCAGGAGTGACAATCCAGCGCACTCAATGGCGTGCTAGCGTGACTCCAGCGTAACTCCAATGTTGCTGTAACATCGGCCTAGCGTCATAGCATTCGCTCGAGCGTTACGACGTCCGACTCGACCCTTAATTGTTGACATGAGTGGACGTCGTTACACCGAGAGCGTAATGTCGCCCTACCGTGATTCTTACATGACCACCGTAGTGACAGCGCATCCCTGACGCGCTTGATCTGACTGGAACGTCGGCCTAGCATAGTCATAACGTGACAGTGTCAACGTCCCAGTAGCGAAACTCCAGCACACTGGACGGCGGGCTAGCATGACTCCAGCATAACTCCAATGTTGGAATTACATTGGAATGACGTAGCAGACGTTACGGGCATGCTACCGGGTCATCAATGACGACAACTACATCAGGATACGTTAGAGAAATGTTGGAGCAACATTGGCTACGTGCCACAGACTCGTTCGGGTGACGTTAGACCGACTTTGATGTAATGCTGGCCGCACCTTCCTCCCCGACTGTGCGTCGCTCTGAGTTAACGGAACGTAGATCTACCGTCACCCACACAGCTGTAACGGTCGCCTAACGTCGGCCTAACATCAGCATAACGTCATCCCGACGTAACGGTTTCACGTCGAACTACGTCAAAACTTTTGGACATGTTGAAAACCTTGACACGTGCCGACGTAACATGCCATAATGTGATGTAGCTCGACATCAGTCTAATGTCATTCTAACGTCATCAGAACGTAACCCAACATACCTGAACGTAATGATGAAAAGTCACCTATGCCAGGCTTACGTTGGCTCTTACGTCGTAGTGTGACAGCCCTTTAAGTATCACCCGTGACAGTAGTCGTGGAGCTCAGGTGCCCTCCTTGCAAAAGGACACTAAGCACTCTTGGGAATAACTTTGAGTAAAGGCCTAACTGGAACAGTCCTATGTTGCCTGGGACTAATAATACCAATCACTGAATCTTTTGCCTTTCTCCATTTATGTAAATATGCCGTCGTGATGGTTTGGTAATGTTCCTTACTTCGCACTAGGTCATCATCACACATTTATTATTTGGGGTAGCTTTGTGCGAGATCTCTACCAGAAATGAGGCAATGGGGTGTGAATCTTGTCACCACACACGGTATACAACAATATGCACATAACATGCACTGCAATTCCTCCAACTGCCCTGTTGTTGTTGCTCTAAGGGCCTTTAATAATGGTTTGTTAAAGCTCTGCATCCGGCCTATATTGCCACAATGGTTTTACCCATCTGTGGCTGACTCCACACTCTCGGGCGAATGCCTTCCATGAACGGCCATGGAATGGGGGACCATTATTTGATTTCGTCACTTCAGGGTATCCGAACAATCTCAACGCTTTGTCTTTAACTGGTATTACTGCTTGACCTGCTCTTCTCCTACCAACCTCAATCCCTGGTCCCTGAAGTGCTCGTCCACTATAACTAGTAAATAGTTTGATGACATTCAGCCATGGCCATAGTGGAAGTGGTGACGTGCTGAAAGATTAAGCCTGCTGGTGAGCTGCATTTGTTTGACGTGGCATACAGTGTTTCACTGATGCCTCTGCAGCAGCATATACACCAGGGACACCATGTTTTACACCTGAGCAAAGCCTTCGTTTACATATTCCACGGTGGTCCTCATCCGTCTGCTGCTGCATTTATTTCAAAGGAGTGCCACTTATATGTGCACAATCTCCATGTGCACTACATGATGTGGTGCATCGTGAGGATGGATGAATGCTTAGATGATGGTGTCCTGACTTCGATCACATTTCCACTTTTTTTCACTAATCAACTTCTTAACAAGCTCGAGTATTGTTTGTGTGACAGAGGGAGTGTGCAGGATGGCTTTAATTCAAGGATCATTCATTGTAGCGAAATAGTACTGTGATTTACAATGTGATTTACAATGAACTGCTTGTAATACGCTTCACCTCATCAGTAAAACATGTCAGTCAGCTATTCGGTTGATATATTTGATAACCTTCGCCTGGAAAAGTGTACCTATGGCCGTTGTCGGTGTTGTTTGTAGTGTACAGAGCACTGGAGGCAACGTCAGGCCCAGCAGGCAGCAGCTGCTCCCTGATTTGTCGCACAGGAGAGCGGTCCGAAAGTTAATGGCAGTTTCCTTCAATTACGAGTGTGGCGATGGCAGATCGCTATGTGCATTGGGTGTTTTAGTACAACTTTATGAGGTGCTGGTTGAAAAAAAAACAGATATGTTTTGAGACATTTCTAGTGAAAACCCAAACCCAATAAACGATGCGTGGTCTCCTTCGTGTACATATGCGTAAGAGCGCCTGCCACCTAACGGTTCTAACTGGGTCAACACAGCTGGGTAATACATGGTGTCCTAATTAGGGAGGCGTGAGTCCAGAACGAAATGCAAAACTAAATGTGCTTATAATATTGCCGTAGGTGAACTATAGGAAGATGTGCTGGTGTGTTGAGCCACGCCCATATCACTCCCCATGACGCTGTGGTGTTCTTATTAATCTGGACAATTATGTCCACATCATCTGGGCAGTGGATCAATTACTGCATGCCGTACAAACGACATGCAGTAAAGAGAACAGCCGGCCGGCCACTGCTGCGGGGAACGAGGCGCAGGTCGTGGTGGGCGATAATACAGGTTTGACTGCGGACCTGCACGACCAGGCTCCGGCGGGAGGTGACAGGGGATGCGCGAGGACCCGCTGAGCTGCTCTGGGCTCCCGACACCCGGAGCTGCACAAAGTTCATGTAGGGAATTTAATAACATGGGTTGGCAGGGTGGCCTTCTATAGCAATTCACCGACCAGCGGCGCCAAGTTAACCCGGTCAAATGAGGATGTTCTGTTCATCCTGGTAAAACACACATCCCCACGATTTCAAGCTGCGGCTCACAGCTTAAAGAAGTCAATTACAGCCATTACATCTAGCGTAGGCGAGGCTGACTAGCTGCTTGGATCTGCCGAGACGACTTGTTTGGAATAAGAAATGGATGACGATTTGCTGCTCAAAGCACCAGCAGTAGTTGCGCAGTGCCGCACCAAATAAATGGTTGGCTGGAAATTGCATTCCACGTGGGTGAGTCAGTGCAGACCGAGGCCGGATTTCATGAGTTGTAGTTATTGCTGAGCGAATCATGAGCTGCTCACTCTTGCCACCACGAGCTGCACATTACTGACTGACGCTCTGGTAGTCAACTTCCTGATTATAACTACAGCGTGTTGATACAAGTTTGGTAATCTTGAAACCTGATCAGTACTGCCCGCAGATAACGGGTACAATTCAGCTTGTGGAATCAAACATGGAGCTATTCTAGTTTATTCAAACATAGATTAAAATATCCCTATACAAACAAAAAAAATGAATATTTGTGAGTGGCATTGACATTTATTTGATTTCTAAAGCATTGCAACACGGTACATTAATTATTAGTGATTGTGAATGCACGTGCAAACTATGTTTAGCAATAGCATTTGATGGCGCCCTGGCAGTCAGTCTGACTGGGGTGACAACACTGGGCCATGCTGACATCGCGCCCTGGCGGTCAGTCTGACCTTGGTGACAACACTGAGCTGCTCTGACGTCGTACTGTGGCAGTCAGTGTGACCAGGGTGACAACACTGGGCCGCGCTGACATCGTGCCCTGGCAGTCAGTTTGACCAAGGTGACCAGACTGAGCCGCTCTGACGTCGTACTGTGGCAGTCAGTCTGACCAGGGTGACAACACTGGGCCGCGCTGACATCGTGCCCTGGCAGTCAGTTTGACCGAGGTGACCACACTGAGCCACTTTGACGTCGCGCCCTGACGGTCAGTCTGACTGAGGTGAAGACACTGAGCCACTTTGACGTCGCGCCCTGGCGGTCAGTCTGACTGAGGTGAAGACACTGAGCCACTCTGATGTCGCACCCTGACGGTCAGTCTGACCGGGGTGATGACACTGAGCCACTCTGAGGTCACACCCTGGTGGTCAGTCTGACTGGGGTGACAACACTGGGCCATGCTGACATCGAGCCCTGACCGGGGTGATGACACTGGGCCACTCTGACGTCGCGCCCTGGCGGTCAGTCTGACTGGGGTGACAACACTGGGCCATGCTGACATCGAGCCCTGACCGGGGTGACGACACTGGGCCGCTCTCACGTCATGCCCTGGTGGTCAGTCTGACCGGGGTGACGACACTGGGCCACTCTGACGTCACGCCCTGGCAGTCAGTCTGACTGGGGTGATGACACTGAGCCGCTCTGACGTCACACACTGGTGGTCAGTCTGACTGGGGTGACAACACTGGGCCGTGCTGACATCGAGCTCTGACCGGGGTGACGACACTGGGCCGCTCTGACGTCGCGCCCTGACGGTCAGTCTGACCGGGGTGACGACACTGGGCCGCTCTGACGTCGCGGCCTGGCGGTCAGTCTTACCGGGGTGACGACACTGGGCCGCTATGACGTCGCCTGCTGTTATCGGCGTGAATTACAACTGATCGAGCAGGGTTGGTTTGGCGCCTCAGGAATGCGGGCCCTGTTTGACTACAAAGTCGCTACGTTGGTGTATTTAACCAGCTGTCGAATTGTTCCCTAGCACCATGCCTAGAGTGCAATGTGCACCACATCGGTGTATGCTAACCGAGGGATGTCCATCCGACCAGAGTACAGGCCATGAGACCAATGGACCAGCACAGTTGGAGAGATGTTGCCCTTCCCTGTGCGCTATTGCACTCCTTAGCGTAGGGCATAGGTGAATATTTTCACCAGCTATAAGGCCTTCGTATCACCTTACGGCAGCAGTATCTGCGGGGCCAAGTTGGAAGGTTGCGGCTAACTAGCGTCATGCCCGACTGACACCCTGCGAGGTTCGCGGATATACCGACAGTCTTAGATGTCTTGTGACAGTGCCGATAGCCATATATATATTGTGACAGTACCGACAGCCTTAGATGTATTGTGACAGTACTGACAGCCTTAGATGTCTTATGACAGTACGGACATACCTAGATATCTTGTGACAGTACCAACAGTCTCAGATGTCTTGTGACAATACCAACAGCCCTAGATATCTTGTGAAAGTACCGACAGCCCTAGATATCTTGTGACAGTACCAACAGTCTTAGATGTATTGTGACAGCCCCGATAGCCCTAGATATCTTGTGAAAGTACCGACAGCCTTAGCTGTCTTGTGACAGTACGGACAGCCCTAGATATCTTGTGACAGTACCGACAGCCCTAGATATCGTGTGACAGGACCGACAGCCCTAGATATCTTGTGACAGTACCGACATCCCTAGATATCTTGTGACAGTACCGACAGTCTTTTTTCGTTTCCTTGAAGATTTATACTGCCTATCATGGATAAGTCTGAATAGCATTTCACCATTAGACAGTTGGTCGGTGGAAAGCCTGAGCCTACACTTTTACTGACCCAAGGGACTTTTAACCCCACACCACATAGACATGGTATGACTATGAGAGTAACTGGCCTTTGATGACACTGGAAGTTAGACCCAGCAGTGGAAATACAAATTGGCATAGGTAATGCCATGGGGAATCGAACCACCGATCTTCAGATTACGAGTCTTACCTAAAAAAGAGTCAGACACTCTAACCACTCCACCACAGAGAACACCACAGCCTTAGATGTATTGTGATAGTACTGACAACCCTAGATATCTTGTGACAGTTCCAACAGTCTTAGACATATTGTGACAGTACAGATAGCCCTCGATATCTTGTGATAGTACCGGCAGCCTTAGATGTGTTGTGACAGTACCGACAACCCTAAATATCTTGTGACAGTACCAACAGCTTTAGATGTCTTGTGACAATACCCATAGCCTTAGATGTCTTGTGACAGTACTCACAACCTAAGATGTAGTGTAACAGTATCGACAACTTTAGATATCTTGTGACAGTACTGACAGCTTTAAATGTATTGTGACAGTACCGACAGCCTTAGTTGTCTTGTGACAGTACCAACAGCCTTAGATAAATAAAAGGTATAGTTACTCCAAGTTCTAAAGCAAATTAAATCAGGACAATCAAGTATTAATACTAAAATAATATGGTAGAAACTCAAAAGCAACGGATGTGCAACTTATCTTTAAGAACGAGGAAGCAGTCGTATCAAAGTGGCTGCGTAAGGCAGTAAGGCACACCAGCAGCAAGGTGAGTGCGGGCCGTGACCGCAGCGAGCACGTCGTCAAGGTGACGCGCATCCGGGCACCACGAGGCAGCAGTAACGTGTAGAGGTCAGCGGGGAGAGGGCCTTCTGAAACGGCACTAATTCACATGGCTTACAGTTGAAGTTACAACATAGAAAGGCCATGTGACACCACTTCAGCGGCCTTAACTTGGCCCGATGCAACTGTCACTGAGGGTTTTCTGGCATGTAGCCTAGGGCATTTCTCACATCAAATTTCCTATCCACATGCCATCCTTCTTCCGCATTACGTGACCCAATGCCTTTTCACTTGGGAAAGTGACCGCATTCCATGTCACGTGAGTATTTTCTATATGGCCCACACAACCATATGAGCATCTTCCATATGACCCATACAGCAATATGAGCATGTTCCATATGGCCTAAACAGCCATTTGAACATTTTCTATATGGCCCACTGTAACATGAACATGTCACTGCTGAAGTATATGGAGGCCCCGCATTTTAGTGTACACACCAAATATCAATGTGCATGCTTTAACTTCACATGTCTCCAATGTTAGCCTTTAAAAATAAAAGTTACTTCAAAGTAAAGTGCACTATGCTGATTAATCAAATAAATGTGTCTAATAAAAAGATATTACAGAAAGTCAAATGACACATACATCACCCATACAGTCATGTGGACATGCTTCCGACAACACACATTGATGTCACCCATACTGTCATGTGGACATGTTTCACACTGCTGTCAGTGCACACTGCTGCCACTGCACACTGCTCTCACTCATACAGTAACGTGGACATAATTCACACAACACACACCGGTGTCACCCGTACAGTCATGCAAACATGTTTCACACACACCACACACTGATGCCACCCATACAGTCATGTCGTCATGCTTCACACAACACACACTGTTGTCACCCATACAGTCATGTGGACATGTTTCACACACACCACACACTGATGTCACCCATACAGTCATGTCGTCATGCTTCACACAACACACACTGGTGTCACCCATACAGTCATGTGGACATGTTTCACATGACACATACATCACCCATATAGTCATGTCATGCTTCACACAACACACTGATCTCACCCATACATTCATCTGGACATGCTTCACACACCACCCTCTGATGTCACCCACCCAGTCATGTCGTCATGCTTCACACAACACACTGATGTCACCCATACAGTCATGTGGACATGTTTTACATGACAGATACATCACCCGTACAGTCATGTGCACATGCTTCACACAACACACACTGATGTTACCATACAGTCATGTGGAATTGTATCACACACTGATGTCACCCATACAGTCATGTGGACATGTTTCACACATCACATATAGCACGTGGACATGTTTCACATAAGACAGACTGATATCAACCATGCAGCCATGTCACCCAGTCATGAGGATACGACTCACACGACATATACACTTATGTCACCCATACAGTCATGTCGTCATGCTTCACACACCACACATACTGGTGTCACCCATACAATCATGTGGACATGTTTGACACACACCACACACTGATGTCACCCACACAGTCATGTCGTCATGCTTCACACAACACACTGATGTCACCCATACAGTGTTGTGGACATGTTTTACATGACACATACATCACCCATACAGTCATGTGCACATGCTTCACACAACACACACTGATGTTACCATACAGTCATGTGGAGGTGTATCACACACTGATGTCACCCACACAGTCATGTCGTCATGCTTCACACAACACACTGATGTCACCATACAGTGTTGTGGACATGTTTTACATGACACATACATCACCCATACAGTCATGTGCACATGCTTCACACAACACACACTGATGTTACCATACAGTCATGTGGAGGTGTATCACACAATGATGTCACCCATACCATCACATGGACATGCATCACACATCGCACATAGCATGTGGACATGTTTCACACAACACGCATACGATGTCACCCATACAGTCATGTGGACATGTTTCACACATCACATATAGCATGTGGACATGTTTCACATAAGACAGACTGATGTCAACCATGCAGCCATGTCACCCAGTCATGTGGACATGACTCATACGACATATACACTTATGTCACCCATACAGTCATGGTGACATGCTTCACACAGCACACATATTGGTGTCACCCATACAATCACGTGGACATGTTTGACACCACACATATAGTCATATGAACATGTTTCACACAACCTACATGCATTGATGTCACCCCTAGTCATGTGGACCTGTGTCAAATGACAATACAGTCATATCAACATTGTTTCATGTGACATATAGTTATGTCGACATGTCCTACATGACACATACACTGATGTCACCCATTCAGTCAGGCCAACATGTTTCACACAACACATACAGTCATGTGGGCATGCATGATTCACATGACACATGCCCTTGTGTCACCCATACAGTCATGTTGACATGTTTCACATGACACATACATTCATCTGGGTATGCATGGTTCACATAAAACACACTGATGTCACCCATACAGTCAGGCTGACATGTCTCACATGATACAAACAGTCATGTAGGTATGCATGATTCACATGACACATATACTAATATCACCCATGCATTCAGGCTGACATGGTTCACAAGAGACATGTAGTCAGGCCGACATGTTTCACATGACACATGCAGTAATGTGAGTATGCATGGTTCACACGACACACACACTGATGTCACCCATACAGTCATGTCAACATGTTTCATGTGACACATACAGTCATGCCGACATGTTTCACATGACACCTACACATGCCAACATGTTCCACACGACACATACAGTCAGGCCGACATGTTCCACACAACACATACAGTCAGGCTGACATGTTTCACACAACACATGCAGTCATGAGGGTATGCATGGTTTACATGGCATAAACACTGATATCATGCATACAGTCATCTCAACATGTTTCAAACGACACATGCAGTCAGGCTGACATGTTCCACACAACACATACAGTCAGGCCGACATATTTCACAAAACATGTGCAGTCAGGCCGAAATGTTTCGTATTGTATAACATGTTATGCCAATATTATTTAGGCTGAAGGGCCTGCCGTGACCTCCCATTGGGTGGGTGGGCTCTGTGCCATCTGTGCTACCCCGGCCGCGGCTCCTGTAGCCGTGGGCGATCATCCAATCAGGGAAGAGAACGTCCGGGGGATGGCGACTTCGGGCGGCAACGGCGCTACTCAGCCTCCAGTCGGTCGGAAATTTGACTTGGTGCGGACGTGACTCCAATGTGCACTACTCCCACTGTTCGTTGGTACGCAGGTCGCTGCGTCGGTCTAGTCATGGTGCTAGATGTTTGCCAAGAGTGTGGGGATGAGAATGAGCCCGCTAGGGGGGGAAGGGGGAAGTGCAAGGTAGTGAAGGCGAAACTGGGGAGGCGGGAAGTTAAAGTGGAAGCCGCCGATGAATATAACCCTAAGGTGGACAGCGGCGATGATTGTGCCGTGGACGGCATGCTAAAACTGTCGCTCAGTGATGGTGGTGAGTCTAAACCAAAGGCATGTGAGATGGAGAGCGTGGTTGTAGAGCCGGATGCCAAGGAATTGGAGCTAAGAAGGATGCTGGTGGCCAGAGTGCTGGCCTGGCACAAAAGCGGAGCTAAAAGCGGCGCTGGAGAAGGAGATCGAGATGAAGGAATGCTCTGCCGGCATGGCGTCGAAGGGAAGCAAGCAGAAGAAGGCTAAGTCGAAAAAGGGGAAGAGTAAAAAGAGTGGAAAGAAGCATAACACATCGGGTGACGACTCGAGCCCGAGCTCGGAGGATTTGTCATTGTCATCGTCATCGTCGGACTCATCGGATTCAGATGACGACAGGGACATCAGCAGAGAACGTCGGAGGAGGAGGAGAAAGAAGAAAAGTAAGTTCTCCCTTGAGCGCTATGCAAAGGGGAAAAAGCATGTGAGCCGCATGAACTTTAATGAACTGTTGTATGCTGGTCTGATGTGGGGCATTAAGCATGCTAGTAAGGTCAAAATGGACGTCAACGATCTGAAGGGGTACATGGGACACCTTGCTTACATGACCATGCATTCAACAACTAACAATTACACGGATGAAGCCTACAGAGGCTACGACGAGGCAGTAAGGGAAAAAGCATGTGAGAAAGGGGTCCATGCTTTCAAGATGGGGGACAATGGGTTGTCATTGCTCCATTTCAACATGCACAATTCTTGTTCGTACAAATCAGGAGGCCGCGAGAGGGGGAAACCTACAAAAAGCACAGGGGAGCCTAGTGTCAGTCGGACCAACAAGATCAAAGGGGTGTGCTTTGGGCATAATTACAACAAAGAGGGTTGTACATGGGGAGAGGATGCGAGTGGGACCATCATTGTTTGTCGTGCAAAAGCAAGAATCACGTAGTTGATGCCTGTCCTAACAAGAAATCTTTACTTAAGAAAGATGCGGGTGACAGAGTGGTCGGGGGTTGTGATGGTAGTGGTTTCGCGCTCGGGAGCGGGACGCGTCACCAGACAACTTCTGAGGCAACGGTCAACCACGCAGACATTCGGAGTGATGGTAAGGGTTGCGGGGCCCGTCTCGGCATCGCGCCTGCATGCACAGGCAACTTAGGGATTAGCAGGGTGGGGCGTGTCGGCCCCTACACCGAGCTGAAAGCGTCGCTGGGTCTATGTGTGGGGGGGTTGCCCCCACCCCCTGCCGGTGGGGAGGAGGCATGAAGCCTCTGCCGTGGGGGGTGTGGGGGGGGGGGGGGGGGGGGGAGGGGCCTGTCCAAGATGGCAGGGATCTCGTGTGTGAGACTGCCAACATCAAAGGAGTTTGTGGACCATCCATGAATGCCCACCAGGACGTTGGCGGGGATGCGGCCACAACCGGCGGTCGGACTTCAGGCAGTGTCGGCGTTTCTCACCCTGAATTATGTGAACGGAACAGTGACTGGCTCCAGGTAATCGGCCGGGAAGCCGGGGCCGCCAGTCATGATGGTCTGATATGTACACTGTCGGTTGTCGATCGTGATGGCACTGACACCTGGTGCTAATGCTTTATTGACATTTTTGAAGATTGTGTTAATGGATGCTGTAATTGTGTTTACTTTGTCCAGGGTGTTTGTGCTCAAATTAAACCTTGTCGTGTATACACTGAATGTTTCTGTCGAGGCGATATAGATCCTGACAGGGACTATTGTACGAGGCAGCTGTTTTGGTTACAGAGTTATTAACAATGACTGCGAGGTTAGTTATCAAAAAGAGAACTATGGTTCTATCACAAAAGGTGATGTCAGTATTGCTATGTCAGGTAGGTTGCAGGCAGAGATCAATGCTGAAATCCTAACAATTGTTGATGAACCTTGTGATTGCATCCATGACATGGGGGGAGTCCCTAAAGGCCATGACGATTTCCCGGCTATTGTGGACTGTTCGAGTCCATCGGGTAATTGTGTGAACGATAATACTCAAGGTTGTCGAGTAAACTTTAGTTACAACACTGTGGAGTCAGTCACAGAAATCTTGCTAGAAGGGGATTATTGTGCTACTGTCGATATTAGCAATGCATATCGCGCGATCAATATACATCCGGGTTGTAGGGACTGCCAGGGCCTCGCATGGGATTTTGGGGGTGGTACTGTAGTCCTGTGAGACAACCGCCTTTGTGTGGACCTCAGTAGCAGCCCGTACATCTTCTCTAAAGTTAGCAACTTTGTGGTGAGATGCATGGTCTGTGAAGGGCACCAGGAGTGTATAAACTATCTGGATGATTTTCTTATTGTAGCCCGAACTGAAGTCGAATGTTGTGTGGGTCAACTGAAGCTGGTGGCGATTCTGCGCCGGCTGGGGTTCTATCTGAGCTTTAAGAAGTTAACCTACCTCCATCAAGTAACCACATTTCTTGGGATCGAGATCGACTCGGTCGCTATGGAGCTTTGGCTACAAGAGCAACTACGTTACTTCCTCCGTTGTAAAAAAGCCATGAAGAGACAGCTGGAGAGCTTAGCAGGCATGTTAGCACACTGCTGTAAAGTCGTGCATGGTGGCCGCACTTTCTCCCGCAGGGTGTATGACTTAGTGGCATCGGCCAAAAATCGCCTTCATAAAATAAGACTAAATGACAAGTTCCGTCTGGATCTCACCTGGTGGTTGGAGTTTGCAGCCAGTTTTAACGGTAAAGCAAAAAATATCAGATCTGTATACAGCGACGCATCTATGTTTGGGTTCGTCGCCACCCATGACAGCGATTAGCTAGCGGGG
Source organism: Branchipolynoe longqiensis (assembly GCA_030323885.1). NCBI lineage: Eukaryota > Metazoa > Annelida > Polychaeta > Phyllodocida > Polynoidae > Branchipolynoe > Branchipolynoe longqiensis. Next base: position 62,514,874 of record CM059192.1, on the reverse strand, counting down.
GATTTCAAATATGGTGATGCAAAAACCATCGAGTGCTGGCTAGGCCATCATTTCAAAGCCGCCAAGGACGTGGGTTGTAGAACGGACAACATTAACACCCTAGAATTATGGCCGACTCTGGCAGGTGTGTGGAGGTGGGGCCATTTGTGGGAAGATAGGACAGTGGGGTTCATAACAGACAACACCCAGGTGCGGGCAGCCGTGAACTCGGGTAGAAGTAAAAACAAAACCACCATGGCATGGTTGCGCCTCATATTCACAATTTTGATATCCAATCAGTGACAATGTAATTTGTGATAGTCTCAGCAGGCTCAGTGAGATTAAAAACATTGCGTGTGTGCATGATGCAGATGCGGCAGGGGCCATGTGTTGCCATGATCTCTTCCATTGTTGATCCAGACTGGGCGAGGTTGCGGAAGGAGTGCGGTGCGTTTGAGGACGCCCATTATGCCGACACCACCAAGCTGACGAGGATAGTCCAGGTTAAGGCCTACCTGGATGTCTGCGAGATATTTGCAGACAGAGCTTCCCCCTACCCCTGCCCATCTGACCAAATCTGTACATGTCATAGTTAGCACGTCGCATGTGTTATAGTTCGATACGGCAGTATCTTAGTGCGTTGAACAACCACCTGAAGGACTTGGGTTGCCCAGCCTTTGACTATAAAAACCATTGTATTCGTAAGTGCAGGTCAGGTATTCGTAGATCGCTGGGCGATGCAATGTTTCAAGCACCCCCCTTGCTGCCAACACATCTGTTAAAACTGTTCGCCATCATGTGGTTGACTCCGGGTCATATAGCACTACGAGCGGCGATATTGTTATCTTTTAGAGCACTGCCATGTATCAAACTCAGAGTCATCATTGCTCAGATCGGACTTCACCTTTCACAGGTGGGGGATGATGGTCCGGGTACGCAAGTCTAAGACCATCCAATACTGAGAGAGGACACACTTAATACCGGTTTTGTGTGTGTTCAATCCAGCACTGTGTACAGTGTACTGGGTTCGGAGACATTTCGCCAATATCAACTCCGCCCAAGGGACTCTTGCCTTCCGGCTCCCACGTGGTGGGGGGTTCAGTCTCAATGCCTTACTCGTTTTACCTGGCATCTCTAAAGTACTTGAGTGCCCGGACTGGCCTGCAGCTGGGGAAGTTCACCACCCATAGCTTGCGTAGGGGCGGTGCCACCTTCTTGAGAAAATGTGGCGCTTCTATCCTTGAAATCAAGGAGCACGGGGATTGGAAGTCAGACACAGTATTCGAATATCTGCGAGCCCCAATCGAGGAGAGACTATCATCGGACATCAGAGTTGCCTCCTTGCTAGCAAATGCAGAGAGATAATCTTTGGTTTGGGTGTGTTTGGGCCTTTTGAGGTACCAGCCAGAGTTTGTCATCCAACTATAAATTGTGAGTTTGTTATATGTCTGGAAGAATATAAATAATGTATTGTATAACATGTTATGCCAATATTATTTAGGCTGCAGGGCCTGCCGTGACCCCCATCGGTGGGTGCTGTGCCACCTACGCTACCCCACCCACGGCTCTTGTAGCCCTGGGCGATCATCCAATCAGGGAAGAGAGCGTCCCAGGGGAGGCAACTTCGGGCGGCAACTGCGCTACTCCAGTCGGTCGGAAATTTGACTTTATGCTTGTATTGATTACGATGATTCGATTGATTATTGATTATTAAACGGAGGGGCCTTTTGAGGTACCAGCCAGAGTTTGTCTCATCCAACTATAAATTGTGAGTTTGTTATATGTCCGGAAGAATATAAATAATACAACAAATACAGCCAGGCCGACATGTTTCACACAACACATACAGTCATGTTGACATGTTTCACATGACAAATACAGTCAGGCCAACATGTTTCACATGACACATAGTCAGGCCGACATGTTTCATATGATACATACAATCATGTTGCCATGTTTCACATGACACATGCAGTCAGACTGACATGTTTCACACGACACATGCAGTCAGGCCGACATGTTTCACATGACACATGCAGTCAGGCCAACATGTTCCACACAACACTCACAGTCAGGCCGACAGGTTTCACATGACAAATACAGTCATGGTGACATGTTTCACACAACACATACAGTCAGGCCGACATGTTTCACATGACACATGCAGTCAGGCCAACATGTTCCACACGACCCTCACAGTCAGGCCGACATGTTTCACACAACACATACAGTCAGGCCGACATGTTTCACATGACACATGCAGTTAGGGCGACATGTTTCACACAACAAATACAGCCAGGCCAACATGTTCGACACGACACATACAGTCAGGCCGACATGTTTCACACAACACATACAGTCAGACCGACATGTGTCACACAACACATACAGCCAGTCCGACATGTTTCACATGACAAATACAGCCAGGGCGACATGTTCCACACGACACATACAGTCAGGCTGACATGTTTCACACGACACATACAGTCAGGCTGACATGTTTCACACGACACATGCAGTCAGGCCAACATGTTTCCCATGACACATGCAGTCAGGCCGACATGTTCCACACGACACATGCAGTCAGGCCGACATGTTTCGCATGACACATGCAGCGCTGTGTGTGTACATTTCACCTGCCCCTACAGGTGTGGGACTACTTCTTGTTTGTGTGCTAGCAGTCGCAGCCTGTGAACTGTTAGTGAACTGGACATCGGTGATGGGTTTACAACACGAGTGGATTCCACACGTGTCTGTCACCTAGTCTACTAACAAACCGTTCGTCATTTGCCCACACACTACTGCTATATTTCCCCTAATTATTATACCAGGCTATTTTCTCCCCCAATAATAACTGTATTATTATTAAGTTTCTAAAATAAATATTCATGAGAGTTTTTTTTGCTATTGTTTTGTACCAATAGCATGACGCATAGAATTGCACTGAAGAAAGGGGCAGCCAGATTTGCATTTAGTACAATACGCCGACGGGCCCCGACGGCTGGGGGCGTGACCCGACTATAGTGTTTAGCGGTTAGGAACAACACAATCGTGTCCCAATCCAAACAGAATGCGCCACAATACACAGCCGGCAGGTACAGTTACCAACCCCATGAACAGGATAACAACACGCCAGTGTCTCCCCACCTTCGCTCAGGATGACAGCTCCAATAGTCCACGAGGTGTTAGATTTCTAGCTTCAACCAAATTGTCAGGATATTTCTGACCCATGCTGTCTCATGAGCGTATTAACATATTGATGTTAATAAACGTGCTCTGCTAACCACTGACTAAACCTATATTTCAATGTCGTACTTAGAAAGTCTGCTATGGAATGACCGGTGCTAACTAGCTAATTGAAGTCACCTCCTGAGTTCAGTGGTGGTACTAATGGTAGGAATTAACTCGTACGGAACTGCTGATTGTGGTGTTCAGAGAATATCAGCCTCAGAAGGAGCGTGCAGCCCAGGTGCACCCACCCAGTGTGTAGTGAGTAAGTGACCACAGTACCTGCTGTGGAGGCGAAGATCGGGCAATGTGCAGTGTTCGACGACATATCAGCACTTGACGCCAGCAAAGTAAATCAGATATTTTGGTGAATTAGTGTTCCACCAAGAGACATCCAGTGGCAACAGAAATGAGCCAACATCTCTTGTCCTTAAGGCCCTGTCACACTACGACGTTTCCTACCAACGCGCGTCGACGTGTTGCCTTTTTGGTCGAAACGTCGGTACACATCCGTTACGTTACCGGCGCGTTACCGGCGCGTTACCGGCACGTCGGTACATAGCAACGTTTGAAGGAACAAGTCGGCGCGCGTCGGGGCGCGTCAAGGTTTTGTGCTTGCCCAAAACTTTCGACGGGCCGCAACGCGCGGCAGCGTTTTGGGGGGCGCGTTACGGACGCGTTAGTAACACGTCGACACCCGTTGGTGGCGCGCCGACGGAACGCTGGCAGGACGTTGATCAACGTGGATTAACGTTGGCTTTTTTTCCCCCAAAATGCGACCGTTCCGTCGGCGCGTCCGTAACGTCCCATCGACGGGTAGTGGGCGCGCTATTGGCGTTGCTCCAGCATATCTCGGCGCGTTGGACGTGTTGGCGGCGCGCGCCTGGACGCGTTGGCGGCTCGCGCCTGGACGCGTTGGCGGCGCGTGTGGACGCGCTGCGGGCGCGTCCTAACGTGTTGCTGGCGGGGATGTATGGGTTCACGCAATACTAACACGATACCAACACGCTGCCTCCACGCCGTAAACGCGCCGTAAACGCGCCGACAACACGCCAATAACACGCTACCGACACGCTATAGACATCCTAATAACACGCTACTAATGTGCCAATAACGCGCCAATAACGCGCCTCCAACCCGCCACTGTGCCGTGTCAAACTTTCTCCCAAAGCGCCGAAGAGTTGGACGCGTCCCGACGGGTTGCAAATATTTTGCGCGTTGCCGGCGCGCCGGCGGAAACGTCGTAGTGTGACAGGGCCATTACCGAGCGGCGGGCGGCGGGCGGCGGGCAGTGGGCGGCGGGCGGCGAGCGGCGGGCGCCGGGCGGTGGACGGCAGGCGGCGGGCGGCGGGCGGCGGGCGCCGGGCGGCGGGCGGTGGCGGCGGGCGGCGAGCAGCGGGCGGCGGGTGGCGGGCGGCGGACGGCGGGCGGCGGGCGGTGGGCGGCAGCTGGTAACGCTGGTGATAAGAGACGATTTGGGGAAAAAATACCGGCTGGAGTGGCACCTTTACTGCCAGCTGGGGTGTGGGTGTACATGGCGTCACAGTGGAAGGCTGCCGTGCCACGCCACCATTACACTGCGTCCCAACTGTGTCTGGAACTGCTTTGGCCGCCAGAGGGCAGGCCACGACGCGACACGCACTCTGTTGTGTCAACGTGCACTGGAGAGGCAAGCCACCTGGTCCCCGACACTCCCCTGCAACACACTTAGTTGCAACCGGCAAGCGGAGCAATATGTCATTAAGAGCGCGTGCATATTTATCTGATTGGATCAACTTAATCTTAGTAAATGTCACATTCCTTTATTCCATGCTTTGATAATTAGCTCGCTGTGTGTGACCTTATCTAGAAATTATGTCGACAACAATTAAATCCCATAGCGAGGGTGCTTGTCACACAACCTGCCATTGACTCCCTCCCTCACTATATCAGATATGAAGCTTTCTGATCGAACGACATCTGAGGAACCATTTCATCAAAGAGAAAATGTTTGCACTTAATGCAGTAGTTTTTCTTTTATTTAGTATTTTCGTATTTTTATTCTTGCCACCTATTTGTTCCTATAAACCTTGTAAGTCTGCAAAATTCCAAGTTCCCACCAAATGAGGCCACGCAGTTTAGACTGATGAAGCACCTTGACTTGTAGTTGTACCTGAACCACGGCTAGCAGCCGCCAGGGCGGGGCACGGTGTGCACGTGGCTCTAGTGTCAACCAGAGGACGAGGCCCCTGGACACTGATGTTTGGTAAGAACTAGACGAAACACGCCACACCAACGCCGAAGCTGTGGTGAAGGTGTGTGTAGTCGTAGACACTTACTGGAGCTGAACGCGGCAGACTGACATCTGCAGAACAAAAGGCCGCATTTCGGGAAATGCTGATGGCGCCGTGGGGCGCGCATTCTCCCGCCTAGTATCAATTGGCGGCTGACTTCCCCGACCAGCGCCACCAATGTCTTCTGCAGGGTCGTTCTAGATTCGTGGCGAGATGGTCACTCGCCATTTCGGGACGCATTCACTCTCCTACATTTCACCCATTCCGATTGGTGCCCAGCACTAGGACGGTGGTCGGATAGTGTGCTGGGATGATCCACCTGTCATCTGGTTCCTTGGGGAGCCATTGGACTAAGCATGTGTGGGATGACCTCAGAAGACACTCTCAGAGCCGACCCTTTGAGGCATGGGTGTTAGCTGGTTAGGAGGTACAACTCTGCCAGCAGTAGCAGAGTGGTTGCTTTGGCTACGGGTGGACAGGGTAGTGGCTTTTATGTGTCCATCCCAATCCCAACTGAGTCACTTACCCCTTTGTCCACCATCCCCCCCTACTACTAGGCCTGCCACGCACCACCCTGATGGGTGGATAGATTTGTTTGTTTGTTTGTTTGTTTTAAGCCCTAGCAACATCTAAGGTCATATCAGGACAGGTACCGACTTGTGCCAGTGCACACTCATGGTGACTTTATAGTGCTGCCCCAATCAGGCTGCTGGCACCATGACCCAATATCCCACTCAGTCACATTATCCTGACACTGAGCTGACCAGCCCATGCCCTATCCTATTAATGCTGAGCACCAGGCTAGGAAGCGACAAGTATACATTTTAAAGTCATTGGTTTGACTCGACCGGGAACCAAACTCCCGTCCATCTGCACGCGAGGCCCAAGCTCTGCCAATTAAGCCACCACATCCAGTGGATAGATGAATTGGTGGATAGATGGTTTGGTGGATAGATGGATGGGTAGACAGATGGATGAGTGGTTAGATGGATTGGTGGATATGGATAGGTAGAGAGAGATTGATGAATGGAGAGATGGCTTGGTGGCTTGGCTAGTGGAGAGATGGCTGAATGGATAGCTGGGTTGGTGGATAGATAAATTAGTGGATAGATAGGTGGGTGGATAGATGTATGGGTGGACAGATGATAGGTGTATTGAGGGATGGGAGGGCGGATTGATGGATAGAAGGCTAAGTGGATAGATGGATGGGGATAGATGGATGTGTGGATAGATGAATGGGTGGCTACATCAAAGGGTAGATAGACAGCTGGGTTGATAGATGAATTGGTATTTAGATGGAAGGGTAGGTAGATGCAAAGGGGTTAGGTGGAAGGGTGGATAGATAGAAACAGGGTTAGATGGAACGGTGGATAGATGGACTGGTGGATAGATGGATGGGTGGACAGATGGATGATTGAATAGGTGGATGGATGGATAGGTGGTTTGGTGCTTAGATGGCTGGATGGATAGATGGCTGGGTGGATAAATAGATGTATGGGTGGATAGATACATGGGTGGATATATGTATGTGTGGATAGATGGAATGAAGGGTAAAGAGCTGTGTGGATAGATGACAGGGTGGATAGATGGCAGGGTGGATGGATCAATATATGGATGGGTGGATGCATGAGTGGATATATGGATGGGTGGATAGATGGTTGGGTGGATGGTTGGATGAGTGGATAGATAAATGGGTGGATAGCTGGATGGTGGAGAGATGGGTGTGGGTAGATACACGGATGGGTGGATAGATGATTGGGTGGATAGATGGATGGGTGGTTAGATGGATGGGTGGATAGATGGATGGGTGGGTAGATGACTTGGTGGATAGATGCATGGGTGCTTAGATGGATGGGTGCTTAAGGCCCTGTCACACTATGACGTAACGATGTCAGCGTAGGGAGAACGTGAAGAACGTTGAACCTCTCGGCGTAGTATGCAAATTTGGGCACAAGTTGAACGTGGATGCAGCGTAGTTGACGAGAGCGTAACGTCGGTAAAGCGTAGTGATACCGTCATTCAACGAGAGAGGACAACGTCATTACGCTCACGGAACGTTATGAATGTTATTCGATCGGCAGAACTATGTTACGTGACGTTACATACGTCATGACATGGTAGCTAAACGTTGAACGTATGTTGAACGTACGTTCTCCTGACATTCTCCTGACATTCCCATTACGCTGCGTGGACGGTTCCACTGGGTTTAATGTGGGTCAACGTAGTGGAACGTAGTTGAATGTAGTGAGCAGCGTTTGACTAATGTCCGTTTAACGTCATTGACATTCGCCAAACGTGTACAGAACATACGGCGAACGTAAACCCTTACGTTCAAGTTACCGGCGAAAGTTTTGAACAAGTTCAAAACTTTGATGTGCGCCGATGTAGCAGGACGTAATGTGACATAGCTCGACGTCAGTCTAACGTCATTCTGACGTCATCATAATGTAACCCAACATACGTCAACGTAATGACGAAACGTGATCACATCAGGCTTACGTTTGCTCGTTACATCATAGTGTGACAGGGGTACTAGATGGATGGGTGGATAGATGGATGGGTGCTTAGGTGGATGGGAGGTTAGATGGATGGGTGGATAGATGGATGGGTGGATAGATGGATGGGGGGATAGATGGATGGGTGGTTAGATGGATGGGTGGTTAGATAACTGGGTGGATAGATGGATGGGTGGATATATGGATGGGTGGTTAGATGGATGGGTGGTTAGATAACTGGGTGGATAGATGGATGGGTGGATAGATGGATGGGTGGTTAGATGGATGGGTGGTTATATAGATGAGTGGTTAGGTGTGTGGTGTGTGATGTGTGGTGTGTGGTGTGCGTGGTATGGTGTGTGGTGTGTGGTGTGTGGTGTGTGGTGTGTGGTGTGTGGTGTGTGGTGTGTGGTGTGTGGTGTGTGGTGTGTGGTGTGTGATGTGTGGTGTGTGGTGTGTGGTGTGTGGTGTGTGGTGTGTGGTGTGTGGTGTGTGGTGTGTGGTGTGTGGTGAGTGTGTGTGTGCGCGCGCGCACCTGGGGCCGACAGGCGGTTCAGATGACCGACTGGGGGCCATGGCGGCCCGCTTGACACTGGCCACGCACCAGCCACATCATCTCTGGGCAGTGTAGGTATTCATAGCCTTGACCTCTAGCACGGTCACCCCGAGATATACCCACAGCTCGGACCAAACACCCGCACCATTAACAATCGCTCTCACAGTCACAGTTGGACAGGAGTGCAGAGTTACTGATGAATGCTTGTTGTGCAGGCATTATTGAGACATGCATTTAATGTACTGCCAACTTTAAAATGATACATGTTTTGCATATACGCATTAAATATGGAAGGGAATAAATGGTTATAGGCGTCCTGAATTATATGCATATATGTAAAGCGGCCATAGACTTGGGAGCTGACCACCCACTGGACACTGGCTATTACTGGGCCTCAGACAGACATCAAAGGGCAGCCACTCGGGGATCAGACTGCCCTGTGGCAACCGGAGCTATCTGCTAAATGAACAGACGGGTGCTCTGCATATGGAAATAACCTTGCCTTCGGTAAGGTTTTCATGTTCACGCGCTTTTGCCACATGGACTTTTATTCATGAAATATAAAATTCTAATGACTGTGGCGTTTAAAGATGAACGGGAATTGACAATGTATCCGAAAGACAGAGTTCTTTATCCATAAATGTATCCGTAGTTTCGTGAGTGAATTTAGTCGAATTTCACTTACACAATAGTAGCAGAACAGCGATAACAGTTATAGCAATGACTGACACTGACAGCACTGATAACAGTGACAGCAGTGACAGCAGTAACAGAAGTGACAGCAGTCATAGCAGTGACAGCAGTCATAGCAGTGACAGCAGTCATAGCAGTGACAGCAGTGACAGCAGTGACAGCAGTGACAGCAGTCATATCAGTGACATCAGTGATCTGATAGCGATGATAGCAGTGACAACAGTAATAGCAGTGACAGCAGTGATATCGATGACAGCAGATGTCCAACTTTGGGTTCTCTCAAATTTATTTTCTTTAGTTTTGGTAAAAGGCCGTGGATTAGATAATTATAATTTATTATTGGCAGCAAAGTTGCCTTATACCATTTGAACACAATGTTCTCACTCATGTAGCGTCTCATTTTTCTTAAGGTTGTCATTGTCATATCTAGAATTTGGTTTGGCCTTGATAGTTAGTTGACTGCTTGCATTCAGTGTAGAATCAAGTATGGTTCCTAAGTATTTGTATGAGTTCACTTCTAGTTCTATCACCACCAGATCGCATATACATCATTATATTCCTTATGCTTGAGCTTTTCTATCTATTGTTCCGAATATGACATATTCCTAATCTTTTCTGTGCAAGGTAAGTTTGTTATCAGCATGCCATTCATTGACCTTTCTTAACACATTGTTTGCTATAGTAGCTGACAGAATTATGTGAGGGGTTTTGTGCATTGTGAGTACAGCATCATCTGAAAAAGGTTTTAAAGTAGCTTTGACAGATAGCAACGGTAGGTCATTAATAAATAGCAGAAAGAGGAGTGGTCCCAAAGTGGAACCTTGGGGTACCCCTATTGTAATGATTCTAATGGAGGAAGTTGTGTTATTCATTGTGTGAATTGTTGTTTGCTATATAGGTAGTTGGCGTTAAACTTACATGATATTTCCCTAGTCCAGCCCTTGTGATCTTAAATAACAGGATGTTGTGTGTAAAAACATTCTTGAAGTCAAGAAAAACATTAAGGAGATCTCTTTTGAAGCCTGACAAGCCCTTCCGGTCATTCAGGGGAAGCCTGGTCAATTTTTACCACCAGTTGTGCCCCAGTGTACTCAGAGTCAGACCCAAAAACACCAATATCCTCAGCAGATATTGATATTGCCCTGTATGTTGCTAGAGTGAGTCTAGTCGTATAAGTTGTGAACCCAACTGCAATCGAATAGAGTAGTAATGTCATCTCCATGACTATCTTCCAAGTAGTGAACTGCTGCATAGGGTGGGTATAAGTGGTGTTGTTAGACGGGGGTGAATTTGTAATTTAGAGATCAATTGCTGCAGTGACAGTTGTTACCAAATACCAGGGCGGTCGGACTCATGGGTCAGGGGATGTAGTATTATCTGTTCTGTTAGTGATTGTGTCAGTTAGTAACCAGGTAGCATGCTTGCAAGGACTGGTAACCAAGATCGCCTATGGTAGTGGTACCGGTGAATGGCGGATCACGTAGCATTAGGTAGAGCACTGTAGAGTAATTAAAAGTATCTACATGTTGTTTACAATACCAGTCAGATTTCTTGATACAATATGTAGCTTGATACTTAGTACATTACTTAAATAATTGCAAATTACATGTTTTATGATATATAGTTAACAGCAACAAAATAATGAGAAATGATTACATTCTTGTGTGGTGATTAACCACAGGTCATGTTGGCCATTTTGGACAAAACTGAGACTCAAAATTGTATATACTCCACATGAGCATTAATTAATACCAGGACTTATGCAGGTATTATCGCAATGGTCTAGGTAGTCAATGAGCATGTGCCGACCCTGCAGCGAAAGGTCATGTCGACGTACCCCTAGCCCAGACAGCACGCGAGGCGTGCCGGGGTCGGGGTGCCGGGGGTGCCAGGGTGCAGTGGCTGCGGTGCCAGGGGTGCCGGGGGTGCCGGGATCCCAGGGGTGCCGGGGGTGCCGGGATGCCGGGATCCCAGGGGTGCCGGGGATGGCGGGATGCCGGGGATGCCGGGGTGCCGGGGTGCCGGGGTGCCGGGGTGCCGGGATACCGGGATACCGGGGTGCTGGGTGCCAGGGTGCCGGGGTGCTGGGTGCCGGGTGCCGGGGTGCTGGGGTGCCAGGGTGCCGGGGTGCCGGGGTGCCAGGGTGCCGGGGTGCCGGGGTGCCGGGGTGCCGGGGTGCCGGGGTGCCAGGGTGCCGGGGTGCTGGGGTGCCGGGGTGCCGGGGTGCTGGGGTGCCGGGGTGCCGGGGTGCCGGGGTACCGGGGTGCTGGGTGCCGGGGTGCCGGGGTGCCGGGGTGCCGGGGTGCCAGGGTGCCGGGGTTCCGGGGTGGCGGGGTGGCGGGGTGCCAGGGTGCCGGGGTACCGGGGTTCCAGGGTTCCAGGGTTCCAGGGTTCCAGGGTTCCAGGGTTCCGGGCGCGCCGGTGTGCCGGTGTGCCGGTGTGCCGGTGTGCCGGTGTGCCGGTGTGCCGGTGTGCCGGTGTGCCGGTGTGCCGGTGTGCCGGTGTGCCGGGTGCAGGTGTAGAACGTTCAAAACACTACCCCGTTCAAAACACTACGATAGTGTTTTGAACCTAACAAAACACTACCATAGTGTTTTGAACTTAAGTTCAAAACACTATGGTTAAGTTCAAATCACTACCCTTACATACGTTCAAAACACTACCCAAGTTCAAAACACTATCATGACATGACAGTGGGCGCTGTAGTGCCACAATATGTAACCTACTGCATTATGCCCAACCTTACTGCATCATGAACCCTCTTACTGCATACTTCCCAACCTATTGCATACTGCCCTATCTTACTGCATGTTGCCTCCACCCTACTACATACTGCCCCACCCTACTTCAGACTGCCCACGCTACTGCATACTTCCCCACCTTACTGCATTCTTCCCCACCTTACTGCATACTGCACCACTCTACTACATGCTGCCCCTCTCTCCTTCATGCAGCCCCACCCTACTGCATACTGCCCCACCCTACCCTACTACATGCTGCCCCACCCTACCCTACTGCATACTACCCCAGCCTACTACATACTGCCTCATCTACTACATACTTCCGACCTTACTGCACACTGCCACACCTTACTGCATTATTCTGCATCTTACTGCATACAACCCCACCCTACTGCCTACTGCCCGACCTTACTACATACTGCCCCACACGACTGCTTTCTGCCCCATCCTACTGCATACTTCCACAGCATAGAGGCACTCACAAATTCATGGGTAAACATCCCACCCACCTTACGTAAAAATAGTGAGGGCCGAGTGTGCGAGGAGCCATGATGAGTTGTCTTGTTTGCTTGTGTATGTGATTAAAATCAGTGTGCGGTGTATGTTATTCTTCCGTGACAGGCGCATCAGACGCAGATTAGCATCTTAAAGTTTAGTCATGATTAAAGATTTTACAAGCAGTGTAGTCGAAGGTAACAATTAAAGTATTTGCCGATGACTATTTAATTTAGCATAATCTACTTATTATTTATAAGCACTTCGCTTGTTATGGAGCTGGTTGGTCTCATCGGTGAGCAGCTTCACTGTGGTATTATTCTCTAGCTATTTAATCATCTTCAAAAGTCGCTCACTTATAAGCACAATTATATCCAGTCTTATCCTGAATTTAATAAATGTTGGTACACTGTTCTCGATTGTTGTGTTATGAATTATATCTGTATAGTTGCGTTTTGTGTTATATAATAGTGCTATATTATAAAGCCTACATTGCTAACCGTATAACTGCACTTTTCTATGTAATAGTGCTATATTAAAAAGCTTCCATTGCTAACCGTATAACTGCACTTTTCTATGTAATAGTGCTATATTAAAAAGCTTCCATTGCTAACCGTATAACTGCGCTTTTCTATGTAATAGTGCTATATTATAAAGCCTACATTGCTAACCGTATAACTGCGCTTTTCTATGTAATAGTGCTATATTAAAAAGCTTCCATTGCTAACCGTATAACTGCGCTTTTCTATGTAATAGTGCTATATTATAAAGCCTACATTGCTAACCGTATAACTGCGCTTTTCTATGTAATAGTGCTATATTATAAAGCCTACATTGCTAACCGTATAACTGCGCTTTTCTATGTAATAGTGCTATATTAAAAAGCTTCCATTGCTAACCATATAACTGCAATTTTCTATGTAATAGTGCTATATTAAAAAGCTTCCATTGCTAACGGTATAACTGCACTTTTCTATGTCATAGTGCTATATTAAAAAGGCTACATTGCTAACCGCATAACTGCACTTTTCTATGTAATAGTGCTATATTATAAAGCCTACATTGCTAACCGTATAACTGCGCTTTTCTATGTAATAGTGCTATATTAAAAAGCTTCCATTGCTAACCGTATAATGGCACTTTTCTATGTAATAGTGCTATATTATAAAGCCTACATTGGTAACCGTATAACTGCGCTTTTCTATGTAATAGTGCTATATTAAAAAGCTTCCATTGCTAACCGTATAACTGCGCTTTTCTATGTAATAGTGCTATATTAAAAAGCCTACATTCCTAACCGTATAACTGCGCTTTTCTATGTAATAGTGCTACATTAAAAAGCTTCCATTGCTAACCGTATGACTGCACTTTTCTATGTAATAGTGCTATATTAAAAAGCCTACATTGCTAACTGTATAACTGCGCTTTTCGTTGTAATAGTGCTATATTAAAAAGCTTCCATTGCTAACCATATAACTGCACTGTTCTATGTCATAGTGCTATATTAAAAAGCTTCCATTGCTAACCGTATAACTGCGCTTTTCTATGTAATAGTGCTATATTAAAAAGCTTCCATTGCTAACTATATAACTGCGCTTTTCTATGTAATAGTGCTATATTAAAAAGCCTACATTGTTAACCGTATAACTGTACTTTTCTATGTAATAGTGCTATATTATAAAGCCTACATTGCTAACCATATAACTGCGCTTTTCTATGTAATAGTGCGATATTAAAAAGCCTACATTGCTAACCGTATAACTGTGCTTTTCTATGTAATAGTGCTATATTATAAAGCCTACATTGCTAACCGTATAACTGCACTTTTCTATGTAATAGTGCGATATTAAAAAGCTTCCATTGCTAACCGTATAACTGCGCTTTTCTATGTAATAGTGCTATATTAAAAAGCTTCCATTGCTAACCATATAACTGCACTTTTCTATGTAATAGTGCTATATTAAAAAGCTTCTATTGCTAACCGTATAACTGCACTTTTCTATGTAATAGTGCTATATTAAAAAGCTTCTATTGCTAACCGTATAACTGCACTTTTCTATGTAATACTAATAGTGCTATTTTAAAAAGCTTCCAATTGCTAACCGCATAACTGTGCTTTTCTATGTAATAGTGCTATATTAAAAAACCTTACAATATAGCTGCATTTTCAGGATATAATACTTTACTTATTCAAAACCTTACATTATAGCTGTATCGCTGCCAGATGATATTTGCATCGTATTACTTTTTTAAAGAAGATAAGGCAGACTGCCACAAATAGTATATTCATGATAATAAGAATATAACTGAGGTTAGAAGTGATGACTATATGTAGAACTTCGGGAAGGACTATCAAAGTGGCGTGCGGTTGGGGCATTCGACCATGGTTACATGACGACCAGGTTCGTGCCTGGGTACTTGCACGCCCTGAACTGCAGCCTCGCCCAGAGGTCACCGCGCCAAGACCAGGCTGGGGTGCCTGTTGGCTGTATTCACAGTGATGTAACAGTAATGGTCCCAATGGAGTGTTTCTGAAGACGCCACATACACCGTGCGCACGTCTACACGCGTCTAAGCGCAGGGATGCTTCCAGTCATAGATGTTATGCTGACCTCTAACCTCGCTGCTGTATTCATATTGCCATGTCCTGTTGCTGTGTGGCTGCACTTCGCCTCCCTCTTCTTCCCGCCAGGTTTAGAAGCGGGGTGAGTGTAGTGCCCCTGGGGAGCCTTCACCCTTATTTTGCTCAGCCGCCAAGAGATCGTATCTCCAAACAACAAGGACCTACTTCTCTGTGCTACTTACTTCCAGCACTAATCTTTTTAGGGGGAACATGGCATACGGTAAGGTAACCAACCCTCACCTCCAGCCACTGATATACAGCACCTCGATATATATACCTTGTTATGTTTTAAAGCAAACAATAGGGTAGTTCTCTCAACACATGTAGACACCAACAGATTTTTGTGATGGAATCACGTTGATTGGTTATTAGGCAACCTAGCTTCCAAGGACTAGGCAAGTTATAGATTACTGATCTGACCCCATACTCATATCGGGCAATAAAAGAATGCTTGAAAGGTTTCAGCCTCAACCAGGACCTGGAGTTGACCAGTGCTACATTCAGCAACATCCAACTATCCAACCTTCCAGCCCTCCAACCTTCCAGCCCCCTCCCCCCGCCCCTATTTCTCTAAATTCTAGCTCGCGTATTTTCAACATAATCTGCTTTGATACAAAAGCATCTTCCGCGGTGCATGCGCACTGAGCTGAATGTTAGGTTGTAGGTCAACTTCAGAAGCGAGTACAAAGTTTGTGTACAACGACCATTGAATCAAATGTATGCAATGGTCATTGAATCATGTTATTCATACCGGAAACAAACTTGAATAACAACAAAAATAGATACATCTATTTCTAGAAATTGTCTTGACATAAATGCAGAAAATGCTTCAATTCGAATGTTTATCGCCAATGACTGCTGTACCCAATCCATTCTCTACACTTCCTGTGAAAACATGTACGCATGACTAAATAAGAAAAACTAACCATCAATGTGTACTATTGCTATAGCTTGATTCTTGATTGGCACAGTTTGCATGTATAGTATGTTACACATATCTAAATTTTGATCTGAATTCATCTAAACGCTCACTTCGCGCGTCGGGTGGCTCTTGGGTCACGTGACTACGTATAGTGGCGACGAGGAGGATTGCTGGCAGCAACCTTTGATGTTGACCTTGACCTTTGCATATGAATAGATATTAAAACGGAAAAGACGAGAAGGGTCCACAGCGAGGAAAGGAGGAAAATCTGGTGACCAATGTCCCGTATCGAGCATACCCTTCCAGGATGAGTTTCCCATTCTTTAAGTACTGACTGATATTGGGTGATTTAAACAGTGGTTGATGTAGATAAATTTCAAATATACTTCAAACAGCTGTTCTTTTCTATTGCAAATGGCTGCCCCCTATGGGGGCCGCAATTTGAAATAAAAAAGAATGGCTCTGATTGGCTGACACTGAGAGCTGTTCTCAGCCAATCAGAGCTGTTTTTTAAAATTGCAAATGGTGGCCACCATAGGGGGAAGACATTTGCAATCGAAAAGAACAGCTCTGATTGGCTGACACTGAGTTCTCGCAAAAACGAGAAGAGGAAAGTCCATTTCCGGCAAGTTCAAACGGGCTCAGACAAAGTTCAACCGTGGCTGGTTGCCGACCCGAGCGTGCCGTGTGCTCGGCCGGATCGGTTCCACGCCCCGTCCGGCCTTCGCCGAACGCGGCGCGGTTTGGGCACCCGGTCGTCACGGGTGTCTCGCGCACAATATTCCAACGGAAACTCGACCAATCTTAAAAGCCATTGTTATCAAAGTGCTGACTTGGAGCATTGTACAGTCACTAAAGCTCCCACAGCTGGCGGCGGTTTGTGCGCTATTTCTGCATCTGCCAGTGTCGTTAGTGCAGCACTGTCTGAACACACACCCACTCCACGCAGCTAATGGTAACTGGGTGCACTACACCCACGGCCCGACTGACGTCCTTAGATGTTGCTAGGACGTAAAACAACAACAAACAAACAAACAACAAAGCAGAAAGCAGGCAGAGTGTTCACACTCGGAATATTCCGCATGCGGCATGCCTGACAATTATGATTGTTTGGCAAGTAATGATACCTCCCAACCCCACCACCCTCAGTAGGCCTACACAACCCACGAGTTCACAGTTGACACCAGGCTAACTAGATACAAGATTCACCCCGTACTGCTGCAGTAGGGGTGCAAACCAACCCTATGTAAAAGCTGTCGAAAAAACGGGTCAATGATTTGAGAGCCTAATTCCACAATCTAAGAAGCAACATTTATTCTTTACATATGTCTTATTGATAGCCCGCTACCTTTGAGTTGAAAAATATAATATAATATCTAGTTTAATCAGATTTAAAAGTGAAATCGACGGCGTTCTCTGGCCGCCATCTTGTCTTTTTGCATTCTCTCTCATTCACCAACTCTGTTCTGATATAAGTAATCATTTGACACTGGTACCAGGCATTCTACTTGTTGTTCCATACTAATCCGTAAGGCTAGGTTGGTTGGTTGTTGGAGTTGTACTTGCTGGCAACGTCTAAGGTCATATTAGGACAGCTCCCGACTTGTGACAGTGTGCACATATGGTAAATTGATAGTGCTGCCCCACTGAGAAATCAGGCCACCAGCACCATGACCTGATATCCCTGCTAACCAGTCCTTGCCCTCTCCTATTAATGATGAGCACCCTGTTAGGAAGCGACAAGTATCAATTTTATAGTCATTGGTTTGACTCGACCAGGAACTGAACTCCCGACCTTCCGCACATGAGGCCTGCGCTCTACCGATTAGGCCACCGCACCCGGTCGTAAGGAAATGGGTAGGGTTCATCAGACATTGGTTATATATTTCTTTGAAACACGTTTCCGTTAACAAATTTGACATTTTAAAATTTAGAACAAGAATTTAAAATGGTGATGTGAACATGAACCTAAGGCTAAGTAAAGTGACCTGACTGTTTTGTGGGGAATTTATTTAATGTTTCTTAGTTGACAATGCATAGTTATGGATAGTTGTGTCTTAAATATATTCATTACATTGTAATGTTGCATAAGTGAATCCATGTTTATGCCAAATTATTCGATTTTACTCAAGATTAATAGAAATATAGAAGTTCTGCACTGCATGTATCGGCAAACTCAATGGCCATGCGCATTTGTTTTGCTTTGGATGCCGTTTTCAGCGCATGAACTGGTCTATTGAAACCAGCCTCCACCTGGTGTGGTAATTGGCAGTGTGACTGCACGTGCACTGGTCAGCGTCATTTGTCGAGCATGTGTTTGAAGCTCACTATCCGATGAAAGCAAAACATTTTCAAAATCTAAAACACTTACCTGGATTTGATCCTACATATCCAACTTAGATACTGGTACGTTTATTAAGCATTTGTTGCTATATAGAAGAAAATGCTAAGTCAATGTTGTTGAGTTTAGTTTTATTTAACCACAAACATGTAATAAGGTAAACTGCATGGTTTCCACAAGCGGTGATCTTCAAGCCGAGAAAACAGTGTTATGTTAAATTAGTTCATACATATGCAACATATATTGTTGCAACAAATAGCTTAACCTGTTACTGCTGAAGTCCGTGATGTCAGATATATTTAACATGGGAACATTCATTTTGCATCCTTTCACTTCAGATATATTTAAAGTTAGAAATCTATAGTCAAAGTTGCTTCAAAACTGAAGTAAGATAAACTATAGCGATCAATCTCCTAATATATTTATATAAAAGAATTTACAGAAATGCAAAAGTATCAGAAATTATTCTGCATGCTTTCTTATCAAACAGCTGCAAAGTTGGCCATTTGTAAAAAGAAATTATTCAAAATTAAATTAGGGCAGGTTATAATAGAAGATATATGGCAAAAACCCAAACAGCTGATGCAATTTTATGCTGAACATGATCAAAACGATTTCAACATAGATTCCCTGCTGCCCTTCCGCATATTCACATTGATGCTCTGGTTTCCAGTAATTGGTTCCCTTGAGGACCACCAGGTGTGCCGTGATTCTATATACTTATTTAATGAAAATTAACCATATATATCAGACGGGATGGCCGAATGAGTTAGAGCTTCCGCCCCCCGTGTTGGTAGATCATGGGATCATGGGATCATGGGTTCGAAACCTGGTCGAGTCAAAACAATGACTTAAAAATTGATACTTGTCGCTTCCTAGCCAGGTGCTCAACATAAATATTAGGGTAGGGCAAGGAGCAGTGGAATCAGGAAGACCAATTGTTCGCGGTTGAAATTTCCCCTGCTTAAACAACTAAGTACCAACAACAATAAATATATACAGTATAACCCCATTAAACCAAACTTGAAGTGACCCTAGAAATTTGTTTGGATTAACCGATCATTGGTTTAACCAAGCTTTGGCTTCGACTTTGACTTGGCTTTGGCAAAAACGCTGGTCCATTATGAATGTAATATACAATGTATGTGGACAGTTTGATTATTGTTTTTTTATGTATATACAGTATAACCCCGTTAAACCAAGCTTGGTTAACCCAAATGATCGGTTAATCCAAACTTTTTTCGGTGGCCCGGCAAAATACTACCATTTATCATATCAAAAATCTCAGATGACCTTATAACCACATGAAAGTTTCGTTTAACCATACCGGAAGTGGCCTGGGGCCCGACAAGTTTGTTTGGATTAACCGATAATTTGGATTAACCGACTTTGGTTTAACCAACTTTTTTATATGATAAATGGTAGTGTTTTGCCGGGCCACCGAAAAAAGTTTGGATTAACCAATCGTTTGGTTTAACCGAGCTTGGTTTAACGGGGTTGTACTGTATATATATAATTACGTCAAATGGGTTTTAAAATAATAACATCTTTTTTTTCAATTAATTTTTCAATTGCTATAATTGCTATGTGGCTGCACCTGTTCAGCTCGATGGAGCCTTCTTGGGAACCTCACTTGGGCAGATGTATGTTCAGAACGTTGTATGCTGTAGTCAATAGACATATATTTGGCTACTTAAAAAAAAGAAACGTGTACGGCTACCGTAAAACAATCTTTATGAAAGCAAGCATGCAAGATAATCAATACAGTGTAAATTGGTTGTCATGGCATATATTTCAAGAATGCTTCATCAAAATAGATCTAAACTTTTAGACAAAATCTATTTTGTTATGGGGAATTAATTACCTTAGCCATTTATTGCCATCTATGCACATAGATATATGTTAAAACATAACTATATAACCTCGCTTTCATATTCACCATGCCATCTGAGATCTGAAATGCACTTTGCACCTGCAGTATTCAATTTATTGTCAAGTAAAGTGTTGGCAATATGTCGTGTAAATTGACGTAATATGGTTTGGGGCAGTTATGGGGCTGTCACACTACGACGTAACGACGTCAACGTAGGGAGAACGTGAAGAACGTTGAACTTCTCGGCGTAGTATGCAAATTTGGGCACAAGTTGAACGTGGATGCAGCGTAGTGGACGAGAGAGTAACGTCGGTAAAGCGTAGTGATACCGTCGTTCAACGAGAGAGGTCAACGTAATGACGCTGACGGAACGTTATGAACGTTATTCCATCATCAGAAGAACGTTACGTGACGTTAGCTACGTCATGAGACGTTGAACGTACGTTGAATGCACATTCTCCTGACGTTCTCCTGACGTTCTCCTGACGTTCTCCTGACGTTGTCCTGACGTTCCCATTACGCCCCATGGGCATTTGCACTTGGTTTAATGGGGTTCAACGTAGTGGAACGTAGTTGAACGTAGTGAGGAGCGTTGGAATAACGTCTGTTTAACGTCATTGACGTTCGCTGAACGTGAACAGAACGTACGGCGAACGTAAACCCTTACGTTCGACCTACGTCGAAACTTTTGAACATGTCCAAAACCTCGACGGAACTCGACGTAACACAACATAATGTGACGTAGCTCGACGTCACTCTAACGTCATTATGACGTCATCATAACGTAATCCAACGTACATCAACGTAATGACGAAATATCACCACGTTAGGCTCACGTTGGCTCATTACGTCGTAGTGTGACAGGGGTATTAGTTGCGCAACTGTACATTGGCTCTTTCGACATGCACTGCTGATAGAGTCTTGAAGATGGCTGAAGTGTGTTAATTTACCAATAACAGTGATTAAGAACATGTATCGCGGTATATATTGTCAAAGTATTGGACGATGCACGCAATTCCCTTAATTCTATTCCACTTCATCAATAATTGAAACCGTACCTATGCATAAATTATACGTGAGAATTTCCCTCAGTCCATGTTACAAATTACAAACTAGTGCATGCTGCATATTACAACTGATCCATGATACGTATTATGAACCCGGCGCATGCTGCATAGAACACGGTCAGTCATGAGACAATCCGTTCATCTTCAGGATCTGATACTATAACCGGTACAAGGCTTCACGACCTATACTCAGATACATTTGTTGAATTTTGTCACTGGTGAAATTAATTGAGTAGAATGCAAGGTCTGTGTTTGTTTCAACCATACAAATTCCACAATATAGATATAATGTCCACTGAATAAGGGTAACTGCCATCGTTCATGACATAATTAACCATTTCTCCTTAAGACTGCATTCCATATACACGTAATGCGTAATGCGTTATGCGTTATGCGTTATGCATTATGCGAATGCCAGCATTCCATATACGCGTAATGCGTATTGCGTTATGCGTTATGCAGTGAAGTATATAAAAAGTACAGTATAGACATGTATTATATAGATATAATAAAAATATAATATATATGTACTTATATATGCATGTATTATATCTATACTTATATGTACATACATATATGAACATACATATATGTACATATATATATGTACATATATATACACGTATAGACATGTATTATATATATACATATTAACATACGTACACATATTTATACATATATACACATATTTATACATAGATATAATAATATATGTACATTCCATGCTTGGATTTAACAGACAGTGTAGATACAGGGATAAAGACTGGGGGCTAGCCTTTGGTCATTTAGCTAGCCTTTGGTCGCGTAGTTACAGGGTTTAAAAGACTCTTTGCTGCCTAACTTCGGCTGTCCGTTATCATCAGTCGCCTCCTCCAACCTTATATCAATGGACAAATGCGACTGATGCTTTTCTATTCGCACCGCCTTTACGCATTACGCATTACGCACCGATCGCTACATGGAGCGATCGGGATAATGGATTTCTGACGCATTCGCATTCGCATTACGCATTACGCGTGTATGGAATGTAGCTCATAGGTTTCAAGGCATTTCGATTTTTTGTCGCATTCGCATTCGCATTCGCATTACGCATTACGCGTATGTGGAATGCGCCCTTTACTGCTTATAAAAGTTCGGTTTAAAGAGATCACTGACGCTAGACTTTCTTCCTTAGGTATGGGAACAATGCATATGTATTCACATATACACGGAAATAATACGTTTCTTTTACAGCCGACATTGAGCGAGTTAGCACGCGACTATCACATGACCTACTTTGGTAGCGGGTGACAATCGGTGTGATTGACATCCTTCATCCTGCGTCGTGAAGTGGCGGGAAACTGTGGGAAGTGATTAACGAGGGGACGGACGCTGCCGGAAGTTACCCGGCACCCTAACCCGAAGTGAGCGGGCATGGCAGTCAAGTACCAGGAGTAGGGGCTCACGGGATATCAGAGAGTCGACATGCGGGTAGGTGTACTGATGCAGTGAATTCAAAACATGCACAATGTGCTCTTTGGCATTATCGACAAACAAGACACTTTTTGCTTAAATACTATTTCGTCTGGTCTGTGTGTCGCACTGAGCTTGTGCGTGAGGGTGGGTGGGGGGTGGCAGGTGTGTGGGTGGCGTGTGGCGTGTGGGTGGATGGTGTGTATGTGTGTGGTGTGTGGGGGATGGCATGTGTGGGGGTGTTGTGTGGGTGGGTGACATCTGCGGGGGTGGCGTGTATGGGGGTGGTAGTGGGGGTGGCGTGTGTGGGGATGGGGCGTGTGGGGTGGTGGGGGTGTGAGTGGTGTGGGTGGGTGGTGTATGTAAGGGTAGTGGGTGTGTGAGTGGCGTGTGTGTGGGTTGTGTGTGTGGGGGGGGGGCGTCTGTGCGGGTAGCGTGTGTGAGGGTGGCGTGTGTGTGGGGTCTCATGTGGAGGGGTGGCGTGTTTGGGTGTGTGTAGGGCTGGTGTGCGGGGTGGGGTGGCGTGTGTGCGAGTGTGTGGGGGTGTGGTGTGTGGGGTGGTGTGTGTAGGGCTGGTGTATGTTAGGATGGCATGTGAGGGGGGTGTGTGGGGTTGTCGTGTGTGGGAGGGCGTGTGTGAGGGTGGAAGGTGTATTGGTGGGGTGTGTATGGGTGGTGTGTGTGGGTGGTGTGTGTGGGGTGGTGTGTGTGGGGGTGGGGGCGTGGGGGGGCGTGTGGGGGGGTGGTCTGTGTGGGGGTGGCGTGTTTGGGGGTGGCGTGTGTGAGGGTGGCGGGTGTGTTGGTGGGGGAGGGGGGGTGTTTGTGGCGTGTGGGGTGGGGTGTTGTGTCCTAGTGAAGTCTTGTGGTGCATGGTTCAGGTGTAGCAGGAAATCGCAATACCCTGTAAATCGCAAACCCCCACTTGTGATTTCCTAGGAAATCGCAAACCCCCATGCCATATATGGGCATGGGGGGTTTGCGATTTCCTAGGAAATCGCATATCCCCCCTGGAGATCGCAAACCCCCCATTCTGAGTGTTAGCCTTACCATGATCTGGTAAGGCTAACACTGGCACTGACACTCAGAATATCCCAACTTTCACTATTATCTCTGTTTTTAATACTTTCAGATAAAATTGCTCTTAGGTTAAATTAAATACCTCAGATCTTCCTCTTCAATCGCGCATTGAGATATTTTTAATCGATTCGATGAAAGTTTTTTTATTTATTTTACAAAAATAAATGCTCCCCATAGACATAGCATTGCCGCAGCACACATCACGGCGTATTTTACCCTACTGCTAATATCTCCGCCGTTACGGCGGTAGCCTTAATAACGCTTCGAATTTAGGGTTAATTTAATGAAATTTCACGATTTGAGTATGTAATTCTGTTAAATATGGTCGCATTGAATAGATTTGGCCCGAATCAGTCCCAAAACACAGGGGGTTTGCGATTTCCAGGGGGGGTTTGTGATTTCCTAGTAAATCGCAAACCCCAGGGTGTGCAATTTCCAGGGGTTTGCGATTTACTGCCACACCGGTGCGTAGACGAGCCGTTACTTGGCCGCGTGGTGACCCAGACGTTCACGTGGTCTACTTAGCCGCCTATACTTACTGTAGCTTAACCCGCCTCCTTAAATACATTAGAAAGAACTGGACCGCTTTTAACCAAGCGCTCCAGGCCACAAACAGTGTTTTAACTCTCTTGGAAAATATCGCAAGTGCCCTCTAACGGAAACAAGTGGCAGCACTCCACAAACACAATGACTCTCCCCAGGGCCTTTTCATGTTACAGCCCCCTCCCCCCGCACAGACACCTTCCGCTCTTACCACCGCGACACACACACACTCACTCATGACATACACAACCAGCTGGGTCTGCGCTTGTGTCACTGAGTGGGAAATCGGATTATGATGGTAATCAGGCCACGAGGGCCAGCCGCTATTGGATGTTGCCTCGGTCTAGATTTCGTCACTTTTGGATTAGCTATCCTGAGAGCAGGACATCATACGAGACGGAGCGCGGCGGGGGCCCAGCGCCCCGCCGCGAAGGCCGAGGGCTGGGCCATTTCACTGTGCTTGCACCGGCAGTGGACCGGGCAGCCCTATGGTAGAGCTGTCATTTTTTGTAGTTTACAATCTTGGCGTGCAGTTGTTTTAGGGTGGGTTCTATAGAACTTGTAGGGTGGGCCGTTGGCCCTCGTGGCCTTATTTTACCATAATAATCCCTATTCTGCTGCATGTTAATAGCAGAATATTATATTATGATGGTAATCAGGCCACGAGGCCAACCGCTACTTTGTATTGCTATTGTGCGCCGAGATTGTTTATTTAATTGTTATTGTGTGTAGAAATAAAGGTAAAGCTCCATTATTGTACCGGAGGTTAGGATGGCTTGGTGTTCACCGTGTGACCGGGTAAGTAAAGCACTATGTGCTGCTGCTGGTCGGCTCAGGCTTAGGCCTGCTAACCTCTGCTTTGCGTGGTCAGTTTACTGTACCGGAGGTTCGGACACATGCGGAGCCACCACTGTCCGAGTGCACAAGCTGCACAGGCAATGGGCCAGGCCTAGGGCCACTGGGCAACGTTGCATGCCCTACCATGCCTTTGTTAGGCTGAACACAGGTGATCCTAGCATTGTTCGCAGGACACCGGGGATGAAGGGGGGGGGGCACACCCCCTCACCCACCCCACACCCACCCTGCGCAGAGCGTTGAATGTGGGAGAGGGGCGGGTGAGAAGGTCACCCCAAGGTCAGCACCCAGAGACGCGTGCAACAGGTGGCAGAACTCTAAGATGACACCTTTACGGGTGAAATCGTGCTCTGGAAGTTAATTAGATTACGGGTCCCCAGCAATCAACGGAGCAATTAGTAAGCAGCTATACCGTCGCGCTAAGACGACAGCAGCTCACTTCACCATGGTCAAATTCACCCTCACCCACGGGGTCTACAGATTACTCACCCACAGGCGAGGCCACTAGCCTACTCACCAACTTCATTGAAGTGGCAGAGAGACAGAGGACTGTGTCACCTGCCGAGGCACACTACATGCCACTACCGCACGAGTCTGATACAGGCTTGGAGGCAGACATGGATACAAACCGCGGGGCGGAGACACCAAAACGGGATGAGTGGAGAGGGATGGGCAAGCAGGCACCGTCAGCGCAGACATTACTGACATCGGATTACGGATCCAGGAGGCTGGTACTAGCGGCCACATCACCAACTTACACACCACCACTGGTGGGAGGGCTCCACAGCGGGCTGAGGATGGTGGTGGCGGACCTGTCCAACACCTTCAGCCCGCCACCAGACCCAGCTTGCGGTGACCAGTCGAGAGGACTGGACTATGTACCGACACCAATCGCGGAACTGGAGCGATTGGAGGCCAGGAAACTGGAGCTACAAGCGGAAATAAATAACAGAAGAGCGGGCTATTCTATCAACTGGGCCCAAGGAGGATCGCAGGGGCCTTCACCACCGGCACTGGCCGAGAGGGGAACAGGGCCCATAACAACAACAACACACAGGTTGCAAAGACCGATGCCATCAGCATTCAGTCCACCCAGACAGAGCGGCCCAGCTCAGGTCAGAAGCGCACCATGGGACGCACACACGGACGCACCGCCGGCTATCCCGAGAGGGCCCCCACAGCTGCCATGACCTCAGGAGCTTGGGTCACCCAAGTAAGGGCGGCCACACCAGCACCGATAATAGCAGCCGTGGCAACGACACCGGTGTCGGTTAATACACCAACAGCATCAGGGATAAGTGACTCTTTCCTGGAACAATTTATCCCGGCAGAGAAATCGACACAAGACGCAATCTGCAGTCACCTCGCAGACAACACAGCAAAGCTGCTCAATGCCCTGTGGATTAACCCTATGACAAAGAGTGAGCCAGCCGAACTATACGCCAAACTACCGAGGCCGGTGAATGTTGACATGCTCCACAAAACCCGGATGAACCCGGAGATAGAACACACATTACATCAACGAGTGAAAGACAATGACCAGGCACTCACAGCAGCCCAATGGGGCGAACAGTTTGCGGCCAGGCCATTAGCACTAGCACTGGATAATGTGGAGAGAGGGAAACAACAGGACAAAACGGAACTGGTGGAGGCGCTAGTGGACACACTGAAAATATTGGCCAGGACCAGCTATGTGATACTGGGACTGAGACGCGATAAAGTGAGGCCCACACTGCAGCCACACATATAAACCCTGGCCAAGAAAGAAGGCAACAACGGATTCAAATACCTGTTAGGAGATGATCTCACAGCACAAGTAACAGCACTGGAGACTACCAACAAGACAGCCAGCACCATTGTCAGGAGCCATACGAACGGACAAGCGGGGAAGAACATGGAACGAAGACAGGGAAACTACAGAGGCGGCCAAGGGAGGGGCCGCCAGAAACAAAACACCGCCAGACAGCGCCAGGAGGACTCCAGGCACTACCACCCCAGGCAGAGCGGAGGAGGCCAAACCCGCCCGCAGAGGGGGGCGGGGCAGAGGGATGAACTCCTACAGAGGCCGCCAACCGAGACAGTAACCGAAGTAAGTAATACCTTCAAAGCAGGGGGTGTTACTAAACAAGCACGAGAGTGGGAGAACATAACAGACAACCTATGGGTGAGACAGATGGTGAGAGGGGTAAAAATTGAGTTAAACGGTGCACCACCACAAAATATAGAACCAGTCTCAGACACCAAAGGTGATGATGTAACACTGAAACGTAAAATAGATGAAATGCTAGAGTAAGGAGTAATAGAAAAAGCCACTAAATCTAACTGAATGTTTGTATCACATCTATTTCTGAGGCCGAAAAAAGACGGGCACTTCAGACCCATACTTAACTTGTCAAAACTTAATGAATGTGTAGTGTACAGACACTTCAAAATTGAACAGCTAGCAATGATCATGCAACGGAGGGGGCATGGCTGGCAAGTGTTGACATATCCCAGGCCTACCACAGCCTAGAAATCAGGCAGGCAGATAGGGACCTGCAACAGTTCAGGCATGGGGGAGAGAGATTCCGATTCAAAGTATTGCCAAACGGACTCAGTTCAGGGCCAAGAGTGTTTACCAAGGTAATGAAGGCAGTAATGAGCCACCTACGTACGGAATACAACATACTCCTATGCTTCTACATAGACGATACCATTATCATAGACAACACGCAGGCAGAAGTTAGACGAGCGGTGGAAGTAACTTTGGAAACCTTAACAAAACTGGGGTTTACAGTGAATAGAAAAAAGTTCGTACTGCATCCGACTAGGGAGCTGCTTTTCCTAGGCTTCCACATAAACACCAACCTAATGAGAATAGACATCCCGAGGAATAAGTGTGAAGAGCTGAAAACCTTCGCAAACAAGGTACTGGGGGACACCAATCTCAAAATAAAAACATTAGCAGCACTGGTAGGAAAGCTAGTAGCCCCAGACCCGGGCAACAAGTGGGCGAGAATAAAGTCAAAATCCATGTTCAGGGCCTTAAACTGGAACCTGAGGGAGACACAGGGGGACTACAACAAACCATGCACACTCACAAGGAGGGTGAAAGACAGCATACAGTTCTGGATAGAGAATATGGGACAGGCAATGAGAAACTACAAACCTAAGACAGTGGACGTGGGCGTGTACACAGACACATCGTCACACGGCTGGGGCTATTACAGCCAGACCCACCAGGTACACTAGAGAGAACAGTGGGACGAGACAGTTAGCGACACGACACACATAAACATATTAGAACTGAGAGCAGTGAGGCGCATGCTAGAACACCTGGGGAGAGAGCTGATAGGGAAGCATGTGCAGGTATACACAGACAACACCACAGCAGTAGCCTGCATAAGCAAAGGGGGATTGGCGAGATCAAAACCGTACCAGTTAGAAACGGTGGCCATATGAGCAATAACCGAAGCCAATCAGATCACTATATCAGTCAGGTTCTGCCCAGGGGTAGACAATGTGGAAGCAGACTGGGCTTCCAGGGCATTCATGGATGCAGGGGAGTGGTCCCTAGAAGGAAGCTAGCTGGTGATATATTCAGAGAGCTAGGTAAACCCACAATAGACATGTTCGCAACACGAGATAATCACAAACTAGAACAATATATATCACGAGACTATGATAGACAGGCAAGAGGGACAGACGCACTGTCAATGAACTGGGAAGGCATTAACGGATATTTCTTTCCACCTTTCAGCTGCCTATCGAGAGTGCTGAACAAGGTGCTGACCGATCCGCCAACGGGCATCCTAATCACACCAGAATGGCCCACTCAGCCGTGGTACCCGTTACTGCGCAGACTCAGAGGCTTCCAGATAGGCAGGACGATACCGATGGAACATGGCACACTGACGCTGGTGGGGAACAAGGAGAACTGAGGTATTCAACTAAACTCAAATCTAATGACCCGTGCAAAAAAAACCTGATACTGAACTTCAAGGAGTTCAACGTGAGGGAACTATGTGTATACAGCCACCTAAAAACATATATGGAGAGTGAAGAACTGAAAGCTGATTGACTGGTTGATTGGTGGTTGCATTGCGCCATGTCAGCAGCGTAGGCCATATTCATGGCGAGGAATATTTGTTTTTTGTTCAAACCATTGCTTTTACATGTAAAAGCAGACAATCAATTATGTGCCAATAGACACTCATTAAATTAGAAAGCTCACAATCATATATTTGTGGTCAAGGGAAACAAATTCCCATAGAGAAAGAAAAGTTTTATTAATAATTGATATAATCTATTTAGTCAACTATATGAGGTGATACAGTCCAGCTGCCCTCAAAAAGGCTAAAATGTTTTCCTGTTTTACCTTAGTAAAAAGGTCATGCATACTGTTTGTGGTGTAGAACTGTTGGCGCAGGGCCAAAAAATCAATGCAACTTAGTCAAATGTGTTTGAGTGTCAGCAGGGACTAACACCCAATACATTCAGGGGGAGGTTCCCCCTGGAGCAGAAAAGCATGTGTAAGCCACGAGTGGCTAATACGGCAGCGGCTAAGGACCACTTGGACCCGCCGACCTCCCGCATGAGTCTGGTGGTTTTCCCACAGATGGTTCAATTTCTTTAAGTTTATTAATGTTTTCATCCCACTCATGTTGCCATTTGGATTTTATGTGTGTGGCTATTAGTGGTTTCAGATCAGAGTGAGGGATCAGACACGGTTCAAGATCACAGTTCAGGGCCTTCTTTGCAGCCCGATCAGCTCGTTCATTTCCTTGTATGCCGGCATGGCCAGGAACCCAGCACAGGTGGATGTCATACCCATCCGTTGTCAGTTGGTTCATTTTATAAATGAGTGTTGCTAGAATAGGGTGATTCGTTTTCAGTCCAGCAACAGCCAGGAGGCAAGAGAACGAATCACTGTATATAACATAGTTAGTGTGGTTGGATACCTCGATACACTCCAACGCGAGAAGGAGTGCTCTGGCTTCTGCAGTGAAAATTGAGCTCTGATCGGGCAAGCATACGCCAACTTTTTCCCATCGACAGACTGCCGCAGCAGCTACCCGGCTTTGGTCTTTCGAACCATCAGTGTATATGGAGAGGTGGTCTGCAAACTGGCCTTGAATCTCTGCATGCAGTCCTTGGTACTCGAGTGAATGTGTCCCAGACTTCCTCAGTTCTGTGAGTCAGAGGATAACCGATGGCTTCCTCAATGACCACGGGGGATGGTCTGGGACTTTGGCATCCTCCAACACGTCCAAATCCACGCCCAAGGCCTCCAAATGAAGTTTCATTTGGAGCCTCAGTGGCCGGATGTGATTCGGCCTGGCTTCATATCTGGATTCGTCATGTTGCTCGAATAGACAATTGTGTGCAGGATTCAATGCATTAGTTTTTATCTTGACTACATATTGCATGGCCAGTTTGATTCACCTGTTGTTAAGTGATGGTTCATTGACTTGACGTAGAGGCTCTGAACCGGTGAGGTGCGGAAGGCCCCAAGGGCCAGGCACAGTCCCTGGTGGTGGATCGTGTCTAGCAGCCCAACATATGATTTCCTTGCGGAGTCGTATACTATGCTGCCGTAATCCACTCATGACCGAACCAAGGTTCTGTACATGGAGAGCAGAACATCTCTGTCCGCTCCCCACTCTGAGCTGGACAGCACCCTCAGAATATCTAGCGCTTTCAGGCATCTTGTTTTCAGGTACTTTATATGTGGCACGAAAGACAGTTTAGCGTCGAGAATGAGGCCCAGAAATTTGGTTTTCTCAACGACTTTAATGGGATCCCTATCCAGGGTCAGCACCGGTTCCGCATGCATTCTACGCAGCAGGCAGAAGTGGATGCAGACTGTTTTGGTCTTGGAAAATTTGAAACCGTTCAGAACTGACCATCGATGGATCCCATTTATGCTTGGTTGTAGCTGTCTCTCTATGACATTCATGTTAGCACCGCTGTAATATATAAAACAAAGTCATCCATGAAAAGACTACAGGAGACCCCCTGCTTTACAGCAGCAGCAATACCATTGACCTTGACCCCGAAAAGGGTCATGGCCAGTATGCTGACTTGAGGTACTCCAGGCAGCATACTGGCCATGACTGAAAGCAGCGTACCCGACAGTATTCGCAACCACCAGGCCGCCACATGTGAAGGCGTCACAGGATACCCTGACACGGTATGTGAAAGCCACCCTTACCAAGGCAGGAGTAAACATGCAGAACTTCACGCCCTACTCCTGCAGACACGCCATGACAAGCGCAGCGGTACGGCGACAGGTCCATTAGCCACCGTGCTACAGGCGGCTGGCTGGTCGGGGGATGGAACTTTCCGATGGTTTTATAACCGGCCTATCAGCACCAAACATGCAGTGACGAACCTAATACCAAGCATCTGGGGCTAAAACGATGACTGAACATTATGAACTCACAGCATGCGAGAGCTGAGTTAGATAATTACATATCCGAGTAATCTAAGCACAACGAGCCGAAAGGGCCACTGTAAACATGTCGCATGTAAACACGGCTTGAGAGTCACTTACAAAATGAAATAAAAAGCATTAAGCACAAAAAAACTGGTCGTTGGTTAGACTTAATGAAGCACAAACAAAATTAAACAAATCGAGGAAAGCAGTCACAACACAAAGGAGTGGCTGGCCCTCGTGGCCTGATTACCATCATAATATATAATTCTGCTAATTTATGCAGCAGAATAAGATTATTATGGTAAGAAAGAGGCCACAAGGGCCAGCGGCCCACCCTCATACTAATAAACCACCCGCACAATCGCTTCCCACAATTTGTAACTACAAATAATGACGAGAGCTAGACCGAGGCAACATCCAATAGCCGCTGGGACCTCGTGGCCTCTTTCTTACCATAATAATCCTTATTCTGCTGCATAAATTAGCAGAATTATATAGCATGGTGCAGGCGGCCTGATTTCACAGTGGGCAGCACTATAAAGTCGTCATGACTGCTCACTGATAAAAGTCGGTACCCATCCTAATTATATGACCTTAGATGTTACTAGGACGTAAAACTCCAATAGACAAACAAAACCTGTGCCAAACCACCAACACTCTTGAAAGCATGCCATGTGATCCTGGTCACCATATCCTGTTTTCCTCAAAACGCGTTCCATTGAGTACACAATACAAACTTCCTTGGGCGGATTGGGGAGGGTACGATGGTAGTGGACATGTGCATTGTTGAGGAGCTTAGAAACGCAGCGATATGGGTTCTGATCTCTTGGTAGGCAGGAACAACATTTGGATCGGTATGTCATGGCGAGACTTTTCGTCCAGCGAAAAAAAAGTTTGTTTTATTTAACAATGCCTCTAGAGCACATTGATTTTTTATCACTGGCTATTGGACATCAAATACATGGTCATTCTGACATATTTCTTTGGGGGAAACCTCCTGCTGCCTCACAGGCTACTCTTTCCGATAAGCAGTAAGGGGTATTTTATATGCACTTTCCCACAGACAGGGCAGCACATGCCACAGCCTTTGATGAACCAGTTGTGGACCACTGGTTGGAATGGAAAATAGCCCAAACTACAAATGTGTCCACTGAGCAGGATCGATCGGATGACCCACACCTTCACAGGTGGACACTCTACCGCCTGAGCTACGTCCCGCTCCCCTTCCGTCCAGCAAAAGAATCATGGTTCGGTCACCAGCATGATGCATGGATAGGATATCTAAATTTAAAGTATATTAATAATAATTTAACCGTGCTGATGTACAGCTTGGGATTCTACTATTCGTTAACAAACTTATATATGGAAGCTTGTTTGTTGGGGTTTTACAGTCTAGCAACATCTAAGGTAATATCATGATGAGTACCAACTTGTGACAGTACACACTCATGGCGACTTTATGGTGCTGCCCAGGTAGG
The DNA here is from genome assembly GCA_030323885.1 of Branchipolynoe longqiensis. Taxonomy (NCBI): domain Eukaryota; kingdom Metazoa; phylum Annelida; class Polychaeta; order Phyllodocida; family Polynoidae; genus Branchipolynoe; species Branchipolynoe longqiensis. The sequence goes on along the minus strand of CM059192.1, from coordinate 62,481,765 downwards.
ACACCAGGCCACTAGCACCATGACCCGATTTTCCACTCATTTACATTATCTCGATATGAGCTAACCAGTCCTTGCCCTATCCTAGTAATGTCGAGCGCTAGGCTAAGTATCAACAGGTATCAATTTTGTAAGTCATTGATTAGACTCGGCCGGCTTCAAACTTCCAACCTTTTGCACGGGCCACCGCGTCCGGTCATACATGGAAGTAACACAAGACTCTTGAACCGATATAAAAGCCCAGACGACACACTGCTCACAGCTGCTGCTGATTATTAACGATCTGCTTCGGTAGATAGATACACGGCACGTTGTTTAGGGAGCACCCCTATTGTATTAGGAGGTGGGGGAGAGGAGGCTGGTGGGGGGGGGGGGGGGGGGGACACGGGGCGCGTAGAGAACATGCACACATGCAGCTTACAATGTGACAGATGAACGGCGCTGAATTATTGACGAGGCCTTTTCTGGGAGCATGTCAAACCGTGCTCACTTCAAAGGTTACACACGTGTTACACCCTCTACATGTGTCACACGCTCTACACGTGTTACACGCTCTACTCGCTCTACATGCTCTACACATGTTAATGCTCTACATGAGTTACATGCTCCATATGCTCTACACACTGTACATGTGTTACACGCTCTACATGTGGTACACACGCTACACATGTTACACACTCTACATGTGTTACACACTCTACATGCTCTACACATGTTAATGCTCTACAGTGGTACATGCTCCACATGCTCTACACACTCTACATGCTCTACACGTGTTACATGTGTTACACAATCTACACGTGTTAATGCTCTACATGTGGCACATGCTCAACATGCTATACATGCTATACACATGTTACACATGTTACATGCTCTACACATGTTACATGCTCTACATGTGTTAATCCTCTACACATGTTACATGCTCCACACACTCTACATGCTCTACACATGTTACATGTGTTACACTCTCTACACGTGGAATATGCTCTATGCATGTTAATGCTCTAAATGTGCTACACAATATACATGCTCTACACATGTTACATGCTATACATGTGTTACACGCTCTACAAGTGTTACATGCTGTACACATGTAACATGATCTACATGCTCTAGATGTGTTAATGCTCTACATGTTTTACATGTGCTACATGCTCTACATGTAGTAAACATGCTACACATTCTACACATACTATATGCTCTACATGTGTTAATGCTCTACACATGTTACATGCTGCACATGCTCTACATGCTCTACCCATGTCAGATGTGTAACACGCTCTACACATGTAATATGCTCTACAAATGTTAATGTTCTACATGTGATACACGCTCTACATGCTCTATACATGTAACACACTCTACACATGTTATATGCTCTACACGTGTTACATGCTCTACAAGTGGTACATGCTCTACAAATGTTACAAGCTCTACATTCTCTACATGTGTTTATGCTCTACATGTGTTACATGTTCTACACACTCTAATGCTCTACACATGTTACACACTCTATGTGTCTTACATACTCTATGTGTGTTACATGTTTTAATGCTCTACACATTTTACATGTGTTACACACTCTAGATGTGCTACAGGTGTTACATGATCTACATGTATTATATGCTCTACATGCTCTACACACTCTACATGCTCTATATGTGTTAGATACTCTATGCATGTTACATGCTCTACATGTGTTACACGCTCTACACACTCTACATGTGTTAGTGCTCTACATATGTTACACACTCTACATGATCTACATGTGTTAATGCTCTCCACATGTTACAAGCTCCACATGCTCTACATGCTCTACACATGTTAGATGTGTTACATGCTCTACACATGTAACATGCTCTACAAATGTTAATGCTCTACATGTGATACACACTCTACACATGTTACATGCTCTACACATGTTACATGCTCTACAAGTGTTACATGCTCTACACATGTTCCAAGCTCTACATGCTCTACATGTGTTACATATTCTACACACTCTAATTCTCTACACATGTTACATGCTCTATGTGTGTTACATGCTCTACATGTGTTACATGTGTTAATGCTCTACACATTTTACATGTGTTACATGCTCTACATGTGATACATGTGGTACATGCTCTACACATGTCACATGCTCTATGCACATTATATGGTCTACATGTGTTACACACTCTACCCTATCTACACATGCGAGTGCTCTGCATGTCTTACACACTCTACATGATCTACATGTGTTAATGCTCTACATGTCTTACATGCTCTACATGTTCTACACATGTTGATGCATTAACACTCTACAAATATTATACACTCTAGATGTGCTACACACTCTAGCACTCTACATATGTTACATGCTCTAAACGGGTTATGTCCTCTACACATGTTACATGCTCTACATGTGTTACACACCCTACATGCTCTACACATATTACATGCATTAACACTCTACATGTGTTCCACACTATACATGTGTTATACACTCTAACACTCTACATGTGTTACATGCTGTATACATGTTAATGCTCTACACATGTTACACACTCTACACATGTTACACACTCTACACGTGTTACACACCCTACACATGTTAATACTCTACACATGTTACAAACTCTACATGCTGTAACATGTTAATGCTGTACATGTGTTACACACTCTACATGCTCTACACGCTCTTTACGCTCTACACATGTTACATGCATTACACACTCTACAAGTGTTACATGATCTACACGTGTTACCCACTCTAGCACTCTACATGTGTTACATGCTCTACACAAGTTACATGCTCTACATGTGTTAAGCATTCTAGACATGTTACATGCTCTACACATGTTACATGCTATACATGTGTTACATGCTCTAAAACACTGTACACATTTTACATGCTCTACATGCTCTACATGCTCTACACATGTTGCACACATTACATGCTCTACACATGTTAATGCTCTACACGTATTAACACTCTACATGTGTTACATGCTATAACACTCTACATGTGTTACACACTCTACACATTTGCACACTCTACACTTGTTACACACTATACATGTGTTACACACTCTACATGTGTTACACACTCTACACTTGTTGCACACTCTACACTTGTTACACACTATACATGCATTACACACTCTACATGTGTCACACACTCTACATTTGTTACACACTCTAGCACTGTTCACGTGTTACACACTCTACATGTGTTACACATTGTACATGTGTTACATGCCCTACATGTGTTACACGCTCTAATGCTCTACACATTTTACACATTGTACATGTGTTACATGCTCTACATGTGTCACACACTCTACACATGCATAACATCTTACTGTGTAGAGCATGTATAACCTGCAGCTGCGGTGCTCTGCATGTGTCACACACTCTACACATGTTACACGCTTTAACGTGTTACACACCCTAATGGCCCTGTCACACTACGACGTTTATCACCGGCGACCCGTCAGCGTTGAACATAAAATTAAAGCGTCGAGAAAGGTTTAACTTTTAGGGGAAATATGGGGAAATTGGACGTTGGCGCAGCGTGTCAGTGGCGTGTTATTAGCGCGGCCAACGTTGTGGTAACGTATATCGGCGCCTTCTCTCTGTGTCTCTGTCTGTGTCTCTGTCTCTGTCTCTGTCTGTGTCTCTGTGTCTGTCTCTGTATGTGTCTCTGTCTGTGTCTCTGTTTCTGTGTCTCTATCTGTGTCTCTGTCTGTGTCTCTGTATGCGTCTCTGTATGTGTCTCTGTCTCTGTCTCTGTCCGTGTCTCTGTGTCTGTCTATGTCTGTGTCTCTGTCTGTGTCTCTGTCTGTGTCTGTGTCTCTGTATGTGTCTCTGTCTGTGTATCTGCCTGTGTCTCTGTCTGTGTCTCTGTGTATGTGTCTCTGTCTGTGTCTGGGTGCATGTGACTCTGTGTATGTGTCTCTGTATGTGTCTCTGTCTGTGTCTCTGTGTCTGTCTCTGTATGTGTCTCTGTCTGTGTCTCTGTCTGTGTCTCTGTCTGAATCTCTGTGTCTGTCTCTGTATGTGTATCTGTATGTGTCTCTGTCTGTGTCTCTGTCTCTGTCTCTGTCTGTGTCTCTGTCTGTGTCTCCGTCTGTCTGTGTCTGTGTCTCTATCTCTGAGACACAGAGACACACACAGACACACACAGACACACACAGAGACACATAGACACACACAGATACACAGAGACACACACATACACAGAGACACACACAGAGACACAAATACACACACAGACACAGACACACAGAGACACAGACACAGACACACATAGACACACACACAGACACAGATACACACACATACACAGACACACAGAGACACAGATACATACACACAGACACAGAGACACACCAACAGACACAGAGACACAGAGACACACACATAGACACATACATAGACACATACACATACACAGACACAGACAAAGAAACAGACAGAGACACATACAGAGACACAGACAGAGACACAGAGACAGAGACACAGACAGAGACATAGACAGAGACACAGACAGAGACACAGACACAGAGACACAGACAGACACAGACAGAGACACATACAGAGACAGACACATAGTCACAGACACAGACACAGACAGAGACACAGACAGAGACACAGACAGAGACACAGACAGAGACAGAGACACATACAGAGACAGACACAGAGACACAGACAGAGACACAGACATAGAGACACACACAGAGACACAGACACACACACACAGACACAGAGACACACACACAGACACACACACAGCAACGTGCGAGCAATGTCCCTCCAACGTGCTTATAACGTGTGTCGACGTCTGCCTAACGTCATTGTCACGTCATCCCGACGTAATAGCTTGACGTCGAGATACGTTGAAAGTTTTGAACATGTTCAAAACCTTGACGCGCGCCGACGTAACACAACGTAACATGACGTAGCTCGATGTCAGTCTAACGTCATTATGACGTCATAATAACGTAACCCAACGTACGACAACGTAATGAACAAATGTGATCACGTCAGGCTTACGTTAGCTCGTTACGTCGTAGTGTGACAGGGGTATAACGTGTTACACATGTTAAGGCCCTGTCACACTACGACGTTTCTCACCAACGCGCTTCGACTCGTGCCGACGGGTTGGGTTTTTGTTCAAAACATCGGTACACGTCCGGTACGTTACCGGCGCATTACCGGCGCGTTACCAGCGCGTCGGTACATAGCAACGTGTGAATGGACACGTCGGCGCGCGTCGAGCTGCATCAAGGTTTTGTGCTTGCACAAAACTTTCGACGGGCCGCAATACGCGGCAGCATGTTGGCGGGCGCGTTACGGACGCGTCAGCAACACATTGACACACGTTGGCGGCGCGCCGGCAGAACTCTGGCAGACCGTTGATCAACGTCAGTTAACGTTGGCTTTTTTTCCCCCAAAATGCGACCATTCCGTCGGCGCGTCCGTAAGGTCCCATCGACGGGTAGTGGGCGCGCTATTAGCGTTGCTCCAGCGTATCTTGGCGCATTGGACCTGTTGCCGGCGTGCCTGGACGCGTTGGCAGCGTGGTGTGGAAGCGCTGCGGGCACGTCCTAACATGTTGCTGGCGGGTATGTACGCGTTGACACGGTACTAACGCGACACCAACGCGCCGTCAACGCGCCGACAGCGCGCCGACAGCGCGCCGACAACACGCCGATGGCACGCTGGGAACCCGCTGGTGGGACGTTGACATGTTGTTCTGCCGCGCGTCGAAACGCGTTGGCCATGTGCTTATAGCACGCTACTAACACGCTGCGCCACGTCAAACTTTCTCCCAAAGCGCTGAAGAGTTGGACGCGTGGCGACGGGTTGCAAATATTTTGCGCGTTGCCGGCGCGCCGGCGGAAACGTTGTAGTGTGACAGGGCCTTTACACGCGCTATACTGATGAGCACCTGGCACCACTAGGTGTCGTGCGGACGAACGCCCGCGTGGCTTGGCACCGCGACCAGGTCGTCTGCCCCCCACTGCAACTGGCATTTCGATACCGGCACACGCCACTACTTACCCAAGTCGTGCAGCGGGGCACACAACACAACAAGGAGAAATCAGCGTCCAAAGATGACAGCACCATAGAGACAGGCTTTAAATGCCACGTCCACGGGTGTCAAAAGTGAGGAATTCGGGCACAGGTCCGCTGAACTTCAACCTTGTATATTGGATACACATATTAGGTTGATAATAATCTACTTTACATTGGCGTGAAGCAACTTACACTTTAAAGGGTTAAATTTGGAGATATTTGAAGTGAAAAACATGCTAAATATATGTTTGTGTGCACACCAAAGTGCTGGACATAGGCTTTGTTTACCTATTTTTGAGTGTAGCAGTCTAGCACAAGATCATCAAACTATACTAAGATTGGTATCAATGGAAAGGTAATCAAATTGTCTATCTATCCATACCAAATCTTATTAGGTTTTGAATAATTCAGTAAATGAGTTTTAAATTTTCAAAATAATTTAAATTGCAGAATTTGACCTTTTTGACCTAAGGGAAACCATATATGGACTTTCTATGATGTAGTGCAAGGAAGCGCGAGCCCATTAAAGATACCCTGTTTTCACAGTCGTTTTGATTTACACCAGTAATGAAGGAATATTTACTAAATATACTCATCATATAATGGACTTTACTTAAATACAAACTTACTAGATATTCAATCTAACAAGAAAATCGGGTAGAACATATGTTGATCTTCTCGGTTATGCAATTTCATCAAAATCAAATGTATACAGAAATAGTTACAAGCATCTGAATACTGATGAAAAAAGCACAGTTCCTGGCCATTTTTTTGGCGCTGCCAGCACCTACTACTAGAATCAATGTTTAATGAAAGCACCAGTGTGCGCGCGTGATCAAATCTGGCTAAGTGTTTTAGTTTTTAATATTATACTTTCATTTTCATCGGATTATATTTTTGTATTCTTCTCTCGCGAATGACTTTGGTCTTTTTCACAATTTGTATTTAATGCGGATTACGTTAACAGGTACACTTGTGATGGAATACTAGTGTAGCCTTGATATGTCTGTGGCTTATCGGTTATAAATCAAGGTGCGGTGCGGATCAGGTTCTTGGGGCTGGTGGCTTCTGGAGGCTGCTGGGAGCTGAGTGCTGCTTGGTGCTGAGTGCTGCTTGGTGCTGAGTGCTGCTTGGTGCTGAGTGCTGCTTTGTTCTGAGTGTGGCTGGGTCCTCAGTGCTGCTGAGTGCTGAGTGCTGAGTGCTGCTGAATGCTGAGTGTTGTTGGGTGCTGAGTGCTGCTGAGTGCTGCTGGGTGTGGAGTGCTGCTGAGTGGTGCTGGGTGCTGAGTGCTGTTGAGTGCTGCTGGGTGCTGAGTGCTGCTGGGTGCTGGGTGCTGAGTGCTGTTGAGTGCTGCTGGGTGCTGAGTGGTGCTGGGTGCTGAGTGCTGCTGGGTGCTGAGTGGTGCTGGGTGCTGCTTGGTGCTAAGTGCTGCTGGGTGCTGAGTGCTGCTGAGTGGTGCTGGGTGCTGAGTGGTGCTGAGTGCTGCTGGGTGCTGAGTGCTGCTGGGTGCTGAGTGCTGTTGGGTGCTGAATGCTGCTGGGTGTTGAGTGCTGATGGGTGTTGAGTGCTGAGTGCTACTGAGTGCTGAGTGCTGGGTCGTGGATGGCGCTGATCGGTGACAGTAAATGTGCGTACGACATTCCGAAATGCGCCCAAACCAAACTGATTAACTTTGTTATTGGATACAAGCCTGGGGCAAGCACCAGTCGGCCGTCAGCTGCGACATAGGCCAGTGCTGCTTTGACCGCTGCACGCTGCGTCAGCGTGCAGAGCAGGAGGACGAGGTTGGGGAGTCTGCAGATGTGTCCTGGCAACCACCATATCACGGTTGTGCTGCCCCTAGCCCCGCGACTAGAATGTGGGAAACATGATCTACACAGGTGTATAGCGCAGTGTAGACTGATGTTATTAGTATTGCCATGGTCTCAATCAATCAATCAATAGTTCCATCCTCTAGTCGAGGGTTGGATGCAATGGTTCTCCACTTGTCCCGATGTTGTGCTGTTCTGATAGACTGTGAATAATTCAAGCCTGTCCACTGTGAAATATTTGTAAACCATGATGTTCTTGGTCTCCCTCTCCCTCTGCTGCCATTCACCTTCCCTTCCAACAATGTACGGTATATTGAACTCTGACGAATGATGTGGCCAAAATAAATAAGTTTCTTTGTCTGTATAGTGGCAAACAAGCTTTTCTTATTTTTAATTTTTCTGAGAACTTCTTTGTTGGTGATCTTCTTTGTCCATGATATTTTCATCATCCTTCGATAAGTCCACATCTCAAATGCTGCTAAACGTTTGTACATTTTCTTAGAGATTGTCCATGTCTCTGCCCCATACATTAGAGTAGACCACACATAACACTGAAGAATACGCTTCCTTGTTTGTATTAATATCTTACTTGATGTTAACACTCTATACATTTTGGAGAATGTTGTTCGGGCTATTGTTATCCTTCTTTTAATTTCTTCCTCACATCTCCCATCATTTGTAATCTTTTGTCCGAGATATATGAATTCGGATACTTGTTCTATGTTTGTGCCATCTATGGTTATATTGACATTTGGCTTATCTGTCTTTTTACTTATAACCATTGTTTTGGTCTTCCTGGCATTCATCTTCATGTTGAATAGTATTCCCGCTTTATTGATTCTATTCACTATATCTTGTAGGTTTTTCTCACTGTCTGCTAGTATTACACTGTCATCGGCATATCTAAGATTGTTGACGTTCATGCCACCTATTGTCACTCCCTTGCAATCTTCAATGTGTCTGAAAATCATCTCTGTGTATAGGTTAAATAGACATGGTGACAATACACACCCCTGTCGAACTCCTCGTTTAATCATAACTTCATCCGATAGGCCCTGCTCCATTTTTATAAATGCACGTTGTGTCCAGTATAAGTTCACAATTAGTTTAATGTCTTTGCCATTGACACCAATATCTTGTAAACATTTGATTAACAGTTCATGATTGACTCGGTCGAAGGCCTTCTCATAGTCAATAAAGCAGGCATAAACATCCTGGTTCACTTCACAATATCACCTTTGTACCAATTTCACCAAATTCACCTGTGTAGCCATGGTCTACACAGGTGAATAGTGTGGTGTAGACTGATGTGATAAGTATGTGCCATGGTGTACACCGGTGAATAGCACTTTGCCAACTGATGTGATAAGTATGTGCCATGTTCTATACAGTTGAATAGCACTGTGCAGACTGATGTGATAAGAATGTGCCATGGTCCTCACAGGTGTATACCATGGTGTAGACTGATATAATAAGTATATGCCATGGTATACACAGGTGAATAGCACTGTGCTGACTGATGTGATAAGTATGTGCCATGATCTACACAGGTGAATAGCATTGTGTAGACTGATGTGATAAGTATGTGCCATGGTCTACACAGGTGAATAGCATGGTGTAGACTGATGTGATAAGTATGTGCCATGGTCTACACAGGTGAATAGCACTGTGCTGACTGATGTGATAATTATGTGGCATGGTATACACAGGTGAATAGCACTGTGCTGACTGATGTGATAAGTATGTGCCATGGTCTACACAGGTGAATAGCACTGTGCTGACTGATGTGATAAGTATGTGCCATGATCTACACAGGTGAATAGCATTGTGTAGACTGATATATTTTAATGGCATTGTTGTGACTGTATATGTTCTGGACAAATCAAACAATCGATATATTTTAATGCCATTATTATTCTGGACAAATCAATTTATATATTTTAATGACATAATTTGCAATGATGTGGATTCATTTGTTGTTGTTGACCTCATTATGGAAAAATCCATTTGTATTCATTTTACTTGATTTATTTGTTGTTACTTGTTGTAGTTATTTTTGTTGTTGACCTCATTGTGAAAAAATCTATTTGCATTCATTTTACTTATGTTGTTTTATGATTTTGTCTTGCAGGTGTTGGCTGCCATAGACAGTGCGCAGGGGAATCTCAAGGCTGCAGAAACTGTCTGAGCTGACCTGTGAATTGGGGTGGAGGAGGGTCAAGGAACACCTCCCGCTGCAGTCCGAGGCAAAGGAAAGGGGAAGCGCACAACCCCGGACGATGACGCTCTGCTGGCAACCCTCCAGAAGTGCTTCAACGAGTCTGGGGAGCACCGGACCTTACTGAGCGCACGGCCTTCGCAAACTATGTGTGGGAATCGCTCATGATGATGTGTCGGCCGAAATTCAAGAAGGCGCGGTCAGATAAAAATCGCATACTTTCTCAGGTAATGAAGGATGACGGTGATGACGATGAGGTTCTAGGCCCTTCCAGGGTGTGCCCCACCATGCCCATGCCTGTGCGCCCCTGAGTGTGGCATCCTGGCAATCATCGTCGTTGCATGCTTCCTCTTGTCCTTCACCAAGCGAGGGGTACCAGCCGCACACCCACCAGTGGAGGCACCAGCCACCACTGGGATTGACATGGGCGTCACAAACTGGACAGAAATATATGATGCAGCCACTAGAGCCTGTGGCATAGCCAATGCACCATCACCCTGTGCAGCCTCAACCTCAGCCGATGCACCATCACCCTGTGCTGCCTCAACCTCAGCCGCATGCTATGTTCATGCAGCACAGCATGCCTCCTCCTCCACCTGTTAGGAGTCCCTCTCTGTGACATGGGCTTCAGCGGCTGCCATATTAAACCAGTCAACTCCAACTCCAACTATAGCCTCAGCTACTCCGACAATCGTGGATGGCCTCTTGAACATTTCAGGACTATCTGGCATATCTGGTGTCTCAAATCTGAACATTGAGGCACAAGAGCTATTTCCTTCAGCTTCAGGTTCACCATCAAAGCCCACCGAAGAGAACTGACTGTGTTATGTTATGCCCGTATAAATATGTTCTTATTATGTTCTTATTATGTTATGTTGTGCCTGTGTAAATATGTTCTTATTATGTTCTTATTATGTTATGTTGCACCCGTATAAATATGTTCTATTTATGTTCTTATTATGTTGTGACTGTATATATGTTCTTATTATGTTCTTATTCTGTTGTGACTGTATATGTTCTTATGTTATGTTGTGCCTGTTATGTTGTGCCTGTGTAAATATGTTCTTGTTATGTTTTTATTATGTTATGTTGCGCCTGTATAAATATGTTCTATTTATGTTCTTATTACGTTGTGACTGTATATATGTTCTTATTATGTCCTTATTCTGTTGTGACTGTATATGTTCTTGTTATGTTATGTTGTGCCTGTTATGTTGTGCCTGTATAAATATGTTCTTATTATGTTCTTATTATGTTGTGACTGTATTTATAGCAATAGACATATAGACATATCATAACAGTAGACATATCACATAAAGACAGTTAAAAAAAGTGCTTTACATTTTTTTTTACATTTAGATTTAGATCATACTGTCTTGCCAGGCAAGTGAACCGGCTGAAGAGCTGGCCCAGTCCTTCAGGAGATTCCGCTGCTCCTTTCCTGCCTTGGAGGCAATGTTGGGGCTAGGTAGAGTGTCTAGGTCTGTCAGGTTTTGGCCCTCTCTCCATGCTCCTGGGACGAAGCTGTGGTCACGGCACAGTGCAGCTGCTGGAGCCCTGGGTAGCGCATCCTCATCAGGTTGTGCACAACCATGCAGGTGGTGATGATGAGCTTCACGGTGGAGGGGTGGTACTGCATAATGGTGAGCAGAACCTAAAACCAGTTTGCCACCACTTTCCTAGCTCTGGAGAGCATGTAGTTGAAGATTTTCTTCTCATTCGTCAGACCTCTCCTACTGTATGGCTTCATCATGGTCAGGTACAGGGCGAAGGCATCGTCAGGAAGTAGGGCACATCCTTCTGGCCATTCACAATAGGCTCAGGGTCAGGGAAACCGATGGTGCCACCTTCAGTGCCTGACTTCAGATCAGAGTCATTGAAAATCTGAGCGTCAGATGCTGAACCCATACCACCGAGATCATCCCAGATAAACTTGTAGGCCACATCTACGAGCGCCATCAGAACTATGGAATAGATTCCCTTATTGCTTGATTGATTGATTGTTGGTTGCTTTACACCGTGTTGGAGGCATAGGCCATATTCACAGCGAGAAATGTTTTTTGTTCAAACCATCGCTTTTACATGTAAAAGTAGACAATCAATTATGTGCCAATAGACACTCATTAAATTAGAAAGCTCACAATCATATATTTGTGGTCAAGGGAAACAAATTCCCATAGAAAAAGAAAAGTTTTATTAATAATTGATAGAATCTATTTAGTAAGCTATATGAGCTGGTATAGTCCAGCTGCCATCAAAAAGGCTGAAATGTTTTCCTGTTTTACCTTAGTAAAAAGGTCATGCATACTGTCTGCAGTGTAGAACTGTTGGTGCAGGGCCAACAAATCAACACAACTTAGTAAAATGTGTTTGAGTGTCAGCAGGGACTGACACCCAATACATTCAGGTGGAGGTTCCCCCTTGAGCAGAAAAGCATGTGTAAGCCACAAGTGGCCAATATGGCAGCGGCTAAGGACCACTTGGTCCCGCCGACCTCCCACATGAGTCTGTGGTGGTTTTCCCACAGATGGTTAAATTTCTTTAAGTTTATTAATGTTTTCATCCCACTCATGTTGCCATCTGGATTTTATGTGAGTGGCTATTAGTGGTTTCAGATCAGCGTTGTATCTGCGAAGACTCTCTCAATTGTTATAAGTAACACCACCCTTCTACTTTCATGCACTCTACACTGGAGCGGGTCGCCGAGCGTGGTGGGTCCTGGGTGTGTCTGCTTGTCGTGTCCGTGGTGTAATACCGTCTATGATCTACTGGCCAGGTGATGTGGGCACACGGGAGGACAGACTGAGCGAGCCCTAAGAGGAGCCGCTCCGTGCAGAAGGAGGAGTGCCCTGCAGTCAGTTCTCCTGAGATGGGGGAGCGGCGGGGGCTGGATTGAGCAGCTCTTTGCTTCCTCTTGTCGAGGGGGTTCCACTTGTAGGGTATGAACAATTCTCCTCTCTCCCAGCAAAAAACATTCTATTACACAAACTACATAGAAGCTGGGAGAGGTCGATTAGGACGACGTAACCTTTAAAGCTCCTTTCTTCACCTAGATTCATGTCATGTTTGCTTTGCAGCTAGTTAGCTAGACTTCGCTACATCTGCAGGCAGATCTAGGCATTGCGCATATGGATACAAAGATGTTTGTAAGGGTACTCTCCCTTTCGAGTTGGGTCTCATGTTGCCTTCTATCATTTATCGATTCTCATCGGTTTGCATTCTGCAACCGGTGAGACTCTAGGGGGGCAGTGTAGTAGTCTACATGAGTGCCACTACCACACGGTGGCGGCAGACACTACGCCGCACACCTACGCGGTTACGCTGAACTGCGCTAGGTGGCGGCACGCTAGCCACTGGGCAGTGCCCCGACTGGGCTGCCCTCTACTGCGTGTGGTTAGCACACCCCCCACCCACCTATAGAGACGATGTGGGACCTGGCGAGTTGGGGGGCGGGTGAGTTGACTGTTGACGCTGCGGAGAGTGGATAGGTTTGGTAAATAAACCAGTTGGAAGCGTACTGTATTAAATCTTGGCATTCTTCCGTGAGTGCATGGCAGTGTGGGAAGACCGTGGGCCATCACACTTACTTAGATTTAAAAGTGACCAACTACGTCATGGCTTCATAGTGATTGGACATTTCTTAGTAACAACGGTCAGGTGGGGCTTGCCACATGGCTGTAGACGCACATGCATGGTGCTGGGTGGCACGTGCGCTGGGTGCTTACCCATGAGTTGTGAAACTGGTAGTGTGATTTATAGTGGAGGGTGGCTTAGCGTATTGAGGACAGTGTCGCAGGGTTCTGGACATGTATATATGAAGTGGTGTTAGCGTCCTTATCCCAAGGATAGCGTATATCCCCCAGGATCGTGGTAGAAAAACAGTATGCATGGGGTGGTCTTAGCACTATTTGTGCGATCCTAGTCCGTGTTAGCGCATCCCTCTTCTCTCTATTTTCTAACCATGGTTTGTGCTATTCCGGCAAGGATAGCTGTAGATTCAAGATGGCCGCACTTATATATCATCAATATCTACAAATGTTGATAACCTGAACAAAAATGGAAATCTGTCAAACTTCATGTGAAGAGTTCAGGTGCAAAACCACGTAAATGCTGATCCAAAAATTGAGTTTAAATAAACGATTTTTACCTGAAAATAAGTATAAAGCTCACTAATTATACTTTATAAATGATCACATGGTTATAGAACAATATACAAAAGAGAACGAATATAAAAATATAAACTTTTTGATGGTTTGGTTCCACTGTGTCTCTCCATTTTTGGATTGGCGTTTATGTGATTTTGTGCCTGAACTCTTCATGTTCAAAATGCTGCCATCCACACCCTATTTTGAGGAGAGCTAACCTGCCAAATCTGCATTTTCGTGCACGATGAAAAATGACATGCTGAAAAGTGATGACGTCACAGCACACTACCAGGGAGCACCACAGATTCCCAAGTGTCTAGTACAAGCTGAACTCATAAGCATATTCAGCGCTGAAAGGAGAGGGACAACCGGCCACGTTTGAACTCATCTGATGCCATTTGAACTTGCCAGAAATGGACTTTCCTGTTATAGTTTTCACAAGAACTCAGTGTCAGCCAATCAGAGCTGTTCTTTTCGATTGCAAATGGCTGCCCCCCATTTGCAATCGAAAAGAACAGCTCTCATTGGCTGAGAACAGCTCTGAGTGTCAGCCATAGGGGAGCACCATTTTCAATTGAAAAGAACAGCTCTGATTGGCTCAAATTATGGAAAGGTCCCTGTCGAATACATCCATTATTTTTTTTCTTAGTTTCTTGTTCAGACATAGTCACACATTTATGTATCTTTTGCACAGATTAAAGTGCTTGAACTATATTTGAAATTGATCTACATCGACTTCTGTCTAAATCACACGATATCAATACCTAGAGAATGGTAAATTCATCCTGCTCAATATGGCCCCCGTTTTTCCTCCTTTCCTCGCTGTGGACCATTCTTGCTGAACTGACTGACGTCAGTCAGTACATGCAGGTACCAGTTAGAGGGAAACCACAAATCTAAAAATACCTGTGCGGATATCTATCATTATCACCTCCACGATCCGCACTCATGCATATGAAATGAATCGCCCTACTATCTACGAGATAGCTATCATGAGGATAGTGCCTACCACTGGGATAAGGTAACACCGTTTCATGTATACGCAGGTGGCTAAATGAACAGGTCCACAAATGATTCGCCACCAATTGTTTTTCTATGGGAGGGATGACCTTTTCTCAGCCTTAAAAAGCAAACCCCAACTGATTGTACTCTGGGCGTAGAAGGTGTGTGTCCGTGTTAAGTAATGCCGTGAGTGACTAAGCGGGTCTACATTAATCGCGGACAGAACACACGCCGTGACGTGTCCCGTGGCATGACGCCCTGGTGACCACTCCGGTGGATCAGTCCGTGCATGCAAGTGCGTGTTAGTTCTGGGTTGTCATTTGGTAAATTTGTAGCTGTGTCCATATAACTTACAAGTCAATCAAGTATCGTACTCCTTCCATTGCTCGTCGTTCACAATAGGAGTGGAGAGTGAGTATTCAACATGGCGTTCACCTTAAAATTGGATGGTTTTGAATTTCTGTATTTTTTCTGAGATAAATATATTAGATTGATTACTAGTATCTACTTTACATTAGTTCAAAGTTACTTTTATTTTAAATGGTAAACTTTTGAGATATTTTGAGTGCAACCATGGAAAATTAGTTTTGACAAGTTTGCCAAACTCTGAAACCACAGACTTCTGCAGTAACAGGTTCTGTTAAATTGACTCAGTATTGCCTTCTACGCAGAAACAAATGCTTAATAAGTGCATCAGTATCTAAGTCAGATATATCAAATGTAGATAATTGGTTTGGTTTTGAAAATTTGATATTTCATCGGACTATGCAGCTTTAATAAGCGCACACTGCATCAAGTGGAAGCTACTCAAGTCGGCCAGTCGGGGTTCAGCTATAACGGCACTGAGCATGCTAAAGTGGGCTGTGATCATTAGCAAAGTGCTCGATGAAAGCATAACATTGTCAAAGCCAAAACACTTATCTAGATTTGATTTTACATATCTAACCTTATTACATTTATTAACCATTTGTTGCGGCATAGAAGGGAATACTGGGTCAATTTAATAGAACATGTTACTGTATAACTTAAGCCTATGCTGTCAGAGTTTGGGCATGCTTGCCAAAATATTATGTGTATGTTTACACTTACAATATATCCTATGTTTGCCACGTAAAATCAAAGTGACTTCAAACTAAGTATGAAACTATGATAGATAATAAAATTAACAATCAACCTATTGTATTTATCTCAGAAAATGCGAGAAACACAAAACCATCGGATTGTGCAACTTTAACAGATACCTCGGTGTTATTATATACATGCAGCGAATAATGTGGCACGCTAGTTAGCTAGGTTCCGTTCCCTAGAAGCCACTGTCTACCCGTGGCCTCTCCCAACCCAGAGGTCTGATTGTAACGTCCGCCTGTATTAATGCATAGACTTAGCACGATGTGTTGCGATTTGATCATTTTGCATCTTGTAGTTGCCTCTTTGTGCCGGTGAATACGACGTTGACAACGGTCACATTCAGGGTGATGTGTTGGAGTTTCTGCAAGCTTGTGTGTTTTGTGGGAGGTGGCGTGTAACAAAGCTTGTGTGTTTGTGGGAGGTGGCGTGTAACAAAGCTTGTGTGTTTGTGGGAGATCGCGTGTAACAAAGCTTGTGTGTTTGTGGGAGGTGGCGTGTAACAAAGCTTGTGTGTTTGTGGGAGGTGGCGTGTAACAAAGCTTGTGTGTTTGTGGGAGGTGGCATGTAACAAAGCTTGTGTGTTTGTGGGAGGTGGCGTGTAACAAAGCTTGTGTGTGTTGTGGGAGGTGGCGTGTAACAAAGCTTGTGTGTTTGTGGGAGGTGGCGTGTAACAAAGCTTGTGTGTTTGTGGGAGATCGCGTGTAACAAAGCTTGTGTGTTTGTGGGAGGTGGCGTGTAACAAAGCTTGTGTGTTTGTGGGAGGTGGCGTGTAACAAAGCTTGTGTGTTTGAGGGAGGTGGCATGTAACAAAGCTTGTGTGTTTGTGGGAGGTGGCATGTAACAAAGCTTGTGTGTTTGTGGGAGGTGGCATGTAACAAAGCTTGTGTGTGTTGTGGGAGGTGGCATGTAACAAAGCTTGTGTGTTTGTGGGAGGTGGCGTGTAACAAAGCTTGTGTGTTTGTGGGAGGTGGCGTGTAACAAAGCTTGTGTGTTTGTGGGAGGTGGCATGTAACAAAGCTTGTGTGTTTGTGGGAGGGCATTTAACAAAGCTTGTGTGCTTGTGGGAGGTGGCGTGTAACAAAGTTTGTGTGTTTGTGGGAGGTGGCGTGTACCAAAGTTTGTGTGTTTGTGGGAGGTGGCGTGTAACAAAGCTTGTGTGTTTGTGGGAGATCGCGTGTAACAAAGCTTGTGTGTTTGTGGGAAGTGGCATGTAACAAAGATTGTGTGTTTGTGGGAGGTGGCGTGTAACAAAACTTGTATGTTTGTGGGAGGTGGCATGTAACAAAGCTTGTGTGTTTGTGGGAGGGCATGTAACAAAGCTTGTGTGCTTGTGGGAGGTGGTGTGTAACAAAGTTTGTGTGTTTGTGGGAGGTGGCGTGTAACAAAGTTTGTGTGTTTGTGGGAGGTGGCGTGTAACAAAGCTTGTGTGTTTGTGGGAGATCGTGTGTAACAAAGCTTGTGTGTTTGTGGGAGGTGGCGTGTAACAAAGCTTGTGTGTTTGTGGAAGGTGGTGTGTAACAAAGCTTGTGTGTTTGTGGGAGGTGGCGTGTAACAAAGCTTGTGTGTTTGTGGGAGGTGATGTGTAACAAAGCTTGTGTGTTTGTGAGAGGTGGCGTGTAACAAAGTTTGTGTGTTTGTGGGAGGTGGCCGCTTTGGACGCAGGCACTGTACATCAGGGGCCGGTAATAACCACACACAAAGCGCACCCTCAGCAATTAGCTAATTTAATATCATCACAACGCCCGCACATTTGATGGGTGATAAGGACAGAGTCTGGACAATGGCAGACTCTATTAAATCTCTGCCAAACTGATAAGAGAACTGTTGGATATTCATTCTGAAGCAACAAAGCAGGAAAAAGCACGAGACACCAGATGAGAAGCCGACAGAAATGCCGCCGTCAATTCTATTGTGCATAATGCTCACACACTTCATCGCAGATAAAAACCATCGCGTGTCGCATTATAGATGGCTTGAGAAGTGCATTCATATCAGTTAATAGGTTGAAACCGATGTATGAACATGCATTAGATACTCATCGAATTGTCTCACACAGCCACCTCCCGCTGTTACTAAATTTCACAAGAGTCTGCACCGGCGTCCCTTCGCCACCACACCACCCCACCCCCACCCCACCCCACCCACTACACCACACCCACCACACCCCACCCACCACACCGCACTCCACCCAACCCCAGCCACCCCACCACACCCCACCCATGCCACTCCAACCACCACACCCCATCACACCCATGCCACACCACCCACCACACCACCCCAACCACCCCAACATACCACACATACACCCCACCCACCCCACCACACTCACCCCACCCCACCCCACCCACCCACCACACCCACCACCCCACTACCCACATCCCACCACACCCACCCCCACCCCCCACACACCCCACCCACCATACCACACCCACCACACCCACACACCACAACCCACACACCCGAACACCCACCACACCACACCGACCAAACCAGACCCACCACATCACAAACCACTACACCCATGCCACACCATGCTCCCACCACCCCACACACCCCATCACAAACCACCCCATCACAAACCACCACACCGACCCCCCACGCCCCCACCACCACCCCCCCCCCCCCCACACACCCCCACACCACACCCCCACCACACACCCCCCCCACCACCCCACCCACCCCCCCACACCCCACCCCCCACACCACCCCACCCCCCACACCCACCCCACCACCCACCCCCCACCCCCCCCCACCCACCCCCCACCCCACACCCCCCCCACCCCACCCCCACACCCCCACCCACCCCACACCCCCCACCACCCCCACCCCACCCACCCCACCACCCCCCCACCCCACCCCCCACCCCCCACCCCACCACCCCCCCACCCCACCCCACCCACCACCCCCACCACCCCCACCCACCCACCCACCCCACCCCCACCCCACCACACCCCCCACCCCACCCCACCCCCACCCCCACACCACCCACCCCACCCCCACCCCCCCACCCCACCCCCACCCCCCACCACCCACCCACCCCCCCACCACCCCACCACCCCCCCCCCCACCCACCCACCCCACCCACCCCCCCCACCACCACCCCCCACCCCCCCACCCACCCCACCCACCCACCCACCCCACCCACCCCCACCACAACCCACCACATCCACCCCACCACACCCCACCCCACACCCCCACACCCCCACACCCCCCCATCACACCCAGCCACCCCCCCCACCACACCAACTCCCCACCCCCCGCCACCCCCCAACAACCCACCACCCCACCCACCACCCCACACCACCCCACCCCACCCACCCCACCACACACCCCCCACCCCCCCAACCCACCCCACCCACCCCACCACCCCACCACCCCCCACCCCCACCCACAACCCACCCCACCCCACCCACCCACACCCACCCCACCACACCCCCCCCACCACCCCCCCAACCACCCCCACCCCATCACAACCACCCCCCCACCCACCACCACCCACCCCACCACACCCACCCCACCACCACCCACCCCACCACCACCCCACCCCCCCCACCCACCCAACCCACCACACCACCACACAACACCCACCACACCACACCCACACCACCACACCCAGACCGACGCCCCTCCATCTGAGTGGGCAGCAGGTTGAGAGCCAGGCTATTAAGCGCTATCGGTGGCAGAGATAACGAGGCACGTGTGTATGTGCCAACCAGGCTGCCAAGCCCGACACCTTGTCCAACACGGCGGTGCCCGGTTACAGAAGTACGCCATGTTACGACCCAATCGTCTACACGGTCAGTTATTAATGAGATAAGGGTGTGTATTGTCCGAGGTGTGGGCGGAGGGTGAAGACGCCCTCCGGCAGCACGACCTGTACTGTGGCCTGGCGTCGTTACGGGTTGCTACCATTGTAGGTTGGCCGGTTTGTGGCCGGGCACATGTAAACCGGCGTCGTTACGGGTTGCTACCATTGCAGGGTGGCCGGTGTGTGGCCGGGTACGGGTAACGCGGCGTCGTTACATGTTGCTACCATTGTAATTTGTAGGGTGACCGGTGTGTGGCCGGGCAAGTGTAAGCTGGCGTCGCTACGTGTTGCTACCATTGTAATTTGTAGGGTGGCCAGTGTGTGTCCGGACACGTGTAACCTGGCGTCATTACGGGTTGCTACCATTGTAGGGTGGCCGGTGTGTGGTCGGGCACATGTAATCCGGTGTCGTTACATGTTGCTACCATTGTAGGGTGGCCGGTGTGTGGCCGGGCACATGTAACCTGGCATTGTTATGTGTTGCTACCATTGTAGGATGGCTGGTGTGTGGCCGGGCATGTGTAACCCGGCGTCGCTACGTGTTGTTGCAATTGTAGCGTGGCTGGTGTGTGGCCGGGCAATTGTAACCCGGCGTTGTTACCTTTTGCTACCATTTTAGGGTGGCCGGTGTGTGGCCAGGCAATTGTAACCCAGCATCGCTACGTGTTGCTACCATTGTCAGATGGCCAGTGTGTGGCTGGGGATGTGTAACCCGGCATCATTACCTGTTGCTACCATTGTAGGGTGGCCGGTGTGTGGCTGGGCACATGTATAATGGCGATGTTAAGTGTTGCTACCATTGTAGGGTGGCCGGTGTGTGTGTGGGCACGGGTAACCCGGCCTCGCTAAGTGTTGCTACCACAGTAATTTGTAGGGTGGCCGGTGTCTGGCCGGGCACGGGTAACCCAGCGTCATTACGGGTTGCTACCATTGTAGGGTAGGGCATGGGTAACCCGGGCATGCCGTAACCCGGCGTTGTTACATGTTGCTACCATTGTAATTTGTTAGGCCACTTACAACCTGGCATCGTTATGTGTTGCTACCATTGTAGGGTGGCTGGGCATGGGTAACCCAGCGTCGTTCTGGGTTGCTACCATTGTAGGTTGGCTGGTGTGTGGCCAGGCATGTGTAACCCGGTCTTGTTATGGTCTTCTACCATTGTAGGGTGGCTGGTGTGTGGCCGGGCATGTGTAACATGGCCTCGTTACATGTTGCTACCATGGTAATTTTTAAGGTGGCCGGTGTGTGGCCAGACATGTGTAACCCGGCGTCTTTATGGGTTGCTACCATTGTAATTTGTAGGGTGGCCGGGCATGTGTAACCGTATTCGTTGCATGTTGCTACCATTGTAGGGTGTCTGGTGTGTAGCCGGGCATGTGTAACCCGATGTTGTTACATGTTGCTATCACTTGTAACCCAGCATCATTATGTGTTGCAACCATTGTAGGGTGGCCGATGTGTGGCTGGGCATGTGTAACCCAGTGTCATTATGTGTTGCTACCATTGTCATTTGTAGGGTGGCCAGGCATGTGTAACCTGGTGTTGTTAATGGTTGCTAACATTTTAGTGTGGCCGGTGTGTGGCCGGGCATGTGTAACCATATTCGTTCCATGTTGCTACCATTGTAGGGTGTCTGGTGTGTGGCCGGGCATGTGTAACCCGATGTCGTTACGTGTTGCTATCATTGTAGGGTGGCCGGTGTGTGGCCAGGCACGTGTAACCCAGCATCGTTACGGGTTGCTACCACTGTAAGGTGGCCGGTGTGTGGCCGAGCACGTGTAGCCTGGCATCATTACATGTTGCTACCATTGTAATTTGTAGGGTGGCCAGTGTGTGTCCGGACACGTGTAACCTGGCGTCGTTACGGGTTGCTACCATTGTAGGGTGGCCGGTGTGTGGTCGGGCACATGTAATCCGGTGTCGTTACATGTTGCTACCATTGTAGGGTGGCCGGTGTGTGGCCGGGCACATGTAACCTGGCATTGTTATGTGTTGCTACCATTGTAGGTGGCTGGTGTGTGGCCGGGCATGTGTAACCCGGCGTCGCTACGTGTTGTTGCAATTGTAGGGTGGCTGGTGTGTGGCCGGGCAATTGTAACCCGGCGTTGTTACCTTTTGCTACCATTTTAGGGTGGCCGGTGTGTGGCCAGGCAATTGTAACCCAGCATCGCTACGTGTTGCTACCATTGTCGGATGGCCAGTGTGTGGCTGGGCATGTGTAACCCGGCATCATTACCTGTTGCTACCATTGTAGGGTGGCCGGTGTGTGGCTGGGCACATGTATAATGGCGATGTTAAGTGTTGCTACCATTGTAGGGTGGCCGGTGTGTGGCCAGGCATGTGTAACCCAGCGTCGCTACGTGTTGCTACCATTGTAGGGTGACCGGTGTGTAGCCAGTCACATGTAACCTGGCATCATTTCCTGTTGCTACCATTGTAGGGTGGCCGGTGAAATGTTACGTTAAATAACCGACTACACATGTTGACGTCTCTTTGCATAATGATCTTTATACCGGTGCCTACCAGACTCCACTGGTCGCTCGCTCGCTGGTTCCCCGCACGCTCGCACCCGGCATGTACTGAGTTAACACCATACATCACATCTCCCTTTCAATAAAACAATGAAGATTCAATATAAGTAATACTAATACACATGGCAATGTCACAGTATATCTCAAAACGAAGTTTCTTTAGTCAGAACAAATTTCAACAGTCCTGCACACAGTCCTGTGATACTGATAGTCACGCACGTAATGAATATTGTCCTATACTGTGCCTGACTCAAGCTTTCATTACAGTCCAATTTCCAACACCGTATGTCTATCGACCCACCTACATTACATATATTTTAACACAACATGCATGTGATACAGACTTTACATTTTTCGATTACTCGTTAATTCATTATTCACTGGCTATTATGGCACACACACCCAGCCTTATCTCCTTTCAATAAAAAACATCCCCAAAAAATAATACCCACGCGTATTATCATACATGTATTCACAATGCTCAAGCGTTTATTTATACTACGCCTGACTCCTACCCGAGTTACTGTAAAGACAATAAAATGTCTTACATTTTAATTTTACATTTGGCTTTGCCTTTCTTACTAAATGTCACTTAGTTACGTTATACCACTTAACTACATGTTATGCCATTTCATGCGCTTAACCTTTCACACTGTAGCGTGGGAGCCTGCTACCGCTATCATAGTTCCGTCTCTCCTTTAGATAACCCGTCTAGTCGAAACACTTATAAATGCTCCTTGCTACACACTTTCTCATGCCTCCCACTATCGTACTCTGTCAGCTTACCTGATAGCCTGTCCGCGCTTGTTTCCCTACTGATACCCAAGCCTAATTACCGGTTTGCTCTCACGCCCGTGTCTTGTTATGTGGTTACTTGGTCTGTTATCTCGTTTATCCAGTAGATTTATATTTTGGCGTGCTGGCCCTGTTTTGTTCTGTTGTATTTCAATTGTTTCGTGTCTGAATGGAAATATGTGTTTGCGGTTTCTCTTGAATGTTAAATGTTCTGACCTCTTAACTCATATTTACGTGTATCTTCATCACATTTCTTGGTTATTGGACCTGACGCCCATTTTCCTTTGTGCGTGATGTATCTAACCTTCTCTCCAATTTCCAACTGCCTGCGCTCTTTCCCCGCATGTCTGTCAAACATTTCTTTTGGTTTTGCTGAATCTTTTTGATCTGACTGGTTTTTACTTTTCTTATTTCTGGCTTCAATTGTTTAACTAACGTTGGTAATTTTGACCGCAACCTATGACTCATTAACAACTGAGCCGGTGATGCACTCAACTCTGTTAACGGTGTGTTCCTAAAATTGAACTAATACAGATTGTAGTCCTTTGCTTCACTGATTGCTTTCTTAATCATAGTCTTTACCATCTGAATGTGCCGTTCACCTTGGCAAATTACTCTGCGGGTAATGCGGGCTTGAGAACACCACTTCGAATTCATACTCTTTTGCAAAATCTTTGTACTCAGCACTTGCAAACTGGGGCCCATTGTCTGACACTACTATTGATGGAATTCCATGCCTGCCGAAAGTCTGTTTCATAGCTATGATAACTGCTTTGCTGGTTGTCGTTTGCATTTCGATCACTTCCGGACATTTTGAGAAATAATCTACCAACAACAAATAATCTTGGTTTCCTATTTGAAATAGATCTGCCCCTATCTTGCTGAACGGCAAACATGGTATTTCATGCGACTGCAACGGTTCACTGTGCTGCTTGTTGCGATATTGCTGACAGAGAGCGCATCTCGCTATCTTGTCCTCTAACTGCATCTGCATGCCTGGCCAAAACACATGCTCCCTAGCTAGTCTCTTGCTTTTAACTATACCCTGATGTGTCTCATGCAATTTATTCAACATTGCCTTTTGCAATTCTTTCGGAATAATGACTCTATCCCCTTTCAGCAATACCTCTCCCTGTATTGTTATCTCATCTCGAAACGTGTGATATGGTGTGGTGCATTTTGGAATTAAATGTTTGTATTCAGGCCACCCATGTTTTATTAACTTGCTAACTTCTTTTAAGACCGTGTCATTCTGTGTTTCCCTGGCGATTTCCTGCCAGGACTCCTGGAGCATCCCCACCGCTGTGACGGTTATGTCTTTATCGAACAACCTGCGAGGACTGGTGGTTTTGCTGTGGTCTCTCGATAAGGCATCTGCAACGTTACATCCCTTAATGTGTGTCAATTCTAAATTATAATTTTGTAACCGCATTCTCATGTGTTGCATGCGCACTGATAACTAACACAAAGGTTTGTTCATGATCGCTACTAATGGCTCATGATCTGTTTGCACCTGTACCTTCTTGCCAAAAATGTAGTTGTGGAATTTTGTGCATCCAAAACATATAGCCAGTAATTCTTTTTCAATTACAGCATAGCTACTTTGTGTGTCATCTAATGCCTTTGAAGCCATCGCTATGGGCCTCCCTTCCTGAAGCAGTGCTACTCCCAATCCAGACTTAGATGCATCTACCTGTAAGGTTATGTCTATATTCACTTCGTAGAACCGCAATACCGGTGCATGCATTATCAAATACTTTAACTTATTAAACATGTCTTCCTGCTCTACCTGCCAATGACACGCAATCTCTTTGTTTGTTAATATACGTAGCGGTTTCGCTATTTGTGCGAGATTTGGGATGAACTTTCCCACATATGCAACCATGCCTAAGAATCGTTGTACTGCTTGTTTTGTAGTCGGAGTGGGCATGTCATTGATCGCCTGCACTCTCTCATTGTTTGGTTTAATCCCTGCATCCGACATGACGTGGCCTACATACTCTACACTGGTTTTACATATGCTTGACTTATCTGGATTGAACCATAGATTCACCTCTCTAGCTCGCTCCAGGACAGCTCGGAGATTGTCATTATGTTCTTTCACGGTTTTACCATATACCAATATGTCATCAGTTATAACATTTACACCCTTTAGATCCTGCAAAATACGATTCATTTCATATCTAAAAATGTCTCGCGACGTTTTGATCCTGAATGGCAGCCATGTATACCTGAACTGTCCCCACGGGGTGTTAAAAGTGCACAATTTGGAACTCTCCGTATCAAGCTGAATCTGCAAGTACCCACTGTTGGCATCAATGACCAAAAAATATTTTGCTCCATCGAGCTTTGCCACTACTTCCTCAATAGTTCTCATTCGATACGGCCCCCTTATAACGGCCTTGTTCAACTTGGTAGGGTCTAAACACACTCGGATTTTGTCCTGCTTTTTTATTATGGTTATAGAATTCACCCATGGGGTCGGTTCGTTTTCTTCAATTATTACACCTAACTCAACCATTCTGTCCAACTCTTTCCGTACTTTATTTTCAATGGCATGTGGAATTTTTCTGGGTGGATCTACCACCAGCTGAAAAATTGTGGCTTCTACGTTAATGGTACCGAGGCCCGTAAAGACATCATTAAAGGACTTTACCATTTTATGTGCTTCAACGTTGTCCCCCGAGTTCTGTGCTTCGATGCTGTCCACACAAGACAAGATGGGTAACCGGACACATGCATCCTTCCCGAGTATCGGACATCCCTTCTCAATGACTTGGAATTGCAGCCACTGGTCCCGAACTCAGAGCTTGGTCTCGCCTGTCGGGTTGATCGTCTGGCCTGGGTAGGTGACCAAACGACATCGAGGCTTGGTCATCTCAGCTCCGTCGATCCGTTTGAACACCTCCATCGGAATGATGTTCACCTCCGACCCTGTGTCCAACTTGAAGTTGACATCCACAGATCCGATGGGGATGTCGGCGAACCACAAATCGGTTGATTTGTTTGCGTCTGACGATATCGCACTGATGAACAGATTATCCACCGGTAACTCGCCCTGCCAGTCACTTTGGTCACCGTGCCCTTCCACTGTAATTTCATTCACAGCTGTCGACCTGCCCCGGCACACCTTCGCAAAATGACCAATTTTCTGGCAGGCAGAGCACGCCTTTCCTTTGGCGGGACACGCATCACAGTCAGGCCTGTGTGTATACCCGCACCAGGCACACTCCGCTTTGCTGATCCCGTCACCATCTAGGAGGCTGCCGCTGCTCATGTTGTTGTTTTTGTTGCCCATGTGTAGATTGCTGCGTTGGTTCGTAATGCCGCACGGCATCTACTGAATACTCAGCATCGCTGGATCCCGTTGTCTGTTTCGCCCTATGTTCACTCATCCGACACGCAAAGCTGGAGTGTCAACTTTGGGGTTTGCAACAGCCGATCCCGGAGGGTGTTGCACTTGATGCCGCTGACCAACCTATCCCACATGAGCGATTCCTCTAACGCCCCATACTGACAATGTCCTATCTTGTGCTTAACTTCTCGGATGTATGCATCCATACTCTCTTGACCTTGGTTATATGCATTTAACCTGTATCTTGTCACTGTAATGTTTGTTCTGCCCTCGCAATACACCCTGAAAGCTTCCCTGAGCGGAGCAATTTTATGCGTCTCTCCCGGAGTAAAGTTCATCGACTGGTGTACTTTCTGTGCTTCAGCACCAGCGCATGGAGAAATACACAACATTGTACTTTCTCACTCCTGCTTAATAGTCCGGCTGCTGTGGCATAAATACTGTAAGAGTGAATCCAGGCTTTCCAGTTCGCTGCTATATTGACCGGGTGGTTTCAAACCCGAGAGAGCCATGGTGTATCAAAAGGTCCGCTTCTGACACCATGTAATGCTACGTTAAATAACCGACTACACACGTTGACATCTCGTTGCATAATGATCTTCATTCCGGTGCCTACCAGGCTGCGCTGGTCACCCGCTCGCTGGTTCTCTGCACGCTCGCACCCAGTGTGTACTGAGTTAACACCATACATCACAGCCGGTGTGTGGCCGGGCACGTCTAACCTGGCGTCGCCACATGTTGTTACCATTGTAAGATGGCCAGTGTGTGGCCGGGAATGTGTATAATGGCGATGTTACGTGTTGCTAGCATTGTAGGGTGGCCGGTATGTGGCCGGGCACGTCTAACCCTGCGTCACTACGTGTTGCTACCATTGTAGGGTGGCCGGCCTGAGGCCGGGCACGTGTAACCCGGCATCGCTACGTGTTGCTACCATTGTAGGTTGGCCGGTGTGTGGCCGGTCATGTGTAACCCGGCATCATTACCTGTTGCTACCATTGGAGGGTGGCCAGTGTGTGGCCGGGCACGTCTAACCCGGCATAGCTACGTGTTGTTACCATTGTAGGGTGGCCGATGTGTGGCCGGGCACGTGTATAATGGCGATGTTACGTGTTGCTACCATTGTAGGGTGGCCGGTGTGTCGCTGATATCACATTGTGTATTGATGTGCACTTGTTCCTCTGACAGATCATCAACTAATCAGCTGGGTGCACAAACGTAGTTAAGTGGCTGTTCTGTTCATGTGACTGGTACCTTCAGTTCACAGCCTTGTCTTGGCAAGACGCTTTGTGAAAACATGTGCCACAAAACAGCCTACCCCCCTCCCCCCTTGTTCCACAGTCCCATGACCCCGGTCCCACGACCCCCCCCCCCCCCTCCATGGTCCTATGATCTCACTCCCTCCCACGGTCCCACGCCCCCTCCCCCGCCGACCCCATGGTCCTACAGTCTCACGCCTCCTGGTCCCACGTCCCCGGTCACACCCCATGGTTAAGCACGCCCCGGTCCCACAGTCCCACACACCCCACTGTCTTACAGTCCCATGCTCCCCAACGGTCCCATGGTCCTACAGTCCCACGCTCCCGCCCCCATGGTCCCACGCCCTCCGCGTCCAGATCGTGCCGACAAGACAGAAAGGAACAGGCTCTTCGTTCCCTCACGAAGGTCGGCCAGCCCACCACGGTGTGCATCGATAGGCAGTTGTTGTGCTACCAAACACCTACCATGCAAACTTACCGGATCCTGACCATTGTTCTGGATAGAACAACTGAATGGATAGAAAGTCCGCTTCTAGTACGGCTAGTTGTAGGTTCGATCCCTAGCTCACATGATTCATCTCTGGCTGAGACAATTAAAGAAAGAACTCAGCGTGACTAGGAGAATGCAAGGACTGATCTGTGACTAGGATAATGCAAGGACTGGTCTGTGACTAAGATAATGCAAGGACTGATCTGCTTAACGCCAGGAGAGTGTGACCGGGCAAAACATCGGGTCATGGAACTGGTGACAATGAATTCCAGTTGAATACCAGTATAAAACTGCCAAACTTGTCACCGGTCGGTAAATCCCTAATGATTTTATCGTGATATTGCGATTCCAATGGATGGGTACATAGAAAATGCCATTAAACTAAACATGTTGACTACTGCGGCATATGCGTGCCACAGTGATGTCCACAGTTGTTTGTGATATTAGACTAGGCAACTATGACAACAGCACAAGCCATGTCGGCGTCATTCAGCCTGTCGGAAACAATATTATGTCTTTCAGATATATAAAATGTCTTTAGAAACACGGCCGTGTTGTCATGTGAGCGGCAAGCACACGGCCATTTTCGGTTTAACCCTTTAAAGACATGGCCGTGGTGTGTTTGAGGCAGACGTTACAGCAGCTGCAACATAAGCCCTGTTTACATGTGCGAGTTAAGCCACGTCATATAAATCGCCTTGTCTAGTTCGGTTTACATTTGCCGTGTAAACGTGACTTAAGGTAGATTAGGGCTGAATCGATTCATATTATTCGCTTTATATAAACCGGGTCGCGAGGTAGTTTATATTAAGCACTTTATGAAAGTCGGTTTATAAATGATAGTGTAAACGGTAGCGGTTAACTTGAGGCGGATTAATGACGTCACAGTCGAGACCTGAGTTTGTTGACTTTCCGGTAAATTTGCTCTATAGACCTGCTAGAGGTGCACAGATATTTTTTTCATGACGTATTTTAAGTTTTGACTGTTCCAAACCAATACGATTCAGTCCATACATATCTAGGTCGAACCGACACTCTCTCGTGGCGACATCGACTAACTGAAACTGGCGCTGGTTAGTCTGGACTTGCTCATGCACAGATATCGATTTCCGCCTTAAACCGCTCCGTGTGTAAACGCGCCACTACTTCGCTTCATATAAATCGCTTTGTCTAATTCGCTTTACAATTGCCAGTGTAAACACGGCTTTAGATTCACTGCTTAAGAACAACTGCTGTTGTGTCGAGACCGTAGATATCCTACGGCACTGCTTAAAAATGACTCGCTTTTTGTGTTACAATGCACAGTGGTGGTAGTTTTGCACAACTCTGCGCAAGTTCGGGCGTTAGATGCAAGGTTCAGGAAACTGGTTCGTCCGCCGACCGCTGGGAGCAGCACTGCTCGGCATCGGCAGGACCTCAGGGTGAAGCCCTGTGGAGGCAATATGCAATATAACAGGAGGAACGACTAGACGTACACGAGTCTCCCCTTCTCTGACTCGGCCAGTGCACAGGCCAGTCCGATAAGAAGGGCCTTGGGACTGTGCCAGGTCGCACTCTGCAAGACCATGCGCTGGCCGTAGCCCCGACCCGCAGGCCCGACCAATTCCCCATCGGTCCCGGCCGCTGTTTTGACGGGCAGTTGACTGACACAAACGCCAAACAGCAGTGAACGTTGGCTCCGCCTCCTCTGATTGGCTGATAACGCCGACGGCCCGCCGTGACCCGGCCCCTGATTGGCGCGCCGGATGAACCAGGCCTGCCGCCGTGCAAATGTTTGGAGGATGGTTCAGTGTGAGCGGGTCCTGTGGTCCGTGCACTCAGAGAAGCGTGAGAGCACCCTCGGAGGCACGGTGTGCAGCAGACCGCAGTCACACTGGGCGGGGTTTGGGACGCCCGGCGCCGTGCAGCCAGCAACAGTCGCCGCTCCAGCACCAGCTGTCACTAACGCAGCGCACCCGGCAAGCACACCTCTCATCTACTCGGCTTCTGTACACACTGGATTTACCTGCAGGGGTATCACCACAAGCCACAGGGGGAACTAGATGGACTTGCACACCACCAAGAGAACAGAATTGCAAGTTCTGCACGACTTTTGAGTACGTAACTTCTTTGGTGATGCGCGGAATTAACGTAGCGAATGCAGGCTCAGCTGAATAGCTACAGAGCTGTTGTAGGACGCCCCGCTCCGACTGTCGCTGCTGGGCGTTTACGTGTTCACCGTGTTGCACTCCACACTGTGCGAGAACTGAGGAGTTGGGCATGCTTCCCTCAGTGCCTCCCACATCGCCACAAGTTGCCCCGGCGTGGTGAGGGCGGGCACGGGGCGGCGCAAAGTGCAGTGCCGCTGTACCCGGCGTGGGAAGTTGTTGTTTTGGTAGCAGCCCCTGAGAACCTCCTCCCGGATAGCCTACATTCGGCAACCAGCACGGCGGAGTTACAACAGTGCAACCGGACAAGGACCGCGACGTGGTGCCGAGTGTGCGGGCACACACATGGAGTAAAACAACGTCCCACGCGAGCAGGAGTGGCGCTGCAGTAGTGGGTGATCAATGGGCACCGTTGTGCCCCTTCAGGCCCTTGCCGCCCCGCCAGCCAGGAGCAAGTTAAGATGATGGGACGCATCCAGGGCGGGTGTTGCTACCTGCCGTTGCTTATGTTGGTGGCCGGTATGGTCACTGGTATCAGTGAAGGTAACCAAGCCGCTTTACTACATATAGCTTTTAATAATCATGTATCAAATGAACCTTGTGGTTTCAACAATATATATTTAGAACAAAACTACCAACTAGGTCTCTAGGACTTGTATATAGAATAAACACGTTAACACTTTATAATAGTATATGCAATAGTTATTTTAGATAATACTTTAATAGGTTGATACAATGATAGTTATACTTATAGTTCTTATTTTAAATTGAAGTAACTTTTGTTATGAATGGCTAACTATGAGTGAAGATATTTGAAGTAAGACATGCAAAATTAATGTTGGCATGTATGACGAAACGCTGAACAGCATTCGTCATAGGTCTCAGCAGTAAAATGTTTTATTAAAGGTGCATAGTCCCATGAAACATCAACATTTCAAAACCAAAACATTTATCTAGAATTGATTCTCCATATCTAATTTTGGTCCTACGGTACTTATTAAGCATTTGTTGACATATAGATGGGAGTACTGAGACAGTTTAAATAGAAGCTGTCAGTTGTTACTGCTGAAGCTTATAGTTATGGTGTCAGTTTTGGCATGCTTGCCGAAACTAATTCTACATGTTTGCACTTCAAATATCTTAAAATTTAGCTATCTAAAATAAAAGTTACTCCAAACTAAAGTAATGTAGATTGTAAACATCACATTGATGTATTTATCTCAGAAAAATGACAAATTCAAAACCATCGGACTCTGCAACTTTCCTTCACTTAGTCTAAGACTTAGTACGTTAGTATTCCCTTTTATGCTACAACCACTGCTTAGCTTAAAGTTGCATAGTCCGATGGTTTTGAATTTCTGTATTTTTTCTGAGATAAATATATTAGATCGATCACTAGTATCTACTTTACATTAGTTCAAAGTTACTTTTATTTTAAATGGTAAACTTTTGAGATATTTTGAGTGCAAACATGGAAAATTAGTTTTGACAAGCTTGCCAAAACTCTGACACCATAGACTTCTGCAGTAACAGGTTCTGTTAAATTGACTCAGTATTGCCTTCTACGCAGAAGCAAATGCTTAATAAGTGCATCAGTATCTAAGTTAGATATGTAAAATCAAATCGAGATAATTGGTTTGGTTTTGAAAATTTGATAGTTCATCGGACTATACAGCTTTAATAAGTGTACCGCTATAATCTATATAAGTTGGATGTGCACGATCAAATTTAATTAAGTGTTCTAGTTTCCAAAAAGTGGTGCTTTCATCGGACTAACTATAAGTTAAAGCTTTAAGTTAAAGCTTTAAGTTAAAGCTTTAAGTTAAAGCTTTAAGTTAAAGCTTTAAGTTAAAGCTTTAAGTTAAAGCTTTAAGCTTGTATGGAGAGTTAGATGCTCGTGTATGTTCGACCACTGAACCACATGGATGATGCACTATCACCGAAACCATCAGGATAGTCGATCTAGATCTACAAACACCCATACTTTGGTTGCTAGTAGTAGTACTACTAGTAGACTACACCTGTTTCTTGGCCATGCTCTTTCTTGTCAATTGTGGCTTGGAAAGACTGATGTGGCCTGGTGAAATCACTAAGCTAGCATTGCTGTAGCTAAGCATTTGTGCCACGTACTGTCAATGCGTGGTGTGCATATATTACAGTCAGTCAGGGGCCACTCATGACTAAACATTGCCAGTAGCAGTCGCCGTTTTCAGACATTAGCCTTAGGATTTGGCGCAGGTTGGCGTCGATATACACGAGGCACCACGTTTTCTGGTCCCGATTCAGCACATCGGTGAATAAAAACGATGGCACTGCTAAGTACTGGTCGATGATTCAATCAAACTGGTCTGGTGGTGTGTGCGAAGTGTCCGGAGGGCGGCGCAGTCTGCAGCATCTCCCGCAAAGTGGCAATAGGCCATGTCAATGTTACCAGACGGGACGGCACACAGGCCGCGCTGTGCCATGGGAGATGGTCTGCACCCGCCTGAAGCACCAGCCTGTCTGAGCCTTGGTAGAGTGTGTGTGTGTATGTTAATTATATATATTCTTTTAATTTAAAGCTGCAGCCCGATGAAGCATCAAATTTTCAAAACCAAAATCCTTAGCTTGGTTTGATTTTCCATATCTAATTTAAATACAGATGTACTTTTTTCTTAGCATTTGTTGCCAGATAGAAAGGGGATACGGAGTCAATTTAATAGAACTTTTTACTGCAAAACCTATGGTGTCAGAATGTTGACGTACTTGCCAAAATTAATGTAGCATGTTTGCACTTCAAATATCTCGAAACATAACCATTTAAAATAAAAGTTACTTCAAACTAAAAGTAAGGTAGATTACTAGCAATCAAATAAATATATATTTATCTCAGAAAATCAAAATTATCGGACTATGCAACTTTAATTAAAATATATGAATAGCGTTTTTATTCCATCTGCGTACCACCTGCAAGTGCTAAGCTAGGCCTGTGTATATATATATCAAGGTACGAAACGGACGGGCGATGTGACTCAGTTAATATAGACTGCTGTCAGGGAAAGCTGTGTGTGCACTGTACGGGTAGAGCAGCGCGCTGCTGGTGTGTCACTGTGTATAATTTAGATGTAGGAAATGTAATGGTGCCCCAATTTCTGTTCTGGTTATAACAGACCCGGTATTGGAGGTAAGGGATGATGTATAGTGCCAGTAATCAGTCACGCTTGAGTGCACTGAGGCAGGTGAGAGGGTTGAGAGAAGACCGTGGAGGGCTGACAAGTCGGGGCTGCTGAGCTTTTGCATCCGCTATTTAATCCCTCATTTATAGAACTGGTTTGCTGCTTGTTTACTGTTTTACGTCCTAGAAACATCTACGGTCATATCAGGATGGGTACCGACTTGTGGCAGTACACACTTATGGCGACTTTATAGTGCTGCCCCACTGGGATACCACGCCACCCGCACCATGACCTAATATCCCACTCAGTTACATTATCCTGACACTGGGCCAATCAGTCCTTGCCCTACCCTAATCGGTAATAATGCCGAGCTAGGAAGCGGTAATAATGCCGAGCTAGGATAACTTTTTATGTCATTGGTTTGACTCGACCAGGGTTCGAACCCACAAACCCATGGCTTCCGGTTCCCCAATCTTCCAAAACAGGAGATGTTTACTGGGTGCCTAGTGGGTGGTTTGTTGGGTGCCTAGTGGGTGGTGCACTGGGTGCCTAGTGGGTGGTTTACTTGAAAGTCTTAGATATAGTAACATTTCTGTGAAAAGTCTTAAACTTTAAAGAGGTCTTAAATTGGATTTGGCCACTATAAATAATATTTTTTTCAAGACGTTTTACCAGCTATCTTCACAAACCACAAATGCCCATAGAGCTGAAATATCGATAGCTGGGTATCTAGTGAGTGGTGTACTGGGTGCCTAGTAGGCAGTTCACTGGGTGCCTAGTGAGTGGTTTACTGGGTGCCTAGTAGGCAGTTCACTGGGTGCCTAGTGAGTGGTTTACTGGGTCCATAGTGGGTGGTTTACTGGGTGCCTAGTGGGTGGTTTGCTTGGTGCCTAGTGGGTGGTGTACTGGGTGCCTAGTGGGTAGTTTGCTGGGTGCCTAGTGGGTGGTATACTGGGTGCCTAGTGGGTGGTTTGCTGGGTGCCTACTGGGTGGTTTGCTGGGTGTCTAGTGGGTGGTGTATTGGGTGGTTCGCTGGGTGCCTAGTGAGTGGTTTGCTGGGTGCCTAGTGGGTGGTTTGCTGGGTGCCTACTGGGTGGTTTGCTGGGTGTCTAGTGAGTGGTTTGCTGGGTGCCTAGTGGGTGGTTTGCTAGGTGCCTAGTGGGTAGTTCCCTGGGTGTTGGGCGCGTCATAGAACAGTATCATCGACAGGACGTTGGCCTGCGCCGGCTGTATATGCAGTGGCGCCCCCTGGCGTGTTGCGTGTCGGGATAACCGACACCCACGTAAAGGTACACAAACAGAGCCCAGTCTACTTACGCGTGTTTGGGTAGGTAATTGTCTCCCCCACGCGAGACAGCAGCCTCATGCAGGGTCGGAGTGTGACGTCACGTCTCCAGGATGGACAGTGCACACGGTCGCTGTGGAATGGGAGGGGGCGGGTAAAAAGAAATAAAGTACAGGGGATCGGGCGTGGACCCGGTGGTCGGGGTCGGGGGCCCCGGGGTGGCGATGGTATGTTCCGCCAGGCGGAGGTGTTAAGGTGCCGCCGTGCCCTGGGCGAGGTGCTCAGGGTGAGGTCCTGTCAGGGTGAGGTGTCGCTCGGTTAGGGTGAGGTGCCCGTGATGAAGCAAAATTCATACTATTAATAATAGTATTATCTGTGTGGCGGACGTTTGTTTAATAATGTATTACTAATATTATTATGTTCTGGACGCAATATAAAGGTGGTTGTCTATTACTAGATAGTCCCAGGAATGGTGGTAAATACTTCCCTCAACGGTTCTTCAATTTAGTACCGCCAGTGGCATGAAAAAGTCCAGGAATGGTACTTTTTTCATCAATATTCACATGCTTATAACTATTTCTGTATGTATTTGATTTTGATGAGATTGCATAACCTAGAAGAACAACATATTTTCTATCCGATGTTGTTGTTGGATTGATTATATAGTAAGTTTCTATTTAAGTAAACTCCATTTGTGTGATGAGTGTATTTAGTGAATATTCCTTCATTACTGGTGTCAATGAAAACGACTCTGAAGGGTATCTTTAATGGGCCCATGCTTCCTTGGACTACGTTGTAGAAAGTCATGCATTATACCAAAAGAAGCGCAATCACCTCAGCTTTCTATCCACATATAGTTTGTCATAAGTCAAAAAGGTCAATCAGGTCAAATTCTGAAATTTAGATTATTTTGACAGTTTAAAACCCATTTACGGAATTAAAAAATATTTAAAACCTAATAAGATTTGTTATGGATAGATAGACAGTTTGATTCCCTTTCCAATGATACCAATCGTAAAATAGTGCTAGTTAGTGCAAGGAGCCACAGACAGTATATTGACACTATCTTGTTTGGACCTTTGCTGACCACACTAGTTTCACAATGGTAACAGCTAACACCCATGTAGAAACATGTATATGACATTGATGTCTATTGAGATATATTACATAATATATAATCTAATATCGGGCCAAATTTGGGTAGGATCCAACCATTGCTCTAGGCATAGTGAATATTTAAAGCTTTACTTAAACCAATATTTTTGGTTTCCGACACTTTTAATTTGTATTTGCAATCAAAATACAGCTTTTGATATTTCTAGCAAAATTATTGCTATAGCCAATATGTATTAGTTCCCTATGCTATGTGAGCAAAATTTGAAGAAGATCCACCTATTGGATGAGCCACAGTGATTGTTCAAAGCTTGACTTTTTATTTTGTACACTTTCCTTTTGTATGTGCAATCAAAATGCACTCTTTGTATTTCTAAACAGAATATTAATATGATAATGTGTATTACCTCCAGATTATGTGCACTGTCAATTTATAGGAAGTTTAACCAATTGGTTAAGCTGCAATGAGCATTTAAAGATTCATCAAATTGATATATTTGCTTTTCCGACAATTTGTCTTTATATGTTCAATCAAAATTAAATATTTTCCATAAATATATCTAGTAGCCTTAGAGAATGGTTATTGTAATACTGTGCCAAATATGAAGAAGATTCAACAGATTGTTTTGCTGCAATGAGCTTTCAAACATTGAACTGTTGGAAAAAATTAACTTACATATGCTATTTACATGCAAACAATTACACTTTTTGACATTTTAGGATGCAACTATCTTTTGAATCTCTGCAGATAGAGCTCTGAACAAAAATCAGATGTTACAAGGTTATCAATATTTGAACTATTTAGCATTTATTCAGTCTTGGGGCAGTTTTCCATGAAAATATCATGCTTTGAAAATGGTTATTTGGCCAAATCAGAATGATTTCTTTGTTACGAATTGCCCCTTTTAACATTGTCTTATTTAAAAAAATCTGCTTGACTAATTAATTTAGCAATTAACAATTTAAATTCCTTTATATATGTAGAATGGAAATTGGTTAGCAGAACTCCCCTCACAATCACATCCTTCCACTTTTTATTATATATGGTCAAAGTCCCACTTTTAATACAAAATTAATATATATTTTATACATTTAATCTTGAAAAATTATTATCTCAAGATTGGGCTTGTAATTTCAACGTCTACAGGAAGGAATAACAATATTGAACCCCATGCATATTTTTTAATTTTGCTGCCGGTACCCTTCAAGTGGCACTGTTAAGTACTTACGTATCATGATTAGTCATATATGTGTGAGACGAAAGTAATAGAATAAGTCTATCTATGTATTTATGTAGGTGATTTATGCAGTGAATATCAACTGCTGTGTGGTGCTTCTCTACTGAGATATGGTGCCACTTGCACTACAGAAGCACGTCTAAAGGCTACATTCCTTACACACGGTATGCGGCATGTGAATGCGAATGCAGCAAAAAATCGGAAAGCATCTAAGTCAATGAGGGGTGATTCCTTACGTCTGAATGCGAACGCGAATGCGGCAACTGAATCTGTCCATGTAGCCATCGGTGCGGCATGCGAATGCTGCTGCGTTTTTCATAGGAAACAGTGTTAGAGAAACCTGACACTATGTGTGGGTGTGGGTGAAAGGACCCAATCCGTTCGCATGCCGCATTCGCATGCCGCATACCGCGTGTAAGGAATGCTAGCTTTACTCAGTTACTACCGGCACTGTGTAAAGCGTCCCAGTTATATCCTACTAACGCGGGGTACCAGGGGAGACACGTGCATCAAAAGTCGTTGGTGTGGCTCGGCCGGGTTCGAACGCATGGGAGGTAGAGTGTCCCGGTTCGCTCTGCCGGTAACATGAGGAGGAGCCTGCGTGGGAAGCAGCGTCCCAAGTGAACCGTGTTGCCGGGTGCTTACTTTATCGGTGCCATGCCTGCATGCCCGTCTGGGACCAGCCACACCGTGAGCGCGAGAAGCAGAGCCACTTCCGGAACACTCGGGGAACGTCTATGGACGCTTGTTTCACCGCGATAAAACACTCTGACTTCACACGACGGCAGAAGGACAACCCTGTTTAAAACGGAGTGGAAACACGGTACAGTCAAATTGAAGCAACCACAATCCCATCGTGCACTATTTGCACAGCGCACTCCCCAGAGTCACAGAATGTCCGTGTGTTATACCAACGCACAATGCCTGTTTGCATATAACCGTACAGTCAGTGTCTAACAAGCAGCAGTCGGTGGAAGAAGTTGCCAATAATCAAGATCTTATCAGCACAGCAATTTGATGAAAGTGTTTTGAAAATGGCTCATTGCCGAGCATATATTTGGTTGTGTGCATTGTCTTATACAACCATTATTGACTATATTTGGATGGCGCTAATCCTATATGTAGACTGACACTAGTGACAGTCACGGTTAGGGCACCAATAGTTGCGGGTGTGTCTTAGTCCCTCAGGTCGGCTGAGCTGTCCCTGGACGGCGGGATTTACCCAGGGGGATCCGACCATCTGTCAGCCTCATGGCGACGGGCAAGTGTTATAGATAAGCGGCGATCATTAACAAACTACATCAAATATATACTGACGGAAGCACAGCGAGCTGAGACTGAGTTTGCCAGTTTTGTCACGTTGACTAGTAATATGGATGTAGTCTGGATATCAGCTACAGAAACTGAGACGTGCTATTTGAAACGCACTAGCCTGTTTATGTTCATACTAAAAAATTACTATCATAGCGTCGTATTTCCTTCTTACATATGCATGGCACCTTATTTTGACTATGGGGATATAATCTTCATGGCAGGTAGTAAGGCACGACTACATAAACTACAGGGGCTCCAAAATAGAGCACTAAAAATATGCCTGGGGAAGAGTTCACCAACATAAGATAGCATGAGTAAAATTCCTCCAAAACACGCAATAGGATCACTTAAAATTGTAGGCGTACAACGAATCTAAAAAAAACAAAAAACAGGAGGTTACAAACAAGGTGCACAAGAAACAACGATGGTCCGTTACTAGCATTAGTAGCAATGGTAAAATCAAAATGCAGTGCATATGATCACAGTGTAGCTAACATGAGTGCCAATATCTGGAAAGAACTGCCAGCTGCAACACGAAATGCAGAAAACATAGTGGTGTTTAAGAAACTACTAACAAAATAATGTAACCTAGAAATACCGATGATGTTTAAATGGATTAACACAAAGTATAATAAAAGCTGGATTCTGGACTGTTTGCAATCTACAAACAGTTACAAGCCATAAACAAGCAAGAAAATCTCAATTATTACTAAAACTAAATTCATAAGATTTGAATCAAATTTGACTAGTGCTGCCCAGCGATGAAAACAAGTATTAACACACCCATTGAGCAGGGTAAATGAATTCATCACAAAGAAAACAAAAAAACAACATATCTGTGCAATTGCAAAATCGGGAAAAAAACAACCTATTATCTTTGCAGAGTACTAGCAGTAGCAGTATCGTATGCTCCATGGCCAAGATTGAATTATTGCCCGTGAACCCAGGCATGGCCACAGTGGATATGTGGATTCTACCCTTCAGATGTAGTGGGCTCTGAAGGACGAGTATGTGAAGAATCTGTCAAACTGCTTACAAGTTACATTGGGGATTGGTGACTATATCCACAACCCAAAATCAGGCACGTTTTTACTGGAGGGTATGCCTCCCCATGGAACGATCGTGAGGTGTGGGGCTGTGGGAGGGACTAGTGTAATCACGCCGGACACTCGTGTAGATCTATCACTGTCAGTGCAGCCGTGAATAGGAACCTGGAGTCAGAGTAGATGATTATGTAAAGTATGCACAAGACACAATGCACATAGTATATTAACCAGTATTACCTATTAGCTAACAGCCTTCGTTTTCCGGGCTTTTCTAGCCGTACCTCAGGGCTAGGATTATATCTACAAAGGCCCTGTCACACTGCATAAGCGTATGCCGATGTATGTGACACACTGTCATACGGTGGGAATTTTGAACATGCTCAAAAGTACTACTTATGCCAAACGTACCCATAACTTGTCTCAGCATATATCAGTGGGCTGTTAACGAATACTACTTATGCCAAACGTACCCATAACTTGTCTCAGCATACACCAGTGGGCTGTTAACAAATACTACTTATGCCAAACGTACCCATAACTTGTCTCAGCATACACCAGTGGGCTGTTAATGAATACTACTTATGCCAAACGTACCCATAACTTGTCTCAGCATACACCAGTGGGCTGTTAATGAAGACTACTTATGCCAAGCGTACCCATAACTTGTCTCAGCGTACACCAGTGGGCTGTTAACGAATACTACTTATGCCAAGCATACCCATAACTTGTCTCAGTGTACATCAGTGGGCTGTTAACGAATACTACTTATGCCAAGCGTACCCATAACTTGTCTCAGCATACATCAGTGAGCTGTTAACGAATACTACTTATGCCAAGCATACCCATAACTTGTCTCAGCCTACATCAGTCGGCTGTTAACGAATACTACTTATACCAAACGTACCCATAACTTGTCTCAGCATACACCATTGGGCTGTTAACGAATACTACTTATGCCAAGCGTACCCATAAGTTGTATCAGCATACACCAACGTGTTGGTGCAAAATGACATAAGTCGGCATACGCTGATCTAATAGTAAATACGGCACAGTGTGATGGCCTTTAACAGTACATAATGTAAGGGTTATTTTTATATGACCCAACGTTCGTTAACCCTGTTAAGGCCCTGTCACACTTCGATGTATGGTGCCGGCATGTGCGTAACATTTTGAAATAAATTTCAAATCAAAATAGGTTGGCATACGCCAACCTTTTCACGCTGCGAGGGATAAAAATGGGTGTACACACAAGGTACATAGCGTATGCAGAATGCATCTCTGACCTATTGAGAGCATTCATCTGCCTCACAAAACGTTTGCATACGTTGACGGTACGCTGACCAATGTTACGTATGTTACTCCATCGCTAGAAGTACAGCGCATACGTTAAGTACGCTGGGGATATGGCAGGCATACATTCAAAGTACGTTTGGAGTACATTATGCATCCGTTGGCTGTATGCAGACTCCACATTCCCAACAGGCTGAATGTACGGCTAATGTGTTCCAATCTATCCCGACCTATCCCTAGCATGTGCATAATGTAGGCCGATGTACACCGAGCGTATGAGCCATACGGCAACATGCGTTGACAATTTTGAACATGCGCAAACATTTTTTAGCGGCTCGACCTATGACACCATATCCCAAGCATACTCGATGTATGCCCAATGTATACATAATGCATGACACCGTATGCCAACGTGTTGGTCAAAATCTCATATGTCGGCATACGCTAAGGCCATACGTTGTAGTGTGGCAGCCCCTTTAATAACAGTAGATAAGTTATGGGGTTATATTAACCGTTATTAGTTAATAGTTCCGAAGGCACTTGGTTATAGTCAGAACCAGTCTTAATATTGATTTCGGCAGTGTATCTTAGGTTCAGATAGATTGGCGCCCAATGAGTGGCGCCCATGCTACTTACCGCCCGGCGCTGCACGGCTCGTCGTACCGGGTGTTGGGGACGGGTGGCGCCCGGTGTCTGCCGCCTTCCCACCACGAGGCGGGTCTCGCACTGTTGGCGGCCGAATCGCGAGGGGAGTCGGCGGGACGAGGCCTCCCATCTCCCTTACTACCCACTCTCAACCCGGTGTCGCGGTTTCAGTTCTCAGCCAGTTTCAGTTCTCGGCATCGCTTCTGCGCATGCGTCAAAATCGAACAGCATCATCTGCGCATGTGTCAACATGGAGCCAGATTCAAACTGTCGCCGATCGCCGCAAATCGCTGCACTCATACTGTCACTATAGTGTCAGTGTCACTAACCTTATAAATTTAAGATAATCTTTTCGGTAAAGATGTTTTCTATATGTGTACCAAGCGATTTGTTTCTAGGTGGTGTGGTTTTAGAGATATTTCACTTTTTCTGTATGAAGATTGCTCACGACCATTGACAATGCCTTGAGTTTGCCGGTATGCGCAGTGCAAAACATTATTCAAAATTAATAGAAATCCAGAACCCTAACCATATCAATTTAATATAATCTTGTTGGTAAACATGTTTTCTATATGTGTACCAAGCGATTTGTTTCTAGGTGGTTTGGTTTTAGAGATACTTCACTTTTTCTGTATGAAGATTGCTCACGACCATTGACAATGCGCAGGCGATGCCGTTAGATGTTGATGCATGCGCAGAAGCGATGTTGAGAACTGCAACTGGTTGAGACCTGAAACCGCGACACCGGCCCTGCAGCAGGCGGGACGGGGCCGGTGTAGTAAGTTCAAAACACTACCCCACAAAAACACTACGGTAGTGTTTTCAACCTAGGTTCAAAACACTACCGTAGTGTTTTCAACCTGGTTGACGGTAAGTTCAAAACACTACTGTGGCCACGCTCAAAACACTATCCTTAAGTTCAAAACACTACCTTTAAGTTCAAAACACTACTCTATATTCTTAGGGTGGAACAGTATGTAGTATTTGTTTTGTTATTGTTTTACGTCCCAGCAACATCTAAGGTCATATCAGGACGGGTACCGACTTGTGACAGCGAGCACTCATGGCGACTTTATAGTGCTGTCCCACTGGGAAACCAGGCCGACGGCACCATGACCTGGTATCCCACTCAGTCACATTATCCTGACACTGAGCACACCAGTCCTTGCCCTATCCTAATAATGCCGAGTGCCTGGCTAGGAAGCGACAAGTATCAATTTTAAAGTCATTGGTTTGACTCGACCGGGACTCGAACCCACGATCTACCAGCACGGGAGACGGACGCTCTAACTCATTCGGCCATCCCGTCTGGTGCAGTATGTAGTAATGTTGGTCAGTAGGGTTGCTGGATGTTGTTTCATGTCCTAGCATCATCTAAGGTCATATCAGGACGGGTACCGACTTGTGACAGTGCGCACTCATGGCGACTTTATAGTGCTGTCCCACTGGGAAACGAGGCCGCTGGCACCATGACCTGATATCCCACTCAGTCACATTATCCTGACACTGAGCACACCAGTCCTTGCCCTATCCTAATAATGCCGAGCGCCTGGCTAGGAAGCGACAAGTATCAATTTTAAAGTCATTGGTTTGACTCGACCGGGACTCGAACCCACGACCCCACGATCTACCAGCACGGGAGACGGACGCTCCAACCCACTCGGCCACCCCGTCTGGGTCAATGAGAGAGGACAACGTAATTACGCTTCAAACGCCGCAGCAGTGTCAGCTTGTCATGATAGTGTTTTGAACTTGGGTAGTGTTTTGAACGTACGTAGGGGTAGTGTTTTGAACTTAACAGTAGTGTTTTGAACCTAAGTTCAAAACACTACGGTAGTGTTTTGAACGTAGGTTCAAAACACTACCGTAGTGTTTTGAACGGCGTAGTGTTTTGAACGTCCTACACCGGGCTAGGCCTTCCCGGCGGCCACTAGACTGCTAGAGGCCGCCGACCGGGCTCAGTCAAACTGCCGGCA
Source organism: Branchipolynoe longqiensis (assembly GCA_030323885.1). Taxonomy (NCBI): domain Eukaryota; kingdom Metazoa; phylum Annelida; class Polychaeta; order Phyllodocida; family Polynoidae; genus Branchipolynoe; species Branchipolynoe longqiensis. Next base: position 62,437,951 of record CM059192.1, on the reverse strand, counting down.
TCTGACTGCTCCAAGGAGGCGGGAAGGGTGGGTGTGGGGGCACTATCTTGCACTGTATGACATCCCTTTCGTGCCTACGTAAACATACCCGCCACAGTGGAGGCAGATACAGTAAAACAGCAGCGTCAACTAGTTAAAGTTGCATAGTCCGATGGTTTTGAGTTTCTGTCATTTTTCTGAGGTAAATATACTAAATTGATTGTCATAATCTACCTTTCTTTAATTTGAAGTAACTTTTATTTTGAATGGCTAAACTTTGAGATATTTGAAGTGCAAACATGTCAAATTAATTTTGGCAATCACGCCAAAACTCTGATGCCATAGGCTTCAGCAGTAACTGGCTCGATTAAATTGACTCAGTATCACCTTCTATGTGGCAACAAATGCTTAATGAGTGCATCATTATCTAAGTTAGATATGTAGAATCAGATCTGGATAATTGTTTTGGTTTTGAAAATCTGATGCTTCATCGGACTCTGCAACTTTAACAGAAGGCTAACTGGTTAGCTTGAGGGATGCTTCGTTGAATTGTGGACCGGATGTTTTTGCCCAATCGCTAAAAGTCCTGTTTGGATGCCCGTGTGGGAGGTCGCGCATTTGGACCCCGACAGAATAAAACCAATTACTTTAAAAAATACTTGTCGCTACCTAGCTTGGTGCTTCACATTCATAGGACAGAGCAAGGACTGGTTTGTTCACTGTCAGGATAACGTGACTAAGTGGGGTATCAGGTTATGGTTATCATAATTAATTCCTTAACTGTGAGAGTCGGTGGGGCACCAGATGACTTTGCAACCAGTTTTTTTCTCCAGTTTCCCCCGTTCTCCACTGTCTATAGCATTGACCAAACTGCAGGCCTGTCCATTCCCTGATGTTGTCTTCCCACCTCTTCCTTTGTCCGCCTTGTCTTCTTCCCCCTTTCACTGTGCCTTGCAAGATGGTTTTGTCCAGGCCTGGTGAATGGTATATTATATGCCTATTTCATTGAAGGTTATGTTTCTTTACAGAGATCTTTGTGTGGTCCAAATGCAGGCTGGATTTTGGCATTCACTTCCTTGTTGGTAACATGGTGGTTGTATGAGCTATATCTTGTGGTATCACCTCATTTCCATGGTTTGTAATCTTCTTTGGAGCTCTGCTGTGAATGTCCATGATTCACAGGCACACAGGAAGATGAAGGTGACAAGGGAGCACAAAAGTCATATCTTGGAGTTGCGAAGAATACTCTTGTCAAACCAAACTGTCTTCAGCCTTGTCAATCCTGCTGTTTTCTGTGCTATCCGAGAGAAAATTATCAGGTTTGGAACCCTCATCAGTTATAACTGATCGCAGGTATTTGAAGCTTGTGAAAGTCACAAGCCTGTGTCCATTCACTTTGATTTCTGTGTTGATGCCACTGGTGGTGTTTGTCATCAGGCTTGTTCTTCTCTGAACTGTTATCCATGTCGTACACTGTTGAGGTTTTGTCAAGACATTCAATTAAATTTGCCAGTTCTTCTCTCCTACTAGGCCATTAATATCATCAGCAAAGTGGAGATTCGTGATTGTTCTGCCTCTAATTCTGATCGTGCCATCTTGATCTTCTAATCTGTCTGTCATGATCCTTTCCACAATTATGTTGAATAGGGTGGGTGAGAATAGACATCCCCGTCGGAATCCAACTGTTGCTGAGAACTAGTCTCCTGTATAGAATATGATTGGACTAGTACTTGGCTAGAGAGGTTTGTGATGACTTGAACAAGGTTTGTGCTGTTGTACCTCGTCACTCTCGCCCACAAAGCTGCATACCACACCCTATCAAAGCCCTTCTTGAAGTCTATGAAGACATGGTAGAGAGAGTTATTGTTGGTGCTGGAGATAGTTTGTTTGTTATTTTACGTCATAGCAACATCTAAAGTCATATCAGGATGGGTACCGACTTGTGACAGTGTGCATTCATGGCGACTTTATAGTGCTGCCCCACTGGAAGACCAGGCCTCCAGCACCATGACCTGATATCCCACTCAGTCACATTATCCTGACACTGAGCCAACCAGTCCTTGCCCTATCCAAATAATCCCGAGCGCCAGGCTAGGAAGCAACCAGTATCAATTTTTAAGTCATTGGTTTGACTCGACCAGGGTTCGAACCCACGATCTACCAACACGGGAGATGGATGCTCTAACTCATTCGGCCATCCCGTCTGGTGCTGGAGATAGTTGTCACATAGAAAGAATGCACAGGTTGAAGTGAAAATCTGTGCATGGTGTACTCTGAAGCCTCCAGATTTATATCCGGTATTATGTGCCCATGGTTACAAAGACATGTATACACGATGGAGCAATTCAACCTTACATATGGAGAAGAACCAGTTTTGGTTTCGAACAATTAGAAAATGTGGTTCTAGCGAACACACACATATACATAGAGTCAGACACAAACATTAAATAGGGCATATTCCCTGTAAAGCTATGGGCAGACAGGACGCGTGCATCACATGGGCGGCAAGTACAAGCGGATGGCATGCGGTTCTCACGTGGAAATAGCGAACACACTGGACGCGGGCGGCACGCGGCAAAAACTCTATATATATATATGACCCAACTTGACTTTACCTGACCTCACTCTACCCGACCTGAATTTACACGACTTGACATTACACAACTTTACACGACTTGACTTTACCTGATCTGACTTTACACGAATTGACTGGACACGAATTGACTTTAGCAGATTTGAATTTACACAACAACTTTATGGTGTTGTTGGGTAAAGTCAGGTAGGGTAAAGTCAGGTCAGGTAAAGTCAGGTCGGGTAAAGTCAAGTCGGGCAAAGGCCAAGCGGAACCACACATCAAAAGCGATCCTATCCTGCCCCGTGACACCCGCGCGAGAACCCCGTGAGAACAGCCTGCGCCAGTGTGTTTGGCTTCTCTTTGTTATACCCCTGTCACACTACGACGTAACGAGCCAACGTGAGCCTAACGTGACGATTTTTCGTCATTACGTTGCCGTACGTTGGGTTACGTTATGATGACGTCATAATGACGTTAGAGTGACGTCGAGCTACGTCGTGTTACGTCGGGGCGCGTCAAGGTTTTGAACCTGTTCAAAACTTTCAACGTATCTCGACGTGAAGCCGTTACGTCGGGATGACGTGACAATGATGTTAGGTAGACGTTCCGCGATCGTTATAGCAGCGTAAATGACGTTAGAGTCACGTTATGTCACGTCAGACCGACGGCCCGGTTGGGAGCAACGTGTGGGCAGCATTTTGCATGTTACGGTCACGTTACGGTGGCGTTACGGTCACATTACGTCCACGTCGCACCCGTTACGGCGACGTTACGCTCACGTTACACTAACGCCCGGTCACGTCGCCAATTACCCCTCCCCCCTAACGTTGTCACGTTACAGCTAAGGTCACGACGTACACCGACGTTACTTTCACGTTACGCTCACGTCCACAATTTGCATATTACGCCCATAACGTCGACGTAATATAATTATTTTCACGTTCTGCCTACGCTGACGTAGTCACGTCGTAGTGTGACAGGGCCATCACATACGTTTCGATTTTTGCCGCGAGAACCGCGTGACGTCCGCGTCCAGTATGTTCGCAGCTTAACACTGGTCGGCAGTTCGAGGCAACAGTCTGTCTGCGTGTAGTCGACAAGAGGGGGGACTTCCGCACGCATGGCAGGCGTGTTACAAGTGTTTACCATATAGCCGTCGATAATAGAGGTTGATGCACGGGCGGAACCACGAGCCACGCCATTAGGGGAATAGTATTGTGATTACGTGGGTCACTTAACGGTGGCGCGACACCGGTCTGCACTAAGGGCCCCGTGTACTCCCACCGATTCTACTGTGTGAGTCTTTGGCACTTACTACCTATAGCCGACAGACCCGCGCCTGGACACTGCGGCCACACGGGCCACTCACTATGCAGCGTGCGTAGTGGGGAGGACGGCGCCAGGCCTTTTGTGCCAGAGGCAGTGCACTTTAATACCGCAGGTTAGTTACACCGATTAACCCCGCCGACATTTGCGGTAAGGTACATTATTAATGCACGAGGCAGGAAGCCGTGGAGGGCGGGCCTGTTAGGTGTGCGCATGACTGTTTATTCCTGTTGTTACGGCAGACCCGATGAGCACGCGTCGTCGTGTGTGTACGGGGGGGGGGGGGGGACTCCACGATTTAAAAATAGAAAGACCCACTGTGCCTTTTTGTCTAAAGTGCACAACTTATTGTATCCCGATCTAAAAAAAAACGAGAACCAGTGTGATCTGATCTGATCTGAGGAGAGATACACAACTAATACAATCGCCATTCATCGAAACCCTAGTAAAGTATGCAAAGTAATGCACTCTGGTGTAACGCTGAATGATATTACAGTGGTGCAAGGTGCATCGAGCTGCAGTAAGATGGCGGGTTCAGCCCCCGGCGGCCGAGAAGAGTGCGGTGGTGGGGAATCGTCGTCCGGCGGGCTGAGGGCGGGAACCAACTAAGCTGCTTACTTGCATTAGGCTGATGATGGGGACTACCTGGCACACAGCGGTGACGTCATCAAAGGGCGCCGAGGGTCACGCCTGGTTTTATTGTGGACATTAACTATGTGTTCTCACGGTGAAGCTTCTCCCGTCTGCAGCGAAAACGCGACCAAAAGCAGACGCGCGCGCATGCGTCACATGCACCGGGACAGGGCCTTCTTCTTCATTATACCCCTGTCACACTACGACATAACGAGCCAACGTGAGCCTAACGTGGTCATTTTTCGTCATTACGTTGGGTTACGTCATGATGACGTCATAATGACGTTAGAATGACGTCGAGCTACGTCACATTACGTCGTGTTACGTCGAGTTACGTCAAGGTTTTGGACATGTTCAAAATTTTCCACGTAGCTCGAACGTAAGGGTTTACGTTCGCCGTACGTTCTGTTCACGTTCAGTGAACGTCAATGACGTTAAACGGACGTTATTCCAACGCTGCTCACTACGTTCCACTACGTTGACCCACATTAAACCGAGTGCAAATGCCTACGAGGCTTAATGGGAACGTCAGGAGAACGTCAGGAGAACGTGCATTCAACGTACGTTCAACATCTCATGACGTGGCTAACGTCACATAACGTTCTTCTGGCGATGGAATAACGTTCATAACGTTCCGTGAACGTAGTGACGTTGTCCTCTCTCGTTGAATGACGGTATCACTACGCTTTACCGACGTTACGTTCTCGTCCACTACGTTGCATCCACGTTCAACTTCTGCCCAAATTTGCATACTACGCTGAGAAGTTCAACGTTCTTCACGTTCTCCCTATGCTGACGTCATTACGTCGTAGTGTGACAGGGCCATAAGACGAGTAACGGAGACTAACCCCTGTCACGTTAGAGCAATGCTCACAGCCAACGGCCACTGCTTGAACTTCTAGATGAGCGCCCTCTGGGGTCCACATGGTCCACCACGTGGTCGTGATGGACCCGGACCTACACGAGGGGAGTGACGTGCGTTGACGGTCACAGGCCATGCATGTCATATACTGCACATAGCCTCCTTGTCAACAATGTCTCCACACACAGCAGTAGTTCTCGGCACTGTCATCAGATGGAAGGTTTATAGTGTAAATCGTTTATAAGACCTTTTCCCACAGAGCATGTTACACAGGCAGCTGCTACCCACAACAGAAGCACAGATCTGTTCAGAAACAAACTACACACATCGACTTGACTACACACAGTCCACTTTAGATTACATAACACTTGTTAAGCATTGGATGCAGGAACATGGGATCGTAGGTCGATTTACTTGAAACTGACCGTGACACAAATATTACCTGACTGCCAGAACCGGACTGTGGTTACCGTGGTCGTAGTAATGCCAGTGTAGCCTAGCGCCTCTGAACTTTAGAGGTGTGCGAACATGCATACCACTGTATAGTCACAAGTATGACAAGTGAATGGGACTTTGTAGTTTGCATATTTTGAAACTAGCCACTCAGTGGGCGTCCAATGTGTTCAAGCCAGGAGTCAGTCAGTGCCTAACGACCAATGCAAATGATCTAGTACTAGTAGCATAGACCGGGAAACACAAATACAGGTTGGAAATACTTCAAATTTACAATTAGTTACGGGTTTGTGATATTTATCTAAGGTTTAAATTTGTTATGACCCTAGATGTTGCTAGGACGTAAACCAACAACAAACAAACAAACAACAATCTTTCGGTACTATTTCAAATAGAACCAAATCAATCTGGTCGAGTATTCCGAACTCGGTTTCAATTTTAAAAGTTATTTCAAATAATGTTGCTGTTTTATTATAAATGAGTTGAAAGTGGCATACTATATATTTAAGTCAAGCTACCCCTAGAGTAAGTAAGCCTTGCAGTGTCTGCTAGATGTATACGTTGTGTGCAAGGCCAGGACAAAGACACAAGGCCAACTTGACACATTCACAACTTGACACGTTCACAAAAGTGATGGGTGTGTCAGCTAATCTCGGCAATTTTTTTAATGAGTCGCATCTTGGGTTTCCAAGCATTAACTCCATCTATTTGAGAGTACATGCTATATGTATGTCTTCAAGTGCCCCCCCCCCCCCCCCCCCCCCCAACCCTGGCATCAATCCGGGGCAGGTAGCAGGACAGGTAGCGGCTACTTGGTGTTGGCCGCAGTCCCCGTGTAGATGCTTAATGTACGGCTCATCGCTGACTTGTGTCGAACGCGCGTCTTAGACGTGGCTGTCTGCCACTGTCGAGATAGGGGGGGGGGGGGGTGATCATCGGGTAGGCAACAAGCACCACGTCCTGGTTGGAAGCCGGGTGTGCAGGAGCTTGCATGCGGTCACTTGTACTTTTGTAGACGCGGGCTGCACTGCCGGTGAGGTGTAGCGCGCCCGGCGGAGGGCGGGCAGCATCGGGGGCGGCCCAGCGTGATTAGCCTGTAGCGGTGTGCTGGGAAGCCGCTTAACCCCTGCACGGTCGGGCAAGGCTAAGGTAGGGGTGTAACTGAGACTGCCGCTGTAGTAGTACGCAGCCTGCATAGGCAGCCTGCATAGGCAGCCTGCATCAGGATGCGCCGGCCAGGACACACAAGTAGCATACGTTTTCTCGTCGGTTGCATATGCCCAGCAGGTGGTGGGGCATTCACCCGAGGTGTGTAGTGTGGTGGGCTGCACTCACCTCACCATGCACAGGTAGGTCTGTCTAGGCTGATTGCATCAGGGGAGCCTAGGTGGTCCGATGGTTAGGACGCTCACTATGGAATGTCAGAAATGTGGGTGGGACGCCTGCTCCAGTGTGCCATATGTTTGAAGCAGCCCGTTCCAGAGATGCCTTTCCCGGGGTGCTGTAATGGTACAGCTGTATCTCCGGGATTCTGCCTTGTCGATGTACAGTATACGAACATGTTTAACCAATAGTACCGAGCTGACTGCGCACGCAAACCATATAACTGACTTACTATGTGGGCCTGCGAGGGACCTGTAAGAAGCAAGGCGGGGGGGGGGGGGGGGGGGGGTGCCGTGTTGCTGGACACTGCCCGCCTGCTGGTGTCCCGCGGCCTGGTCTTACCCGCTGATGCTTGGACCTCGCCACACAGCAGGTGGTGATGGGGCGCAGTGTTCAGGTCCTCTCAATTTCTATGTACGTGTTCTGTGAAACCGCTCACCACTGGACGAGATGACCCAGTATATTATTACTGGGTTACTCGGCCGTCGGAGCCCCAGAGAACACCATAAAACTCTTCCCCTTCATATCACCTGTGATGCCTCCCTTAATCAACCCTTAATCAAACCCATCAACAAACTCATAAGGAAGAAAGGTAAGACAAGTCATACAAGAGTAACACTAACAGTGAAGAAGTTGTGCTTTATTGGCATCAACTCCTGTCCACCTACTAGTGACCTATCACCTCCACTCCTTACCTGTTGCCCACACACAGTCTCATTGCCTCTCTTCTATCTAGGAGTCCGTGCCTACAGCCCATTGAACCAGAGTCCCTTGGTTGTGGCACACAGCTCAATTTGGATAGATGAATTTTAGTTGCATCAGACAGAGTGTCTGGGGTCCTGCTCTAGAGTAGGTGTGTCTCACACAAGAGCTAGGAGTAGAGTGATGACTCTCCAGTGTGCCTGAAGCAGTGTCTTGAATAATTCATTAATCTCAAAGTGAGGCTAGTGTGGTCAGAGGGCCAAGAGAGTAGGTGACTGGGCATTCCCACAGCCAACCAATCAGGCACCCCCACAGCCTGGGAGGGTGACACCCCCCAGTAGTGGTGGCTCTCACTCAACCCAGCTGCAGGTGGTGTTCTGTGTGTATATGTAGATTAGGCTGGTGTGCCCATCCACCGGTCATGTAGGGACAGGTAGCTGCAGACAGTTACAATAGATCCATGTGGCGGAGTGGTTAGCGTGTCTGACTTTTTTCTAGGTCAGACTCCTAATCTGAAGGTCGGTGGTTCGATTCCCTGTGCCCCCACCTCTGCCAATTTGGATTTCCACTGCTGTGTATAACTTACAGCAACATCAAAGGCCAGTTGCTCTCATACCATGTCTGTGGTGTGGGAGGTTAAAAATCCCTTGGGTCGGTAAAAGTGGAGGCTCGGGCTTTCTATCGACAAACTGTCTAATGGTGAAAACAAGTCTATTCAGACTTATCCAATAGAGGCAGTATAAATCTTCAAGAATGTTAAAATGGCCTTTTCTCCAATTGCACTCTTTATGGATGCCTCAAGAAACATTTCAACAATCGTGTACTGTCTCTTATATAGGAACATCTCTTCATTAATCTCAGGCATCATATATGAACATATATTTCACATAGCTTATATCATGTCATAATGGGAGTGGGGTATTATTGCTTTTAGATTACATAACCTTGTCCCCACTCGGTCACCCAAGAATAATAATGTTCTCTGCCAATATATAATTCTGAACCGAAAGTCGTATATTTTTTTCACCAGGTCAGTAGTTCGATCCTTGTCTGAGTCAAGCAAGCATTTATAAAATTGATGGACTGGTTGGCAGGGTAATGTGACCGGCGGAACGGTTTCCTGGTGGGGCAACACTATAAAGAAGCCATGAGTGCGCCTGTAGTGGCGTGTGCACGCATTACGCGCCCACTGCAGGGTGAGGGTCGGGGTGGGTGCACGGCGCGACGTGCGTGTTGGAATGCCTCACTTCCCCATGGCCCACTCAACCCCATGGCCCCACCCTCCGACCTGCTCACCGGCGCATGCTCCCGTGAGCTCCCTGCCACGCGGTGCATTCCGGTGATGTCCCGGCGGCTTGGTCTGTTCGACGGGCGCTAGGTGGCGTACTGTGTAGGCGTACTGTGTAGGCGTACAGGTAGCGCGCCTGGTTCCCCACGGACCCTGGTTCTTTGGAGCACTCGTCCCCAACTCCCCTCTCCCCTCCCCTCTCCCCTCCTCCCTCCACCACACCTCACACTCTCCCCTCCCCTCTCGCCTCCTCCCTCCACCACACCTGACACCCTCCCCTCCCCTCTCGCCTCCTCCCTCCACCACACCTCACACCTGGTTAGTTATTCGTTATTTCTGACTATTTCACACGAAGTATCCAAGGAGTGACGGCCAATTGCAATGCCTACAATAACATCAACACATGGCAATGGCTTTCGCTTTTCTTTGATGTTTTCTTTTTTAATACAACATAAGCGCTGAGGTTGCATCTTGTTCCTACTTGTGCGCTACCCTTATGACAGTCCGTTTCCCTTCCTCCAGGTGAGCACGTGGAGGACGCTACGTCCAGGGGTGACGGCACGCCTCAGTGGACGCAGCAGCCGGAGCCCATCTCCTACATCGTCAAGAACCGCCCCGTCACCATCACGTGCGGTGCCTCCAGTCGGATCGACCTGCATGAGTTCAGGATCATCTTCAAGTGCATAGACCAGTGGGTGGCTCTCAAGCACCACGTGAACGTGGAGCGAGCGGACCAGGAGCTTGGCACTAAATACCTCATGACTAGTATCGACATCACCCGCCAGGAGGTGGACGTGTACTCCGACTACTACGGGGGCGATGAGAACTACTGGTGCGAATGTCACACCTGGAATAGCATCAATTTGCAGCAGGACACCAACGTCATCAGCAGGCGAGGAGTCGTCAAGATCGCTTGTAAGCACCCTTTTGTCAATGTCAGTTGTCTTTTGTCTGTCAAGTTACTGCCCAGAAAACATGTTGAGTATTAACAGTGAGTGCGGCACTGCAAGACTGCAGGTCTGGGCGCCCAATTACTGTGTATTAAAAGGGAGTACGGTGCTGCAGGTCTGGGTGCTCCATTACTGTTTATTAACATTGAGTGAAATACTGCAGTTCCGGGTGCTCCATTACTGTGTATTGACAGTGAGTGAGCTACTGCAGGTCCGGGTGCTCCATTATTGTGTCTTAACAGTGAGTGAGCTACTGCAGGTCTGGGTGCTCCATTACGGTGTATTAACAGTGAGTGAGCTACTGCTGGTCCGGGTGCTCCATTCCTGTGTATTAACAGTCAGTGAGCTACTGCAGGCCTGGGTGCTCCATTATGGGGTATAAACAGTGAGTGAGCTATTGCAGGTCCGGGTGCTCCATTACTGTGTATTAACAGTGAGTGAGCTACTGCTGGTCCGGGTGCTCCATTATGTTGTATTAACAGTGAGTGAGCTATTGCAGGTCCAGATGCTCCATTCCTGTGTATTAACAGTGAGTGAGCTACTGCAGGTCTGGGTGCTCCATTATTAATAGTGAGTGAGCTACTGCAGATCTGGGTGCTCCATTACTGTGTAATGACAGTGAGTGAGCTACTGCTGGTCCGGGTGCTCTATTAATGTGTATTAACAACAGTGAGTGAGCTACTGCTGGTCTGGGTGCTCCATTATTAACAGTGAGTGAGCTACTGCAGATCTGGGTGCTCCATTACTGCGTAATGACAATGAGTGAGCTACTGCTGGTCCGGGTGCTCCATTATTGTGTCTTAACAGTGAGTGAGCTCCTGCAGATCTGGGTGCTCCATTACTGTGTATTAACAGTGAGTGAGCTACTGCTGGTCTGGGTGCTCCATTACTGTGTATTAACAGTGAGTAAGGTACTGCAGGTCCTGGTACTCAATTTAGTGCGTCCACTTTACACAGCTCTTGCCCTGCGCAGCATCCAGCACCAAATGCCTGCATTCTTCGCTACCATTGACCTCCCATACGGACGCAGAGACAATGCGCCTCCTTCAGGCAGTTGGCAACAGTAGCGCCCCCCGGCGTGTACTGGCGGCGCCTGCCCAATACCGCTGGTTCCGGTTGTTACTGCCCTAGTGTTCGAACCGACAGCCTTGACGTCCCTGCATGCCCCGAGTTGTTGGTGACGCTACACGCCGCTGTCTCACAGTTTGCGCAGCCTGACGTGCGGCGCTGTGGGAGGGAACCATCTTCTCACTAGTAACGTTAACGTGACGTGTTGCTGCTTGTCTGTATGCACATGAAACACGGCCGTCTTTAGCACCATTCTCTGTCCTCACGAAGATGGGATGCCGTGAGAAAGCTCTGTGCAGAGCTGCGCATTTCCCGGCAGAACGTTGCTTAAAGACGTGATGCTCATTGATGGATTAGTTTAAGGACAGTGCCCTGTGTCATGACCTCGGTCGTCACCCCGGCCACTCAGTTCGGGCCGATGGAGAAGTAATTGACCTGCCTGAACGTCTGCCAGCCGGCACCCGTTGCGGGTTCCGGTGTAGGTCCCTGTGCAAGTTCCGGTTTAGATCCCGGTGCAGGTTCCGGTGTAGGTCCCGGTCTAGGTCCAGGTGCAGGTTGCTGTGTAGGTCCCAGTGCAGGTTGCTGTGTAGGTTCCAGTGAAGGTTCCTGTGCAGGTTCCTGTGTAGGTCCCAGGGTACATCCCAGTGTAGGTTCCGGTGCAGGTCTCGGTGAAGGTCCCAGTGCAGATTCCGGTGAAGGTTCCGGTGAAGGTCCCAGTGCAGGTTCCGGTGAAGGTCCCAGTGCAGGTTCCGGTGAAGGTTCCAGTGCAGGTTCCGGTGCAGGTCCCAGTGCAGGTTCTGGTGAAGGTCCCAGTGCAGGTGAAGGTGAAGGTCCCAGTGCAGGTGAAGGTGAAGGTCCCAGTGCAGGTTCCAGTGAAGGTCCCAGTGCAGGTTCCGGTGAAGGTCCCAGTGCAGGTCCCGATGTAGGTTCCGGTGAAGGTTCATGTACAGGTCCCAGTGTAGGTTCTAGTGTAGGTTCCAGTGTATGTCCCAGTGTACGTCCCAGTGCAGGTCCCAGTGTACGTCCCAGTGCAGGTCCCAGTGCACGTCCCAGTGTACGTCCCAGTGTACGTCCCAGTGCAGGTGGCCCGGAACGGCTGCCACCCCACCCCCAACCCCCACCACGACTCGCCTCCTCACCCGCCCCTGATCGGACTCCGTTAAATAAAGCTGCTAACAGATCTTAGCAAGATTCTTTTATTTGCACCTGATGAGATATCACTATCCAGTTAGTTAAAGAACTTTGCAAATGTTTCCCTAAGACTTTCATATTTATAACGGTATGTTCGACACGACATCGTTAGCACCACACTGACACTGAGGCTGGAGCCATGGGGCTGGAGCCTTGGGGCTGGAGCCATGAGGCTGGAGCCATGTGCTTATTCTGGAGTCTGGGCCAGCTCTCTATCCGTGTTTCGGCTACCGCTGATCAGCTCATGGACCAGCCTCCGTAATGATCCACCTCTCACTGACTGAGCCTCCCCCCCATACCCCCTCCAAGGGGCACCTACAAACTGTTAAATTAAATGTTGTTGAAACACTAGAGCTGCATAGACTCGCCTGATTTAATGGTGGGTTGCATCACCACCTTGGTTCGACGTGCAGCCGTGCGTGTAGTGGCGGGGTGTTAGTAAGAGGCAGGCGGGGTAAAACGAGCCGGGCACGCGGCTGGTCGCTATAATGAAGCGTTTACCCAGTGCTCAGGGTGGCCGCCTACATGTGTCGGTGAGGCGGGCATGAGGAGGGTTGAATGGACACAGGAAGCTCCTCCCGCCACCCAAGCCGGAGACGGCCGCATTCATCCCACCCCGTGCATTATGTGCCCGTGTAAGACGTGTCGGGCGGGTGTACACTGGGACAGGGTGTACACTGGCACATGGTGTACACTGGGACATGGTGTACACTGGGACAGGGTGTACACTGGCACATGGTGTACATTGGTACAGGGTATACACAGGGACATGGTGTACACTGGGACATTGTATACACAGGGACATGGTATACATAGGGACATGGTGTACACTGGAACATGGTGTACACTGGTACATGGTGTACACTAGGACATGGTGTACACTGGGACAGGGTGTTGGCGAGTGTATACGATGGGAAGTTGTTGGTGGGTGTGTACACTGAGACAGGGTGTTTGCGGGTGCACACTGTAGCCGGCTGTTGGTGGGTGTGCACTGAGGCGGACTGTTAGTCTGTGTACACTGTGGGAGGCTGTTGGTGTACATTGTGGCAAGCTGTTGGTGTACACTGTGGCATGCGGTTAGTGGGTGTATACTGTAGCATGCTGTTACTATGTACACTGAGGCAGGGTGTTGCTGTACATTGTGGCAGGTTGGTGGTTGTGTACACTGGAGCAGGCTTTTGGTAGGTGTACACTGTGGCAGGCTGTTACAGTTAGTGAGTGTACATTGTGGCAGGCTTTTGGTGGTGTACAGCGTGACAGGCTGTTGGTGTACATTGTGAGATGATGTTGATGTTTTACACTGGGGCATGTTAGTGGTGTACACTGGGGCAGGATGTTGTTGGTGTACACTGGGGCAGGCTGTTGGTGGTGTACTCTGGGGAAGGTTGTTGGTGGTGTGCACTGGGGCAGCTTGTTGGTGGTGAATACTGGGGCAGGCTGTTGGTGGTGTACACTGGGGCATGTTAGTGGTGTACACTGGGGCAGGATGTTGTTGGTGTACACTGGGGCAGGCTGTTGGTGGTGTACTCTGGGGAAGGTTGTTGGTGGTGTGCACTGGGGCAGGCTGTTGGTGGTGAATACTGGGGCAGGCTGTTGGTGGTGTACACTGGGGCATGTTAGTGGTGTACACTGGGGCAGGATGTTGTTGGTGTACACTGGGGCAGGCTGTTGGTGGTGTACTATGGGGAAGGTTGTTGGTGGTGTGCACTGGGGCAGGCTGTTGGTGGTGAATACTGGGGCAGGCTGTTGGTGGTGTACACTGGGGCAGGCTGTTGGTAGTGGATACTGGGACATGTTGTTGGTGTACACTGGGGAAGGCTGTTGTGTTGGTGGTGTATACTAGGGAAGGCTGTTGGTGGTGTACACTGGGGAAGGCTATTGGTGGTGTACACTGGGATATGTTGTTGGTGGTGTACACTGGGGCAGGCTGTTGTGTTGGTGGTGTACATTGTGGAAGGCTTTTGGTGGTGTATACTGGGGCAGGCTGTTGGTGGTGTACACTGGGCCAGGATGTTGGTGGTGTAGACTGGGACAGGCTGGTGGTGGTGTACACTGGGACAGGCTGGTGGTGGTGTACACTGGGGCAGGCTGTTGCAGGTCCCAGTGTAGGTTCCGTTGGTGGTGTACACTGAGGCAGGCTGTTGTGTTGGTGGTGTACATTGTGGAAGGCTTTTGGTGGTGTACACTGAGGCAGGCTGTTGTGTTGGTGGTGTACATTGTGGAAGGCTTTTGGTGGTGTATACTGGGGCAGGCTGTTGTGTTGGTGGTGTACATTGTGGAAGGCTTTTGGTGGTGTACACTGAGGCAGGCTGTTGTGTTGGTGGTGTACATTGTGGAAGGCTTTTGGTGGTGTACACTGAGGCAGGCTGTTCTGTTGGTGGTGTACATTGTGGAAGGCTTTTGGTGGTGTATACTGGGGCAGGCTGTTGTGTTGGTGGTGTACATTGTGGAAGGCTTTTGGTGGTGTACACTGAGGCAGGCTATTGGTGGTGTACACTGAGGCAGGCTGTTGTGTTGGTGGTGTACATTGTGGAAGGCTTTTGGTGGTGTACACTGGGGCAGGCTATTGGTGGTGTACACTGAGGCAGGCTGTTGTGTTGGTGGTGTACATTGTGGAAGGCTGTTGGTGGTGTATTGTGTGGCAGCCTGTTGGTGGTGTACACTGGGGGAGAATGTTGGGGTGTACACTGGGGCAGGCTGTTGGTGGTGTACACTGGGCCAGGATGTTGGTGGTGTACACTGGGACAGGCTGGTGGTGGTGTACACTGGGGCAGGCTGTTGGTGGTGTACACTGGGGCAGGATGTTGGTGGTGTACACTGGGACATGCTGGTGGTGGTGTACACTGGGGCAGGCTGTTGGTGGTGTACACTGGGGCAGGATGTTGGTGGTGTACACTGGGGCAGGCTATTGGTGGTGTACACTGAGGCAGGCTGTTGTGTTGGTGGTGTACATTGTGGAAGGCTGTTGGTGGTGTATTGTGTGGCAGCCTGTTGGTGGTATACACTGGGGGAGAATGTTGGGGTGTACACTGGGACAGGCTGTTGGTGGTGTACACTGGGACAGGCTGGTGGTGGTGTACACTGGGCCAGGATGTTGGTGGTGTACACTGGGACATGCTGGTGGTGGTGTACACTGGGCCAGGATGTTGGTGGTGTACACTGGGACATGCTGGTGGTGGTGTACACTGGGGCAGGCTGTTGGTGGTGTACACTGGGGCAGGATGTTGGTGGTGTACACTGGGACATGCTGGTGGTGGTGTACACTGGGGCAGGCTGTTGGTGGTGTACACTGGGGCAGGATGTTGGTGGTGTACACTGGGACATGCTGGTGGTGGTGTACACTGGGGCAGGATGTTGGTGGTGTACACTGGGGCAGGCTGTTGGTGGTGTACACTGGGATATGTTGTTGGTGGTGTACACTGGGGAAGGCTGTTGGTGGTGTACACTGGGACAGGCTGTTGGTGGTGTACACTGGGGCAGGATGTTGGTGGTGTACACTGGGACATGCTGGTGGTGGTGTACACTGGGCCAGGATGTTGGTGGTGTACACTGGGACATGCTGGTGGTGGTGTACACTGGGGCAGGCTGTTGGTGGTGTACACTGGGGCAGGATGTTGGTGGTGTACACTGGGACATGCTGGTGGTGGTGTACACTGGGGCAGGATGTTGGTGGTGTACACTGGGCCAGGATGTTGGTGGTGTACACTGGGGCAGGCTGTTGGTGGTGTATACTTGGCCAGGATGTTGGTGGTGTACACTGGGCCAGGATGTTGGTGGTGTACACTGGGACAGGCTGGTGGTGGTGTACACTGGGACAGGCTGGTGGTGGTGTACACTGGGGCAGGCTGGTGGTGGTGTACACTGGGGCAGGCTATACATTGCGGCGGGCTGTGGGCGGGATGTATGCATTATGGTTCCTACCACTCCGCCAGCCCCCCCAACCCCCAACCCGACCCCTTTCTGGTCGGCTGGACCAATTCCCGCACCAGCCAATAGACTACATAGTCATTCCGAGTGCGCATGCGCTGAAAACAGCATAGAGAGCAAAACACAGAAGTACAGCCATTGAGTTTTCCGATACGCGTCGGGCAAAACTTAGATTTTATTCCAAATTAATTGAAATACATAACAATTTGGCATAAACAATTCAAGCATAAATGCACACATGCAATATAATGATATAATGAATATATTTAAGACACAACTAGCCATAGTTAAGCATTTTGAGCTAAGAAATGGGGATAACAAGGGAAACAGGAAACTGGGTGGAAGAATACTTTCAAAATCGGAAGCAATACACCTTTGTGAATGGCACACCTTCTCAAGAGGCAACCATTCACTGTGGAGTACCCCAGGGATCCATGCTAGGCCCACTCCTGTTCCTCATATACATAAATGACTTAAATAACTGGATAGAAAACAAAAACCTCCTCATATGCAGATGACACAGTAGTATATGCACCTGGCAAAACGATTCAGATAGTGGAAACTCTTCTGAAGAAACGCTAAATTAACTAAGCATGTGGTGCCAAATAAATTAAATAACCATCAACACAAATTAAACCAAGA
Organism: Branchipolynoe longqiensis; assembly: GCA_030323885.1. Classification (NCBI taxonomy): domain Eukaryota; kingdom Metazoa; phylum Annelida; class Polychaeta; order Phyllodocida; family Polynoidae; genus Branchipolynoe; species Branchipolynoe longqiensis. The sequence continues at coordinate 62,420,972 of CM059192.1, read as the reverse complement.
CTGTGCTCTTCGGGAACAGGCAAACCAAAAACAAAGATATCAGCTGTCAAATAGGCGAGCTGTAGCAAGAGATAGGGGACAGCTACAGATACCTAGGCGTAGACCTAGACAGGCATCTCAGCTATGACACCTGCATATCAAACACAATAAAAAAAAAGCAAACCATAAGATATGGCTCCTCTCAAAACTAAGGTACTACATGACAGAGAGCATGTCAATGGGGGACATTACGATTTTGTGGTTCGAACAATTGCCGTTGGCGTCGCCACTGAACCAGTGGGCCTAAAAACATATTTGCAGTATTGTCCTGTGTACTGACTGTAGTCCTGTGTACTGACATTAATGTCCTGTGTATTGACATTATTGTCCTGTGTACTGACTAGTCCTGTGTACTGACTAGTCCTGTGTACTGACTAGTCCTGTGTACTGAGTAGTCCTGTGTACTGACTAGTCCTGTGTACTGACTAGTCCTGTGTACTGACTAGTCCTATGTACTGACATACTGACGATATGGTCAGTGTACTGAATGTAGTCCTGACTACTGACATATTGATGGTATAATCCTGTGTCCTAACATACTGACGGTATAGTTCTGTCTACTGACTAGTCCTGTGTCCTGACATACTGATGCCATGGTCCTGAGTACTGATGGTAGTCTTGTGTACTCACTTCTGTGTGCTGACTGTTGTCCGGTGTACTGACATACTGGTGGTATGGTCCTGAGTACTGACTGTAGTCCTGTGTACTGATTAGTCCAGTGTGTTGACATACTTATAGTATGGTCCTGTGTACTGACTGTAGTCCTGAGTACTGACAACATGACTGTATAGTTCTGTGTACTGTCTGTAGTCCTGTGTACTGACTAGTCCAGTGTACTGACATACTGATGGTATGGTCCTGATTACTGACTGTAGTCCTGTGTACTGACTAGTCCAGTGTAGTGACATACTGACAGTCTGGTCATGTCTACTGACTAGTCCAGTGTACTGACATACTGACTGTAGTCCTGTACACTGACCTACTGACAGTATGGTCCTGTATACGGACATTGTAATGGTATGGTCATGAGTACTGAGCGCATGTTGTCTTGTGGGTTTAGGCCCACTAATACCCATGTGCCACCTATCGTCGGAAAAAATAGTTACGCGTAATGTCCCCCATTCAAATCTATGAAGGCATGATCCTCCCATACTTTGACTATGGCGATGTAATATACATGGGGGGAAACACAAGCCTCCTAAACAAGCTACAAGTACTCCAAAATAGAGCCCTTAAATATGCCTTCAAGTACATAGAACTTTAGAAGGTACTCAACCGTCGACCTACACCTAAAATGCAATGCAACACTATTAGCAAGCAGGAGGGAACTCCACCTACCATTATATAGACAATTTGCAATTTATTATAGAGTAGTTCTCCATAGCCCGTATATCAAATATCGGAAAGTTTTACACCGTGATGTAGTCTATTGAGATGTTCCTCTGCCGATGCAGCTTACTCATCCCCGCCCCGCACGGAGAGGCGGTGCTTTCACGGGCGGTGCAGTGTTGGGGTGTTCGTGGGGTGGTGGGGTCTGATTGTGTTTGTAGACGATTTCCCGCCACTTACCCCTGATCTCTGACACTGCGGTGAGAAACGGCCCCAACTCGACCCGCTGACACGAGCCGCTCACTGAGGGTGACAACAATATCAAGCTGTGTCTGCTGCACGTGGGCGGCCGGGGGTCTGTTCGCGTACTGCTGCTGCGCTCGTCAAAATACCGCGCTCTCGAATTGTAGTGAAGTTATTGATGAATCTTTTACCCAACACCCCCGACTGTAAGTGACTCCTTCGTTACCATGGAGACGACTTGACAGAAGAACGGGCGTGGGTAAAAAGCAGTGTTCGAGATCAGTTTCAAACCGTAATTGAATTACAAACAAGCAATTCGGGAAATAAACTCGGTTCGCTGCAGGTCGTGCCGCAGAGTAATCGTGAAGCAGACAAGACAATGGTTCGGTGAGTGCACCCAGACCAAGCTTTCCTTATTTTCGTATATATTTCTGAGAATAGAAGTTGACTCAAAAGCTCGCTACGCCACAGACATTGCCCTCCACACTCCCGTCACAGGGCGGGAGGGGGGGGGAGGGGGGGCGACACCTAACGGATCAGGCCGCACTGGAACATGTCACGTGCCACACAACAAACGACCGGACTCGAGCCACGGAAGTGACTAATCAGCAGAACGCACGCGTCACGTCACTTGGCGGCAGTGGTTTGCAGACGACTCATTTAGCTGACGGTATTCGTGTAGCGAACTGTTGGTTCTAACTAGGGAATTATGCGAAATTAATGCATAATACATTAATAAAATTGCAGTCAGAGGGGCCTTGGCTTTCTCCAATTTTCAAAGATAAGTATGTTAGGTTGATACAAATTATGACATAATGTGTTGTTGTAAATGTAATTTATTCATTGTGGCATTTGTCTCAGTTAATTACAATAAATGTATATTTCCATTAGCAGCGAGTCCATGTTACTATTGTTAGCTGAAAATGTTTCAGTTATTTACAACAAATGTATATTGCCATTAGTCAGCTGAAATGATAATGTTATTTCAAGACTTACCTATGTTGTAATATACCTTAACACAAAGTTATGTTTGGTATGATTGTGTACATATGTCAGAATAGGCATGTAGGTTGCTATTGGCTTTATAGCTCACCGAGAGTGCAGTGATATCGGAGATGTGGGGTGATGCATGGACCCGTATACAGTGTGCACTGAGAGTGGAGTGATATCAGAGATACTGAGAGTGGAGTGATATCAGAGATGTGGGGTGGTGAGGCGGTCATATAGTGTGCACTGAGAGTGGAGTGATATCAGAGATGTGGGGTGGTGAGGCGGTCATATAGTGTGCACTGAGAGTGGAGGGATATCAGAGATGTGAGGCGGTCATACATTGTGCACTGAGAGTGGAGTGATATCAGAGATGTGAGGTGATGCGTGGACCCGCATACAGTGTGCACTGAGAGTGGAGTGATATCAGAGATGTGAGGTGGTGAGGCGGTCATCCAGTGTGCACTGAGAGTGGAGTGATATCAGAGATGTGAGGCTGTCATACAGTGTGCACTGAGAGTGGAGTGATATCAGAGATGTGAGGCGGTCATATAGTGTGCACTGAGAGTGGAGTGATATCAGAGATGTGGGGTTGTGAGGCGGTCATACAGTGTGCACTGAGAGTGGAGTGATATCAGAGATGTGAGGCGGTGAGGCGGTCATACAGTGTGCACTGAGAGTCGAGTGATATCAGAGATGTGAGGCGGTCATACAGTGTGCACTGAGAGTCGAGTGATATCAGAGATGTGAGGTGGTGAGGTGGTCATACAGTGTGCACTGAGAGTTGAGTGATATCAGAGATGTGAGGCAGTCATACTGTGTGCACTGAGAGTGGAGTGATATCAGAGATGTGAGGCAGTCATACAGTGTGCACTGAGAATGGAGTGATATCAGAGATCTGGGGTGGTGAGGCGGTCATATAGTGTGCACTGAGAGTGGAGTGATATCAGAGATGTGAGGCGGTCATACAGTGTGCACTGAGAGTGGAGTGATATCAGAGATGTGGGGTGGTGAGGCGGTCATACAGTGTGCACTGAGAGTTGAGTGATATCAGAGATGTGAGGCAGTCATACTGTGTGCACTGAGAGTGGAGTGATATCAGAGATGTGAGGCAGTCATACAGTGTGCACTGAGAATGGAGTGATATCAGAGATCTGGGGTGGTGAGGCGGTCATATAGTGTGCACTGAGAGTCGAGTGATATCAGAGATGTGAGGCGGTCATACAGTGTGCACTGAGAGTGGAGTGATATCAGAGATGTGAGGTGGTGAGGCAGTCATACAGTGTGCACTGAGAGTTGAGTGATATCAGAGATGTGAGGCAGTCATACTGTGTGCACTGAGAGTGGAGTGATATCAGAGATGTGAGGCAGTCATACAGTGTGCACTGAGAATGGAGTGATATCAGAGATCTGGGGTGGTGAGGCAGTCATATAGTGTGCACTGAGAGTGGAGTGATATCAGAGATGTGAGGCGGTCATACAGTGTGCACTGAGAGTGGAGTGATATCAGAGATCTGGGGTGGTGAGGTGGTCATATAGTGTGCACTGAGAGTTGAGTGATATCAGAGATGTGAGGCGGTGAGGCGGTCATATAGTGTGCGCTGAGAGTGGAGTGATATCAGAGATGGAGGTGGTCATATACTGTACACTGCGAGTGGAGTGATATCACAGATGTGGTGTGGTCATACAGTGTGCACTGAGAGTGGAGTGTTATCACAGATGTGGGGTTGTGAGTCGGTCATACAGTGTGCACTGAGAGTGGAGTGATATCAGAGATGGGATGGTGAGGCGGTCATATAGTGTGCGCTGAGAGTGGTGTCATATCAGAGATGGGATGGTGAGGCTGGTTGAGACACTCCGATAATCTATGCGATATCTATGGGTCCCGGACGCCTCTCGTAAATCATCCAGCAGCGGCCTGGTCCTAAGCACATCCATCAGGGCGGGCCGTGCACAATGTCACCGGCACACCGGGCGCCTACCCGCTACGTTAGACTCGGGGACTCGCGACACAGCTGAACACACGTCATGTCGAGTGTGTGCATTGTTTGTATGCACAGGGCTCGTTACATCGCCGTTCCATGTGCGTACGTATATCAGGCGTGGACCCGCAATGTTAGCTTCGATGCACCCCAATACTTGAATGTCCCAGTTTGTTTAATGTTGCTGCTGTACTGTTGAATGCCACCCCACCACCACATCTACAAAAGAGGTCATGGTGACTACCCCAACAATTTAATAGAACCTGTTACGGCTGAAGTCTGTAGGGAGACGGTGAGGTTGCTGTTACAAGGTGGGGGACTGTCAGGTAGATACTGCAGTGTGTGAGACTAAGTTAAGTATTACAATTCTGGAGACTACGGTATTTGTTACAATGTGGGAGACTTTAACAGTGTAAGGTAGCTGTTACACGGTGTGGGACTGGTAGGTATATATTGCAATGTGGGAGACTACAGTAATGCACGATGGTTAGAATGTGGGAGACAAAGGTAACTGTTATAATGCGCGAGAGTTAGAATGTGGGAGACAAAGGTAACTGTTACAATGCAGGAGATTTAGAATGTGGGAGCTACGGTACCTGTTACAATGCGGGGGAGTTAGAATGTGGGAGCTACGGTAACTGTTACAATGAGGGCGAGCTAGAATGGGGGAGACTAAGGTAACTTACAATGCGGGAGAGTTAGTATGTGGGAGACTAAGGTAACTTACAATGTGGGAGAGTTAGAATGTGGGAGACTAGGGTAACTGTTACAATGTGGGAGAGTTAGAATGTGGGAGACTAAGGTACCTGTTACAACGATGGAGAGTTAGAATGTGGGAGACTAAGGTACCTGTTACAACGATGGAGAGTTAGAATGTGGGAGACTAAGGTACATGTTACAACAATGGAAAGTTAGAATGTGGGAGACTAAGGTACCTGTTACAATGATGGAGAGTTAGAATGTGGGAGACTAAGGTAACTGTTACAATGTGGGAGACTAATGTAACTGTTACAATGTGGGAGACTAAGGTAGCTGTTACAATGAGGGAAACTAAGGTAACTGTTACAATGTGGAAGACTAAGGTAACTGTTACAATGTGGGAGACTAAGGTAACTGTTACAATGTGGGAGACTAAGGTAACTGTTACAATGTGGGAGACTAAGGTAACTGTTACAATGTGGGAGACTAAGGTAACTGTTACAATGTGGAAGACTAAGGTAACTGTTACAATGTGGGAGAGTTAAAATGTGGGATACTAAGGTACCTGTTACAATGATGGAGAGTTAGAATGTGTGAGACTAAGGTACCTGTTACAATGATGGAGAGTTAGAATGTGGGAGACTATGGTACCTGTTACAACGATGGAGAGTTAGAATGTGGGAGACAAAGGTAACTGTTACAATGTAGGAGAGTTAGAATGTGGGAGACAAAGGTAACTGTTACAATGTAGGAGAGTTAGAATGTGGGAGACAAAGGTAACTGTTACAATGTAGGAGAGTTAGAATGTGGGAGACAAAGGTACCTGCTACAATGATGGAGAGTTAGAATGTGGGAGACTAAGGTACCTATTACAACGATGGAGAGTTAGAATGTGGGAGACTTAGGTACCTGTTACAACGATGGAGAGTTAGAATGTGGGAGACTAAGGTAACTGTTCCAATGTGGGAGACTAAGGTAACTGTTACAATGATGGAGAGTTAGAATGTGGGAGACTAAGGTACATGTTACAACGATGGAGAGTTAGAATGTGGGAGACTAAGGTACCTGTTACAATGATGGAGAGTTAGAATGTGTGAGACTAAGGTACCTGCTACAATGACGGAGAGTTAGAATGTGGGAGACTAAGGTACCTGTTACAATGATGGAGAGTTAGAATGTGGGAGACTAAGGTAGCTGTTACAACGATGGAGAGTTAGAATATGGGAGACTAAGGTAACTGTTACAATGCAGGAGAGTTAGAATGTGGGAGACTAAGGTACCTGTTACAATGATGGAGAGTTAGAATGTGTGAGACTAAGGTACCTGTTACAATGATGGAGAGTTAGAATGTGGGAGACTAAGGTACCTGTTACAATGATGGAGAGTTAGAATGTGGGAGACTAAGGTAACTGTTACAATGATGGAGAGTTAGAATGTGGGAGACTAAGGTACCTGTTACAATGTGGGAGAGTTACAATGTGGGAGACTAAGGTACCTGTTACAATGATGGAGAGTTAGAATGTGGGAGACTAAGGTACCTGTTACAATGATGGAGAGCTAGAATGTGGGAGACTAAAGCATTCATTCCCTACACGCGGTATGCGAATGTGGCAAAAAATCAAAAAGCATCTGAGTCAATGGGGGTGATTCCTTACACGTGGTATGCGGCATGCGAATATTGAATCGGTCCATGTAGCGATCGGTGCAGCATGCGAATGCGAATGCGAATGCCCATAGACAACAGTGTTAGAGAAACCTGACACTATGTGTGTGGGTGTGGGTGAAAGGACCCAAACCGTTCGCATACTGCATGCCGCATACCGCGTGTAAGAAATGCACGGTTAAGGTAACTGTTACAATGTGGGAGATTTAAAATGTGGGATACTAAGGTACCTGTTACAACGATGGAGAGTTAGAATGTGGGAGACTAAGGTAACTGTTACAATGTGGGAGACTAAGGTAACTGTTACAATGTGGGAGACTACGGTAACTGTTACAATGTGGGAGATTATGATAGCTATTATAATGTGCACTGTAAGGTAGCTGTTATAATGCGGGGGACTAAGGTAACCATTACAATGTGGGAGATTACGATAGCTATTACAAGGTGAACTGTTAGGTAGCTGTTACAATGATGGAGAGTTAGAATGTGGGAGACTAAGGTAACTGTTACAATGTGGGAGACTAAGGTAACTGTTACAATGTGGGAGATTATGATAGCTATTATAATGTGCACTGTAAGGTAGCTGTTATAATGCGGGGGACTAAGGTAACCATTACAATGTGGGAGATTATGATAGCTATTACAAGGTGAACTGTTAGGTAGCTGTTACAATGATGGAGAGTTAGAATGTGGGAGACTAAGGTAACTGTTACAATGTGGGAGACTAAGGTAACTGTTACAATGTGGGAGACTAAGGTAACTGTTACAATGTGGGAGACTAAGGTAACTGTTACAATGTGGGAGATTATGATAGCTATTATAATGTGCACTGTAAGGTAGCTGTTATAATGCGGGGGACTAAGGTAACCATTACAATGTGGGAGATTACGATAGCTATTACAAGGTGAACTGTTAGGTAGCTGTTACAATGTGGGAGACTGAGGCAACTATTACAATGTTGCAGACTGCATGGTATTTGTTACAATGCTGGAGACCTCATGGTAACTGTTGCTATGCAAGAGACTCATTAGTGTAAGTTAGCTGTTTCAATGTAGGACACTAAAGTAATGTGTATGTGGGATACTATATCATAGCTGTTACAATACAATGCTGGAGACTAAGATATATGTAACAATGCTGAAGACTAAGATATATGTTACAATATAGGATACTGGTAGGTAATCGTGACAACGCTGGAGACTTGTCGGTAGCTGTTACAATGCGGGACACTAAGGTAATTTTTACAATGCGGGACACTAATTTAGCTATTGCAATGCCAGGCACTGTACCTTAGTGTAAGGTGACTGTGGCAGTGCGGAAGACTGGTAGCCATTACACTGCTGGACAGTTATAACAATACTGGAGTTGCTCCGACGCTAGGCGTCGTTGTTGACCAGGCGGCTCTTCGTGATGGGCCCCTCCTCCTTGAGCTGACGTCCATCTATCTGACGCTGGTAGCCGGCCGGGTGTCTGGTTACGGGAGACGCGGGTTCCGCCGTCCTCCAGGCGCGTTGTACCAGCAGCTCGCCGACGGGTACCCGCTGCCAGATGTTCCTCGCCGTGAGTGTCGCACCGAGCTGATGTGTGCATCGGGTCAGCATGACCAGAGGGGCCACTTCCTGGTGTGTGCACCGGGGCAGCATGACCAGAGGGGCCGCTTCCTGGTGTGTGCACCGGGTCAGCATGACCAGAGGGGCCACTTCCCGGTGTGTGCACTGGGGCAGCATGACCATAGGGCCGCTTCCTGGTGTGAGCACCGGGGCAACATGCCCAAAGGAGCTGCTCTCTGGTGTGTGCACCGGCCCAGCATGCCCAGAGGGCTCCCTGGTGTGTGCACCGGGTCAGCGTGCCCAAAGGGGCCGGTGCAGCGTGCCCAAAGGGGCTGCTCCCTGGTGTGTGCACCGGGGCAGCATGCCCAGAGCGGCTGCTTCCTGGTGTGGACACCGGGCAACATGCCCAGAGGCCTACCTGGTGTGTGCACCGGGTCAGCGTGCCCAAGCCCTAGTGCGTACACGCATACAATCGCACATCTAACAACTGTAGTAAGGATTTCCCTGGATATTGCTAGTAGCACTTCGATGACAGTATGGTTAGTCCATTCGTTAACGGTTTGGATAGCAGCTTTAGCGTAGAAAATGTTGGAGTTTTGTACATTACAGCGATTACATGAAATAATATAGTGTATTCAGTGTGCAGTCCTGGTTCATTATGGGTGGTGATGGTGGCCGCGTCGCCTGCTTGGGTAATGGGAGGTGTAGTAGTTAGTGCCTTGTTTGAATGCCTGATGGCGGGTCAGATTCGCCTGCAGTCTTATCACGAGAAGTACTCTCTCAGAAAGCATTATCCTATTATCATGCCGCAGAATAAAGATTATTTGTGGTCAGATATAGGCCATGAGGGGTTATGAGACGCCACTCGTAATTTTGTGTAGTTCTTTTTATTGGGTCTCAGTTGTATAATGGTGGATCTGCTAACCTAAGCGCAACAATCGCATATATCTTACCATAATAGTATTTATTCTGCTGCATGCTTATATCAGAATGCTTTATTATGATCGTAAGCAGGCCACTAGGGCCAACCACTACTTTTTTATTGCAAATGCATTCCAGTTAAATTAGTTTTGTGTAAAGCCCCATTCCTGGAGGTATCGGCACGGTGTATTGGGGCCCCAGACCGCACTATATTTGGATAGGGCGGTTTGAGGTGCGCTATGCCTCAGGGCAGCCTTGTCACATGTGGGTGTTCCCAAAATGGCCGTAGACAGTAGTGAGCGAGCCGCGTTGACAGAGTTTTGTGCTACCCCTGTGAATAGTTTCTGCAAGTAGGGATATGTTCCTGGTTTTTACTTTCTCTACCACTGGGTGCACATTCCATCTTCTTAGTACTCGCGTGTATTGTAGGAACCCGTGCCCTGTCTTCCTACCGATTCCGCTGTGCTAGCTGACCTCTCCGTGTCCTGGGTTTGACCCGGCCTTTCTAGGTCATCTGTAGGCCATCGGTTAGCATTGACTGCGCGTGCTCCTGTGTGGTCAGCAAAAGCAATCAGTAGGTGGGTGTGTATTCCGGAAAGTTGGGACAGGGTGAGTGCAGCTAACGGCATACGCCACTCTCCTAACCCGTGTTGCCTGCAGCTGCAGTGTTCCTACTTCCAGCCGTTCTAGCTTTTACAGGCAGAGGGACATAAGCCCTCTCCAGTGATCCCCGTGTGCCTGGTCCGTTGGTGGACTGCAGGTTTGTTACACCTGCTCTGCCATCCATCTGCCGGTGGCGGCGTGTAGGTGGGGAGGTGGAGGTCAGCACCAGTTTCCCAGAGGAGTGAGTGTTTTTTTCCCCCACCACAGCCGGGAAAAGGTTTGTCGGTGGAATCCATGCCTCTTGTCCAGGGTGGGATGTCCGCTCTGAGTGTCGGCGTCCTTTCCATGGGGGGGGGGGGGGGGGGGGGGGGGTGAGGGGGGGGCTTCTGCTGCCCTATAATTTAATTACTGGACTCAGGGGTTATGGTCGGCACTCTTGACCAGTGCTTGAGGCCACCCACCTGGTTGTCCTCATACCATGAGGCGCGCGCCGTGACGCCGTGGGAGCGGACGGCGAGAGTGGGAGGTCAGGCACCCCTCTTCCTTCTGTAGGGTTTACTGCCTGGGCAGACATCAATGAGACCTAAATGGATGCTGCGGTCGCCCCATGAGGCCGTCGCAATAGTCTGGTTCTGAATGGAAGTGGTCTCAGACACTTTGTAAAGCCGTCGGCTGGCAGCTGTGGTTTGTGTAGGCAGGCTATATGAAATCAATACGGCAAGGAGAGAAAGCAATAGTATAAAGAGTGAAAGTAGAGTGAGAGCTTGCACCCTCAGGTTTATTATTATATAGTATTTCATGGATCTGATATGGCATACCACCTGACCATTATCTCCAATCAGCAACAAGCATTTCTAGTTCCACCAATGAACAGTAAGCATTCTTGTATCACCATGGCTACTGTGATCTACCCACCACCACCATGCAGTGTGGCTGCTTGGCCTGCCTGCTGTGTGTGTGTGTGTGGTGATCCGTGACTAACAGTTGGGGGGGAGGGGGTAGTGAGGAGAGCTTTTGAGCTCCTTACACACTAACATTAGTGCCCCTTTCACACTATCTATCTAATGTACAATGACTATTGACTACAAGTAAAGAGTCACCAGCAACTACATAAATACATTCATGCACCTGGCCCTATACACCATTTGTATTCCTTTATAGACCAGTTCACATTCCTCACCGATGCGTTTTATCGGAATATTTTACAACTTGGTACATCGGCCACGCCTGAAGATGGTACATGCCGGCAGGTGGTGTTACTTACTGTAAAGGGGCTGTCACATTAGGTTTTTTTGCGGGGGCGTACGGCAGCGTAGGCGTGTTACGTCATATACATCGGCATATGCCGCCATACGCTATGCATATGCCATCATGTGCCGGCATACACCGTTGTATGCCGCCATACGCTTTCTCACATCCGTCCGTCCAAATTTTGTTGTGCATGCTAAAAAAAATCTCAACCTACGGGAGCGTATGGTTCATACGCTACTCATACGCCGGCATATGCTCCTCATACGCTTGGGGTACGCTGGCATATGCTAGGGGTATGCTGGCGTACGCTACTCATATGCTCAACTTGCGTCACTGGCGTATCTCTGGCGTATGAAGCGTACACAGAACCTACGAGTTGCGTATGGGAGCGTATTCGTAGTGTATTCGTAGTGTATGGCAGCGTATGCCTGACCTCTATGGTCTCGGTATATAAAGGCGACCTACTATATACCCAGGAGCCACCAGGTGGCGGACCGAGGAGAGATAACATAGCTCTCGCATACGCTCCTCATACCTCCTCATATGCTCCTCATACGCTCCTCATACGCTCCACATGCCAATCAAAACCGTAAAAAAATGTCACAGTACACTCTCATATGCTCCTCATAGGTTGCGCATAAGCTCAAAAATACCCGAGAGGTCACCAAAGGTCACGATACGTCGTCCCGCGCAGTTTTTTCCCATTTTCAACGTAGGTTTTCAATACGCTCCCGCCATATGCCGTAATGTGACAGGGCCTTAAACAAAGCGCAGTTAAAAGCTGTATTGTGGTCTGTCTGCATATAGCAGCAGTGCCTGTGCGGCCAGCACCTCGGTGTGCTCACCCGCTTCCCTCCGCTAGAGGTGGCGCTCCCCCATCTAGTGACGTCTTGCTCTTGTGATCGCTGATCCAAAAGTAACAGCCCGGCCGAAGCGGCATCTGGCCCTTGTGGCTCGCTTACCATCATAATTCATTCGACACCCAGTCAGGCGGGTTTGAACTGGAACTAGAAGACCACAGTGACCCATGTTATTCAGCCGATAACACACTTAAGCCGTGTTTACACGGGCGAGGTAAAACGCCTCAAATAAAGCGCCTTGCCTAGTTCGCCTCACATTCGCTGTGTAAATGCGACTCTGAGGCGGATTAGGGCTGATTCGATTCATATGATTCACTTTATGTAAACCACCTCGCGAGGTAGTTTATATGAAGCAAACTAGCTTAAGTCGGCCCATATTGCCTGTGTAAATGGTAGCGGTTTAGATACGGCGGATTAAGGACGTCACAGTCGAGACCTGAGTTTGTTGACTTTCCGGTAAATTTGTTCTATGAAACTGCTAGCTGTGCACAGATATTTTTTTCATCATTTATTTTTAGGGTTTCACTGCCCAGCAGAAGTTTTGACCTTTCCAAAACAATACGATTCAGTCGAAACAGATCTAGGTCGAACCCACACTCTCTAGGGGCGACGTCGACTAACCGAAACTGGCGCTGGTTTGTATGGGCTTGCTCATGCACAGATATCGATTTCAGCTCGGTGCGTGTAAACGCGCCACAACTTCGCTTCATATAAATCGCTTTGTCTAATTCGCTTTACAATTGCCCGTGTAAACACGGCTTTAGACTTAAAGAGAACCTTTTGTTTATGCTATTTTCATAGATGCTACTTTGTCATTAGATGCGACTGTCAGATAATCCCACCCGATAATAAAGAAACTGAATATTTGATCTGTACATATAATGTATTTTTATGGACACTTCATTGACAAGTGCAAATATATTGATGGCATTTATAAGTGCATTGAAATGCATTGTTAATGTTCAGTCCCGTTAATAGATAACGTCCAGGCTACAATAACCATTGGTCTGAATAAAATATCAGTTCTACAAAGGGAATGTTTACATAGATTCTATGCCCCATAGCAGCACTTGAGGCATATCAACTAAGTGCCGCTGTGTTCCCTGTGTTTGACGGGCAGATGTCTAGTTATGGAGTTGGATATTCTTGTGTTTGAGTGGCAGCTCCCTAGTTATGAAGTTGGATATTCTTGTGTTTGAGTGGCAGCTCCCTAGTTATGAAGTTGGATATTCTTGTGTTTGAGTGGCAGCTCCCTAGTTATGGAGTTGGATATTCTTGTGTTTGAGTGGCAGCTCCCTAGTTATGAAGTTGGATATTCTTGTGTTTGAGTGGCAGCTCCCTAGTTATGGAGTCGGATATTCTTGTGTTTGAGTGGCAGGTCCCTAGTTATGGAGTCGGATATTCTTGTGTTTGAGTGGCAGCTCCCTAGTTATGGTGTCGGATATTCTTGTGTTTGAGTGGCAGCTCCCTAGTTATAGGGTTGGGTATTTAGTATTAGATGGGGTCGAGTTTCATGGGCCGATGAGCACACACATTGTCACGTGAGTCTGTCTCTGAATGAGATACTGAGTGAAGGCGCTAACATGCACACGTGTTCCGGTGCTACAGGAACGCTGAAGGCCGTTAACATTTACAGAGCACTCGGTCAGGCATGGGATGGGTTCATCAAACATTTATCAACGCTGGCTGAAATGTCAGTGGGATGGCTGCTCGGTGCCGGTGGAGAACGTTCAAAACACTACGCCGTTCAAAACACTACCCAAGTTCAAAACATTATCATGACACGGTATCACCACACATGTCAAATGTACCTCGATGGAGCCTGAGCATAACGTAAGCCCCAACATAACCTAATGTAATGGCCTTGACGTCGAGTCATGTCAAAAGTTTTGGGTATGTCCAAAACCTTGACGTGTGTCACCGTATCTCGAGGTAACTCGACATGCTGATAGTGCTGCGGCATTTAACAATATATTAGTATACCCTGATAGTGCTGCGGCATTTAGCAAGATATTAGTATACACTGATAGTGCAGTGGCATTTAACAACATATTTCTATACACTGAAAGTGCTGTGGTGTTTAACAATGTATTAGTATACACTGATAGTGTTGCAGTGCTTAACAACATATTAGTATACCGTGGTAAAATATTCCGATAAAATGCATTGGTGGGGGATTGCAAATGGTCTATAATGGTAAATGGTTTATAGTGCCAGGTGCATGAATGTATTTATGTAGTTGCTGGTGATCCTTTACTTATGGTCAATAGTCATTGTGTATTAGGTAGATAGTGTGAAAGAGGCACTAGAGATAGTGTGTAAGGGGCACTTGGAGCTCTACTCACTACCCCCTCCCCCTCTGTTAGTCACGGATCACCACACACTCAGCTCAGGCAGGTGGTGGCCAAGCAGCCACACCGCATGGTGGTGGTGGGCAGATCACGGTAGCCATGGTGGCACAGGAATGCTTGATGTTCATTGGTGGAACTGTAAATGCTTGATTCTCATTGGAAAACACGGTCAGGTGGTATGCCATACCAGATCCATGTACCACTATCTAATAATAATAAACATGAGGGCATTGTCTCTCTCTCTACTTTCATTCTTTATACTCTTCCTTTCTCTTCTTGCCTGTATTGATTTCATTATAGCCTGCCTACACAAACCACAGATTCCAGCTGAGGACTTTACACCTGATAGTGCTACAGCGTTTAACAACATATTAGTATACACTGATAGTGCTGCAGCGTTTAACAACATATTAGTATACCCTGATAGTGCTGCGGCGTTTACTAACGTATTAGTATACACTGATAATGATGCGGTGACTAACAACATATTAGTGTACCCTGATAGTGCTATGGCATTTAAAAACATATTAGTATACACTAATAGTGTTGCAGCATTTAACAACATATTATTATATGCTAATAGTGCTGCAGCGTTTAACAACATATTAATATACACTGGTAGTGCTCCAGCATTTAACAAGTATTAGTATACGCTGATAGTGTTGTGTCGTTTAACAACGTATTAGTATACACTAATAGTGCTGTGGCATTTAACAATGTATTAGTAATAAGTATACACTGATAGTGCTGCGGCATATAACAATGTGTTAGTATATGCTGATAGTGCTGCAGCGTTTAACAAAATATTAGTAGTATTCGCTGATAGAGCTGCGGCATCTGTACCAAGTATTAGTATACACTGATAGTGCTGCCTCGTTTAACAACGTATTACTATTAGTAGGTACTGGCAGCGCCCATTAAAAGTCTAGGAATGGTGCCTTTTTCATCAATATTCACATGCTTGTAACTATTTCTGTATGTATATGATTTAGATGAAATTACATAACCTAAAACATCAACATATGTTCTATCTGAGGGTGTTGTTGGATAGAATATATAGTATCTTTGTATTTAAGTAAACTCCATTTGTATGATGAGTGTATTTAGTGAATATTCCTTCATTACTGATGTAAATGAAAACGACTATGAAAACAGGGTATCTTTAATGGGCTTGCGCTTCCTTGCACTACCTATTACTATTAGTATACACTGACAGTACTGCGCAGTTTAACAACGTATTAGTATACACTGATAGTGCTGGGGTATTTAACAACATATTAGTATACAGTGATAGTGCTGCATTGTGGTTTAAACGGTAGAGGACAGGCATCGGGTGCGGAAGGTCGGGAGTTCGGTTCGTTGTCGAGTCAAACCAATGACTTTAAAATTGATACTTGTCGCTTTCCTAGCATGGCGTTTGGCATTAATAGGATAGGGCAAGGACTGGTTAGCTCAGTGTCAGGATAAAGTGACTGAGTGGGATATCGGGTCATGGTGCCAGTGGCCTAATTTCCCAGTGGGGCAGCACTATAAATTTGTCATCAGTGTGCACTGTCACAAGTCAGTACCCATCCTTATATGACCTTCCATGTTACTAGGATGTAAAACAATAACCACTAACAACAACCCCTACTGCCCGACCTTACTACATACTGTCCTGTAGTGTTTTGAACTTAACAGTAGTGTTTTGAACTTAAGGATAGTGTTTTGAGCATGGCCACAGTAGTGTTTTGAACCTACCTTCAACTAGGTTCAAAACACTACCATACTGTTTTCAACCTAGGTTGAAAACACTACCGTAGTGTTTTTGTGGGCTCCAAGCACGGGGAAACCCTCAGACCTGCACCCGCAGGCTCCAAGCACAGGGATGCCCTCAGACCTGCACTCGCAGGCTCCAAGCACGGGGATGCCCTCAGACCTGCACTCGCAGGCTCCAAGCACGGGGATGCCCCAATGCTGGCTGCCTACTCTCGTACTTGGCCATTAGCCAGCTGCTTGGGAGGCTTTTAGAAAGATCGAAAGGGTACCCATTTTATTGACAGTTAACAATTAACAAGACACTTGTTCTTCGTGTGAGGTGCAGTTCACCAGTATGAGAGAAGTGTACATAAGGAGGAGGTGTGACAGTGGCAGTTCTCACCGTGAGAACTGCCACTGTCAGGTGTTGGCCACCGCGGGCAGACATTGAAGCAATTGGGGATGAGCAGACCGTGTTGCTGCTTGGGGGAGGGGGGTGGGCATGTTCAAGAAGCATAGTGCTCTGATTGGCTTGGACGGAGGAGAGGTGTGTGGACATGGCATGCTGTTAAACAGTGAGTAAGTGCATGAATGGGGTTTTACCTCCCAGCAATATTTGATGGCATATCAGCATAGGTATGGCCAATGCGCACTGATTACGACTTTATAGCGTTTCCTTACTGAAATACCGTGCCACAGCCAAAACACGCCATCCCGGGGTGACACAATGCTTACACTGCCCGAGAGGCGATGTGCTGGTCCTGTCGGGCTTCCGGGCATGTAGGCCGGCCGGGTCTAATGCAGCACTGAGCGTATAAAAGAACAGCGTCCTTCTTTCACACCAACACATAATGCTCTCAACACATCAAAGAGTAATTAATGCTCGTGCAATATTTGTTTTTACAAATCAAATGTGTATTTGTAGACGGACAACATGCCTATGACGGCCATGAACCTTGCTCTGCACTTGGTCAAACCGCCTTGTGCTGGGCTAACGCACCCAGCCCCTGTCTGCCTACTCGCACAGCTCCTGTCCACCTACCCACACAGCTCCTACCTATACAGCTCCTGTCCACCTACCCATACAACTCCTACCCATACAGCTCCTGTCTGCCTACCTGTACAGCCCCTACCCATACAACCCCTGTCCGCCTACCCATACAGCGCATACCCATACAGCTTCTGTCCACCTACCCACACAGCTCCTGTCCGCCTACCTGTACAGCCCCGTCTCATACAGCCCCTGTCCGACTATCTGTACAGCCCCTACCCATACAGCCCCTGTCCGCCTACCCGTACAGCCCCTACTCATACAGCCCCTGTTCGCCTACTCGCAGTCCCTGCCCGCCTATCTGCACAGCCCCTGTCCGCGTAGCCGCTCAGCCCCTACCCGGACCGCCTACCCGCACAGCCCCTGCCCGCCTATCCACTCAACAGCTCTCTCGGGCTTACCGTCGACCGTAATAAAAATAGCAATCGGGTTTTCGAGAAGAAAAGCTTCACATAATCCACGAATCATCGCAAATCACCTCATTGCAGACCATTTAATCGCAATCCACCTGTGAGGAGACTACTTGCTCTCAGACTCCATATGCAAAGCTTCCATATATGGGGTGGGGGTTCTTTTTTATTGATACAGTATTTATTCTGCCCATAGCGATTAAGCTCCTTTGAGGGAGCTTGTTTTCACTACTGGACAGCTATGAAGCTGGTTTGATAAGTATATTAAACAACAAATTTGGTTAGTTTTTATGCTCTTTCTGCCTGTCTCTTATCGTTTGTTCTTTTAGAAATCGTTTGTATTTATTAAGAACTACTCGACACTATTCCAGTCCAGTTCGGAACACTGTTTTGGAGGCTGGCCGACATGATTGAAATGGTTTCGAGTTTTGTTTGGCGTCCCACATGTAGAATTAATGTGTAAATGTTACGGGCCTGCACGGCAGAATTTACAACACAACTGAGTGTCTGGGTGTCTGCACCCCCACGG
Organism: Branchipolynoe longqiensis; assembly: GCA_030323885.1. Taxonomy (NCBI): domain Eukaryota; kingdom Metazoa; phylum Annelida; class Polychaeta; order Phyllodocida; family Polynoidae; genus Branchipolynoe; species Branchipolynoe longqiensis. The sequence goes on along the minus strand of CM059192.1, from coordinate 62,402,767 downwards.
ACGGGCCTGGTAAGCAGCCAGCCAGATCTGGGAACCTGGTCATGGGGCGGAGGGAGCTGTTAATCGTACGATGTGAACTGGTCATGTACCAGTGAGATGGTCATGGTTCGTCGTGTGAGGTGAGCTGTTGGTGTGTGAAGTGAGCTGATGGTGTGTGCGATGAGCTGTTGGTGTGTGAAGTGAGCTGATGGTGTATGAGGTGAGCTGTTGGTGTGTGAGGTGAGCTGTTGGTGTGTGAGGTGAGCTTTTGGTGTGTGAGGTGAGCTTTTGGTGTGTGAGGGGAGCTGTTAGTGTGAGAGGTGAGCTTTTACAGGGTGAGGTGAGCTGTTGGTGTGTGAGGTGAGCTGGTAGTGTGTTAGGTGAGCTGTTAGTGTATAAGGTGAGAGGTGATATGTTGGTGTGTGAGGTGAGCTGTTAGTGTGTAAGATGTAAAGTGGGCTGTTGGTGTGTGAGGTGAGCTGTTGGTCTGTGAGGTGAGCTTTTACTGTGTGAGGTGAGCTGTTGGTGTGTGAGCTGTTAGTTTGTGAGATGAGCTGTTGGTGTGTGAGGTGAGCTGTTCGTGTGTTACTGTTAGGTGAGTTGTTGGTGTGTGAGGTGGGCTTTTACTGTGTGAAGTGAGCTGTTGGTGTGTGAGCTGTTAGTGTGTGAGATGAGCTGTTGGTGTGTGAGATGAGCTGTTGGTGTGTGAGATGAGCTGTTGGTGTCGGAGGTGAGCTGTTGGTGTCGGAGGTGAGCTGTTGGCATGTGAGGTGAGCTGTTGGTGTGTGAGGTGAGCTGTTAGTGTGTTAGGTTAGCTGTTGGTGTGTGAGGTGAGCTGTTATTATTAGTGTGTGAGTTGAGCTGTTGGTGTGTGAGGTAGGCTGTTGGTGTGTTAGGTGAGCTGTTGGTGTGTGAGGTGAGCTGTTCGTGTGTGAGGTGAGCTGTTAGTGTGAGTTGAGCTGTTGGTGTGTGAGGTGAGATGTTGGTGTGTGAGGTGAGCTGTTGGTGTGTGACATGAGCTGTTGGTGTGTGAGGTGAGCTGTTCGTGTGTGAGGTGAGCTGTTAGTGTGTTAGGTGAGCATTAGTGTTAGGTGAGCATTAGTGGGTGAGGTGAGCATTAGTGGGTGAGGTGAGCTGTTCGTGTGTGAGGTGAGCTGTTAGTGGGTGAACTGTTGGTGTGTGAGGTTTGTGAGGTTTGTGAGGTGAGATCTTGGTGTGTAATGCCAGGTACACACCTACCATTTGTGCGCACCCACCTACCGTATACGATCTAAAACTGCCCGTTTCGCACACAAAAATCGCTAGGTGTGCACTCACCGCGCACACCTAGCGATTGCGATTCCTGACTAAGAACTCAGTTTTAGGGCTAAAATGGGCCGATTACGATTGCGATTCACGATTCGAAAAATGAATCGGCCCGTTTTCAGTTTTAAACGGGTCGGGTGGAGTCGCGAATTTTAGTGCGCGAATCGTAAACGGTAGGTGTGTACTTGGCATAAGGTGAGCTCCCAGTGTTCTGAGGTGAGCTTCTTTGTTGTTTTACATCATGGCAACATCTAAGGTCATATCAGGATGGGTACCGACTTGTGACAATGTGCACTCATGGCGACTTCTTAGTGCTACCCCACTAGGACTAGTAAGAGACCGGCCCCATGACCTGATAACCCACACAGTCACTGTTAGTGTGTGAGGTGAGTTGGTAGTTCGTGAGGTAAGCTCACAGTAAACCATGGGTCCGGGGTGACTTGCTCACAGTTTGTCGCGAGTTTCTCATGTGAAAAGCTCGCCAACCCACCTGTTTGTGACTATGAGATATAAACTATTCAGTTCTGAGAAAGGTTTCTCCCAAACGGCAATCGTGGCCGTAGATGTGTGCAGGTCCGTCTGCCAACTCCTGTCTGCACACCCACGCCAGAAAGCACCTCCACGCGGGCACTAAAGCGTCACCCAGAATTTAACTTTATTGCAAATATTTGTCACTGTCTTCTAAGAAAGATTGAAAAGTATTTCACACAAAAATTGTTGCAGAATTGTCAGTAGGGAAGCACCTCAAAATCATTGTTGGTCCGGCTAGTGCTTAAATCGAAGTGTACGATGTACAGTGGTACTCAGCTACAACTACACCCAGCTACATGCTCCCCAGCCGTGCGTGGCTATTTATTATTGTACACATGTGTGGGTTTGTAAATGTGTCCCCAGCCCTGCATGCCTATTTATTATCGTACATGTGTGTGCTTGTAATCGTGTGTTCCCACTCATTATTGTACACATGTGTGCCTTCCTGTGCGTGAGTGCTTGCGCTACAATTATTATTATTGGAGGGTTTGTGACCCAGCAGTCACTGGCTGCAGAACATTAATAAACGGCGCTGTTAAAACGGCCCGTTTTTGGCAGTTTTTTTTGGGGGGGGGGGGCTTTCCTTCTCGCTTCGTCCAACTTAAGGGGGGGGGGGGGGGGGGGAGGGCGTGGTGTGGTGCGGCAGTGGCCCGGCAGGTGACAATGCATTCTTGGGCCCACGGTCCTGTACCTCGACCGGAGATCAAAGCGGGATCCGGTGTCATTGGCAGCAGGGCCCCGTCGCAGGGTGGGTGGTCCAGAGCCAGTAGGCTCTTGGACCGGGGTGAGGTTGGTGGGTGTGATTGTATCCACGGTCCCAGCACCCACTTCGTCGGTGATCAAAGCGGGAACCGATGTTGTAGAGGGGGTTGATGCTGTCACACCTGGTGTATCCGGGACCTCACGGGGCTCCCCGATGGGACGTCAAGGGGCTCCCTGACTGGGACCTCTTGGGGCTCCCTGACTGGGACCTCATGGGGCTCCCCGATGTGACCTCATGGGGCTCCCTGGGTGGGGCCCTCTCGGGACTTCCCATGGCTCCCCGGTGGGGGCTCCCCGGCCGGACCCCATGGGGCTCCCTGACTGGGGGACCTCATGGGGCTCCCCGATGGGACCTCACAGGGCTCCCTGACAGTGGTTGCTAGTCACCGTCGCTGCTGTTGGGTTCAGAGTCGTCAGCGATGGGTTCAGTCAGGGCTGCCGATGATCTTGAAGGTGTGGTAGTTTTGTCTATAGAATCTACCGAGTGGCTTCCATGAGGACTCGGAGAGCCTCGAGAGGATGGCGAGCACAGCTCGGGTGTCAGAGAGGTTGTGTGGTGGGCCGAGGAAGTCTCGGATGGTGGTCCTGTCAAAGGCCACAAATGGCGCCAAGACGTGGGCGATGTTGAACATTTTGTCACTGCATGGACATTGTTGCAATGCAGGGGTATCGATGAACCACTTGTATCCAGTCCTGAAACACGTGACTGGCTCTTGCATGGATGCAGAGAGGTTTCTTGGGACTGGTAGGCATGCCCTGACATTTTTGAGCCAGGCCCAACTGATGGAGTATGGGTTCCTGACGGTGGTGCAGTGGAGGGAAGCCTCCCACAGGGCTTTGGTGGCTCTAGCATGGGTGGCTTTGAGCTTGGACAGGGAGTGACCTATGACGAGGTCGCTCTCAGGATGGTGAGAGCCGTCCAGAGCAGCTGAGTCAGCCTGGTCATTACCGGGAAGTCCTATGTGGGAGGGGACCCAGGCCAGCACTGTGTTGAGGAGAGCTTCATGCCTGGTGGCAATGGTGTTCTGGATCAAGGTGGTCAGAGAGTGGTTAGCTCTGTGCTCCTTGATCCTGCGGACTGCATTGAGTGAGTCGGTGACCACTATGCAGCTGCAGTGTGGCAGGTGCGTCAGTGGTGGGTCAGTGCATGGTGGATGGCAGCGAGCTCTGTATCGAGGGTGGAGGAGTAGTCTGTGACCCTGATAAGGCATCTAGCCTGCCCGTCTGGTAGGAAGTAGCCAGCCCCGGCTCAGCCTGTGTCAGGGTTGAGCGAGCCATGGGTGTAAACCGTGGTGGCTTGAGGGAAGTCCTCTTTGGACGGGCAATGGTTACCTGTGCCACGGTTCTGAGGACTATGGTCGGGTAGTTGGTTCGGGCTGAGCAGAGGCTGGTGAGCCTGACCTCTACGGGCATGGAGTACCAGAGAGGTCTTGCCCGGAGGTCAGGGGCATCAGCGAGAGGCCGAGGTGTTGTTTTGTAGGTAAGAGGCTGCGCTGCGGTAGAAGGTGGAATGGCATGTGGACAGGGATTGGCAGAGGTGGTTTGCCAGGAGCTGTTGTCCACGTAGGTGGAGTGGTGGGAGGTTGGCCTCAAGGAGGACGATCTTAACTCTGGTTGTCCTGCGAACTCGGGTGATGAGTCACGCTGCCTGGTATTGGACTCTTTCCAGGGTGAGGAGGTCTTTGGTCAGGGTGCTACTGCGAGGGAGGCATGCCCTACGGTTGTCTCTGCAGTAACCAATCGAGGAAACGGTGTTTGCTGCATACTCATAGAGGGCCTGCACGGCCTGTTTGTAGAAGATGCTGAGCACTTCAGCTGGTGCTCCCCAGTTGAACCCAGAGATTGTAGTCATTAGAAGAAGTCTCTTGTTCATTCTGGAGGCCAGTCGCTTCACAAGTGGACTCATGGTGAGTTTGTGATTGAGTCTGACTCCAAGGTAGTCGAAGGTGTCAACCCACTCGACGTCCAGGTCTGCAGCACGGAGTGGGTGGGGAGGGGAGGCTGATCAGTAAACATCATCATAGCTTTGGTTTTGTTTGGGGATATTTTGAGCCCCAGCTCACATCAGGAACTGCAAGTAGGAGCAGGACATCCGCCGTGAGGAGGGGCACCTCCCTGGTGTGTGAGCAGACGACAGCGATGTCGTCTGCATAGCACAGGATCTTGACGTGTTTGAGGCGGTATTCAGTAATGCCTGCTTTCAGTCGGCTTATGAGGGCAGCGACTACAGCATTAAAGAGGAAGGGGCTGAGGACAGCTCGCTGGGGGATGCCGTTTTTTAGGTGGTTGAGGGGAGAGGTGCTGCCCTGGAGCGGACACTGGCTCGCCTGTCACTTAGGTAGTTCTTCATGAACGCCAGAGGCTTCCCGGTGACTCCCAGCTCAACCATGGAGGCATGGACCACGTTGTGGTCGACCAGCTCGAAGGCCTTCTCCAGGTCGAGGAAGATGACAGCCACGCCAAAGCCTCGTCCTTTGGCATGTACTATATCCTCGAGGAGGGTGAGGACAGCGTGCTGCGTGCTACGTCCACCTCGGAACCCGACCAGCTCTTCGGGGAAGCCGTTGGCTAGGGTCGCTGGAGAAGGTTTCAAGCCGGCCCAGTACAATTCTCTCCACTACTTTCCCAAGGGATTGTAACAGCGAGATCGGCCTGAACTCGCCTGGGTCTTTTTTGGGGATGGGTACGATGACTGCATCCTTCCATGATTGCGGTATAATCGCTCATGTGTAGACCAAGTTTATAGTTTTGTTGGGTTGCATGTGGAGAGGCGGGTCCACACTGTGGTTGGTACACCCATCTGCTCATGGGGTCGTTTTCCTCCATGGTGGGTGGTGTGCCCTTTCGAGCTCGGTCCTGGTGAGGGGGCGGTCAAAGCCATGGGCGGAAGGGAGGTCTATGGTATTGTTTCTGACATCCTCTCGCTCTTTTAACCATTCGGTGGCAATGTTAACTAATTTTTCAGTGCCTAGGTTGGGGTTGGAACGGAGCTTGTGGAGGAGTTTGTTTTTGTGGCGTTTGGCTCTCCTGATGGTGGGAGAGTTTGTGGTGTTCGGGAGGCGCCGGTTTCTTGTCTGTTGGATGGTGGCCTCCATGGCATGGCCGACAAGTATGGTGAACTCGTCGCATGTGTTGGGGGGTTGGTGTGTGTGAGGTATTGCAAGTGTTAGTTGAAGGCTTCCCAATCAGCTCCGTCTAGGTTAAATCTGGGCGGCGTTTGTGGGGTGGGGACCTTGGGAGCGTCTGTGCGTAGGAGCGCTGTGTGGTGGTCTGAGTACAGGTCAGTCAGCTCCCACGAGGCTGTGGCTGTGAGTTGTGTGTTTAGGATGCAGAGGTCAATGGACGAACCGCTGCGATGAGTGGGCGAGCCATCATTCATTAGGGTGTGGTTCGCCGAGTCAAGGACCTCTGCCAGTAGTGTGCATCCTCTGGCGATGTCTGCGTTGTTGCGTCTCCAGATGGAGTGGTGGGTATTGAAATCTCCCATGATTATTTGGTGTGTTGTTGTGTTTTCCCTGTGCTTGGAGGATGGGATCGAGGGTGTATTGGGTGTTGCAGGGGTTGTATATGTTGAAGGTGTCTATTGTGGCTGTGGCTAATTTGAGGAGTACCTGTTGTTGACTAAGGTGGTGGGGCCTCCCTTTGGTCTGCCCCCGACTAGGGATTCCACTGCGGGGATGTGGTAGGTGGTGTAGCCTTTAATGCGTGGTGGATCTATCTTCCATGTTTCCTGAAGCATAGCCACCTCTATCCGGTTGGTTTTTAGCTTGTTGATGAGGGTTATCAGTTTTGTCTGTAGGCCTGTACAGTTCCAGGAGAGGAATGTGAGGTTGGAGGAGTTAGTTGGAGGTGGTGTGAGGTGTGTGTGGTGGTTGGTGTTGTGGTTGTTACGTTAAGTATCCATGTTGGTGACTCAGGGTGTTGCGGGTGGTTGGTGGTGTGGTGGTTGTGGGTTGCGGTATGAGGGCTGAGGTGCGGAGGAACCCGATAAACATGTGTATTATGGAACCCAGTGGGTCGCTGGCTGTTCCTTTGGAGAGCCTGTCGTCAATTGCCTGAAGTATGTCATGGGTGTGTGTGGGTGCAGGTGTTGCGGTGGCTGATGGTGTGGGAGTGGGTGTGGGTGTGGGTGTGGTTGCGGCTATGGTTTTGGGAGTGGGTGTGCGTGGGGTTTGGGTGAAGGCATCGCACTTGGGTGTGATGGTGTTGACCTGGCTGGGGGTTTGTATGGCGATGGATTGTGTGTGTGGGCGGTGTGTGGTGGTGGTTTTGCTGGGGTGCAGTGGGTGTGGATGGAGGGAGAGGAGGGGTGGGATGCATGGGTGTGGAGTTGGGAGGAGGGCGCAGGTTGGCAGTAGGGGGGAAGTTGGTGAGGGGAGATGTGGGTTGGGGGTTGTCGGGTGTGTGGTAGGGGGAGGTTGGGGGTGGGGTTGGGTTGGCCGGCTTGGGGGTTTGGTTGTGGGGGGTGGGGGGGGTTGAGCCTGCTCCAGAGCCTGCACTTCTTTGGGCAGCGGGGGTCTCGGGAGGTGTGGTCGCCCCCGCACGCTGTGCATCTGGTTGGCTACAATAATAGACTGGTGCCTATGTTGCAGTCATGTAGCGTGTAGTGTGGGTGTTCTTTCACCGACGCTATGCTCCAGGCATATCCTCTACCCTCTCTGTATGTACCAGGGTGCAGGCCCTATGAGGCCTGTGCGGCCGTGTACACGTGTTCCTGACGGTGTACACACATGCCCAGTTGCACATGGACGTGTGCATTCTATCTGCACCTATCGGTCTATGTATAGAACATTACATCAATACGATGGAAAAAGTAGGCACATGGTACTACTAATCACCCTGCCCTACGAACCCACACGGAGCTGCACTGAATTCAATTCCACTCCATATTTACGTGGGATTATACTCTGTTATGTCTATCGTTATGTTATCAAACGAGTCGGTGCAGTAAGACTGCGTTTAATCCTCTTGGAGCCCGATTCACCAACACTCAGCGGTAGCCTCGACCGGAACACAAGTGGACGCTTCACGTGCCTTACACCTACCTGGTCGTGCTCCAAGATTGCCAGGCTGGGCCAACTCCGTAGGCGTTCATTCCGACTCAAATACCTCGAAAAGTATGTAACTACATACTCATAGACAAGAGTGGCTTTTTAATTGTCACATATTTAATAAAACAGGTCCGGGCTGGCTCCTCTACAGTGACGCGCCCCTTAACGCAGGGGATTGATTAAACCTGCATCCTTTCTCTCCAGTCCTAATTGAGTCGTCGGTGTTTTTATGACCCACCCAATAATGATATCATTCACAGAAAATGGGAAACCGGGGCGACGGGTGGGAGGGGTGGGGGTAAGGAGTGGCGGGACGTGATCAGGGTTTGCAATGACGCCAGTATTAAATAGCTCAATGATTCGCCAGTAGGAAGTTCATGACCAGGGGCCATATGCAGGAGTCGGTGTTACTGAGCCAAAACGCGTTTAGAGGGGATTTCTGGTTTAGCGCCAAAAAGTCGGTATGCACGAGTCAGTGATAGGCCTAACACCAAACCCTTAAACGAGGTTAGGGTAACCCTGATCCATAGGTGGTTTAAGGTTGGTGTTAGGCACCGATTAGGCCCAAATCTATTCAATGCGATCATATTTGACAGAATTACATATGCAGTAAGTGAAATGTTATCAATTTAACCCTAAATTCGAACCCTCCTTAAGGCTACTGCCGCATTGGTGGCGATATTAATAGTTATATTTTCGAATCGACGAAGGTACAGTCAGCACATCGCCGCCGCCGCCAGTATGGAAATGGAGGTCGATGCGGCGGCGGCGATTTGTTTACTTTACATTCGTCGATTCGAAAATATAACTATTAATATCGCCGCCAATACGGCGGTAGCCTTAGGGATGGTTCGAATTTAGGGTTAAATTGATAAAATTTCACTTATTGCGTATGTAATTCTGTTAAATATGATCGCATTCAATAGATTTGAGTCTAATATATGTCTACAAATGCAGAGGGATTTCCCAAATCTATAAATAACTTCACATTTAGCTATAATGCAAGTGTTACGTGCTCCTGCATACAACTTGACACAGGTCCCGACTTCAGTGATAGATAAACGGTAACAGGCTCTAACACCAAACCCCGCTAACACTGACTCCTGCATATGGCCCCTGATGATAGAGGAGTGGTATCACCAGAGACAGTACTGAGGCACTGTTGTGAGGCGATGAACTCGTGAAGTAGTTGGGGAGGCAGGACAGCGGAGGTTATCAGCGTTAAGCTCGGGACAGACAGAATGCGTGCGTTATGCAGGCGGGAAGTACAAGCGAACGGCATGCGGTTCTCAGGCGGAAATAGCGAACACACTGGACGTGTCTGGCACGTGGCAAAAAAGCTATACATATATATATATTACCTGACTTGACTTTACCCGACCTCACTCCACCTGACCTCACTATACCCGACCTGACTTTACACAACCTGACTTTAATGGACCGGACTTTACGGACATAAGGTCATGTAAAGTCAAATCTTGTAAATTCAGGTCGGGTAAAGTCAGGTCGTGTAAAGTCAGGGTGGGTAAAGTCAGGTCAGGTAAAGTCAGGTCGGGTAAAGTCACGACTCGACTTTAAGACACATTTGTTTAAATCTGATTTTAACTAGGTGAAATATATTTTCCTGTATATTTGTTTGTTATGTAAAGCACCTGAGAACGGCTTGCTGTATCGGGCGCTATATAAATGTTTTATTATTATTATTTATTATTTACATTTCTTTACTTTACCCGATCAGACTTTACCCAACAACACTATAAAGTCATTGTGTAAAGTCAAGTCGGGTAAAGTCAGGTCATGTAAAGTCAGGTCGGGTAATGTCAGGTCAGGTAAGAAAGTCATGTCAGGTAAAGTCAGGTCAGAAAAGTCAAGTTGTGTAAAGTCAAGTTGTGTAAAGTCAAGTTGTGTAAAGTCAAGTCGGGCAAAGTCAGTCAAAAGCCAAGCGCCATCAAGCAGCAAAAATCGCTCCAAAACTGATTCTATCTGGCTGCACGACACATGTGTGAGAACTGCCTGCAAGAGTGTGTTCGGCTTCTCTTTTTTACATACATTTAGATTTTTTTCTGAGTGACGCCCGTGTGACGTCTGCGTCCAGTGTGTTCGCAGCATAGCTTTCGCCCAACTGATCTGTGCCAACTCAATAAGACGGTGCACAAATTGATCGGACAGTCAGGGTTGCTCCAATAAATGAATGGCGGTTCACACTGAGTAATGCACGAGGACATGGAGGCATGCACCACCTTCTTGTCACACCCCATGCACGAGGACAGAGAGGCATGCACCATCTTACCACACCCCATTCACGAGGACAGAGAGGCATGAACCATCTTACCACAGCCCATTCACAAGGACAGGGAGGCATGAACCATCTTACCACACCCCATGCATGAGGACAGGGAGGCATGCACCACCTTCTTGCCACACCCCATGCACGAGGACAAGGAGGCATGCACCACCTTCTTGTCACACCCCATTCACGAGGACAGCGAGGCATGAACCATCTTACCACACCCCATGCACGAGGACAGAGAGGCATGCACCATCTTACCACACCCCATTCACGAGGACAGGGAGGCATGAACCATCTTACCACACCCCATTCACGAGGACAGGGAGGCATGCACCACCTTCTTGTCACACCCCATTCATGAGGACAGGGAGGCATGAACCATCTTACCACACCCCATTCACGAGGACAGGGAGGCATGAACCATCTTACCACACCCCATTCACGAGGAGAGGGAGCCATGCACCACCTTCTTGTCACACCCCATTCACGAGGACAGGGAGGCATGCACCAACTTCTTGTCACACCCCATTCACGAGTACAGGGATGCATGCACCACCTTCTTGTCACACCCCATTCACGAGGACATGGAGGCATGCACAGCCTTCTTGCCACACTCCATTCACGAGAAGGGCAGACTGCGGGGGAGACGAAGCTATCTGAGGGACCCGATGTTTCCCCTCCAGTGCTGCCGAGTACATATCGCAGCCGGGCGCTTTATTCTTATGTGGTTGTGCTGAATGTGGCGATCCTTCACCAACACAGCTAGCTGCCTTGTGAAACCCGTCCCGCTGCCACACACCACCTCGAACTGCCCGTCCCACTACCGCACACCGCACCGAGCCGCACATCGCTGCCACACACTGCCTCGAGCCGCAGGTCGCTGCCACACACTGCCTTGATCTGCCCGTCCCGCTGCCACACACTGCCTCGAGCCGCAGGTCGCTGCCACACACTGCCTTGATCTGCCCATCCTGCTGCCACACACTGCCTCGAACCGCAGGTCGCTGCCACACACCGCCCCGTGCTGCTTGCCGCTGCAACACAAGTTTGGCGCACCATTCACTTTTATAATTTGATTGTATTCGTCTCTAGTATCAGTAGATACAAGCCAATTCCAGCCGCGTAAAAACGCCAGGTAGTAGCTTCCGTCCCTCGTGAGGAAACAGCGGACAGGGACTGAGAACAGGTGCGTTCCAACTGGATTCAGCTCACGCACCAGACCGAGGTTGCTTCTTACTGGGAGCATTATTTCGAGGGAGAAGTGCATCGGTTAAAGTTACACAAGAAAACCCATCAAAATGAGAATTGACATCTAGCAAATTAATGTGATGGAAATTCACTTTTAACTAGCCCCGACCAGGTGGCATTGTTCGTTTGTTATGAAAGATTTACTCCGCTATTAATGACGTTGTGATCCTATCAATTGGATTACGTCGTGTAAACTCGGACAGACTGGACAGGTGAGAACCAAAACAGGCATGTACACATGACGTCTTAAATCGTGCTGCCTGTCAGGTGAGGTCCCAGAATAATACATCAGTGAACTCAACTCACCAGCAGCTAGTGTACGTCGTGACGTCACCAAGCACCACGCGTCCAAGTAGCGAACACTTTCCATCACGACGATGCAACTTTCACACCCTGTGACGGGACGGCCGGACCCAGGTGCCCCGGGACGTGTCTGGGTGTGTGTGTGTGTGGGAGGGGGGGGGTTCTCGTCACGCCCTGCCCACCCGCCCCACGGTGCCCTGTCCCCGCCAGGGGCGCTCATGGCTCAAACGACTGGACGTGTTGTGTAGGCACCGACACATGGCACTGGCGAATTACCAACATTTCCTTTCTTTTTTAAAACAAACAAAACATCTGTAGATCTAAGCTGTTCAAAGCACTGTTGCCAGAAAAGACACAGCGCACGCTCACGCGAATTGCTTTCATTAAATTGTAGGTCGCTGTTGGCGCCGCCCCAGGTGGCACCGCCTAGTGGTCAGTAGACGTGTCGCGGCTTACATATACTGACCGACATGGCGGGCTGCAGGTCAGCGCTCCGAGCCGCGCTTTGTTACCACCAGGCGGCGTCCAGTTGTTGGCAGCTTCCGGCCGTGACATTTACCCCAACGTCGGCCCCACGTTCCATATCACGTGATCACAATGCTGCACGCCTCTATCGGCGTACACTCGGGGCTCTCATTATCCTCGCCCACATGCTTACGTCATCTACCCGCACCCTAATTGTTGCCAATTGAGGATCTATCAGTTGCTGCCCGGGTGGGGTGGTGTGTTGCCCCCACTGGGGTAACCCCCATTAAGCATGGCGGCGGGGACAGTCTGACCAATGAGCTTTGTGTTGCTGCTCCAAGCGTGACTCAGTGCCGAGCTCGTTCGGTTTGACTTTAATTTGACATGTCCTCATTCATTTCGCGTTACGCGGGTGATCCTCTAGGTGTAACTGTAAACTTTCAACGACGGACATCTGTTGCCATGCCTTATGTGCGATAATACAATCACAAGGACAGTTAAAACCTGACTTCTAGCATTGTCCTGTGATTTCCAGACAGTGCTAATCGTATGGGGGGAAATCCGCATGATCTGGCAAATTCGTCGCTTCCCGTGACGCCGCTCGACTCGTTCCTTCAACCCTTCTCCCTGATCGCCCGCAGCCGACCAACGGTATCTTGTTTCCCGCTCAGACGTAAGCCGACGGCGTGTCTGTGGACTTTAATTTACTTGCGCACACAAAAGGGGCGGGCGCCTCGCACACGAGCACCCCGCCGTGTCCACATGGCTGTCGGGGGCGTATCGGGCGGCGGTGTGGGGGCGCCTGTGGGCCCATTGTATCGAGCTTGAACTGGCGATGTCGATGTGCACAGTGACAGTGGGATGGTATCAGCAGTGAGCTCATGTTTTAACTCAGATCTACCAACGGAAAGGGTGTCTGGCCGTCACCACGCATTTCACGCCGTATACAGTAGCGATGTACAAAGACTAATCAGCTTGCCTTTGAACTCAGATAAGAATACAAGAGAGTTCAGTTTTAACCATTCTATCACAGCTGGAATCCCGTTAAATTGAACACTATGAAGCAACTGTGCAGTCATGAGCTGCTCTGAGCTGTTCACGGAGCGGGGGGCGCGCCTTTCACTGGACAGTTCACCTGAGCGCAAACGCGGCTTTACTTTGTTGTTTTGTTCGCCCTCATGGTAGTGTGTATGTCGCAGGGCGAGCGGGGGAAGGGGTCGGGTGCGCCAGCGGAATTATTGGGTCATTTGTCTGTCACCGAGGGTAAGCACCAAGGGGCGGCGCCCACGGTGAGCTTCCCACTGCACCGCGTCGTGGCGCCCTCATCGGCACTTTATTTGAATACGTATCCGAATTCCCAGCTAACATGCACATAATGTGGCAATGTCTGGTGACAGCCATTGATTGATTCCCTGTAGCGCAGCATAGCGGATTCACACCAGAACGGTTCATATCGTGTATGAGTTCAGCCATTTAGAGTAGCTGCTGTTAGTCGCATATCAACAAGTGCATGTTCATGTGACTGCACTAAAGCATCTTTTCTCACCAAACATTTTGAAATGAGTATGCTTGCATTACCAGGGCAGGTCCCCGAGTACGTCACTATAACTTATAAGTGTGGCGCAGTTGGCTGCGCGGCAGGTGTTGTGTATTGCCTGCTAAGTGCGTTACTCCTGTTTACTTAGCACTGTCTCCAGGCCCTCCCTGCACACCAGCTAGACCCCACAATATGGTTGTCGCGTGTATCCCCGTCCTCAGTGACTGCGGGCGGGCGGCTGGCACCGTCCATGCGCAGGCCGGATCGCTGTGGGCCGGTTCATTAAACCGTCCACTGCCAGACAAGCCAAGGCTGATTGCGCCACGACCAGATAGATCTCAGCCATCACTACGGCCGCAGCGGCCTCGAGCACCCAACGACTGCTTTTCTGTGTGCAATGGGGCTGCATACGGCGGCACGAAGTGACCCCTCACTGTGGTGCTGATCCAGCATTCCCCATCTAGGTGCAGGCAACTCCATATTGCCACCAGCAATGACGTGCAAAGATTATAGGCAACGACAATAGGGTCGTTACCGAGGCAGTATTAACTGCTGGGTGTTGACACAATATGTGGTGTTAACATCCGGGCACACCATTTCGCAACTAGGGACCTGTCCACTTCCGGTTTTCCCAGTAGGCAACACCGGAAACGCATGCGTGGCTGTGGGAGGCGAGTATCAAATTAAAGTTCCATTGCCCGATGGTTTTGAGTTTCTGTCATTTTCTGACATAAACATATTAATTTGATCATTATTATCTACCTTACTTTAGTTTCAAGTAATTTTATTTTCAATGGCTAACTTTTGAGATATTTGAAGTGCAAACCTACTGTCCTGGGGGTGATGAAAATGGGAAATATTGTGCCTAGAGCGGGACTCGAACCCACGTCTCTTTGCATTCCTGGCCAGTGTGCTAACCATTACACCACCTAGGCTCCCTGATATCAACACACTACCCACGCCTACCTGTCCATGCGGCTCCTTGCCTGAGAGGTCAGTGCAGACCACTACACTCGTCCCCCTGGAATTGTAAGTCTTATGGCCGGTGCACACCTACCGTTTACGATTCGCGCACTAAAACTCGCGACTCGACCCGACCCGCTTAAAACTGAAAACGGGCCGATTCGTTTTTCGAATCGCGAATCGCAATCGTAAACGGCCGCTTTTAGCACTAAAAACTTAGTTTTATGCGCGAATCGTAAATGGTAGGTGTGCTAGGGGGTCGCACACCTAACGATTTTTGGGCAGTTTTAGATCGTATACGGTAGGTGTGCGCGGAAAAACGGTAGGTGTGCACCGGCCATTATAATGCTTACAATTACATACATACAGGCAATGCAACGCACTTACATACACAGGGTAGGTTCAACAAGTATACAGCGCGTAGCTTGTATAGCATCATGGTCACGGCAAACAGTGTCGTGGGGGTGATGAAAATGGGAAATATTGCGCCTAGAGCGGGACTCGAACCCACGTCTCTTTGCATTCCGGGCCAGTGTGCTAACCATTACACCACCTAGGCTCCCTGATATCAACACACTACCCACGCCTACCTGTCCATGCGGCTCCTTGCCTGAGAGGTCAGTGCAGACCACTACAATACCAAATTAATTATGGTAAGCATGGCAAAACTCTAACACCATAGACCTCTGCAATAACATTTTCGATTAAATTGCTGCAGTATTCCCTTCTATGTGGTGACACATGTCTAATAAGTGCACCACTACCTAAGTTAGATATGTACAATCAAATTTAGATAATTGTTTCGGTTTTGAAAATTTGATGTTCCCATTGGACTATGCAGCTCTAAGATGATGCCTGAAACCGATGATACTCTTCCCGGGCTGGCCGTTTTCCAAATATACTTCCGATAAAACGGATGCATATCGACACTGCCTTGTCCTCATGTGCCTTGCGAAGCTATTGGATACAGGATCAGCGTATCTATATCTTTAAACTCTCCCAGCGTTCTCCTGTAGGATATTTCTGGTTGTGTCCAGCTCTTTAAGTTACCTAGTCCGATAAAAACATTAAATTTTCACAAGCAAAACAATTGGCTATTTTCAAACCTACATATCCAACTTAGATACGTTGCTACATATATATGTTGCGACATAGAAGGCAGTGCTAAGTCTATTTAATAGAACCTGTTACTACTGAAACCTATTGGATTAGAGTGTTGACAAAACTGCCTAAATTAATTTAGCATGTTTACACTCATAATATCTCAAATAAGTTAATTTAAAACTAAAGTATGGTAGATCAACCGAGTTAAACACTGATACACTTATTGAGAATTTGTTGCCACACAAAAGGGAGTACTGAGGCACTTCAAATATCTCAAAAGTTTGCCGATTAAAATAGAAGTTACTTCAAAAGAAAATAATCAATTTAGTATATGTATCTCAGAAAAAAATGACAGAAACTCAGAACCATCGAACTATGCAACTTTAACTTCTTCGGTCCCAGGGAGTTTTGCCACAATTGCCCGTATCGTCGCGCATGGGTATCGGTAGCACATGTAGCAGGTATCAGCGAGAGGCAGTCAACTAAAGATCGTCAGAATAACATTCACACCAAGTATGTGTTGACAAGTAAAACAACCACGTCCCCGCCATATCAACTCAAATGTAATACCCCACCTCCCCCTGCACCCGGCCCGCCGTGCGGGTGTAGCGGCCCCGCGCTGTGTCGGGCGTGTTCGGCCTGCGGGGGCCTGCCCCTGGTCGACCCTGCGGTAGGGGGTTGATGGCAGTTTAGACAGACATTGTTTTCTATCCAAACGAGAAGGGTCCACGGGGAGGAAAGGACCACTGTCCCATATTGAGCATACCCTTGCAGGAGTAGTTTCCCATTCTTTAAGTCCTGATATTGTGTGATTTAAACAGAAGTCAATGTAGATAAATTAAAAATATAATTCAAGCACTTTAATCTGTGCAAATGATACATATATATATATGTGTAACTATGCCTGAAAAGAAACTACTTTTTTTTTTAAAGTACATATTGGATGGGATCTTTCCATAATTTGAGCTAATCAGAGCCGTTCTTTTCGATTGCAAATGGCTGCCCCTTATGGGGGCCACCATTTGCAATAAAAAAGAACAGCTCTGATTGGCTGACACTGAGAGCTGTTCTCACCCAATCAGAGCTGTTCTTTTCGATTGCAAATGGTGGCCCCTATGGAGGCGCCCATTTGCAATACCAAAGAAGAGCTCTGATTGGCTGACACTGAGTTCTCGCGAAAACGAGAAGAGGAAAATCCATTTCCTGCAAGTTCAAACAGACTCAGACAAGTTCAAACGTGGATGGTTGTGCCTCTCCTTTAAGCGCTGAATATGCTTATGATCCAAACCGTGGTGTGGCGCTGGTCCCCTTGGACGCGTTTTACGGAGGCGGTCTGCGCCTCGTGTATTCACTGTGCCTGAGCCCGGCACGAATGGAGTAGTGCCTACCATGTGGGATAGGCCTGTTGCGTGTGCCTGTAAATGGACCAGTGTCTGCCATGTGGGACTAGCCTGCTGGGTGTGCCTGTAACCTAGGGAGTGTCTGCCATGTGGGACAGGCATGCTGGGTATGCCTGTAACTGGACCAGTGCCTGCCATGTGCAACAGGCATACTGGGTGTACCTGTAACCTGGGGCAGTGTCTGCCATGTGGGACAGGCGTGCTGGGTATGCCTGTAACTGGACCAGTGCCTGCCATGTGGGACAGGCGTGCTGGGTGTGCCTGTAACTGGACCAGTGCCTGCCGTGTGGGACAGGGATACTGGGTGTGTCTGTAACCTGGGACAGTGTCTGCCATGTGCGACAGGCGTGCTGGGTATGCCTGTAACTGGACCAGTGCCTGCCGTGTGGGACAGGCATGCTGGGTGTGTTTGTAACTGGACCAGTGCCTGCCGTGTGGGACAGGCCTGCTGGGTGTGCCAGTAACTGGAGGTGTGCCTGTAACAAAGGGTCAACCACAGAGAACACTGCTCTTCTTAATCTTGTTTTGGTGATGAAGATGGCGTCTGCACACCTGACCTAGGGTGAAAGGGAGGGGTTGTGGGCCGGCCCAGGAGACCCGCCCACGAGCTGGGACACAGCTCCCCCACACCGATCTGTGTAGTGACTGGCTCCAACTCCCCACTGCAAATAACATTAACAACGCCATAACCTGGGCAGTATTCACCAATGCGCATTGTCCTACTGCAGGAGCTGGACGTAGCTCAGGCAGTAAAGTGTCCATCTGTGATGGTGTGGGTCATTCGATCGATCCTGCTCAGTGGACACATTTGCAGTTTGGGTTATTTTCTGTTCCAACCAGTGGTCCACTCCTGGTTTATCAAAGGTTGTGGTATGTGTTGTCCTGTCTGTGGGAAAGTGCATATGAAAGACCCCTTGCTGCTTATTGGAAAGAGTAGGCTATGTGGCAGCAGCGGGTTTCCTCCAAAGAAATATGTCAGAATGACCATATGTTTGATGTCCAATAGCCGATGATAAATATTATTGTGCTCTAGAGGCATCATTAAATAAAACAAACTTTCTTTTTTTGCTGTCCTAGAACAGGTTTATCTGACTACTAATTCAACTACCTTAAAGTGAATATTAATTTGAATGTTTTACGGCCATACACATACTCGACAACTAGACTGTTATCTGGGACTCACTCCAACAGGTGGTGACTATGGGTTTGACAGAGACTCGCTCCAACAGGTGTGGATGTAAGGGTTAGACCGGGACTCACTCCAACAGGTGGTGACTATGTTAGACAGAGACTCTCACCAACAGGTGGGGTTAGACTGGGACTCACTCCACCAAGTGGTGACTATGGGTTTGACAGAGACTCGCTCCAACAGGTGTGGCTGTAAGGGTTAGACCAGGACTCACTCCAACAGGTGGTGACTATGTTAGACAGAGACTCTCACCAACAGGTGCGGCTGTAAGGGTTAGACCGGGACTCACTCCAACAGGTGGTGACTATGTTAGACAGAGACTCTCATCAACAGGTGTCGTTGTAAGGGTTAGACCGGGACTCACTCCACCAGGTGGTGACTATGGGTTTGGCAGAGACTCGCTCCAACAGGTGTGGCTGTGAGGGCGTTATTGCACCTGACCGGGCCTGATGCAGACAATGCTGCCCCTCTGGACGCACATGGACTGACCTTGTAAAACAGCGTGGCTCACCGTTCGGGTGTCATATACTACTTACATCGTAGCGTCAACTAATAGACTACATCATCGTTCCAGTCGTGCGGTGCATCGTGGGATGCATAAAAGAAAAACAAACCCGCGAGAAGCACATGGCACATGCTAATGCACTGGGTCAGCTATGAAATGTGATAGTTTCAGCTCATCTCAGCTCTTGTTTGAAACATAGAATAGCAACTAAAAAAATATATATAATAAATTAAGATATTAATCATTTATCCAGCATTGCATTTACATCAATATAGCACATCTTATGCCAGGTGCATTTAGATTTAGACAAATCTGGGCACTAGTGTTAGAGCCATAGCCAGAGTCAGTTTTACTTATTTTATTCATGTTTTTATTTATATCCTATGGTTAATGACATATGTAGAAATAGAAAATGAGTAGGGTTAATCCGATATTGGTTATATATTTCTTTGAAACAAGTTTTTTTTTACACATTTGACATTTTAATATTTAGAACAAGAATTACTTATGGCTAATCAATGGTGATGTAAACATCAGCTTGTAAAGTGATTGAAATTGTATGTTTCTTAGCTCAAAGTGCTTAATTATGGAGAGTTGTGTCTTAAACATATTCATTATATTATTATATTATTATATTGCATCCTTCCATCCATCTTTGTGCCAAATTGTTATGTACTTTTATTAATTTTGAATAAAATCGAAGTTTTGCCCTATGCGTATTGGCAAACTCAATGGCTGTACATCTTTGCTTTGCTGCCAACGCCGTTTTCAGCGCATGCACACTCGGGATGTTGATCTCGTCTATTTGTTTTGCTTAAGCCCCTGTCACACCTCCCAGGATTGAGGAAACGGATAGAGCAGGACAAAAATATTCTAGTCCAGTGTGATTCTGTAACGGACGGTAACGGTTGATAACGTATCTAACGATCAAAGGATAATTCAGTATACAAAAAGAACTATAACAAACGTCAACTGACATGTAATGGATATGTAATGGACGGGAGCAGACGGCAATAGATAATAACCACATACATCAGTCTGGCGCAATCTGTTACAAGCTTGGTGCATGCTTAAAACTTGTAATGGATCGGGCCGGATATCAACAGATATGCAATGGACAACAAACCGGACTTTGCCGGATATCAACTGACTTTGTGTGGTTTCTTTCCATTTCCCCAATCCGGCGAGGTGTGACAGAGCCTTTAGAATTGTGTAGTTCGTTGTCTGGTATTCTATATGGCCTGCCCAGTGGTGGCATGAAACAGGCACATTTATGTCTGAGACTGGTATTCTACATGGCCTGCCCAGTGGTCGCCTGAGACAGGCATATTTGTGTCTGAGACTGGTATTCTACATGGCCTGCCCAGTGGTCGCCTGAGACAGGCATATTTGTGTCTGAGACTGATATTATACATGGCCTACCCAGGGGTGGCCTGGGACAGGATTATTTGTCTTCTGAGACTGGTATTCTACATGACTTGCCAAGTGGTGGCCTGAAACAGGCACATTTGTGTCTGAGACTGGTATTCTACATGGCCTGCCCAGTGGTGGCCTGAGACAGCTATATTTGTGTGTGCGTGAGCCTGGTTTGTGCTACTTGATGAAGTCCGAGGCTCCGTCCTGCTGTTTGATTACGTGTAGGTCGGGCTCCTGTGGCTTGTACAGTCTGACTCCAATATCGCCCATTCGGAGATGGAGATGTGCCTTGCATGTTGACCTCGTTTGAAGCAATTATTTCTGGCTCAAATGGACGGGCACGACCACGCAACAGATAACTGGTTTCCCGGGAGACCGACAAACCAACAGTTCGGCACAGCTCAGCGTCACATAAACGACTACCTACCCGTTTTGTCCCTAACATGCCATTTAAAATTACTATCGGTTTTGACCATAGAAAGTCCAACAAAATTGGATATACAGGAAATCACAGCAGTATATCCACATCCTCATCACGTGACATTAGCAACACCGGGTTCACCGAAATATTTCTTCTGCGCAAAGCCTAGGGCCACAATGAACCAATGGCAGCCCGACTCCCTGTTTGCGCGCCGCTGATCCCCTGCGCGTCACCGCCCGGCTGATTTGGGAATCAACGCTCTCTGGGGACTTCCGGTGATTCAATTTAGCCTCGGCCTCAATGGCGACGAACATGAGGGTATGGCGGGTAAAACACTGACACGACTCGCCCATTACGGAATTGGAAAATTAATGAGGAAATAAACGGACAATGAAATTGCCAACCCCTGTCATTGTGTACATCCGGGTGCTTCAGATATGTGCTTGTGTGTGCGATCGAATGGCCCTGGACCTAGAAACAACTCTAGGCTGTCAGTAGTGATGGTTATGTGTGATGACATTGCACACCATACCATTATACTTTATAGCACGAAACGAGCAGCTGATTTCTGGTCCACTCCGGAAGCACCTGGCGCGTCTCCGACTGCGCGACGAATGCCCGGCACAAGTCTGACCAGCCGGCTCAGCCTGTGTTCACATATTGTATCCCACTCCCATTGTTGGTTCACTCGCCCATCCGATACAATCAAATTATTTGCAAAATAAAGAATGAAATTACATTAGTATTTTGATACCAGAAACGGTACCAGAATTACTCCCCATTAGTTGATCCTAAAACTCGATATTCCCTTTAGTATATTTGATATTTTAAGCAAAAATCCATTAACCACTGCGCCTAAGTTTTTAAACTTTTAGAACAGGGTGGTGGCGTTATGCTTAGTTCACATATCATGCTGCCGCCGTACAGTTCTGCTGTCTGCGGTCGGGACTTTTACTAACCGTACGGTGTTGCGGGCTGCGGTAGAAATATTTACAAATTGTACGGTGTCCGTACGGCAATCCGCGGCCATATGGTTTTCCGCCACAGCAACAAGGTTTCTTGTGGCCACCACAGGATTGAAGTCACCATACGGTGACGATGCGGCGAGCGTACGGTCACTGTAAGGCCACCTTGCGACCCTCTGCGGTGGGGTTGCGGTCTGCGGTCAACGGCCTTGCGATATCTGAAAAAGTTTAATGTCAAGTTGAACAAATCGCAACTCCTTGTGGTGAGCAAAAACCATACGGTCGCCGTACGGCCATCGTATCCAACCGTACGGTTTTGCCAATTTGGCGACTTACGGCCGCCGCAAGGCATTTGTGACTTAGGCATGAGGGTGCCGCTACACAAGCGCCCATTGACGAGCCGCCCGCACTGCCCCACTCAGTGCCCTTCTGACCGCGCCCCTTTTGTTCTAACAATTAATTGGCAGTCTAGAAATATCAATTAGCCTATGACTTGATTATGCGGCTAAATAGACGCGCCTTTCAGCAGTACTGCAGTTCTCTGAGAGCTCGGTTATGTCGTCATGCCCCGATCAGTGTCAGTCAGCACCGGTCAGTATTTTTTTTACTAAAGTGTATTTTATTCATCGAATAACATCTCTTGTCAGTGCCAGAGCACTGGTCTTCCGGCCGTACAGTACAATTCCTTAATACATAAATGAAACTACTATCAGTTGTAATAGTAACTGCATGCAAATCCTGTTTGATACTAAAAGTATTATACATTTTATAAATGAAGTATCAGCGGTAGTAGTAACTGTGTACAATTCCAGTCCAATAAAAGTATCATGCATTCAGTGAATATGTATTGGTCAGTATCAATCAACACCGGTCAGTATCAGTCAGCACCAGTCAGTATCAGTCAGGACCATAAGTATCAGTCAGCACCATCAGTATCAGTCAAGGCGGGTCAGTATCAGTCAGTGTTGGTCAGTACTCACTCAGCCTGTACTGTGTAATCAAGATAATAGCCAGCGCGCACCAGGTTGTGGTTTTGATCATTTTGATAGCATTGGAGTGTCAGAAGAAACCCTGCTGTCGCTTGGTAGGTGTGTGATGGGGGTTTAGGTATGTGTGTGTTGGTGGTGTAGGTATGTGATGTGTGTATGCTGGGGGTTTAAGTGTGTGGTGTGTGTGTCGAGGGGGTGTAGGTGTGTGTGGTTGAGGTTTAGGTGTGTGTGGTGAGGGTGTAGCTGTGTGGTGTGAGTGTGTGGTGGGTGTGTCATGGGGGTTTAGGAAAGTGGTGGTGGTATAGGTGGGTGGTGGGGGAGGTTTAGGTGTGTGTGGTGGAGGTTTAGGGCTGTGATGAGGGTGTAGGTGTGTGGTGGGGGTTTAGGGATGCTAAAGATTGTGAGGTGCTGCTCTGCAAGACCCATACAACTCCACCACAAACCACCTACACCTCCACCACACACACCCTACACAGCCACCACATACACCTACACCTACACCCCCCACCATTCCCACCAACACCCCAACCACACGCACCGTCAGCCCCCACCACACAGAATGTGTGTATGGTGGCGTATATGGGTGGGATGGAGAGGTGGAGGGGCAGGGTGGTGGTGGTGGTTCCATAGGAGTAGCAGCAACCAGTGGGGACCTCTCCCTCCCCTACCCTACCCCTCCCCTCCCCTCCCCCTCCCCTCCCCCTCCCCCTCCACTCCCCCCCCCCCCCCCCCTTCCCCCTCCCACCGCGGCCGCCCGCTTACATCAAGGAGGGGGGTCGTAGGTGTGGCGTGGTGTGAGAGCGCCGACTGAGGTGGGGGAGTAGAGGGAGTGTGGGGGGAGGTGGAGAGGAAGGGGTGAAGGGGGAGGGACGAGGAGGAATGGGGGGGAGGTGTGGTGTGAGAGCACTGGGAGTCTACTGGGTAAGGTGGATGAGGAGGGAGATATGGAGAGGGAAGTGTGGGGATGGCAGGGGGAGTGGAAGGGCGGTGAGGCCGGGGTAGGGGGGCAGGGGAATGAAAGAGGGCGGGCAGAGGGAGGTATGGACCAGGCAATAGGCACAACATCGGCCAAATCCAAATGACAGGAAATCTCTCTTTTTAAAATTGTTAACTCACTCTATCGCCTTGTAGGCCTATGTGTTTTTGTGAAACACCAGCCAGCAGCCGGGTTGATCAAATCCACCACAAGATGGCACTGCAAAATTTACATTACCATGGGAGAGATAGGGAGTGAGCCGTCTTAGTGTTATAATGTCTTTGGTATCAGTCAGGGCCGGTGAGTATCAGTCAGGGTCAGTCAGTATCAGTCAGCACCGGTCAGGGCTGGTCAGTATCGGTCAGTTCTGGTCAGAGTCGGGCTGGTCAGTATCAGTCAGGGCCAGCCAGTATCAGTCAGCACCGGTCAGTATCAGTCACTGTCGGTCAGTATTAGTCAGTGTTGGTCAGGGCCGGTCAGTATCAGTCAGTTTGGTCAGGGCCAGCCATTATCAGTCAGCACCGGTCAGTGTCAGTCAGGGCCAGTCAGTGTCAGTCAGTATTAGTCAGTGTTGGTCAGGGCCGGTCAGTATCAGTCAGTGTTGTTCAGGCCTAGTCAGTATTGTTCAGGGCTAGTCAGTGTTGGTCAGGGCTGGTCAGTATCAGTCAGTGTCCGTCAGTATCAGTCAGTGTCAGTCAGTACTGGTCAGTTTCAGTCACTGTCAGTGAGTGTTGGTCAGAGCCGGTCAGTATCAGTCAGTGTTGTTCAAGGCTGATCAGGGCTAGTCAGTAGCAGTCGGTGTCAGTCAGCACTGGTCAGTTCCAGTCACTGTCAGTCAGTGTTGGTCAGGGACAGTCAGTATCAGTCAGGGCTGGTCAGGGCCAGTCAGTGTCAGTCAGTATTAGTCAGAACCGGTCAGGGCCAGTCAGTATCAGTCGGTGTTAGTCAGCACCGGTCGGTGCCAGTCAGGGCAGATCAGTGCTGTCCTGACCGTTGTGCTCGCCTGGACATACTAAGCCTTCTGGTGTCCACGCCTTAGGGAGTCCCCGATGGACATCTGTACTAAAGTCGCCAATTATTTAAAGCTGCATAGTCTGATGAAATATCAAGTTTTCAAAACCAAACCAACTATCTAAATTTGATACTGATGGACTTATTAAGCATTTGTTTCTGAGTAGAAGGCAATACTGAGTCAATTTAACAGAACCTGTTACTGCAGAAGTCTATGGTCTTGGCAAGCTTGCTAAAACTAATTTTCCATGTTTGCACTTAAAATATCTCAAAAGTTTACCATTTATAATAAAAGTAACTTTGAACTAATGTAAAGTAGATACTAGTGATCGATCTAATATATTTATCTCAGAAAAAATACAGAAATTCAAAACGATCGGACTATGCAACTTTTTAAATAAATGCGATTGCTGATTCATTGTCAAGAAGATGATCAGATCATGTGAGGTAGCCATCCACATCCCTGTCAATATATTACTATTAGTATCGGCTTGTTTTCGTTCTTTTAGAAAATCGGTATATTGTGAGAACTTGATTATGAAAACATATATATATATATATATATATATACAGTAAACCCTCTCTAACCGACCAAATCGACCACTCCCATATATCGATCGCTTCCTTTGGGTCCCAAACGATCGCCCATACAATAATATTGTAAGGATATTCTGAATCGACCATCTCCTTAAATGGACCATTTAAAGTCTGCCCCATGGTCAGTCGATTTAGAGAGGATTTTACTGACTGTATGAGTGTGTGTGTGTGCATATATATATTTTACCTCGGAACTAAGCCTCAGGCTACTCGTAGCCGAGGCAGAAGGAAGCACATCCAGCTCCAGCAATTAGCATAATCAACTCACAACGGGAGGATGTTTGTTGAGTTGCTTCGGCAGTTTATCTACCTACAACGACATACTAACTGTAAGTATGATATTTTGAACAGTAAATTTGCTTTATGATACTTTACCGCTTCTTATTGCAAAGTTTGAAACTTTTTTATACAAGTTTATTACTTTTATCAGTGTTTTTACAATTCATGAAACATCGATAGAACAAAGCGCCATTTTTCCTTTGTTCTTTTTTGCCGCCCATTGCCGAATGGAGAGAGATGTGGTTGGAGCCACATTTCGTTGGGATTTATTCCTGGGTTTCTAATAAGATTCCCCACATTGTGTTATTTAGGTGTACCTCTGAATTTCGTAACATTTACGCCAACTTGTTGGCATATTGGGCCACAGGAGGGAGAAGTGTATGGGATAGAGAGTGTGGGAGGCTACCGATACAATGGTCCCTACCCCTCGTTTGGTTTTGGTTTCGATACCATAAACCTACTACACTCACACACAAATTTCTCTCATGCCTGCGTTGGAACGGTGTAAATACGTTCTCCAACACCAGTAAATGCACAATATGGGGTTTCTTAACCTTTTTTGTAACATTTGGTTGAGCATTCTCTAACTTTCATTTGATTGTTACAGGATTCCGATGGCTACGAAGCGGAGTAAGCCCAAAGCTCCCAACCGGTTGACGGATGATGACGATTCATCACCGCTCTTGATAGTGTCGGCCTCACCGGAGCACCCGATATCGGAGGAGGTCAGTGGCCCAGAGGCGGGCCCTTCTGACCTAGAGGGGCGACTGATATGCCTCCTCCAGACGAGGCTCGAGGAAATGCTCCCTGCCAGATCTCGCAAGAAGACAAAGAGGCCGGTCCCGGAGTTGGAAGACTCAGAATCGGAGGATTACTCTGGTGAGGATTCCTCCGTGGATGACTCCTCAAGAGAGGGTCCCCGTTAAGAAGAGGAGGAAGACCAAGAAAGCTGTCAGTTTGATGGCGACGAATATACGCGAGCCCGGAAGAAACCAGTAATAAAGACAAAGAAAAGCAAGAAAAGGAAGATTAAGAGGAAGAAGAAGGACTCCTCTTCCGATTCTTCATCAGACTCATCCTCCACAGAGTCCAACTCAGATACTTTGCATGCCAGCAAATACGCCAAGATAGGTGGCAAGGTGCAAAAGAAGTGCCGGGTGGAGAAGGCCAAGAAGATACTCACCACCACCATGATGCAGGAGACAATTAAAGGTCATTTTAACACCTTTAAGCTTGCAGAGGTGATCACCAAGCTGGGTGAGAAATACACTGGGGTAAAAGGAATCCCAGATTCTGTGATTAAAGAGATGGACAGTGACGTGAAGCTCAGCGACGAACGTAAAAAGTTTGAAGGCGTGCTCCACATAGTCCATCAGGCGGTCCTAGGAGCGTTGACTGCGATTGCGCCCATCGCAAAATGTATGCAAGCCGAGAACAAGTTCTCTTCACTCCGTAGCCAGATGGACGGAGGGATTGCCATGCTCACGGCAGCGAGCAACTTTCTGTTGTATAGACACTTTGAAAATGTGTTCAAAGCTGTCTGTACGGATGCGGGCAAGGAAGTTGCGCGATCCAAGAAAATTGTGGACAATGACGGCAAGGAATATACCTTGTTCCTTCTGCCAAAACCCGTCAAAGGGAAGCCCTTGGACAAATCCAAAATGTTCAGTGGCCAGCTTCAGTACCTGTTCAAACAGGGGGAGATGGATATGAAGTGTGGCAAGCAGATGGATGACAACAAGAAGGCAAGCGACACAAACCCTGCATGGTTCAAGAAAGGACGACAGGATTTTCGGAACCATCCCAGCAGCCGAGGAGGTCGGTCGGGGACAGACAGGCTTTGCCTACCAGGTTAGGGGCAGAGGACCGCATCAGTCCTTCGGCTGGAATGGCGGAAATCACCCCTTCAAGAGGGAGTTCACTCCCCAGAAGCCGTTCCCTCGACCAGGGAACAATTAGAGGTTTCTACACAAACTCCCCGTCTCCACACCTGTAAGCAAATTCCAGGCAGGGAATATTCCAAATTATTCCAGGGAATGGAGAGAAATTACTGATAATTGGCCATTTTTAGCATTGTGGAAGGGATTCGGATTCCGTTTATGGAAGACCCAATTCAGGAAAGAATTCCTTTTTCCGTATAGATTTGATGTTAAAGGGAGAGAAGCCTTAAATGAACAAGTATTGGAGGTTTGTCATAAAGGAATTATTGAGCCAGCCGTTCATGTGACAGGTGAATTTGTTTCCAACATATTTTCATGACCCAAGCCAAATGGGGATGTCAGAATGATTTTAGACTTAACAAGGCTAAACAAATTGGTTCAATATAAACATTTCAAGATGTTTTCTCTCGAAACGGCTAGGGATTTAGTTACAAAATGTTCCTGGATTGCCAGTGTGGATCTCAGAGATGCATGTTATACGCTTCCTATTTACAAACCAGATAGGAAATTTCTGCATTTTGTTTGGAACGATCAACTCTATGAGTTCACCTGTATGCCAAATGGTTTTTATCTTGTGCCCCCCGTTTATTTACTAAATTGTTGAAACCAATATTTTCGCTTATGGCTAGAAAAGGACATTTAATGTTGCCATATATTGACTATTCCTAGTTTGTGGCCCAAACAAAGACAGACTGTCAAAGAGCAGTCAATGATTTGTGCACAACATTCACTAAGTTGGGTTTTTACATTCATGACAAGAAGTCAGTTTTTACTCCAACCAAAAGTTTAAAATGTTTGGGTTTCCTGTTAAACACACAGGATATGACCGTTTCACTAACACAACAGAAACTACAGAAGTTTATCACTACAGCAGACCAATTGTTGCAATTAAAGATGCCTAAGATTAGGCAGGTTGCGGTTTTAATAGGAGTCATGATAGCCTATGCTCCAGCTGTTCTATATGGAAAAGCTCATATTAAATCACTATAAATAGATAAGAATTCAGCTTAGCGTGTACAAAAGGTAATTTTGAAAGGAAAATGACTTTCAACAGAAGGATTAGGAGATATTATGTGGTGGTATGCAAACATTAATTCTTCTCCGAAACCCATTAGAATGGGGGAACCTAACACTATTGTTACGACAGATGCGTCCTTAGAGGGATGGGGTGCTCATAGAGACCCATCAAGCAACTGGAGGACGTTGGTTGGATGATGAAATTTCTGATCATATTAATGTGATAGAACTTAGAGTAATTTATTTAGGTTTATGCAGCTTAGTGTGCATACCAAAGTTTCATGTCAGAGTGTTGACAGATAACACTACAGCAATGGCTTACATTCATAACATGGGAGGGACTAGGTCCAAACTTTGTAACCAGCTCACCAAATTAATTTGGAACTGGGCTCAACAGCATGAGATATGGCTAACAGTGGCGCATATTCCAGGTAGTCAGAACACCTTTACAGACAGGAAAAGTCACCATTTTCATGATCATTTGGAATGGTCATTGAGTGACAACATTTGAACAGATTTGTTTTAAATGGGGAACACCTCAAGTAGACTTGTTTGCATCACGAAACAATTACAAGATATCTAAATATGTATCTTGGCATCCAGAAACACATGCTTGGTGAGTGGATGCTTTTTCTCTGGTTTGGAATAACAAATTCTATTATATATTCCCACCATTCAGCATTATCAGCAGAGTGGCCACGAAGATCAGAATGGATCGCACACACTCAATTCTGATAGTGCGGGAATGGGACACTATTCACCCGCCTCCTATAGACAGAACCACTATAGACTTCTATAGGAGTCATGATAGGAACTGGGCTCAACAGCATGAAAGGACGACAGCTGGAATGGCGGAAATCACCCCTTCAAGAGGGAGTTCACTCCCCAGAAGCCAAAAGGACTTCTGGGGAGTCCTTTAACATGGATAATGAGGTGGCGCGCCTGGGCTCGGACTGCTACCTGTGGTGCGCGGACCTTGCCCGTGCTTACAGGCAGCTTCGCACATGCCCCTTGTCTACCCCTCTGCTTGGCATCACACTCAACGGCAGCCATTACACCGACATAGCTCCTGCCTTCGGATGTAGAATGTCCTCACTGGCATGCGCCAGGATGACCAATGCCCTGGTCTACCTACTACGGAAGAAGGGGCATCACATGCACTGCTACCTGGATGACTTTGTGGGCGTGGCCCAAAACCACAGCGGGGCCCAGGCAGCATACGATGGCTTCACCGAGCTAGCAGCGACTCTTGGGCTCACCCTCTCGCCAGGCAAGTGTGTGCCGCCCACAAAGACACTCGCGTGGCTTGGATTTGTGATATCCTCAGAGACCATGACAGTGACCATCCCCACTGACAAGCTCAACGAAACGCTGACCGAGTGTCAGAACTGGACGAACAAAAAGAAGGCCTCAAGGAGGGATCTCCAGACACTGGTAGGCAGGCTCCAACACATAGCAAAGTGTGTGGAGCCCGCCAGGAGGTTCATGTCACGAATCCTCTCTGCACTCCGGGCCGCCCCACATAACGGCAAACACGATGTACGCAAGGACCTCCTCAACGACGTTGAAT
The DNA here is from genome assembly GCA_030323885.1 of Branchipolynoe longqiensis. Taxonomy (NCBI): domain Eukaryota; kingdom Metazoa; phylum Annelida; class Polychaeta; order Phyllodocida; family Polynoidae; genus Branchipolynoe; species Branchipolynoe longqiensis. The sequence goes on along the minus strand of CM059192.1, from coordinate 62,372,954 downwards.
GGTTCCTTCGGTTCGCCGAACGATCGAATGGGATAGTGCTACTCAAGCCTGTTGAGAAGGAAACCTGGGTGATAGAGTGTGATTCTTCGCTCGTCGCCAGGGGTGCCTTCTCGAAAGAATACTTCTACTCCCAAACCTACCCGGACCACATGATACGCAGACATACAAACATCGCGCACCTGGAGGCTATAAACCTCCTCGTGGCAATGAGGACTCTCGCCCCCAGCAGCCCTGAAGACTACAAAATCATTATCAACACTGATAACTCAGCAAGCCAGCAAGTCCTTTCATCCGGCGCTGGTAAAGATCGGGTCCTTACGGCATGCGCCAGGGAAATCTGGCTATTTGCTGCCACAAACTGTTGCCAAATCGAGATACTTCATAAGCCGGGCAAAGACCTGGTCCTTGCAGATGCCGTAAGTCGGAGAACCACAGACGCTGCACTTAACGCTAGGGCTGTATGCATGACACGTAGCCTCAACTTAACTGAACGGGTAGTTAAATTTGATGATGTCTTCACTGTAGGATTGTAGGATAGCCTGGGTACATCGCATTTACTTGGCTCTCTGTCCCCAGGTTACCCTCCCCGCCTGCACGAACGACTGCTTGAGGTCTACACTGCTGGCCTGGCTCTGGGGACTTGGAAGAACAAATCTGTGCAGACGAAGAAATACATCCAGTTCGCATACAGGCAAAACTTCGATCCCCTGGCGCCGGCGCAGTATGATCTATTAGCATACATCCTTCACCTCAACGATACCCTAAACGCACCAGGCACCGTGCTCAACTACCTGAGTGGGGCCAGGACTTGGGTCCTCCTCTTTGGTGGTGTCACCTCTGGCTTTGATTCATACCATGTCACGTTGATGAAGAGGGGTGTACTCAGGCTCTCCACTCATGTCACCTCACAAGCACCCCCTCTGACACCGAACAGCATTAAACGGGTGGTGAGGCACCTTGCAACTATAGGACCCAACGCAGCCGTTATAGTGGCCGCAATACTGATAGGATACAATACCCTACTCAGACAAGGGAACCTCGTCACCAGCCACGCCCACTCCGACCAGGGCCACACGCTCAAACGCAGCGACATCACCACTACGTCGGAAGGACTCATTGTTATGGTCCGCTCCACTAAGACTCGCTGGAGGCCCGGTGAAGCATACACAGTGCTACTCCCTCCTCTCCCTCGGTCAGCCTGCTGCCCAGTGGCAGCCTGGACCAGCTACGTGAGGTTACAAAGGCCCCCACTAGAAGGGCCGGCCTTTCTCCTCCGAGAAGGATCACCACTGACGGCCTACGCCTTGCTCGCCACACTGCGCCTTTCCCTGGCGGCGACCGGCCATGCACACCCCCAGGCATACACTCTCCACAGCCTCAGGCGGGGAGGGGCACAGGCTTGTGCCGCGGCAGGCGGGTCACTACGAGAGATTATGGAGCTTGGCTCATGGTCATCAGCTGCAGTACATACCTATGTCCCTAAGGCCCAGATACGCTCCGTCCCGCCCCTCCTTGTAATTGGCTGAGGGTTCGAGTCCGGGAGCTCACCATCAGAGCTGACCCGAGATGACGAGAGAGACTGATCTGGCTTCTTACTGACCAAAACTGTATAACGTTCATTGAGTTCTTCCGTGTAATAAAGACCCACTATATACATATACTTCTGTCATTGGAAGCAAGAGACAGTCTCAGATTCCCAAGAGCAAGGAGAAACTTATGACATCAAGGGCCGCTAACAACCCATGGAGACGTGTCAACGACACCCCTGCTGGCATTCCTTTTTTTAACAAAAATTTAGAGCAATTTAGCTTAGACAAAATTACCCAACAAAGGCTGATTTCACATACCTGGAGGAAAGGAACAGTTAAATTGTATACTAGTTATTTGAAGAAGTGGGGACTTCATTGTTTGATTAAGAAAGTTAAGCCATTAAAGCATACAATAGCCCATGTAGTCAGATTTTTAAGAATGCTAGAAGATGAAGGATTAGGGTTTGGTGCAACTAATGCAGCCAGATGTGCATTGTCTATTATTCTACCAAGAGTAGATGGACAAACGATTGGAAAACACCAGGTGATACATTCGTTTTTAAGGTCGGTTTATGAAAGAAACCCATCGAAACCAAAATATAACAGATTTTGGGATGTATCAATAATATTTAAGTTGTTTAAGTCTTGGCCATTAATTACCATTGCTTACTATGGGTAAATACTTGGTAGGTTCCCCTTCCTTTCCAAGGTGACTGGCCACTTACTCATCTTTGTCAGAGTGTGCCCTGATGAGCCACATCATCTTGCTGTTACACCTTCAAAGCTATTGATCTTCTAACTCATCTGCTGCTCCAGTCTTCATGCACTTGAAGGGGTGACATCCCCTGACCACACCAACAAAGTTGATGTGCACCGCACTTAGTTTAGGCCGACAATTGAGTCGGTATGGCCGCTGGTGTGCACTACCAACTTCTGGTCTTCCCATAAATGGGACTAGCCGCACGGCAGCAGGGGTTTTAAATCAGAGTTTACCTTCTCCTAGATGAGCAGTCAGCCAAGATTGACGAGCCCCACCTGCCCGAAGCATCTGGTTTTGAGGCGCCAGAGATCCTGCCTTTGCCCCTTCTCCCGTCAGTAGAAACAGTTTCGCCTCGTGAAGGCCGGGAGTTGGACTTGGTTATCAGAGGCTGTTTGATACGCATGCCATGAGAAAGTACTTTATAGGTAGTGAGAGCTTATCCTCACTATCACTTCCGGCAATAATAACCTTGAAACCTTATAAGTAAAAAGACAGATAAACCAAATGTCAATATAACCATAGATGGCACAAACATAGAACAAGTATCCGAATTCATATATCTCGGACAAAAGATTACAAATGATGGGAGATGTGAGGAAGAAATTAAAAGAAGGATAACAATAGCCCGAACAACATTCTCCAAAATGAATAGAGTGTTAACATCAAGTAAGATATTAATACAAACAAGGAAGTGTATTCTTCAGTGTTATGTGTGGTCTACTCTAATGTATGGGGCAGAGACATGGACAATCTCTAAGAAAATGTACAAACGTTTAGCAGCATTTGAGATGTGGACTTATCGAAGGATGATGAAAATATCATGGACAAAGAAGATCACCAACAAAGAAGTTCTCAGAAAAATTTAAAATAAGAAAAGCTTGTTTGCCACTATACAGACAAAGAAACTTATTTATTTTGGCCACATCATTCGTCAGAGTTCAATATACCGTACATTGTTGGAAGGGAAGGTGAATGGCAGCAGAGGGAGAGGGAGACCAAGAACATCATGGTTTACAAATATTTCACAGTGGACAGGCTTGAATTATTCACAGTCTATCAGAACAGCACAACATCGGGACAAGTGGAGAACCATTGCATCCAACCCTCGACTAGAGGATGGAACTATTGATTGATTGATTGAAGTCTTGGCCTAGTAATAGTCATTTTGGTATTAAGGAACTAGGATTTAAGTTAGCAGTTCTAACAGGCCATTGATGACAGACAATAGTAGCTTTGTCTCTAGAGGGACTGGAAATTGACAGAAAGGAGGCAATGTTTGATTTAGATCAATTACTGAAATCAAACCGCACAGGGCAGCCCATGTCCACAGTAAATGTGACCAGTTTTCCTGATGATCGACGAATTTGTGTAGTGTCAGCCATTAGGGCTTATATATCCAAGACAAAGGGAATATGAAATTCAAGACAGCTTTTGGTGAGCTTTATTAAACCACATAAAGTGATCTCGAGAGACACTCGCAAGATGGACCATTAAGGTACTTAAGGAAGCAGGCATCAATACTGGATGGTACGCTTCCCATTCAACAAGAGGAGCTATGGTCTCAAAGGCAAGACAACTAGGAATTTCAGTGAAGAGAATCCTAGCTCATGCAGGCTGGAAGATGGGTAGATCATTTGCAAAACATTACAACAAATGACTAAAAAATGTCAAGTGGCCTAGCGACACGCTTACTCACCAATTAACAAGACAGGTGAGAAGTTTAAAGTACATTGTGTTTGATACTGATGTTTACGGAAATAAGAATGAATATTAAGGAGAAAAATGAAGTTACGTAAAGGTCTCCCTCGGCTACGAGTAGCCTGAGGCTTAGTACCAAGGTGAAATAGTATAGTTATACAAATCTTACCTGGGTACAGATGATGGATAACTGTTGTTTTCCCAGGGTACAAGCCTCGGATAGTCATGGGCTAGGGCCCACCCACCCAACCCTACCATGACTATCATGTTTGCTTGTGCCAAGACGAAAACATTGAAGTATCCATATAAGTTTAAGATCACTTTTATCCTGAATAAGTAGGTAAAGATTGCTGGACCCGGATGTGCTTCCTTCCCCCTAGGCGACGACTATCCAAGGCTTGTACCTCGGGAAAACAACAGTTATCCATCATCTGTACCCAGGTAAGATTTGTATAACTATACTATATTTATATATATATATATAAATATATATATACATATTAATATATACATATATATAATATATATATAATGTATGTATATACCTCGTCGGATCCGTCAGGGTGAGCTGTGCTCTGACTGTTCTGGGGAAGGATGAGGATCCCAGAACTCGTCTCAAGAGACAGGAGACCAGGAAGTTGATGGTCAACCCTATTGGCCGTGACTGAATTCATGAATAAATCCTCTTTGATAACGGACATGCGATGCATAATTGCTGGATTAAATCAATGATAATCCTTTATTCGAGTTACCTTTATTTTGCTAATGTAATTGCCATTGATGTCTTGATGATTATTTCCTGGTTTGCCAGTGTGTAGTTCTCGGTAACCAGCGATTCCCACTTCATGAATTAACTGGATAAGTCGATTGCCATTCGCCCTTTGCACGGAAAGTCCACTGCTTACAAACAATAAAAGAAATATTTGCGTGATCAGTGTCCGTGTGCAGTTCTAGTGTCGGCAGGAGGCGGTCTCGTTGTGGGTGCAGCATCATCCACTCTACCGCCACATCAATGTGTCACTGTTAGGCGCAATGTGACCGCAAACCGTCCCAGGAGCAGGCACTGCCCGCCGTGGTGAGGCAGCGCTCCCCGGGTCTACAGGTGCCAGGTGGGGTGGTTCTGTCTACAGGAGGCGGGTGGGGTGGGCCTGTCTACAGGAGGTTGGTGGGGTGGTTCTGTATACAGGAGGCGGGTGGGGTGGGTCTGTATACAGGAGCCGGGTGGGGTAGTTCTGTCTACAGGAGCCGGGTGGGGTGGTTCTGTCTACAGGAGGCGGGTGGGGGTGGGTCTGTATACAGGAGGTGGGTGGGGTGAGCCTGTCTACAGAGGCCGGATGGGGTGGCCTGGGTTTATAGGTGCTGGGGGGGGGGGGGGGGGCTGTCTACAGAAGGCGGGTGGGGTGGCCATGGTTTACAGGTGCCAGGTGGGGTGGGCCTGTCTACAGAAGGCGGGTGGGGTGGCCTGGGTTTATAGGTGCTGGGTGGGGGGGGGGGGGATGTCTACAGAAGGCGGGTGGGGTGGCCTGGGTTTACAGGTGCTGAGTGGGGTGGGCCTGTCTACAGAATGCGGGTGGGGTGGCCTGGGTTTACAGGTGCCGGGTGGGGTGGGCATGTCTACAAAAGGCGGATGGGGTGGCCTGGGTTTACAGGTGGCGGGTGGGGTGGCCATTGTGCCGAGTAAGGCCACAAAAGATGAAGAAAGCAAACGTCGTCAGCGTGTGATTGCCTCATCATTAGCCCGCCACCTGTACGTGTCATTATGGGGTGCTGGCATGGCAACGGTGGCCTTGAGATCACAAACAACACGTGATGCGTGATGCTCCCTGTCGGTGACTTTCTGGCCGGTGCAGGCAGCCGGCCACCTGTGCGTCGTGGTCCGCGGTCGTGTTGGATCCCCCCGCCCCCCTTGCCGCTCGCTGTGTGCCCCCCCCCCCCCCCCCCCCCCCACCACCACCACCACCACCAACACGCCATATTACCCCTATTGTGCCCCGTGGCATCCCGACAGCCAGCTGCTGCCGCTAACCCCAGACGCGCCCGCCTCCCGGCGCCCCTTTACTGTCCGCGCGAACATTTCGCTAAGATGCAGAGGCCCCACGGCTCCCTGCCCGTCCTTCCGTCACTCGGGGCTCACTGCCGGCTCTCAGGTCACCTGGGCGATTACGCCGGCGGGCGCACAGCGGGTTAGAACAATGGGTGACGCGGCTTGAGGGCCAACCTCAGCGCATTTTGATAGTCGTAGCTCCGTGAGCTTTCTGTGAGTGTTTGTAGAGGTTGGTTTGGTCGAGGTTCCACACGATGCATAGGTGGCCTGCTTCCTTTAACAATGTGTGGTCTGGTGCAGCAGTGTTGGTCAGAGCCTCGCTGTTGTATGACTTCCTCACAGTGAGTTGTTGGCTCTGTCTAGGCCGTCATTTCACGTACTCATCATCTGCCCATCATGTGTTGGTGAATGTCCCCCGCTGGGACCGGCGCTCCCGGCGGCGGGCCCCCACCAGGCAACAGCGGGGGGCACACGCTGGTCCCAGCGCTCACCTGTCGGCGACCGCCGGCGTCAGACGAGGTGGGTGGAAGCGTTGACACGGGTCGCTCAGAATGAGCCGAGTCCGAGCTCATTCTGTGGCCAGGCGCTGTGCCAGGTGTTCGTTGGTCCGCGGTACGATGGCGGTGTAAGAAAAGGAGGGTGGTATTAGGGAGGTCGGTAGAAGAAAAGGATGGTGGTATTAGGGAGGTCGGTGGAAGAAAAGGAGGGTGGTATTAGGGAGGTCGGTGGAAGAAAAGGATGGTGCTATTAGGGAGGTCGGTGGAAGAAAATGAGGGTGGTATTAGGGAGGTCGGTGGAAGAAAAGGATAGTGGTATTAGGGACGTCGGTGGAAGAAAAGGCGGGTGGTATTAGGGAGGTCGGTGGAAGAAAGGGAGGTGGTATTACTATTAGGGAGGTCGTTCAAAATGCAGCGTGCAATCCTTGTGTGTCTTTCATTGACGGACCATTGACTTACTTTTAACGATCCTCATTTATTACACTTATGCGAAGTGTCCATCTACCTGATGTAGCGTAAAATCAAATGTGCATCGCCTGCATGTCCAACAACTGTTTCCGACCAGATGGACCAGACGGGATGGCCGAATGAGTTAGAGCGTCCGTCTCCCGTGCTGGTAGATATATCGTGGGTTCGAACCCTGGTCGAGTCAGACCAATGACTTAAAAATTGATACTTGTTGCTTCCTAGCCTGGCGCTCGCCATTATTAGGATATGGCAAGGACTGGTTGGCTCAGTGTCAGGATAATGTGACTGAGTGGGATATTGGGTCATGGTGCTGGCACCTGGTTTCCCAGTGGGACAGCACTATAAAATCGCCATGAGTGCGCACTGTCACAAGTCGGTACCCGTCCTGATATGACCTTTGATGTTGCTAGGACGTAAAACAACAAACAAACAAACAAACCGACCAGGTGCAGGCCGCCTCAGTTCGGGAAGATGCAACCGAGCCTTCCCTGAGGCTCGCGATGGTGTGCCGGTACACTGGCTCAGGTCCGACCGGGTGGGCCAGGTCTACGGGTCGTGACAAATACAGGCCCGTGTACTGCGTCGTAGTGGTAATAGTAATACAATAAGGTACATTTACTAAAGCGGTCCCTTGGTTGACTACTCTACGGACGCAGGCACAAGATGGGGAGCACAAGTCACCTGACACCAGCCCTTTGCATCGTGTTACGTCATCATGCAATGACCGCACATGTATGCCGCGGCTTCTGCAGACAGCGCCGCCTGCTTTGTTCAGCGCCCCCCATCCCCACCGATACCCTAGATGTTAACGTGTGTCTGTTACGAGCGTATCTGTTAAGCGAGACAAGTGAGCAGTGGGCTGTGGTTGATGAGTGTGTATCCGTTCTGGGATTGAGGCGCCGCCTGGTGGCCGTGTCACGTGTGGCTTTCAGGTGGCTGGGGGAGCTTCGAGTAGGGAGCGCCATGTCCTCATGGCTGACTTATAGTTTATAGTCGCAGCTGTTAGATTACCGGGGCCCTTCCACCGCCGCTCGGTCTGTCCGTCGTGTTGGACAGGACTGAGTTTGCCAGCTGGGGGTGATTTTAATGGAAGCTGTACGGGTCGGTGAGGGAGGGTGGGTAGCTCTGACCACCTCCAGCCGGTGTGGCGTTTTCAGCCGTGTGACGTTTTCAGCCATGTATATAGACTCAAACTCAAGGCATTGTCAATGGTCGTGAGTCACTAACTTTATAAATTTAATATAATGTATTTGGTAAAGATGTTTTCTATATGTGTACCAAGCGATTTGTTTCTAGGTGGTGTGGTTTTAGAGATATTTCACTTTTCCTGGAATTTCTGTATGAAGATTGCTCACCACCATTGACAATGGCTTGAGTTTGATGGTACGCACAGTGCACAACATTAGTTTTAATCAAAATTAATAGAAATCAAGAACACTAACCTTATAAATGTAATATAATCTTTTTGGTAAAGATGTTTTCTATATGTGTACCAACCGATTTGTTAATAGGTGGTGTGGTTTTAGAGATATTTCACTTTTTCTGTATGAAGATTGCTCACGACCATTGACAATGCCTTGAGTTTGAGTCTATGTACACGGCTGAACATGGCACAGGGCTGAAACCGCCACACCGGAACCACCGTGCCCTGGCGCCGCCAAACTTACCCTCGAATCCCCAAGTGCAGGGAGAATGGAGCACTTCCGGTCCACTTGCTGATGGCTACCCGAGGCGTTCAGCCGCGACCCGCCATGCACAAGCGCGGCAGGCGGCTAGGTTGGAACTGGGGATGAGTAGCGGCCGACGTCACGAGGAGTGGCAGGCGGCTAGGTTGGAACTGGTGACGAGTTGTGGCCGACGTCACGAGGAGTGACAGGTGGCTAGGTTGGAACTGGTGACGAGTAGCGGCTGACGTCACGAGGAGCAGCAGGTTGCTAGGTTGGAACTGGTGATGAGTAGCGGCCGACGTCAGGAGGAGCAGCAGGCGGCTAGGTTGGAACTGGTGACGAGTAGCGGCCGACGTCATGAGGAGTGGCAGGCAGCTAGGTTAGAACTGGTGACGAGTAGTGGCTGACAACACGAGGAGCGGCAGGCGGCTATTTTGGAACTGGTGACGGGTAGCGGCCGAAATCACGAGGAGCAGCAGGCAGCTATGTTGGAACTGGTGACGACTAGCGGCCGATGTCACGAGGAGCGGCAGGCGGCTACGTTGGACTGGTGACGAGTAGCGGCCGACGTCACGAGGAGCGGCAGGCTTTGCCAGCGCCAAGTTACGTGATTAACATTGCATAATTCGATGGGTTTGAGTTTCTATATTTTAAATGGCGTTCTCTGTGGCAGAGTGGTTAGAGGTCTGACTTTTTTCTAGGTCAGACTCCTAATCTGATGGTCAATGGTTCGATTCCCCGTCCCCCCCCCCCCCACCTCTGCCAATTTGGATTTCCACCGCTGTGTATAACTTACAGCATCATCAAAGGCCGGTTGTTCTCATACCATGTCTATGTGGTGTGGGAGGTTAAAAATCCCTTGGTTCTGTAAAAGTGTAGGCTCGGGCTTTCTATCGACAAAGTATCTAATGGTGAACACAAGTCTATTCAGACCTATCCATGATACTGATACTAGTGATAGGCAGTATAAATCTTCAAGAAAGGAAAAAAACAAAACCTATGGCGGTATTCGAAGTGAAAACATGCAACATTAATTTTGGCATCCACATCTCAATTCCGACACCATAGGCTTCAGCAGTAACTTGTTCAATTATGTTCATTCAGTATTGCTTTCTCTTCAACAGCAAATTGTTAATAATTTCACCATTCGCTAAATCAGCTAAATCAAATCTAAATAAGGGTTTTGGTTTCGAAAATGTGCTGCCTTCCTCGGACTGTGCAGCTCTAACTAGGCCGACTTGCTGTGACGGATCAGTGACGGGCCCGTTTTGGGCTGCTCTGTGTTCAGACCGCTCATATAGTACACAGGGGGACGAGCAGCCAGGCACTTGCTGTCCAGACCCAGCCTCGTCCACGCCTCTTCTATCACCTCTCCGCTGCACCGCGCTCCTCCTTGATTATATCTGAAACAAGTTGCAGGAGGGGGAGCTGGCCAGCATTTCACTCTCTACCTCTTACTCCATCCATGTCCCCGGCTCGCCGACTAGTCACCACAAGGCAAGGAGACACGTCCCTTCGACTCAACTCTCCTCATTTCTCTTTCCTCTATGCTACGCTTTCTTTTTTCTTCTTCTGGGTTTACTTCTCCCCCTGATCAAGGGAGTTGTTTGCTGGGGTGGGGCCCTGTTCTTTTTTCACTGTTTCACTTTGTTCTTGCCTTCAGATCCCACCTTTTCCCATCCCTTCCTCCTGAACCATTGGCTACTGGACGCGAGTGCACAGCTACAATTGGACCGGAGTGATCCGGACCGCTCCAAAGTTATTGTTGTAAAGTACCCCCCCCCCCCCGCTTCTACAACCACCATCCCCCCTGAAGTTAAATCTTTGATCTGAAGGAACGGACCGATTTATCGGGGCCGTTCTCTAATTGCTGCAGCTTGTAACCATCAAAGTTACAGACCACCCAAGAGGAGCAGCCAGGTTCGTGAACAATACGCCGACAGAGCTTTGTGTGCTGATTTAAAAGAAATGACGTGTCTATGAGGCGTTGTACCCGCATGCAAGCTGCGCCACCTATGGTGCAAGCATTGTTTGTGGCGTGCTTCTGTGTGCGAGTGTGGCGTATGACTGAGTCGGCGCGTCTCGTGAGTCGCTCCCTCATAGAACGCAGCTCGACTGGCAGGCCGCCACCTGGCGGACTGCGGGAACCAGGTATCTTTCTGAGAGAAGAAGGGCACATACATCATTACACGAGCATTCACAGCCTCAGTGTGCGTAGGTCTTGTCGGCACCTCGTGGTGTGCACATGTCGGTGTGGGCACCTGGTGCAGCACGGTGTCTGGGTGACGAATAACAGGTACTAAGGTAGTCACCGGGAGGCCCTCATTAGCAGCACATGCATTAATCACAGTCAGGTCACTAGACGAGCATTAACACTTGGTTCAAGATGGCGTTGGGACTGCGAGGTGCTACAACCCGACAGAGAGCACAGTCGTAGTATTTCACTTCAACTATTACAACTGACGCTTATGTGGGCCGCACAAGCTTGTCCTCTCCCTTGATCCTCAGATTCGGATGAACGGGACATAGCTCAGGAGGTGGAGTGTCCACCTGTGAAGGTGTCGGTCATCCTATCCATTCTGCTCAGTTTGGGCTATTTTCTGTTCCAACCAGTGGTCCATAATTGGTTCATCAAAGGCTGTGGTATGTGCTGTCCTGTCTGTGGGAGAGTGCATATAAATGTCCCCTGACCGCTTATAAGAAAGAGTAGCCTATGTGGTGGCAGCAGGTTTCCTCCAAAGAAATATGTCAGAATGACCATATATTTGACGCCCAATAGCCGATGATAAAAATCAATATGCTCTAGATGTGTCATTAAATAAAACAAGCTTTTGGGGGTGGGGGGGGGGGGATCCTTAGATTTGTATTAATAGAATCATAAAAAATTAGTTAGGGCATACTGCGCGCCTGTTGGCTGCCGTGGCTGGGGAGAGGTTGGTAATACGTGACCAGGGCACTTATTTAGGGGACTTGGCTAGTGCCACCGCGTGCCTGTTGGCTACCGCGGTTGGGGAGAGGTTGGTAACACGTGACTGGGCGCATCGGGTGACCGGGTACCTTTGTGAGGGCCGTCAGCGAAGTGGCCCGGAGCCTACAAAGGGCCTCGCCGTCAATGTAGTACCCCAGTTGTGGGCCACCCAGCAGTGATTACCTTCATCACATGTCCCATTGTTACCCAGTTACCTGATGTTGTCGTGTCACGTGGGGGCATCCTGTCTGCTGTTGTGGTACCTGTCGGGGAATCTGATTGCAGTGCCGTCTATATTGATTATAACCTTGTATTTTAAATAGACTATGCATCGCAAATTAAAACATGATGCACCTTTCTGTTTCAATGGTACATGTAAATATGCCAGTCTTCATGAGTTGTCATAATCCCATGGCTTCAGGCATTATTCAATATATTATATAATGATTGAGGCGAAGCAGAGTGCGTTTGGCGCACGTCAATATCTCTGGCTGGTTCCCAAATAAAGGACCTGCCGCTACACTTCATTTAAAGCACGTCTTGGCACTGAACAGACAGATTAGCCTAATCGGACCGGCCTCGGCCACAGAGCGTAGGTACCTGGCCTGCTAGCCGGCACAGCAGAGTATCGCCGCAGTACACGTTCGGTGCACACCATGCAGGTGCACCAGAACAGAACTCACAAAATAATGCACCTGTGACAGCTTCTAACGGTGGTGTGGTGGGGAGGAGACCGGCCAATCTTGCAGCTGACTTGCTGTGCCAAGGGTCAGGTTAGAGTGTGGCTCAACTCGGAGTACAGACTAGGGTGGCATGTTTGATGGGGGATTCTGTGTGTGCTTATGAAAGTGTCTATGCACGATACAGGTCGAATGCACCTGGCATTAAACACACGGTCACCCAGTCCGGTAACAGCGTGCCATAGTAGACGGCATTCTAAAGGCACCTGGCATAAAAGTTGCATGGTCCGATGAAATATATGTTTTTCGAAACGAAAATACTTATGTACATTTGAATCATTATACCCAACTTAGATATTGGTGCATTAGCTAGTAGTTTGGGACAGCATACACAAAATAATCAGCGAATTCACTATCTCATCCCATTGGACACTTACTTTGAGGAAGCCATTAGGCAGGGAGGCCACAAACGAATTAGGTAAATCTTGTGACCTGATTTGTCTTGCCCTCATTCCCAATACCATATATGGCATTAGTCAGGTTCTAATACATACCTATACAGGTACGCGTCCAGTGGTTAGAAGACATGGCAGGCCTGACCCCCGGTTACACCACCTGGTTTCAGGTGGCAATGTCAACCAGGTTGAACACCAGTTAATACAGATGTAACTACAGTTAGCTGTGACAGTGTCAACCACGTCTAATGTCAGTTACCCTGAAACATACCCATGTAGCTACAGTTAGCGGTGACAGTGTCAACCAGGTCTAACATACCCATGTAGTGACAGTTATTACCATTGTAGTTACAGTTAGTGGTGACAGTGCCAATGAGGTCTAACAATAGTTATTACAAATGTAGTTACAGTTAGTGGTGACAGTGTCAACCAGGTCTAACAGTAGTTATTACAAATGTAGTTACAGTTAGTGGTGACAGTGCCAATGAGGTCTAACAATAGTTATTACAAATGTAGTTACAGTTAGTGGTGACAGTGTCAACCAGGTCTAACAGTAGTTATTACACATGCAGTTACAGTTAGTGGTGATAGTGTCAATGAGGTCTAACAGTAGTTATTACACATGCAGTTACAGTTAGTGATGACAGTGCCAACCAGGTCTAACACTAGTTATTACACATGCAGTTACAGTTAGTGGTGACAGTGCCAACCAGGTCTAACAGTAGTTATTACAAATGTAGTTACAGTTAGTGATGACAGTGCCAACCAGGTCTAACAGTAGTTATTACACATGCAGTTACAGTTAGTGGTGTCAGTGCCAACCAGGTCTAACAGTAGTTATTACACATGCAGTTACAGTTAGTGGTGACAGTGCCAATGAGGTCTAACAGTAGTTATTACAAATGTAGTTACAGTTAGTGGTGACAGTGTCAACCAGGTCTAACAGTAGTTATTACACATGCAGTTACAGTTAGTGGTGACAGAGTCAACCAGGTCTAACAGTAGTTATTACACATGCAGTTACAGTTAGTGGTGACAGTGTCAACCAGGTCTAACAGTAGTTATTACCATTGTAGTTACAGTTAGTGGTGACAGTGCCAACCAGGTCTAACAGTAGTTATTACACATGCAGTTACAGTTAGTGGTGACAGAGTCAACCAGGTCTAACAGTAGTTATTACACATGCAGTTACAGTTAGTGGTGACAGTGTAAACCAGGTCTAACAGTAGTTATTACACATGCAGTTACAGTTAGTGGTGACAGTGTCAACCAGGTCTAACAGTAGTTATTACACATGCAGTTACAGTTAGTGGTGACAGTGTCAACCAGGTCTAACAGTAGTTATTACACATGCAGTTCCAGTTAGTGGTGACAGTGCGAAGGAGGTTTAATGTCAGTTAACCTGATACATACATATGTAGTGACAGTTGGCAGTGTACACGAGGGTGGTCGCAATGCCGTTATGTGGTGCATGTCAGAGTTTGGTCGGCAAACTTCTAACATACTATCATATTTCTAAGAGACTCAAAAATAAGAGAGTCAGAGCGTTGTGTGTCGTGCACCGTCTGCCTGTATGTGCACGTACTTCATACATGTGTACGCACGAGGCGCGCATGTGCACGTAGATAGGTTGGTGTCATGCGCACATGACGTGTGTCAGAGCGTGGTGACATGCACGCTGTGGTGCTGTGCTCTGGGCGGTCCTTATGGGGCTGTCACATTACGATGCATCGCGCCAAGGTATGCCGATGTATGTGATTTACGTGTGCATTAGGCACTCATTGGTATATGTCAATGTTTGTCAATGTATGTCAACGTTCGTCAAGATACGGCGTCGCGCGTCAGGGGGGTCGGCAAAGTTTTGTGCATGCACAAAACTTTCTACGTTCGACAACGTGTCGATTTTTCCTCGGCCGTACATTATGTATACGTTAGGCATATGTCGAGGTACGTTCGATGTATGTTAGATAAATGTTGTTCACTACATTGCACTATGGTGACTTAGGTTAAAGGCACTGGGAACATACATACTGACAATGTATGGATAACATACATCTAGCGTTTAGTGTTTAGCATTTCTCCAGCATGTCTTGACGTATGTAACATATGAGGCATAGTTCTGGTGATCGAATAACGTATATAACCTTCACCGGTGTTCTGCGAAGTACTGTGAGCGTAATTCGAGTGTTTTTCAGTGGGAGGCATGTTGGCCATACGCTATGTATATGTCCAACTTTGCCCCCCATGCCAAAAAGTTTTACGCATCTTGATGTAAAATAGTGATTTTACGCATTGGCCGCACGCTGACAAGATGCGTCGTAATGTGACAGGGCCATTAGACAGCAAACACACCCTACCTTCCCACAATGCCACTCACAACGGCGCGTTCACCTGAACTCAGCCTCCACCAATCAGGTGGAGGCTGAGTTCAGGTGATGGGGGAGGCGCCGCATTTACTGACCTACACTGATTATTTTAATTTATCTCAAATGTTTCCAAGTAAATGATGGAATATTGGTATGCGGCTTTCGGGCCATAACAGTGTCAAAACAAATCATTGGAGGTGAAGCGTTAGTCTGTACAGATCTGGCCGGCCGGCCCAGACGCGACCCGCCTTTACCATGAGCCCCAGCCCGGGACCGGTCGTGTGGATGTGGCGGCGGCCGGGCAGGGGCTTGGTTTTGCTTTACGGTTTTAAATAACCCTCGGTATCACACTACGACGTAAATGGGGCTCGTCACACTCTACGGATTGTAAACACCGTCAACGTACGAGAGGGAACGGGAGAGTAACGTTGAACTTTTCGAGCGTTAGTATGCAACTTTGCGGCAGAAGTTGATCGTGGAGCAAGTAGTGCACGTGACAGTATAACGTCGGGCATATTGCGTAGTGATACGTCATTCAACGAGAGAGGACAGACGTAGTACATTAGCTACGCTGAGGTGCTGCGAATTTGATGTTGCGGTTGTTTTACGTCCTAGCTACATCATGGTCACTTGAAGGGTACGATTGTGACACGTATACCTCATGGCGCTTTTATGACCCACGTGAGGACCAACGGGTGGCAATGAGTTAGCGCCGTTCCAGCTGGTGCATGGGGTTGTGGCGAACCCGGTCAAGTTATGACTGAATTGGTCGACGCTTCTAGCTGGCGCTCGCATTATTGATAGCAGGACTGGTTACTCGTGTCGGATAATGGACAGTGGGTTACCAGTCATTGCCGTACCTGAATTCAGTGGGACAGCACGTAAGTCGGCTGATGGTGCACTGTACGTTGACCCATCGTATGACCAGATGTTTGGAAAAACAAAAACCACAAACACATCCACTGGTGACCAGCTGCCAGCACCATGACGTAGTGTTTGAACTTAAAGTGAAGGGAGTGTTTTGAACTTAAGGACAGTGTTTGAGCGTGCCACGGTAGTGTTTTGAACCTACCCTTACTACGGAAAACACTACGATAGTGTTTGAACCTAGTGAAACACTACCGTAGTGTTGTTGTGGGGTAGTGTTTTGAACTTACTACACCGGCCCAGACGCGACCCGCCTTTACCATGAGCCCCAGCCCGGGACCGGTCGTGTGGATGTGGCGGCGGCCGGGCAGGGCTGTTTGCTTTACGGTATAATA
This sequence comes from Branchipolynoe longqiensis, assembly GCA_030323885.1. Lineage (NCBI taxonomy): Eukaryota > Metazoa > Annelida > Polychaeta > Phyllodocida > Polynoidae > Branchipolynoe > Branchipolynoe longqiensis. The sequence goes on along the minus strand of CM059192.1, from coordinate 62,356,560 downwards.
CCCCGGTCACACTACGACGTAACAGGCCAGCAAGTGGGGAACGTAGAAATCACTTATTTACGTTGAGATACATAGAAATTCTCGGCGTTTCAGGGCCAAGTTGGACATCAGTGCAACGTAGTGGACATAGGTGAAACATCGATCCAACATAGTGGTAACGCGTGAGAACATTTTTCAAATGCTCACGGAATGCTTACAGAACGCCGGTGAATGTCAAATGTATACATAGTGTATGCTAACATATAAGCCACATGTTGTGTTATGTCGAGGTACATTGAAAGTTTTGGGTATGTCCAAAACCTTGACGTGCGTAACGTATCTCGACCTTCCTCGACATATTTACGTCCTCGACATAATAGCCCAATTTCACCTATGTCGGCTTACACTACCGCGTTATGTTGTAGTGTGACAGCCCTTAACCAGATGCAAATGCACATTCGGCGCCGGCGTCGCGAACTGTGGGTTTTGGTAGGAAATCCGCTTAAAACATTGCCACAACACCCACGGGCCCGTTTCCGGTAACTCTGATTATCTGTGCGGAGATCGGACAGGATTGATCTCCAAACACAGCATTGGTGTCACATAAAAATAAGCACTGGAATGGGCGGAATAGTAGTACTACTACGGTAGTAGCACTGAGTGATGTATGAATCTATGATACACAGTGTAGTACTACTGGGCTGGTCATGGTGCTGCTACCTTAATATGTATACAGGATAGTACTACTGAGGTAGTATATAGGATAGTACTGTTGGGTAAGTATCAAGGATAATATTACTAGGTTGGGATGCAATATAATGCTACTAGACTGGTGTACCGTCTTAATAGTACCACTGGGCTTATTAACTTATACGTATATATCGTAGTCCAGTTGCGCTGGTATGTGGTGCCAAAATACTGGGCTGGTATACAATACAGTGCCACTGAATTGTTCTACAAAATATTGGGCTGGTTTTCAGGATACCTGGCGCGAGAGCAGGATACCACGCTCTTATTTCCCGTCCAGTGGCCGATGACATAAATCAATTTGCTCTAGAGGCGTCGTTAAAGAAAACTAACTTTCCTTTATTCGTGATATCGGGCTAGTCTGCAGAATAACGGGCTGATATGCAGGGTACCGGGCTGGTCTGCAGGATACCAAGCTGGTCTATGATAATGGTATATCGTACGTATCTTACATAGGGTTGTCCTGTCTCGTAATGGCTAAGCGGTAGGGAACTGTAATGCCTCTACAGGTTGAATAATTAAAATTACTCTAGTAAAAAAAGAACCCTATTTGTCGTCTTCTCCAGACCTGCGGAAGCGTTTCGAGCGTGAGCCGATCAGTACAGGCGTCGAGCTGGAGAGCCAGGTGCAGCTGCAGTGCCTACCCCCAGACGGGCTCCCCCTGCCACAGGTAAGTCGCCCGGCGCCGCCCGCACGGCCTGCCGTTGTCAAGGCAACGAGGTGTGCAAAGTGACCTGCGCATTTAATAGGTTTGTAATTAAATGTGTTATTCTTGATGATACAGTGATTAATGAATGAAAAATACCCACAGATAATTATTTTAATGCTGACTTTTTTCTGGGTTTTGTGTTAGATGCGTTAATTCACTATGATTTCTAGAGACGTCGTACTACTAATTATATTGACGCTCAATTGTTTATTAACTGATTCTGGCGCAAGTATCTCTAGTCGATATTTTTATTATAGGGGTGTTTTAAAGTTACCACCCCTTTGCTTTAAAGCGCCGACATGTAACCGGAAGTTGTGCGCGTGGCTGCACCACGCCGGTGTCGCAGTTTGAGCGCCCTGCCAGTTTCAGCTGACTGCATACACTCAAACTCAAGGCATTGTCAATGGTCGTGAGCAATCTTCATACAGAAAATACAGAAGAAGTGAAATATCTTTAAAACCACACCACCTATTAACAAATCGCTTAGTATACATATAGAAAACATCTTTATACCAAAAAGATTATATTAAATTTATACGGTTAGGGTTCTTGATTTCTATTTATTTTGAATCAAACTAATGTTTTGCACTGCGCGTACCGTCAAAACTCAAGGCATTGTCAATGGTCGTGAGCAATCTTCATACAGAAAATACAGGAAAAGTGAAATATCTCTAAAAGCACACCACCTAGAAACAAATCGCTTGGTACACATATAGAAAACATCTTTACCAAAAACATTATATTAAATTCATAAGGTTAGTGACAATGCTGTTAGATTTTGACGCATGCGCATGAAACTGACAGTCAGCTGAAACTGGCAGGGCGCTCAAACTGCGATACCGGCAGTGCCCAGTGACCCACTTACAAGTGACTCGCCACGGTCGGCTGACCCGCCATCTGGGTCACACCAGCACACCTGTCAGCCTGCACCGCCCGCCGCTCCCTTCCTGTTGAGACACCGCGGGGCAGCATTAACGCGCTGTTTGTAGGTGCTTTCCTCCAACAACTGTCTCAATCAGGCGAGAATTGCGAGCCGATGGGAACATGTGAATCTAACGTCGGTGGTCAGTCTCACATCTTCAGCCTGAGCAGGGCGTACCTGTCACGCCTTACCGTCACACGACACGAACACGACCCCCGTGATGTAGCCGTGCTGAGCCACACGTTGGCGAGTAGTGACTCAGTTATATATAATGGGGCGTGTCGTGCCCGTGAAAGTCACAATGGGGCGCGTCGTGTCAGTGAAAGTCACAATATGGCACGTCGTGTCGGAGAAAGTCACAATGGGGCATGTCGTGTCGGTGCAAGTCACAATGGGGCGTATCGTGTCGGTGAAAGTCACAATATGGCACGTCATGTCGGAGAAAGTCACAATGGGGCATGTCGTATCGGTGCAAGTCACAATGGGGCGTGTCGTGTCGGTGAAAGTCACAATGGAGCGCATTGTGTCGATGAAAGTTACAATGGGGCATGTCATCTCAGTGAAAGTCAGATATGGCATGTCGTATCTGAGAAAGTCACAATGGGACATGTCATGTTGGTGAAAGTCACAATGGGGCGCATTGTGTCGAAAGTCACAATGGGGCACGTCATGTAAGTGAAAGTCAGAATATGGCACGTTGTATCTGAGAAAGTCACAATGGGGCGTGTCGTGTCGGTGAAAGTCACAATGGGGCGTGTTGTGTTGGTTGAAGTAACAATGGGCCGCGTCGTGTCACATGGGGCGTGTCGTGTTGGTGAAAGTCACAATGGGGCATGTTGTGTCAGTGAAAATCACAATGGGGTGCGTCGTGTCAGTGAAATTCACAATGGGGCTCATCATGTCGGTGAAAGTCATGTTGGTGAAACCCGGTCATGCCTGAATGCCCTTTCAGTGTGATCCTGGGATGCCCGTCATCCTGTAATGGCCGGGTGTAGGTGATTGGCTGTAAGCAGACAGACGGGCTATAGAGGCGGGCATTCACCTGCGGCACGTATGATAATACATGTACCTGGCTACGTGCAATTTGCAACTGTCTGTCCATTACCGCTCCACGGACGCAAGCAGCTCCCTGTGTGGGGCCCTGTGTGGGGGCTGTGTGTGCCGTGCTGTCACCATCAGATAAGTAACTGCATTCAAATTCAGACCAGATCAGGTCCACATATGGACAATACGGACTGACTTATTCAGCACACCTGAGCAATATACAAGGTGTCAGTAACTGTTGTTGTCGGCGGGCCAGGTGAGTGAGGGCAAGCATGGCACAAAGGTGTGTGGGCGGCGTAGGATTTCCCGTCTTCGGGGACTGTAATATTAGACAACTATTACAAGAAGAACCAACACCTTGGACACTTGTCACGGGCCAGGGAGATGGCAGCATTGAACATGTGATTTAATGTAATGTTTCCTATTAGCAGTAAATAAACAACAATTTAATAGTGCTCCGAGAGTCGTTTCTGTTTGCCACCCTCCTTGTTATACACAGTATACGTGGATGTAGATACTGCACGTGGTGGTAGATACTGTACATGGGGAAGATACTGCACATGGGGAAGATACTGCACATGGAGGTAGATACTGCACATGGGGAAGATACTGTACGTGGATGTAGATAATGCACATGGAGGTAGATACTGCACATGGTGGTGGGTACTGCATGTGGAGGTAGATACTGCACATGGGGAAGATACTGCATATGGAGGTAGATACTGCACATGGAGGTAGATACTGCACATGGGGGGTAGGTACTGCATGTGGAGGTAGATACTGCACATGGGGGTAGGTACTGCACAATGAGGTAGTGTCCAGTGGGGGTAGATAGTGTCAAATGGGGGTAGATACTGTTTAGGGAGTAACTACTGCATGTAGGGTAGATTCTGCACAATGGGTAGATACTGCAATGCCGATGGGGTAGATACTGCACATGCATACAGATACTGTACATCAGTGTAGATACTGCACATGGGTGGTCCCATTCATCGAGGCCTGTGTACTCAGGTGTCAGTGTTAATATAAACACGAGTATGACACTGTGCCGAGCAACCACGTGGACAATCTTTGGGAACTAAAACAACTCGAGATAGAAGCACGATTAATGTAGAATAGAAGCGGGTACTATTCGTAATGGTGCTATATGTATATGGACTTGATGATTGTGGGTTGTCATGGAGGCGAAACGTTGCAAACTGGACTCCCGTTTAAACGAAACAAATATAGACCTATTTCAATGTTTGTAAACATCGTGTATGCGCGCGCAGCTTGACTGCAGAACGAATGCACACTGCCACTGAATTTGCCGCTATGTGCAGTGCAAACCGTTTATTTTATTCAAAATGGATAGAAATGCAGAAGCCTAACCTTATGAATTTAATATAATCTATTCATTGAACATGTTTTCTATATGTGTACCAAGCAGTGTGTCTCTAGGTGGTGTGGTTTTAGAGATATTTCACTTTTTCTGTAAGAAGATTGCTCACGGCCATTGACAATGCACTGAGTTTGCCAGTATGCACAGTGCAAAATGTTTATTTTATTCAAAATTAATAGAAATGCACAACCCTAACCTTATAAATTTAATATAATCTATTCGTTGAACATGTTTTCTATATGTGTACCAAGCAGTTTGTCTCTAGTTCGTGTGGTTTTAGAGAGACTTCACTTTTTCTGTATGAATATTATCAATATAATTCAAGATTGCTCACAGCCATTGACAATGCATTGAGTTTGCCGATACACGCAGTGCAAAACGTTTATTTTATTCAAAATTAATAGAAATGCACAACCCTAACCTTATAAATTTAATATAATCTATTTATTGAATATGTTTTCTATATGTGTACCAAGCCGTTTGTCTCTAGGTGGTGTGGTTTTAGAGATATTTCACTTTTTCTGTATGAAGATTGCCCACGGCCATTGACAATGCATTGAGTTTGCCGGTATGGGCAGTGCAAAATGTATATTTTATTCAAAATTAATAGAAATGCTCAACCCTAACCATATAAATTTAATATGATCTATTCGTTGAATATGTTTTCTATATGTGTACCAAGCAGTTTGTTTCTAAGTGGTGTGGTTTTAGACATATTTCACCTTTTCTCTATGAAGATTGCTCATCGTCATAGCCATTGAGTTTGCAGTCTGTCAGTGTGTCATCCTGCAGCCAAAAGCTGCGCGCACTGACCTAGATACCGGTGCTGACGTCACATGAAAGAGGTCTATAGCATCCCGAGTACAGCACGGCGGGTTGCGTGGTGTCATTACTGGATAACGTACCAGAGCACGTCGGTGCTGGGGCAGAAACGAACTCAAATAGCTTCCTTAAATACATAGCCAATTTCCCATTGACATAGATACCAAGATAGCCAGTACTGTTTATAAAAGACAATGCAGACTGGTAGGTACAGCTTTGGTTGAGAGGGGGCGGTGAGAGAGGCAACTGGGTGTGGGGTGGGAGACAGGCTGGGGGCGGAGAGAGGCAGTTGGTGTGGGACTGGGGGACACTGACTGTGTGTGTGTGGGGGGGGGGGGGGGCATGGGGGGAGGGGGATCTCGATGATGGAAGGTAGCCTCTGGTGACGTTCAGCCATTCCGAAATCGACTTCCCCTAAATTCTCCTGTAGCATCACCACTGCCTCTAGACTAAACTATTTAGGCTATTGACCCATGTGACAAAGACCCACGATACTAATATGCAATGGGATTTTGCTTTCTCTGTATTTATCAGATTTTGTAGTTTCGTTTTGAAACCAGAACACTGAGCTCCCAGCTAAGCTGCTAACTAAACACGTTATGTTACCCTTATGGAACCGGGCTGTGTTCACATAGGTCGTACATTACTGATTACCTTATATACCTGAATGCTCCCACTCGTCCCACCCTGCCCGCCCCCTGCCCACTCCCTCACCGCCTCATATCCCCGTCCCACCCTGCCCTGCCTGCCCGCTCCCTCACCGCCTCATATCCCCGTCCCACCCTGCCCGCTCCCTCACCGCCTCTTCTCCCCGTCCCGCCCTGCCTGCCCCTTCACCGCCCCGTCCCCCTGACCCGCCCTTCCCGCCCCCTCACCGCGGCCGTCCCGCCCTGCCCGCCCTCTCACCGCCCCAGCCCGCCATACCCGCCCCTTCACCAACCGACCCGCCATGCCCGCCCCCTCACCGCCCCATCCTCCGTCCCGCCATACCCGCCCCCTCACCGCCCCATCTCCCCGTACCGCCATACCCGCCCCCTCACCGCCCCATCTCCCCGTACCGCCATACCCGCCCCCTCACCGCCCCATATCTCCCCGTACCGCCATACCCGCTCCTTCACGTCCCCGTCCCGCCCCTGCCTTCGCCCTCACAGCCCCATCCCGTCCCGCCCTGCCCGCCCCCTGACCGACCCATCCCCCTGTCCCGTCCCGCCCCCTGACCGCCCCATCCCCCTGTCCCGTCCCGCCCCCTCACCGCCCCATCTCCCTGTCCCGTCCCGCCCCCTGACCGACCCATCCCCCTGTCTCGTCCCGCCCCCTCACCGCCCCATCCCCCTGTCCCGTCCCGCCCCCTGACCGCCCATCCCCCTGTCCCGTCCCGCCCCCTGACCGCCCCATCCCCCTATCCCGTCCCGCCCCATCCCCCTGTCCCGTCCCGCCCCATCCCCCTGTCATGCCCAGCCCTGCCCGGCCCTTCACCCCCCCCCCCCCCCCCGTCCCGCCCTGCTTTCCCCCTCACCGCCCCCCCCCCCCCACCTCCACCGCCCCTTCCCCCCGCCCTCTGGTGGCCGCACGAGATCAGAGATAACGCAAATCGAAGCATGTGTAGGGCCGTTTCTGGGGATAACCCCGGGGTCACCATATCGGTCGGCAGAGGCTGGGCACAGATAAAACCCCGGATGGAAATCCAGGGTCCTGTATCATTAACTTCTCACCATCCTACAAGTGAGCGTTCCTGTTGGTGAATGGCATTTATATAGCATTGTGTCGGTTAAACGTGCACAAATCCTCCAGATTGGAAGAGTTACCAAAGCTTATTTCAACAGCAACGGTTTATTTGTTACTGGCTCTTATCAGTTAGAATGACAATTTTACATTTGGATCGGTATGATGCAGCAGTTTAATTGAAACTGTTTTATCTCCTGGACAGTTAGAAAGGTAGGACAGAAAGCGTTACACTTGTTACTTGGTTGGTTTCGGCAGCTCCTGCAACAGGCAATGCCGAGCAGCTCGTCTCTAAACCTGTGCGCATGTCCCTGAAGTCACCGCGCCGGGTGTGGGCAGATGTTGCTCGCCAAAAACTAAACGAGGTCACGTGTGAATAGTAGTGACAGAAGTTTGCGTCGACCAGGTTTTTGCGACGCTTCACAAAAGCTTTATTTAAATAAGCTCTCTAGTCAGTAAGAGAGATGCTAGCATTGGTAAAACACATCGCATTACGATCGGCAAGGTGAAGCAGGCCTTTCCAGACGCGCCAAACATTGGGGCGGGATGAGGCACGCAGACTTCCGTTTGGATATACACAGAAGAAACCGATAGCAACACGTGCTCGGGTGCACGTCTGCCAGTCTCTGCGCCGCACTCAGGGCGACCGTGGGTCTGGGGCCGACGGCCCTCCAGTCGAGTTATTCTGACATGATGGGGCTGCCCTCTATGGAAGATCTTCTGATCAAAAAGAATCTCCAGTGGACTGGACACCTCATGAGGATGTCATCAGACAGGCTACCAAAGCAGATCCTCTACTCTCAACTGTCTTCTGGTTACAGAAAGAGAGGGCGCCCTTGTCTCCGGTTCAAGGATACCATCAAGAGAAACCTGACGCTGAGAGACATTAAGACTGACTCATGGACATCACTCTCACAGCAGAGAGCTAAATGGAGAGCGGCAGTCAAGTAATGAAAGCAGTCTTTGTTGCATCGCGACCGACAGCATGATGATGATGGGGATACATGTGTGGTACACAGGTGCTGTGTGATACGTTAGGTTGAATAAACAAATAGCGGCAACAAGTAAATGCATTACAACCACTCACTGTCCAGTATCTAAGATGTCCATCCTATATAGCCCCATCACTCCACACTCCACACAGCTTTCCGTCAGTACTGTCTCACCCGGCTCTTTCAAATATTGTCTGCTGTCCCCATATTACGCAACACATATATATTATTTGAAACACTAGTCGACAGACTGGAAATGTCCATGAGCGGTGAGTGCTCGTGGCGAACTCCCTTGTGGCTACATTGACCGCGGCACAACGCGCCACCACGCTATGTGTGGGTGTGCTTGCCACACTAGGCACTTGACCTGCTATGTGAATGCGCATGTGCATTAAGACTGGGGACGCAGGGGCTGGTGAGTCAACATGTGACGGCTGTGACTGGTGAGTCAATATGTGATGGATGTGAGTAGTGAGTCAACATGTGACGGCTGTGACTGGTGAGTCAACACGTGACGGTTGTGAGTGGTGAGTCAACATGTGATGGCTGTGACTGGTGAGTCAACATGTGATGGATGTGGGTGGTGAGTCAACACGTGACGGTTGTGAGTGGTGAGTCAACATGTGACGGCTGTGACTGGCGAGTCAACACGTGACGGTTGTGAGTGGTGAGTCAACATGTGACGGCTGTGACTGGTGAGTCAACATGTGACGGATGTAGGTGGTGAGTCAACATATGACGGCTGTGGGTGGTGAGTCAACATGCGACAGCTGTGGCTGGTGAGTCAACATGTGTTGGCTGTGGGTGGTGAGTCCACTCATGACGGGTGTGGCTAGTGAGGCAACATGTGATGGCTGTGGCTGGTGAGTCACCATGTGATGGTTGTGACTGGTGAGTCAACATGTGATGGCTGTGACTGGTGAGTCAACACGTGACGGTTGTGAGTGGTGAGTCAACATGTGACGGCTGTGACTGGTGAGTCAACATGTGACGGATGTGGGAGGTGAGTCAACATATGACGGATGTGGGTGGTGAGTCAACATCTGACAGATGTGGCTGGTGAGTCAACATGTGACGGCTGTGGCTGGTGAGTCAACATGTGATGGCTGTGGGTGGCGAGTCAATATGTGACAGATGTGGGTAGTGAGTCAACATGTGACTGCTGTTTGTGGTGAGTCAACATGTGATGGATGTGGGTGGTGAATCAACACATGATGGATGTGGGTGGCGAGTCAACACTTGACGGATGTGGGTGGTGAGTCAACACTTGACGGATGTGGGTGGTGAGTCAACACTTGACGGATGTGGGTCGTGAGTCAACATGTGAAAGCCAGTAATGGATGTGGAAGATGGTGCCATCTGCACCAGCTATATCTGCTTCAAAGCTAGTTTCGCGACTTCCCCCTGCAACACGGTAAAGGCCAAGTGTTAAGCGGTAAGCACTGTACAATGCGCCTCAAGCACGACGATGTGGAGTGTTTGTTGAGCTTTGTTAAACTTCCGCCCACGTCCACTCCATGTGATAAAGCCGACATCTCCTTGACGAAGCGCGATAAGGATCACAGTGGTCAATATAAGGATGTGCACATAGGTAAATATCGCCAATGTCAAAGTCCGTGACCAGGATCAAAGAGGGATGGCGGCGCAGCGCGGCCCTCTTCTGGGACGAGGCTCTATGCGCATGTGTGGAGCTCATAGGGGGCTTATGTCCGGTACACACCTACCGTTTGTGTGCGCACACCTCCCGTATACGATCGAAAACTGCCCGTTTCGCCCACAAAAATCGCTTGGTGTGCGCTCCCCGCGCACACCTAGCGATTGCGATTCGCGCATAAAACTCAGTTTTTAGTGCTAAAAGCGGCCGTTTACGATTGCGATTCGCGATTCGAAAAACGAATCGGCCCGTTTTCAGTTTTAAGCGGGTCGGGTCGAGTCGCGAGTTTTAGTGCGCGAATCCTATACGGGAGGTGTGTACTAGGCATAACACTGGAGGATGTGGGGTGGTGTGGGGACGGGACGCAGGCGGACTGCTGGCTCGGTGCCGAGTGGTGTGGGGCAAGGGGCGGATTAACTGGCTCGGAGCCAGATGGTATGGGGCGTGGTAGGGGGCGGACTAGCTGGCTCAGAGCTGGGTGGTGTGGGGGCTGGGCAGGGGGTAGACTAGCTGGCTCTATGCTTGGTGGTGTGGGGTGGTGTGGGGCGAGGGGGGGACTAGCTGGCTCAGAGCCAGGTGGTGTGGGGCGGGGCGGGGCGGGGCGGGGCGAGGCGGACTAGCTGGCTCTGTGCTGGGTGGTGTGGGGCGGGGCGGACTAACTGGCTCGTTGCAGGGGGTGGACTAGATAAACGATTCACCCCATACATCCAGTACAGGAGTGAACGACAACGTAGTGTAAACACGGGGTGAAAATAGCTTTAGTATGGAACAGGAAGTAGAAACTCTGGCCCCAGTATCAAATGGCTACCCATATCGGCAGAGAGTTAGTGAAATGGGAGAGAATGCACAAAAACAAGATGGCGGCCATAGAACACCATCGATTTCATTTTTAAATCTTATTAAACTAGATATTTTAGTGGTAGTGGGGAAATATGAAGACATATAAAGAATATATTTTTCTTCTTCAATTAAGAATTTATTCTCTCAGTTAATTTCCCCAGCATGTCAAATTTCTTCGCCCGTTTTTCTAATATGTTGGTTTTCACCCCTGTACTGTACGTACGGGGTGAATCTTTTATCTAGGGGTGGACTAGCTGGCTCGTTCCTGGGGGGTGTGGGGTGGGGGACTAGCTGGCTACATGCCCGGTAGTGTGGAGGTGGGGGTGGACTAGCTGGCTCGTTCCCGGAGGGTGGGGGCGGACTAGCTGGCTCTGTGCCGGGCAGTGTGGGGGTAGGGGCGGACTAGCTGGTTCTGTGCGAGGTGGTGATCTCCTGGGCTGCTCGTACTGCTCTAGTCTGATTAACAACGTTGGTATAGTAGGTCCTGTGACAGTCACTACCTTGCTAGTTGCACCTCGCTGCTGCTACCCGAGTCGGCTCGGCGTCCACGAGTTCCCACAGCGGGCAGGGGGCAGTGTCCGGTCCGCTTTGTTTCTAATGCATCAGTCCGCCTGAGGCCTCCCACAGGGGCCGCCACTGTCCAGACGGCACCACTCGAACGCCGCCCGCCATGCTATGGAGTCGGCGCCCGATGATATCTACCCACTTGACCCCCCCTCCCACATACACACACACCACACACCCTCATAATCACACACCCATGGGGTCTAGATTTTTATCTTTAAAGTGTTCAGCGTTTTACAAGCGCAAATTTACCATATGACGGTAGTTGTGTTATGATACTATGGATAACAGTTTAAGAACGGTTCAAACAAATTCTAGTCCAAATATAACATCTTGTGCACATATTAAAAGAAAAAAAAGTGAGATGGGTGGGTTTATTGTCTACACAAAACTCATTTAGTCTTTTCAGCGAAAATACGTTATATTTATATATCTAGATATTGCACTTTGGATATTTCAGTGGTAGATTTCGTGAAAACAGGTCCTTGTACCTACTAATGAGTTCTATAAAGCAGTGCCCAGATTATCGTAGAGGAAACAGATGCCTTCCCAGTCGGGGCCAACCGGTGAATGCCGGGGGGCAGTGTGCGTGTGTGGGGGGGGGGGGGGGGGGGGGGGGGCTCATAGCAGCCGTCTACATATTCTATACATCGTCTGTCTGCTCTCAACTGAGGCGCTAGTTTGGTTTATGTGTGGTTAATATTGATCAAAACCGATATGAATGCAAATCCTACATCCGTGCTGTGTGTGGATACTTGGGATGCAGTATGCGTGAAGACTAATATTTAGTCAAACATTTCTTCGTACCACTCTATGGAGATCAAACTAAATATAATAAAAGGATAACGGGGTCTAGTTTTTAAACGCAACATGACTAAATCAAACAAGTCCTGCACATAAAGTACGTGTCATACTATGCTCGATTGCTTCAATATAACCATATCGTCAACCACTGCCGAATTACATTCACATTATGTAATTGTTGGTATCTTTTTGCTGTAGATCTATGCTTAATGTTGAAATATCAATGTTTTCAAACCTCAATTATATAAATCAGGTTGTACTTGTAGTTAGGGTAGATACTTAAACGAGTTCAAACGTGCTCATTAAAACAACTGCTGGAATTGCTACCACTGTCCCCACTACTTATCAGTCCTTGTGTGCACAAATATCACACCTCGTCGTTGCAGTTTCTTGACCAAGCACCCTTCTGTTGGATCCAATGACGTATTTATAGCACTCGCCGTGCAACCCCTGGTGATGACAACAATAACTAAGTATGTCCTCACACGTTCCGAGTGTCCCACAGCGCGCTGCCTCCACAAGGCGCAGCCCGCTCTCCCAGCACAGCCCCACCCCGTATTCATGCTGGTAGGTAGACACATGACTGCCTTCACAAGGTGCAGACCGCTCTCCCAGCACAGCCCCACCCCCTGTTCACGCTGGTAGGTAGACACATGACTGCCTTCACAAGGTGCAGACCGCTCTCCCAGCACAACCCCACCCCCTGTTCACGCTGGTAGGTAGACACATGACTGCTTTCACAAGGTGCAGCCCGCTCTCCCAGCACAGTCCCACCCTCTGTTCACGCTGGTAGTGGTAGGTAGACACATGACTGCAGATGGGCTGAGAGATTGGCTGGACCTATTGTGGATGAGTCCAGGGGCTGTATGCATGGGCTGGTGCTATGCATAGCCGGTGCTACATGCTAGCTGTGAGGTAGCTATCCGCGGCTAGCATGGGCTTGGTGAATTAAGTCAAGCCATATGCACCGATGTCCAAACCGGTGTGGATAGCAAACCGTGTAGTTATTTATAGATTTGGGAAATCCCTCTGAGCCTGTTGCCGGCGAGCACCACTATGTGTGGTGGCGTTAATATCGGTTCGACTATTGGTTTAATTTGACCAAATTCGGCAGTGGCCTTAATATCGCTTCGATTTCTGGTTTAATTTGGCGAAATTTCACTTTTTTTAAGTGTTATTCTGTCGGCGGCTGCGGCGGTGCCCGGTGGTGGCGATTTGTTTTGCTTACATTCGTTGATTCGACAATATGAATATCGCCGCCGATTTAGCGGCAGCGTTAATATCGCTTCGATGTTAGGGTTAATTTGATGAAATTTCACTTATTGATATGAAAGCAGGGTAGCTTAGCCTAGGCTACGGTCAGCGGCTAGCGCTGGCACCGCTTTATGCATGCGGATTTTCCACCGTTAGCCGTGTGGTGCCACCCAAACCGCGGTTAGGGTGCTAGCACCAGCCCATGCATACGGGCCCTGCCCCCTGCTGCGTGGACCGTATCCTCAGTATTACCCCCCCCCCCCCCCGATGTTTGTACACCCCTGCAGCCTGCACCGTACACTGAGTGTTGCGCTTAAATCAGCCATAGTATTAGTATGTATGTTCTTGTGTTTAATTGAACATAGGTAATTCAATTGTACTAGATTTGCTTGTGACACTAGGTGCCATGGCCAGGGCCCAGTGATCTTGACGTTAGCTTGCACCCCGCAGCATGCACCATGCAGCTTGTACCATGCGGCCTGCACCTTCTCCCGCATGGGCCATGGTGGCGCGGTGTGAAAACCCGCAGTGAGTGCACCAATCTGTGCATGTGCGGCAGATAGCATCTACCCTCCTGCATCTATAGCGGCCTGTGGGGCGGGATTTGGGGTGAGACAAGGAAGGTTGCAGGCGGCGGGCGGTGTCGATACGCGTGTAGCGTCACGAGGCTGCAGCAGGCACTAAACAGGGAGGTGGCGATTGTCTCAACGTGAGAGTGACGTGCGGAGGGGACCACATTACGACGAGCTTGGTGCTCTGGGGGCACCTTGTTTCCGTCGTTCTTGATGGTGTGTCACCCGGCGCCCGGTGTCCGTGTATGCCGCACGTGCAGTGCGTGGTGTTGTATCTGCTGGCTGACAGTTAATTGTTGCGTGCCCCATTCCCCGTGGAGGATCGTGCTGGGGCTGTCTGTTGACAGCTGCCTGATGAGGTTGTACCAACTAGGGCGGAAAGTGGAGCCGGCGACGGGTGTATGATCACTTGGTGCATGGACTGAGCCTCATCACAAGTCCATGTAATTATCAAAACATAAATACTGCGTGGTCTATGTGGCTGTTGTCACCAAACTACACTGTGTGGCTGCAGGCCCCGTCTCGTGCCTCACGCGTACAGTGAATGCGGCCCCGTGTCTGCCTACTGGCGGTGCACTCGGCTATCGGCGCCGTGCCGTTAGTGAACCGCGCCCAAGCCAGACATTTACACACCGCACAATATTGACATTTGCAATATCCAACTATATTTGTGTTGGCTGTCGGGGATATAGGGCTGGTGTATTTACCGGCGCATTCTACACTCTACAGTTACCCACTTACCCGCGCTGCGCCGGTAATTAAATACAAGGCTTTGGGGGATAGAGCGGCTTAGGGTATTTACACAGGTGAATTTAAAGTACGTGCGGCCAACAGGGCTCCAACCCACAGCTGCACCTGTGTGCACGGCATCAGTTTAACGACCGTTTGCACAGCCACGGCACCACGTACCAACACTTCACGCACACTCTAGTGACGTCTTACGTTGTACCTTGGAACAATGAAGTACTTAATGAACAAGTTTCAGTGAATAAATAAATCGTAACATTCAAAATGTGTAGTTTGCTTTTGGTGAACCGATTGAATTTGTTAGCAGAGCGCTTAACTGCGGGTATCAGTGCTCACCCCGAAACTCGCCCTATTGTCGCCCTGCTTTATATGCGGGCGTCCCGCCGTGCCCGCCTCTCCGTGCCGGCTTTGTTTACATTGACCCCCCTCACGAAGGCGCATCGGCCGGCGGGGGGCGTCTCCACATGTAGGTACAGTCACCCCCTAATATACATATAGCACATACTGTGAACAGCTGAGAAGTCACCCCCTAATATACATATAGCACATACTGTGAACAGCTGAGAAGTCACCTCTAATATACATATAGCACATATAACAGCTGAGAAGTTACCCCCTAATATACATATAGCACATACTGTGAACAGCTGAGAAGTTACCCCCTAATATACATATAGCACATACTGTGAACAGCTGAGAAGTCACCCCCTAATATACATATAGCACATACTGTGAACAGCTGAGAAGTCACCCCCTAATATACATATATCACATACTGTGAACAGCTGAGAAAAATAGACAGGAGTGCGGCCCCCAAGTGTGACGAGGTTGATCCGTGGCATCAGCGAGGACGGAGAGCGGTGACGGAGGGTGGGGAAGCACGGCTTTAACCGACCACTTGTCGTTATGCTAACACGCTGTCGTTGGTGCCACTTGGGGGACGGTCCTGAAAGTCAGTTCAATTATTTGTTGGCGAAGGTTGATTGTTTTTTATGTCCAAAAAAGATACGTGGCGGGGTAGGGAGTGTGGTGGCAGGGTGAGTGGTGGTGGTGGTGAGTGGCGGTGGTGGGGTGAGTGGTGGTGGCGGTGGTGAGTGTGAGTGGCGGGGTGAGTGGCGGTGGCGGGGTGAATGGTGGCTGCAGGGTGAGTGGCAGTGGTGGTGGCAGGGCGGGGTGAGTGGTGGTGGTGGGGTGAGTGGCGAGTTGAGTGGTGGTGAGTGGCAGTGGTGGGGTGAGTGGTGGTGGTGGGGGGGAGTGGGTGTGGTGGTGGTGAGTGTGAGTGGCGGGGTGAGTGGTGGTGGTGGTGAGTGGCGGTGGTGGGGGGTGAGTGGTGGTGGGTGGTGGTGAGTGTGAGTGGCGGGGTGAGTGGTGGTGGTGGTGAGTGGCGGTGGGTGGGGGGTGGGTGGTGGTGGCGGTGGTGAGTGTGAGTGGCGGGGTGAGTGGCGGTGGCGGGGGTGAATGGTGGCTGCAGGGTGAGTGGCAGTGGTGGTGGCGGGGGGTGAGTGGTGGCTGCAGGGTGAGTGGCAGTGGTGGTGGCAGGGCGGGGTGAGTGGTGGTGGTGGGGTGAGTGGCGAGTTGAGTGGTGGTGAGTGGCAGTGGCGGGGTGGGGTGAGTGGTGGTGGTGGTGGTGGTGGGGCGGAGTGGTTGTGGTGGTAGCAGGGTGAGTGACGGTAGTGGGGTGAGTGGCAGTAATGGGGTGACTGGCGGGGTGAGTGGTGGTGGCAGGGTGAGTGGGGGGTGTGACTGGCAGTGGAGGGGTGAGTGGTGGTGGCAGTGGCAGGGTGAGTGGCGGGCTAGTGTTGCTGGCAGGGTGAGTGGCAGTGGCAGGATGAGTGGCGGTGAGGGAGTGAGTGGTGGTGAGGGTGAGTGGTGGTGGCAGTGGGGGGGTGAGTGGCAGTGGCGGGGTGAGTGGTGGTGGCAGAGTGAGTGGTGGGGTGGGTGGCAGTGGCGGGGTGGGGTGGGTGGCAATGGCGGTGAGTGGTGGTGGCGGGGCAGGGTGGGGTGAGTGGCGGTGGAGGGTTGCTTGGTGGTGGCAGGGTGAGTGGTGGTGGCGGGGCGGGGTGAGTGGCAGGGTGGGGTGCAGTGGGGGTGGGTGAGTGGTGATGGCGGGTTGCTTGGTGGTGGCAGGGTGAGTGGCGGTGGCGGGGTGAGTGGAGGGGTGGGTGGGGCGGGGTGGGGTGAGTGGTGATGGCGGGTTGCTTGGTGGTGGCAGGGTGAGTGGCGGTGGCGGCGGGGTGAGTGGCGGGGTGGGGTGGGTGGCAGTGGCGGGGCAGGGTGGGTGGCAATGGCGGGGTGGGGTGAGTGGCGGTGGTGGGTTGCTTGGTGGTGGCGGGGCGGGGTGGGGTGAGTGGCGGGGTGGGATGAGTGGTGGTGGCGGGTTGCTTGGTGGTGGCGGGGCGGGGCGGTTTGAGTGGCAGTGGCGGGGTGAGTGGCAGTGGTGGGGCGGGGGCAGTGGCGGGGCGGGGTGGGTGGCAGTGGTGGGGCGGGTTGCTTGGTGGTGGCAGGGTGAGTGGCGGTGGCGGGGCGGGGTGAGTGGTGGTGGCAGGCAGGAAGTCGCCCAGCTGATGTCTGAAGGCGCATAGCATAACCTTACACCACACACGCAGTTTGGGGCTGTTACACCGGCCATTACAACAGTGTTCACGCAGGATGCACGTCGTCAGCTGGTATGTGGTGTGCAAGGCCTGCCCTGCCGGGTACAAGCGTCCATGTGGTATGTGTATCAACAGGCTCGCAATGCTGGATCTGCCACATGCCCGGCTATTATGTGGAATGTATAGAAGTACATCTTGAGTGTCGCTTTGATCCTTTTAGTTACAATCAACTAGAATTCGAGGGAATAGAAAGCGTGATCTCGTGCTTTATATATGTGTGTGAATAAGGCCACACACAGACTGATTCGAACGGGGTAAATAGTGGCATGCACTTGGGCGTGTACAAAACTTGTTTTGCTGTGGGTAAGGCCGGGTTGCGGGCTGCATGGGGCCGGGTCGTGGGCTGCATGGGGCCGGGTTGCGGCCTGCATGGGGCCGGGTTGCGGCCTGCATGGGGCCGGGTTGCGGCCTGCATGGGGCCGGGTTGCGGCCTGCATGGGGCCGGGTCGCGGCCTGCATGTGGCCGGGTCGCGGCCTGCATGGGGCCGGTAGCGGCCTGCATGGGGCCGGGCTGCGGGCTGCATGGGGCCGGCTCGCGGCCTGCATTGGGCCGGGTCTCGGGCTGCAACGACCTGCTTCCGGCTCCTTTGACTTAAGGGCGCATTCCATATACGCGTAATGCGTAATGCGAATGCGAATGCGAATGCGACAAAAAATCGAAACGCCTTGAAACCTATGAACTACATTCCATACACGCGTAATGCGTAATGCGAATGCGAATGCGAAAGAAATCCATTATTCCCATCGCTCCATGTAGCGATCGGTGCGTAATGCGTAATGCGTAAAGGTGGTGCGAATAGAAAAGCATCAGTCGCATTTGTCCTTTGATATAAGGCTGGAGGAGGCGACTGATAATTACGGACAGCCATGTAGGTTTATGCGGCGGACCTGTTATGTTAGGAAGCAGTCTTCATATTTGGGACGGTCCTAACATCCCTCTCTGTGTGTGTGTCTCTGTGTGTGTATCTGTGTCTGTGTGTGTCTGTGTGTGTGTCTGTGTGTGTGTCTCTGTGTGTGTGTGTCTCTGTGTGTGTGTCTCTGTGTGTGTGTCTCTGTGTTGTGTCTCTGTGTATGTCTCTGTGTGTGTATCTGTGTGTGTCTCTGTGTGTGTGTGTCTGTGTGTGTGTCTGTGTGTTGTGTCTCTGTGTCTGCGAACAGAAAAGCATCAGTCGCATTTGTCCATTGATATAAGGCTGGAGGAGGCGACTGATAATTACGGACAGCCGTGTAGGTTTATGCGGCGGACCTGGTAGGAAGCAGTCTTCATATTTGGGACGGTCCTAACATCCCTCTAAGCAAGCTAAACTCAGCCATGTTTGGACCGTCCCATTCTATGTGTGTGTGTCTCTGTGTGTGTGTATCTGTGTATGTGTGTGTGTGTCTGTGTGTGTGTCTGTGTGTGTGTCTCTGTGTGTGTCTCTGTGTGTGTGTCTCTGTGTTGTGTCTGTGTGTGTATCTGTGTGTGTCTCTGTGTGTGTCTGTGTCTCTGTGTCTTTGTGTCTCTGTTGCTGTGTGTGTCTGTGTGTATCTCTGTGTCTGTGTGTGTGTCTCTGTGTGTATGTGTCTGTGTCTGTGTGTGTCTGTGTGTGTGTGTCTCACAGACAGAGACACACACAGAGACACGGAGACACAGACACACACATAGAGACACACACAGAGACACAGAGTCACACACACTTTTTATATACTTTTTATATACTTCACTGCATAGCGCATAACGCATAACGCAATACGCATTACGCATATATGGAATGCTGGCATTCGCATAACGCGTAACGCATAACGCATTACGCATTACGCGTATATGGAATGCAGCCTTTACTCAAAGGGCGACCACAAACTGGTAGAGACAGTACCGAGGTCTGCCGTTTGTATGTCAACAAACAGCGTTGAACATAATGCCGATAGTTTATTGACAGCACATACCGGATAATGTGTGCCCGGTGCAGTTAGTTACCGCCAATTCCCCCCCCCCCCCCCCCTACTCCCGCCCCTGTATGTGCGCGGGCACACATGTGTGGAGGTGGTTTTGCTGGTGAGTGTGTGCGTGGGTGGGTGTGTGGGTGTGTGTGTGAGATGGGGGCAGGGTGCTGTGAACCCTGGCAGTGTCATTCATCACGTCAACCCCCCCCCCCGCTAACCCCCGACCCGTCCTCCCCACCCACCCACCCCCGCTAACCCCCGACCCGTCCTCCCCACCCACCCACCCCCGCTAACCCCCGACCCGTCCTCCCCACCCACCCACCCCCGCTAACCCCCGACCCGTCCTCCCGTCAGCCAGGTCATTACATGTTAGATGTGGGGCGGGCGCAGAGTCAGACAACATGCAATAATTCACACAAAACCAAGTCTGACTTTCTCATGATGTCTTCTTTATAAATGACACATTTGTATCGATCTGGTGAAGACCTTTAACTTAACGGTTGCTTTGTTTGCTGAGATGTTCGGTGGACTGCTACTATTACTAAGAGTAACACGGGCGTTGCTGGCGTGTAACAATTCACCCCTGACCGGGCGCACCGAGTAGTTGATGTCGGCAGTACACATTCACAAGCGAGAAATTACCTATCGTATATATCGTTTGCAGCATTTTGTATTTTAATATATTTGTCAAATATATTTAAGTATCCGGATAGGTTCCTTTATACCATCTTAACGGGCTTACATTAAAATTACATCTTATAACACTTGAATGGCACATGTATACATACATAAGCGTGTATATATGCATATATATATGGGTGCACATGTACGTATATCGATTTTTTTATTTTATAATTTTGTTATTGAGGCTGTATTTATTCTGTCCATAGCATGTAAGCCTGGGTAGCCAGGCTTGTTTTCAATGCTGGCTAGCTGTAGTGTTGGTGTTGTCTTACCAAACAGTAGCTGCTGATAAGTTATTTGATTGTCTGCATTTCAGTAGCAGATAGATAGTATGTTGGTACGTTTAGTAGCCTATGTTAGTTTTTTGGGGCCCTCTTGGCATTGTATTTTTGTTCTATTCTTATTACTATGTTAGTTGTTTTCTTAAGGTTCTATGTTAGTGTTTTGGGGTTTTCTTGGGAAGAGTTTTCTGCTTTTTTCTACTTAATTCTATACTAGCCTATTTTATTAACATGTCCATAGGCTTCTAAGTAATATGTGGTTGAGTTATGTTTGTTTGAAATTGATTTGATTTATATTGTTGTTGGATATGTTATCTGGCCTTTATATTTTCGGTTATCCCACCCTGGGCTGTCCAGTTGGTGGGCCGTGACATATCACCTGCCCCCTTGTGGTGCAGTTCAGTTGGGGTTCCCAGTTTTTATTTTGCACAGATATTTTTTGTACGTTTTTAGGTCAGGGAGTTGTCTTTCTTTCACCGTTTGCGCATTCCATGCCTTGGCGGCCATTTCCAGTGTGCTCCTTTCATGGGCTTTGATCTGGCTTCTGGTCTGTCTTAGTAGTGGTGCCTTGCTTGCTCTGGTGTCCCTTAGTGGTTGGGTTAGACGCTTAATGTCTTGGCTATATCCATATGCTAATGCTTTTAGGTGGATTATCCTTCTGTTTTCTAGTAGCTTTACTTTAGTTCTTTTGTGTAGGTCATAAGTGGGGTGTAGTTTGTCTACTTTCAGGCATATTTTCTGGGCCCTATTTTGTAGTATCTGCAATTTTTTAAGTAGCTCTTTTTTTAGCACCCATGTAGATTACATCCCCATAGTCAAAGTAGGGGAGTACCATGCCGTTGAAGATTTTTATTGACATATCTTGTGTCATATAGTTTCTTAGTTTAGAAAATAGCCATAGTTTGTGATTTACTTTTTGTATGATTTTTGTTAAACACAGATTGTAGTTTAGCTGGCTATCCAGTTCTAGGCCTAGGTATTTGTAGTGATTTACACTTTCCAGTGTTTGGTTTCCTAGTGTGCATTGTAGGTTTCTTCCTGTGTTTGTTGTATGTGAGAAGAGTACTGTTTTAGATTTATTTGCATTGATGGTTATTTTATTGGATTCACACCAGCTGTCCAGTTTTAGCAGGAGGTTGTTCAGTTTGGTTGCTACCTCCTCTACTGTGCTTCCTTCTGCATATATGACAGTGTCATCCGCATATAGCTGGAGACATTATGTGTCCAGCCATTTTTTTAGGT
Source organism: Branchipolynoe longqiensis (assembly GCA_030323885.1). Taxonomy (NCBI): domain Eukaryota; kingdom Metazoa; phylum Annelida; class Polychaeta; order Phyllodocida; family Polynoidae; genus Branchipolynoe; species Branchipolynoe longqiensis. The sequence goes on along the minus strand of CM059192.1, from coordinate 62,335,023 downwards.
CATTTATGTATAGTATAAATAGTTGTGGTCCCAGGACTGATCCTTGGGGTACACCACAGGTGATAGTTTGTTGGTCTGAGAGTGTACCATTTACTTTAGTTTTTTGCTGCCTGTTGTTTAGGTAGCATTTTATCCAGTTTATTGGTTTGGATTTAATGCCCATGTTGCTTAATTTCTTATTAATATGCTGTGGTCTACAGTGTCAAAGGCTTTGCTGAAGTCGATGAACACTGCTCCAACTAATTTCTTTTGGTTCAATGATGCCAGCACATCACTTGTTAGGTTTGCTATTGTTTTTGATGTGATGTGGAGTTTTCTGAAACCTCCTTGCCTCTTGTTTAGTATATTGTTTTTTTTCCAGGTGCGCATTTATGTGCCTGTGGAATATTTTTTCAATTAGCTTGCCTGGTGTTTGCAAGATTGATATTGGTCTGTAGTTCCCCATGTTTTGTTTGTCACCACTTTTGTATATGGGCGTGACGGTTGCCATCTTCCATGCTGTGATGAAGTGTCCCTGCTCAAATGATATGTTGAACAGGTCGACCATGGTATCTGGGATGGCTTGGAGTGCCTCTGTTAGTATTTTTGTGGGGATTCCATCTATTCCACTTGGTTTGTTTTCATCTATCTCATTTATTAGCTGTGTTAGTTCTTTTAGGTAAGTTTTGCAGGTGGGGATTTCATCCTGGATATTTTCTGACTTGTTTTCCCAGATTCTTGTGAATTTCTTTGATAACCTTTGTCCTACCGTGGCAAAGTGTGTATTTAGTTTGTTTGCTGCATCACTATCTGTGTGCGTATTTCCATCCTTATCCTGGAAGCTTATCAGTTCTTCTATCTTATTTTTGGGGAATAGTAAGCTTACATTTTTCCAGAACTTATTTGCGTTGCTTCCCCAGTCCTTGTCTTGTTTTATTATATATTTCTTTTTTGCTGCCCTTACTGCTTTGATCGAGTTGTTTCTGGCAGTATTATAGGCCCTTTTATCCTCTGGGTCTTTAGTACGTTTCAGTTTGTCACCTAGCCTTCGTTTTGTTGCAATATGCGTTAACAGTTCCCTGTCTACCCACGGGTCTTGGTTTCTCTGTATTTTTAGTTTCTTTATGGGATTTTTAGTTTCTTTATGATGCCTGCCAGGTGTGCTTTAATATGTTTCGGCACAAAACACGGCAATGTTTAAATATGTATTTAAAGGCCTAATACAAACCATGTGGATCATCGATAACTCAACTAAGCTAACTGCTAAGTGACCTATTAATTTCTCAACGTAACTGATTTATTCAGTTGGGCGCCGCGTGCACGTTCGTGTAGTTCCTACTTTGTGGAGTTAGTCTTGTAGAAAGAAAGCCGTGGTAAGCAGCCCACTGCCTCATTAACCTGCCGCACATTCCTCGCAGACAGGTACATTTTTACTGCCCGCGGATTACTTTAGTTAGGGCGGGATAGAGTCGGGTGTGCGTGATATATCGTCTGCTCCGGACGGGGTGACGAAGGAGAGGGCCTGCTGGCACGGCCACTATGCCGAAATTGTAGCAGGCGGCAGACTCCTTTGTGCACCTCCATTAAATAGCAAGCGGGTAACTGCTTACAACAGCGCACACCGCCTTAGTAAGCATAAGTACATGTGATTGCAGTACACTTCACATCGCGCACTCGGCACCCCATCACGCTGTGCGCTCGGCGCCCCATCACGCTGTGCTCTCGGCGCCCCGTCACGATGTGCGCTCTGTGCCCCATCACACGGGACGATTGAGAAAGGTGAGGGTGCGTGCGCCATACATCGGGCGGTGTTGAGATGTCCGTTATCTCCATACGTCGGACTTTTTGTGTAGCTTTGCGGAGAACATCACCAGCCCGGGTTCACTCACTTCCCAGCCGACAGCGATAAATAAGGCGGTTACCAGAGTGATGGTGCGATATCTCCCACGTCGTACATCATGAGGAAGGTATAGACATTATTCCTGTAGAAAGCATGTATGTTGGCTGATTAATGGAGACTACCTGTAGATGTCTACCGATGAAGTTCAGATAAGCCGAGCCCTATCTAAACACACTTAACGATATGTGCTAGACCGAGTTGTGGGTGTAGCCATGGTAACCAGGGAAGGAGTTGAACGTCACTTGTGGCAGCGTACACACAGTACACATGTGAGTTGTGATTGCACACACGGTACCAAGAGTACGTTAGTGTTATGGGTGTACACGTGTACACAGAACACTGTGGGTTATGGGTGTACATATGTACACAGAACACTGTGGGTTATGGGTGTACACATGTACACAGAACACTGTGGGTTATGGCTGTACACATGTACACAGAACACTGTGGGTTATGGGTGTACACATGTACACAGAACACTGTGGGGTATGGGTGTACACATGTACAGAGAACACTGTGCGTTATGGGTGTACACATGTACACAGAACACTGTGGATTATGGGTGTACACATGTACACAGAACACTGTGGGTTATGGGTGTACACATGTACACAGAACACTGTGGGTTATGGGTGTACACATGTACACAGAACACTGTGGGTTATGGGTGTACACATGTACACAGAACACTATGGGTCATGGGTCTATGTGCATGTGCGGGATAGTTGCCGGTGTAACGATTTCAACTTCCCCCCTTCCCAAGTTCCCCCCCAGGAATCTGAAAACGTTTTCAACTTCCCTCCAGGGAAATTAAAAACGTTTTCAGATTCCTGGGGGGGAACTTAAAAACAGTTTTCAGATTCCCCCCCCCCCCTATTTTCAAATTCCCCCCTCCGGGAATTTAAAATTGCTTAAAATACTTTGAAAAACGTTTTAAATTTCAGACCTATAATATTTTTTTCTTAACCATCTTGGAGACTTTTTGTGTAATTTGTGGTTATATATGTTTTATTGTACTAGTAATAATTTCCATTGTGCTATTCTCTGTATATTACAATATTTGTCATGAAAAATAATCAAAAATTACAAAAAATTACAAAAATAAAGAAAATTCCCCAAAAATGGGGGGGGGGGAAAGTTAAAATGAGGGAGGGAATTTGAAAACGTTTTCAAATTCCCCTGGGAGGAATTTGAAAACGTTTTCAAGTTCCTGGGGGGGAACTTGAATATGGGGGGAATTTGAAATCTTTACACCGGGCCGATGTTAAATTCGCACACAGTGCCACCACAAAACCTACTTTTCTAATGGTGACAATCACTAGGTATGTAACTTGGCACGAATTCACCACTATAACGGGAAAAATGCACTAAGTGCGGTGCGCTGTTCTAATTGTGCGTGGTGGTGTGACGAAGAAGGCCTAGACCACACACCACACACCACACACCACACACATGGCTGATCTGGGTTAACAATGCTATGACTGTGCTGGATTTGCGGTGTAATCACAGCAATAGTTTCCTATTCCCGCTGATGTTTGCCGTGACCCCGACGTGAGCAAGATACAAACGTGTAAAGTGGAAAGCGACAACGCGGCGCCCCCGGCCCGGCCGGCGCGCGGTCAGACTGCAACCAAGCTCTGGCATCGCGCAGTGCTGCTGGCCTGTTTTGGCGTTGTGGTCGTGTATTGCACGATGTTACTAAAGGCACGCATACATTTAGTGCGAGTCATCAATAACGCCATACAACCACGGGCCAGGGAATTGCAGACGGTGGGTGTGCTACGTAAAGCAGGGACACTTGGAAGTAAGTCACCGGGGACTGGAGCAGTACCCACACACCTCACACACACCTCACACACACCAGACTCCGCCACACATCACCGCCCACACACCAGACTCTGCCACACATCACCACCCACACACCAGACTCTGCCACACATCACCGCCCTCACCCGGTGTGTGTGGGGTACTGGAGCAGTACCCACACACACCACCCACACACCAGACTCCGCCACACATCACCGCCCTCACCCGGTGTGTGGGGGGGACTGGAGCAGTACCCACACATCTCACACACACCACCCACACACCAGACTCCGCCACCCACACCACACACACACCAGACTCCGCCAGCCACACCACCCACACACCAGACTCCGCCACACACACCACCGACACACCAGACTCCGCCACACACACCACCGACACCGCAGACTCCGCCACACACACCACCCACACACCAGACTCCGCCACACATCACTGCCCTCACCCGGTGTGTGTGGGGGACTGGAGCAGTACCCACACACACCACCCACACACCAGACTCCGCCACACATCACTGCCCTCACCCGGTGTGTGTGGGGGACTGGAGCAGTACCCACACACCTCACACCTCACACACACCACACACACACCAGACTATGCCACACATCACCGCCCTCACTCGGTGTGTGTGTGTGGGGGGGGGGGGGGACTGGAGCAGGACCCACACACCTCATACACACCACCCACACACCAGACTCTGCCACACATCACCGCCCTCACCCGGTGTATGTGGGGCCTGATGTGAAGCTCCTTTGTGACCACGAAATATCCATGCCATGTAGCACACGAGATTACTTCTCTAATGAAAGGATGGCATTAGTAATACGTGTGTAAAATATTACTATAATCCATGAAATGGCCTTTATTTACAATACATACCACCATTGTTGCTGGTGAATGTGATGTGCAACCCCGCCCTCACTAATGGAGCAGTCACACTACGACGTGTTGGCCCGGCGTTGGACAACGCGTGCCAACATGTTGTGTTTTTGGTCGAAACGTCAGAACCCGTCGGAACGCGCCGGCAATGCGTTAGCAACGCGTTGCCGGCGCGTCGGTACACGTCGGTACACTATGATTGACAGGTCGCTTTGATACAATGCGTCGGCGCCCGTCGCCCAGCGCCGAAAGTTTTGTGCTTGCACAAAACTTTCGGCGCTGGCCAACGCGCGGGCGACGTGTTGCGGGCCGCCGATAACACGTCCACAACACGTTGATAACACGCTTTGCAACTCGCCGACTTGGTTTAACGCGCTGGTGACGCGCCGGTATAACGCGTTGAAAACACGCTTGCAAACCCGCCAACTTGGTTTAACGCGCTGGCGGACACGTGGATAACACGGCGATAACGCGTCGATAACATGCTAATCAAGCGTGGGAACCCGGTGCCGGTTGTGTGAAATTGGGTCAAGCGGCCGTGGGTTTTTTGTTTTCCACCCCCACCCGACCGCGCAACATGTTGCCGGCGCGCCAATAACACGCCAGCAACACGGCGAAAAGTTTGACGTTTCTCGACGCGTTGAATATATTTAAGCTCGTTGGCGGCACGCCGGAATACACGTCGTAGTGTGACTGCTCCATAAAACTGAGGCTTGTAGAAGAACCAGACCGAGTTCAAACCGCCAACACAGCCCCAGCTCGGGCAATGTGCGCTGCAAAGTCGTAGCAGCATGGCGGTGCATTCTGGGAACATTCAGGGCGTATGGAGGTCACCTTAGCCTTCTCAAGGTCACCTGACATACACAGTTGAGTGGCGCCAGCAGGGTGCCCTGTGGGTGTATTAAACTGGTCATATCGTATTTATCCAATTACCAATTAGCTCACGTGGGGATCTGGAATGCACCCCACGGGAACACGTGGTGTACCGTGGTGAGATACACACGCATGCGCACATTATCTCGTGGGAATAACTAGGAATGATAGTATTTACAAATTGTCGTGTTTTGCCAATCATATTTGCTGGCGCATGAACATTCCTAATCTGGTGACCGTGCAGATCAGATTCATCGATTTAAAACCATGCAGCGCTCCATTTGCTACCCATGCAGATTACAAAGGAGCGAGTCGTGACTCCAGCGGTTCGCGTGGAGGAGGAGCCTGGTACACAGCGCGCACACCCTGGAGGCTCTTATGGAGCTATTGTTCTCGCGCGCGCCGCACATCACCTCAGGCCGACCGCCGGGCTTTGGGGAAGGGTATGGGGGGGGGGGGGGGGGGGCGGGGGGGACTGCCTACCACTTGCCCTTCCTAAGCAATTAGAGATGGTGAGGTGAACGGTCGTGTCCCGGGGGAGGTGAAGGTGATGTAGGACCTATTCTGGTCTGCACCAGGAGGCAGAACCAGGAGTCAGGTCAGCGGCAAATTAAGAGGTATGAGAGCGGTCTCGGGAGGGCAGCCATTATTGCACTGTTTGTACGGCTGGTGTTCTGTACATACCTTATAAGAGCATATAGACATATAACCATTCAAATACTATCTGGCCTGTGCAGTAGGCGGGCTCACATTTGTATCAACAGATTATATATACGTCATACTTGTCTGTACAGCTTTGAGAAAAGCGCCGAAGTGCACTTGTGAGGGAGGGATAGAGAGTGTGGTGGTAGGGGGTGGGGGTGGCAAGCCTGGTAAGGGTGCAGGCATGGTAGGGAATAGAGAGGTGGTGGGTGGTAGGCCTGGCAGGGGTAGAGAGGTGTTGGGTGGCAGGCCTGGCAGGGGTAGAGAGGTGTTGGGTGGCAGGCCTGGTAGAGGGGTGGTGGGTGGTAGGCCTGGCAGGGGTAGAGAGGTGTTGGGTGGTAGGCCTGGTAGGGAGTAGAGAGGTGTTGGGTGGTAGGCCTGGCAGGGGTAGAGAGGTGTTGGGTGGCATGGGTAGAGAGGTGTTGGGTGGCAGGCCTGGCAGGGGTAGAGAGGTGTTGGTTGCTAGGCCTGATAGGGAGTAGAGGGGTGGTGGGTGGCAGGCCTGGTAGAGGGGTGGTGGGTGGTAGGCCCGGTAGAGGGTGGAGGGGTGTTGGGTGGTAGCCTTGGTTGGGGTAGAGGGGTGGTAGGTGGCAGGCCTGGTAGAGGGGGTGGTGGGTGGCAGGCCTGGTAGAGGGGTGGTTGGTGGTAGGCCTTGTAGGGGTAGAGAGGGGTGGTGGGTGGCAGGCCTGGTAGGGGGTAGAGGGGTGGTGGGTGGCAGGCCTTGTAGGGGGGGTAGAGGGGTGGTGGGTGGCAGGCCTTGTAGGGGGTAGAGGGGTGTGGTGGGTGGCAGGCCTTGTAGGGGGTAGAGGGGTGGTGGGTGGCAGGCCTTGTAGGGGGTAGAGGGCGGTGGTGGGTGGCAGGCCTTGTAGGGGGGTAGAGGGGGTGGTGGGTGGCAGGCCTTGTAGGGGGTAGAGGGGTGGTGGGTGGCAGGCCTTGTAGGGGGTAGAGGGGTGGTGGATGGCAGGCCTTGTAGGGGGTAGAGGGGTGGTGGGTGGCAGGCCTTGTAGGGGGTAGAGGGGTGGTGGGTGGCAGGCCTTGTAGGGGGTAGAGGGGTGGTGGGTGGCAGGCCTTCAAGGGCATGGTGCTACCCTATTTTGACTATGGAGATGTAAACTACATGGGTGCAAAGAAAGAACTTCTAAAAAAACTGCAAACACTACAGAACAGAGCCCTGAAAATCTGCCTCAGAGTAGACAAGCTGCACCCCACCTATGACATACACAAAAGAACCAAAGTAAAATTGCTAGAAAATAGGAGAATAATTCATCTGAAAACATTAGCATACAGCTATAGTCAAGACAATAAACTCCTAACAAAACCACAAAGGGCAACTAGAGCAAATAATGCGCCACTACTAAAGCAGACCAGAAGCCAAATAAAAGCTCACGAGAGAGAAGCACGCTAGAAATGGCTGCCAAGGTGTGGAATGCCCAAACAGTAAAGGAACGACAAATTCCCGACCTAAAAACATACAAAAAATATCTGTGCAAAATAAGGCTAGGAACCCCCAACTAAGCTGCACCGCAAAGGGGCAGGTGATACATGTCACGGCCCACCAGCGAGACGCCCAATGGAAGGTAACCATACCAAAAGCACCCAGATAACACACCTCACAGCTGCGTACAAGCCTATGATATGTAAATAGGAGTAGGCTAGTCTAGAAATAAGAGTAGAAAAAATAAAGCACATATATGCCAAGAAAATCCAAAAAAATTAACATAGACTACTATAGTACTAACCAGACCAACCAACTATCTATCTGCTACTGAAATACAGGCAATCAAATACCTTATCAGCAGCTACTGTGTGATAAGACAACACCAACACTACAGCTGGCCAGCATTGAAAACAAGCCTGAATACCCAGGCTTATATGCTATGGACAGTATAAATACAGCCTCAATAAAAAAAAAAAAAAAAAAAAAAAAGAAAAAAATTACAGTCAATGGACACTTGTTGGGGGGTACCATCGGCAGCTCTGAGTTTGTTTTCATCCAGTCTGAGCTACGCCCTTCCCTAAAATTGATGCCTTGGTGAGTACAGTGACCTGAGCTAAAAATAACCACCAATGAAAGAGAGAGAAGAAACTAGGCTTCATTAGCATATCAAGCATATCAAGCATGGGTGTTTTTGAGTGGATTGATTGAATTGATCAGTATCATTTTGAAAATTATATCATCAGAAAGCTTAAGTCTTCCTCTACCTAATCAGAACAATATTTGGTTGAGATTTATATCATGCACATCAAGGTTGGTCTGAGAAGTGTCTGCTGCAAGAATGTGGCTATTGTCAGCTTGCGATGCCTAAAAGTGAATGTTGTCTTCCTTTCTCTGATCAGTTAGCGAATGATGGCATCATGTAGAGCTTTTAATTCTGGTTATTTTGGTATAAAGATTGCAGTGATAGGACAATTAAAACGGGAGTTATTGCTATTTTTCTTAATTTTATTGTCAGCTCGCGATTGCCTAAAAGTGAATGGTTGTCTTTCTTTCTCTGGATCAGTTAGAAAATTATGTCATTATGTAGAGCTTTTAATTCTGGTTATTTTGGTATAAAGATTGCTGTGATAGGACAATTAGAACGGGAGTTATGCTATTTTTCTTTATTTTACTGAGTTTATTATTGGTGGTTGCTGGAAATTAAGGAATTTAGCAAGTTTGACATGAAATTTCAGAAAGAATACTAATAGTGATGGTCTGTAAAAAATTGAGCTTCTTATTTGTACTATAGAGAATGAGATTCTTTAATATTGGACAGATCATATGCAAAATAGCTTCCAGGTGGGTCCCTAAAAACCAAGATTTGGCTAATTTGGAAATGTGCACAAATTGGGGTAAAGAAATTAATCTTTAAACACTCATAACTTTGCAGCTATTCAATTGATCTAAATGATTTTTTATATCATTGAGGTCCAATTTAAAAGATTTGTACAGATATATAACTTGTAATACTGACCTGTTGAAAATAGAAATCACTTTGGAGTACCTAATATTACTACTGTTCGCCAGTGTTCGGCAAAGCCTCCAAAGGAAATTGAATTCTTCCACAGATTATGACTGCAGGTGTGCGTCATCTTGGTAGTGAAACACTTCACACAGTGAAGTTAGTCCACAGAGAATTCAGCTGGAATATTAACAGCTTATTAATATTCAGTGGTCGGAGTAAGATACCTGTATTTTGTGAAATATACAAATGTGGTTGGCACGATTGGATAAAACTACTGCCACCAGTGCCACATACTAATGCTTTCAGTGGGTGTTTTCAGTGAAGCTCGGTGAGTGGTGACAGTGGCTGACCAGATGCGGGTAAATGATATAGGTTTGCTTGCAATGGGGGAGATGGGGGAGGGGGGATAGGTAATCGTCGTGGGGGCCGTGGGCAGGCAGATGGACTCTGAACGCCGCCACAGGTCACGTGGTCAGTCTGCACCGTGGTGCCACCTACCGGCAACACACTTCGTGTTAGGAAGAGCCTGGCACTCCTTATGTGGCTGTCACACTACGACGACAAGGGGGTGACGACAGCCCTGCGACAGCGACTTCCGGTCTGTCGTCGATTGTCGCGCGGGTGTCGCGCAGGTGTCGCCGCGACACCTCCGCAACACCTCCAGTTTCTCCACTGTTTCTCGACTGTCGCCGGGTTGTCGTGGGTGTTTTGGACATGTTGAAAAATTTCGACGACAGGCGACGACAGCCGATGTTGCGGCACTGTCACGGCACTGTCATGGCACTGTCGCGCGCTATCGTCATCTACTCATCAAAGAGTCGGAGGTGTCTAGCGCGGTATTTTACCCTTCGCGGGCTACTTTCCGGGTGTGTGTCTATGTGTGTCTATGTGTGTGTCTCTGTGTGTCTGTGTCTATGTGTGTCTATGTGTGTGTCTCTGTGTCTGTGTGTGTCTGTGTCTCTGTGTGTGTGTGTCTCTGTGTGTGTCTGTGTCTGTGTGTGTGTGTCTGTGTCTCTGTGTGTGTCTGTGTCTCTGTGTGTGTGTCTGTGTCTCTGTGTGTGTGTCTGTGTGTGTGTCTGTGTCTGTGTGTGTCTATGTGTGTGTGTCTCTCTCCATAGCAGCTTTATGTGTATATGTGTGTGTCTGTGTCTATGTGTGTCTCTGTGTGTATGTGTCTATGTGTGTGTCTGTGTGTCTGTGTGTGTCTGTGTGTGTCTGTGTGTGTCTGTGTCTCTGTGTGTGTGTCTCTGTGTGTGTGTCTCTGTGTGTGTCTGTGTGTGTGTATGTGTCTCTGTGTGTGCCTCACTCTCACTCTCAGTCTGACTCTCACTCTCACTCTCAGTCTGACTCTCACTCTCAGTCTGACTCTCACTCTCAGTCTGACTCTCACTCTCAGTCTGACTGTCACTCTCAGTCTGACTCTCACTCTCCCTCTCACTCTCAGTCTGACTCTCACGCTCACTCTCAGTCTGACTCTCACTCTCACTCTCAGTCTGACTCCCACTCTCAGTCTGACTCTCACTCTCACTCTCAGTCTGACTCTCACTCTCACTCTCAGTCTGACTCAGTCTCACTCTCACTCTCACTCTCAGAGCCACAGAGACACACAGAAACACAGAGACACAGACACAGACACACAGAAACACAGAGACACACAGAGACACACACAGAGACACAGACACACACATAGAGACACACAGAGACAGAGTCACACACACAGATACACACACAGAAACACAGAGACACACACAGAGACACACACAGACACAGAGACACAGACACACACATAGAGACACACACAGAGACACAGAGTCACACACAGACACACACAGAGACACACACACAGACACACACAGAGACACACACAGACACACATAGAGACACACACAGAGACACAGAGTCACACACACAGACACACACACAGACACTGTCGTCCTGCTGTCATCCCGTCTGTGGTCCCGATGTCGTCGGGCTGTTGTCCGGTTGTCGTCCGATTGTCGTCCAAATCGGCCCGAAATTGCATATGTCGTCGTGATTTCACAAAATCCCAGTCGCCGGGCTGTCGTCATCCCCTTGTCGTCGTAGTGTGACTGCTACATAACGTTGTCGCCCTATTGACTAGTTCATCATTCCAGCCGCGCGGTGCATTGTGGGATGTCGGGAAGCAAAACAAACCCCCACGAAGCACATGGTACATGCTAATACACTGGGTGCAGCTTAGATAAAAGATTCACCCTGTACTTCCAGTAGAGGGGTGAAAACCAACCCATTAGAAAAGCTGGCGAAGAATTTCGACATGCTGGGGAAATTAATTGAGTCAATAATGTCTTAATTTAAGAAGCAAAATATATTCTTTATATATGTTTTTATATTAACCCGCTACCTTTGAGTTGAAAAATATAATAAAACATATAGTTTAATAAGATTTAAAAGTGAAATCGACGGCGTTCTATGGTCACCATCTTGTCTTTTTGCATTCTCTCTCATTTCACCAACTCTGTGCCGATATAAGTATCCATTTGATATTGGAAGCAGGCATTCTACTTCCTGTTCCATACTGAAGCTATTTTCGCCCGTATTTACACTACGATGTCGTTCACCCATGTACCACAAGTACAGGGTGAATCTTTTATCTAGGTGCAGCTATGAAATGTGCTAGATTCAGCTTATCTCACCTCTTGTTTGAAACATAGTACACCAACTAAAAAAATATATATAATAAATTAAGAAGTTAATCTTTTATCTAGCATTGCATTTACACCAATCTAATGAGCATGTCTTATGCCATCTGCATTTAGATCTAGATAAAGCTGGTCACTCAGACCAGTGTTGGAGCCATAGCCAGAGTCAGTTTTACTTAGTTTATTCGTTTTTATTTATATCCTATGCTTAATGACATATGTAGAGCTAGGAAATGAGTAGGGTTAATCAGACATGAGTATGGTTAATCAGACATGAGTATGGTTAATCAGACATTAATCTGACATTGATATTATATATTTCTCTGAAACAATTTTCTGTTGACACATTTGGCATTTTAATATTTAGAACAAGAATTAATAATGGTCATTTGGATATCATCCTAAAAGTGACATTGTTTTGTGTGGAATTGTATGTTTCCTTGTTCAAAATGCTTAACTATGGTTAGTTTTGTATTAAATATATTCATTATATCATTATATTGCATGTGTACATCCATGGTTATGCCAACTTATTATGTATTTCTATTAATTTTGAATAAAATCAAAGTTTTGCCCTATGCTTATCGGCAAACGCAATGGCCCTATGCATGTGTTTTGCTGTCAGCGCATGCGCAGTCGGAATGACGATCTCGTCTTCTCACCAGCACTAACTTGGTTTGTACAGTTGTTAATGATTGCAGGGCCTCTGGTCTCTAAACCAGCATGAACTAAGCAGGGGTACAATTGTCAAATAAGTAGGTCATGTATACTGTGACTTTGTTACCTGCTGTTATTAGCATACCCAGAGGCACCCCAACACCTTCGTTCGTCTAGTTTGTTGTTATTTTTGTTTATTCTGTACGTCGTTCCTTTTTAAATATTTAGAAATGGTCACGGTAACTTGAGTACTTAACAATCAAAGTTCCTGTCTGTGTCTGCAGGTGTTCTGGTGGAAGGACGGTGAGGAGATCAAGGTTCAAAATGAGATTAACTACATCATTTCCAACGAAGGCAACCTGATCATCAACCAGGCCCAACTGTCCAACATGGGCAACTACACGTGCGGCGCGCAGAACGTGGCGAGTCGCCGCTTCTCCGAGTCCGCCTTCCTCACCGTCTATGGTGAGTGACATTGTTACACCTTCCCGGACGCAACGCGCGTTCTGAACGAGCAGTGTGTAAGTAACCACGAGTGTTTGATGAGCGTCCCCTGTCACTGTGTCCCCTGTCACCAGGCCCCGCGTGTCGCAGCACGCCCCGCGTGTCCCAGCACGCCCCGCCCCGCGTGTCGCAGCATGCCCTGCATGTTGCAGCATGCCCTGCGTGTCGCAGCATGCCCTGCGTGTCACAGCATGCCCCGCGTGTCACAGCATGCCCCGCGTGTCACAGCATGCCCCGCGTGTTGCAGCAGGCCCCACATGTTGCAGCATGCCCCGCGTGTTGCAGCATGCCCCGCGTGTCGCAGCATGACCCGCATGTCACAGCATGCCCTGCGTGTCACAGCATGCCCCACGTGTCACAGCACGCCCTGCGTGTCACAGCACGCCCCACCTGTCGCAGCACGCCACGCCCCGTGTGTCGCAGCACGCCCTATGTGTCACAGCACGCCCCGCCCCGTGTATCGCAGCACGCCCTGCCCTGTGTGTCGCAGCACGCCCTATGTGTCACAGCACGCCCTGCCCCGTGTGTCGCAGCACACCCTGCCTCGTGTGTCGCAGCACGCCCTATGTGTTACAGCACGCCCCGCCCCGTGTGTCGCAGCACACCCTGCCCCATGTGTCGCAGCACGCCCTATGTGTCACAGCACACCGTGCCCCGTGTGTCACGGCACGCCCCGCCCCACGTGTCGCAGCACGACCCATGTGTCGCAGCACACCCTGCATGTTGCAGCATGCCCCGCATGTCGCAGCACCCCCTGCATGTCGCAGCACGCTCCCGCGTGTCGCAGCCCCATGTGTCGCAGCATGCCCCACCCCGCGTGTCGCAACACGCTCTGTGTGTCAAAGCATGCCCCGCCCCGCGTGTCGCAGCTCAGTCGAGTATTCCTGAAGGGTTGGTTATTGTGAGGCTTGCCAACTGTTCCGTTAGATGATTGCAAGCCTCACAGTAATGCACGGAAGTCGAATGTTGCTACGATGTATATATTGCAGGGAAAACTAGTTTGCACCTGTCTTGCATGATCTTTCCGGTGTCCGACCTCTATTTGCTCCATGAGAGAATGCCGCTAGTAACTTGCAAAAGCCAGCACCACTTCAACACTTTGCAGGCAGTTTTTTATAAAATGTACAAGGAGAGTGGCGGTTAAGTAATGAAAGCAGTCTTTGTCGCATTGCGACTGACACTGACAGCTTGATGATGATGATGTATATATTTTATTCCGGAGACATGCGTCACATCCTCAGTGTGAAGGCCTCGTGGAACACCCAGCTGCTGAGGCCTGGTGGGGGACACTGCTGCAGATTGCTATGGTGATGAGAATTAAAGCCGTAATGGCAGTACAGTTAGTTCGATGGGCGTGTTGTGTTTGTTACCCCAACACAGACGGCGGAACACACGTCCTTACGTGACTGTGTGTGTGTGTGTGGGGGGGGGGGGGGGCAACGAAAGAACGTTTTATGAGCAACAAGAAACAAATTGTAAAAAAGAACGTTTTATGAGCAACAAGAAACAAATTGTAAACAAGTTTCGCTTAAGAAAGAGAGCAAACAATCTCTTTGATTAAGTTCAGAGAGCAGTGTGAATTAATGTGTCAATCAAGTTGTCATTATTAATCACGTTATGATATTGCACCGGCCAGCTGAATAACTGTAACTGCAAACTGTCTATGAAGAGTGGAGAATTTGTAAGAAATGGGAGTGTTTTGCACAATAAATATTGTCAACACAATGCTGCTTTACATTGCTCACTATTTCCGAGATGGCCGTGCCCCGAGCGTGTTCAGCGGAACGCGCATCCTGTTAAGTAACTGTAACTAGTACAAGCAGCTCTGGACAATGAGCTATTGAAACAATACTCACAAAACAAACTTGGTAAAACTTGGTTGTCAACCTCAACATTGAACTGTTGAATGGTGATGTGACGAAGAAGGCCTAGACCACACACCACACACATGGCTGATCTGGGTTAACAATGCTACGACTGTGCTGGATTTACGGTGTTGTCACAGCAATAGTTTCCTATTCCCGCTGATGTTTGCATGACCCCGATGTACATCTCGACAGAAGGATCTGATATGAATTCACACAATCCTGAAAATAGTTAATAACCTATTTTGTTTAAGCTGACATTGCACTCTTTGTACAAATGGGGTTTGATTACAATTTAATTGAAACTCACAACAACGGTAATCAATCATTGCCTTGCATGGCTGAACCGAGATGTTGATCAGTGATGGTCAGCTAGGCAGGCTCGTGTTACCGGTCACTTTCTCGTCACCATCACGTTGCACGGCGATTAAGGACCCACTCTCGTTCCTCTGTAAGCAAACAACTGAACAAAGACCACGCACTGTTTTAAGGCACGAGTTATGTCAAACATGAAGCAGTTTTCTCGTGAACAGATTTGTTATTTCTACCAGTTAGATACATGTCTAAATAACACAGGCCACTTGGTCCACCCTTGTCGGTCACCATGGCCGTGTGTGGTTTCGATGGCGCTGCTTGCTCTGGGGAGTTGCGCATGATGGATTGCTCACCAACCCGGGGCGATACAAGACCACCTACCCGTAGGACATGCCTCATATTTCGGAAACAAAAAATACTCAAACGAAAGTTGAAAGAACACAACCTAACCCCATGCATGGCACTATCCGACCGCTTTATGCAATCCGCCGGCACCAGGGTAGTTTGCTGCTGACTTCCTGCCACCAGAGTAGTTTGCTGCTGACTTCCTGCCACCAGGCTGACTTCCTGCCACCAGGCTGACTTCCTGCCACCAGAGTAGTTTGCTGCTGACTTCCTGCCACTAGGGTAGTTTGCTGCTGATTTCCTGCCACCAGGCTGACTTCCTGCCACCAAGGTAGTTTGCTGTTGACTTCCTGCCACCAGGCTGACTTCCTGCCACCAGGGTAGTTTGCTGCTGGCCTTCCATTGCTGCCTCCGACAGCGAGCGATACTCACCTTCATCTGCTCATGTCTGCATTCCTTTGTGACACATAATCATTCCAGTATCTTTGCTTAGTATAATATTCGATATCTTCATTACAATAACCAGTTTTATTTATCGATGAAGCTTTTTTCTTTACTGCAGATGATTCTAGCCGATATTAGTGATTTCTCTCAGTTAATACCGTTTTCATGTCTTTTCACCTTACCGACTTTACCCTTCTGATAGCCGCGACTACCAACTGAATCCTTTGATCCGAGCTCTGGTTATATTATCTCACAAAGCAGTTTGTTTTACAAAGGTCACCGGCGTCTGACATGGTCAACTCGTGGGGTGGGGGTGTTTGGGGATTACCCGAGCCCGGTGTCGTCTCACTACTCTCAGCCTGTGTACCGACTCGCCCGTACTGCCCCGCCCGCCGGCTGGCCGCCTTTACCCGCCCGCCGAGGTCCACACGTGCAGATGGTCGGCCCTGTGAAACACGAGCGCAAACCGCAGTGTTTTTCTTTTGAGAAGTGATTTTGTGATTTTGACCGTGGGATAATTATGTACATTTGCATGTGGTGCACACAGGGCATCTTCCTGAAACCCGGTACCACAGTGTGTGTGGCGCTCCCCGTGTGCCTGTCTGGTACCACAGTGTGTGTGGTGTTGGGATGCCTGTCTGGTACCACAGTAGGTGTGGTGCTCCTGGTGTGTGGTGTCGGGGTGCCTGTCTGGTACCACAGTGGGTGTGGTGCTCCCAGTGTGTGGTGTGAGGGTGCCTGTAGAGTACCACTGTGGGTGTGGTGCTCCCGGTGTGTGATGTTGGGGTGCCTGTCCGGTACCACAGTGGGTGTGGGGCTCCCGGTGTGTGGTGTTGAGGTGCATGTCCGGTACCACAGTGGGTGTGGGGCTCCTGGTGTGTGGTGTTGAGGTGCCTGTCCGGTACCACAGTGTGTGTGGTGCTCCCGGTGTGATGTTGAGGTGCCTGTCCGGTACCACAGTGTGTGTAGTGCTCCCGGTGTGTGATGTTGAGGTGCCTGTCCGGTACCACAGTGGGTGTGGGGCTCCCGGTGTGTGGTGATGAGGTGCATGTCCGATACCACAGTGGGTGTGGGGCTCCCGGTGTGTGATGTTGGGGTGCCTGTCCGGTACCACAGTGTGTGTGGTGCTCCTGGTGTGTATGTTGGGGTGCCTGTCTGGTACCACAGTGTGTGTGTGGTGCTCCCGGTGTGATGTTGAGGTGCCTGTCCGGTACCACAGTGTGTGTGGTGCTCCTGGTGTGTATGTTGGGCTGCCTGTCTGGTACCACAGTGTGTGTAGTGCTCCCGGTGTGTGATGTTGAGGTGCCTGTCCTGTACCACAGTGTGTGTGTGGTGCTCCCGGTGTGATGTTGAGGTGCCTGTCCGGTACCACAGTGTGTGTGGTGCTCCTGGTGTGTATGTTGAGGTGCCTGTCTGGTACCACAGTGTGTAGTGCTCCCGGTGTGTTATGTTGAGGTGCCTGTCTGGTACCACAGTGTGTGTGTGGTGCTCCCGGTGTGATGTTGAGGTGCCTGTCCGGTACCACAGTGTGTGTAGTGCTCCCGGTGTGTGATGTTGAGGTGCCTGTCCAGTACCACAGTGTGTGTGGTGCTCCTGGTGTGCGATGTTGAGGTGCCTGTTCGGTACCACATTAGGTGTGGTGCTCCCAGTGTGTGGTGTTGAGGTGCCTGTCTGGTACCACAGTGTGTGTGGTGCTCCCAGTGTGTGATGTTGGGGCGCCTGTCCGGTACCACGGTGGGTCTGGTGCCCTGACTCATCTGTGGAAGCTGACCTTTAAGAAGGAAGAATGAAATGGGACGGGCTTGTTTCTACATTCACAGGGGGTACGCACCCCGCTGTGTGATCAGCGCCGTGCTGACCGCATGACCGTGTGTACCCATGGCTCCAAGTAACCTCCCCCCTCCCTTGCAAGCAGTCTGGAAGTGGCTTCAGAGGACAGAGGCGGCGTGTCATAACCTAATACCAATAGGGCCCAGTGAGAGCCTTGCACCAACACAGCCTTGTTTCCTTGGCTCGCCATTGTTTCAGAACAACAGCTTAGCGTGACACCAGCCGAAAGTCGACTATGTCCTAACGGCGCACGCGCATGTTTACCACCGGAAGGAAATGGGCTGGCAGCACCTCGGTGAGAAGTTATGCGTCGAGGTGTGGGTTGGAAGTGGGTCCTGGTGCTGCTGGGAGGTGTCTCAGGTGATACGGTGAAGGCAGAGGTGTGTCGGTCAGGGCCCGTGCACTGCGGACGTAACCTGCACGCGCCGGGCCGCCCCGCCCCGCCCCGCCCCGCCCCGCCCCGCCCCGCCCCGCCCCGCCCCGCCCCGCCCCGCCCCGCCCCGCCCCGCCCCGCCCCGCCCCGCCCCGCCCCGCCCCGCCCCGCCGCACGCCACCCGCCACCCGCCACCCCCACACCGCCCCACACTGCACCACACCGCCCCGCCCCGCCCCAACCCGACCCAACCCGCCGCACACCACCCCCACACCGCCCCACGCTGCACCACACCGCCCCCACATAGCGCAACACCGCCCAACCCCTCGCCGCACCGCCCGCATACTGCACCATGCTACCGCGTCACACTGCCCCACACTGCATCACACCACCCGCACACCGCCCAACCCCATGACGCACCACCCCACACTGCACCATCCTGCCCCCACACTGCACCACACTGCGCAACCCTGTGTCATACCGCCCCCACACTGCCACCCCACCCCAACACTGCACCACACCACCCCAACACTGCACCACCCCACCATAACACTGCACCCCCCACTGCACCACACCGCCCCCCACACTGCACCACACTGCCCCCCCCACTGCACCACACCGCCCTCCACACTGCACCACACCGCCCCAACACTGCACCGCCCCAACACTGCACCACCCCCCCCCCCCACACTGCACCACACTGCCCCCACTCTGCACAACACCGCGCAACCCCGTGTCATACCGCCCCTACACTGCACCACACCACCCCCACTCCACCACACCGCCTCAACACTGCACCCCCCTGCCCCCCCTCTGCACCACACGGCCTCAACACTGCAGCCCGCCCCCCCCACTCGCACCACACCGCCCCCCCCACCACTGCACCACACCGCCCCCACACTGCACCACACTGCCCCCCCCCCCCACAATGCACCACCCCGTCCCCCACACTGCACCACACCGCCCCCCCCCCCCACTGCACCACACCGCCCTCCCCCCCCCCACTGCACCACCCCGCCCCCCACATTGCACCAAACCGCCCCCACACTGCACCACACCGCCCCCACCCTGCACCACCCCGTCCCACACTTCCACGCGGCCGGCTGAGGTCCCGGTTTTCGAGCAGGTAGCCGCGAGTCTCCGAACTATCGGGGTATGGAAGACTTGGTAGCTGACATATCAAGTGAAACCAACACTAAGTGTGTGCATGCAGATTATTATAAGGAAAATACTGTCAAATTGTAGCAGTGGTAATCATCATGGAAGCGCGCAGTGTGGCATATCTATTATGGAGTAATGAAAGGGGCTCTGGTCAGTGACTACGTGGTCAGTGAAGGTTCGGTAACGAGGTACCGCGCAGACCACTTGCCGAGCCACAACCACCCGTTTCCGGGCAATGGCGGATGTGCTTAACGCCACTCCCCTTTGTATAGGAGTTTTATTATACATGGTGGGGCATGTCATTGTGGTGATAGGGTCACAGACTGTCTCGCAAACGGACATACAGATATAGGAAGGGGGGCTATTCTTTATACCATGTTAATATCTAGACAATGTGGAATGGTTCGAACGTTGAAGACTGAGGTGCATTGATGATGTCTTCTGGTTCTGACGAGGTTGGATTTGCATTGTTTGACCGTGTAAGACTACTAATAGTAAGAGCGTCAGCCTTACGCATTAAGTCTATGCTATTAATATTAGTTAAACAGTTCAAGTAGAACCATCTGACAAAATTCCTATCGTAAATCCGTGTAGAGGAAACTTGAAGTTTCCCTTCTAATGTTCGATGTGATTTAACCAAGTATTGCCTTTCGCCTCAGTATTTAACATCAGGAAGATGATTAATAATGCAGAGGTCGTCACGTGACAAATCTGTGTGCTTATTCCAGCAGGACCACCTCACCACCCTGCCCATATCATATCCGGTCTGTAGTCAACAGTCTGCAGTGTTTGCGGTAGACAGTCTGCTGTCAACACTCTGCAGTTTTTGCGGTGGACAGTCTGCAGTCAACACTCTGCAGTGTTTGCGGTGGACAGTCTGCTGTCAGTGTCAGCAGTCTGCAGTGTTTGCGGCGGACAGTCTGCTGTCAGCAGTCTGCAGTGTTTGTGGTGGACAGTCTGCAGTCAACACTCTGCAGTGTTTGCAGTGGACAGTCTGCAGTCAGCAGTCTGCAGTGTTTGTGGTGGACAGTCTGCAGTCAACACTCTGCAGTGTTTGCGGTGGACAGTCTGCTGTCAGCACTCTGCAGTGTTTGCGGTGGACAGTCTGCAGTCAGCAGTCTGCAGTGTTTGCAGTGGACAGTCTGCAGTCAGCAGTCTGCAGTGTTTGTGCTGGACAGTCTGCAGTCAGTAGTCTGCAGTGTTTGCGGTGGACAGTCTGCAGTCAGCAGTTTGCAGTCCACAGTCTTCTTTCTGTAATTCACAGTCACTCTTACAGTCCCACTCATCAGTCTCCGAATTCACACACCTCACGAAACACTTAGGTGACCACCCTTATGTTCCCACCCTTACACGCAACTTGTCACCTCTCACACAAGCCTCATATCCTTGCATCTTGATACAACCATCTGCAACTCTCACTCCTCATACTCCACATTATTTCCAACTGCTACATTTTCAACCTGCCAGTGTTCTTCCCATTCTCAGCTATACACGCTCACAGCCATACACGTGCATGCCCATACATGGTCACAGCCACATACGCTCATGCCCATACATAGTCACAGCCATACACTATCATGCCCATAGATAGTCACAACCATACACGCTCACAGCAATGCACACTCACAGTCATACATGGTCACAGCCATACATGCTCATGCACATACGTGGTCACAGCCATACATGCTCATAGCCACACACACTCACCGCTATACATGGTCACAACCATGCAGGCTCATAACGATACGCGCTGATGCCCATACATGGACACAGCCGTACACACTCACAACAATACTTGGTCCCCGCCACGAACAAGTAGTCCTTAGGCGTGGCATAAATGCTGATGTCATCGGGACCAGTGTAGGTGTTCCTCCGCCTGTGCGCTACTCTGCGACGGAGTAATCAAGGCGTTAACCCCACAGGCCCCATTTACGGTTGTATTGTGCTACAACTATGTACCGACATCTCACCTATAGTTTTATTTGAATTATATATATTTAGGGAATGTAAATATCGATCCAAAAATAGATGCCCGTATTGGTTTATGTTATAGGCTTAATAAATTGATGGGCTGTAACAATGTTAACAACTTGACGACAAACCGCCGCACAGTAGCACACACCGCGCGGAGGAATAACTACACTGGTCCCTCCCTGCAGATCTTCCATACATGATGCGGTAATGGTTTGTGACAAGCCTAATGACTGCTTGTTCTTGGCGGAGTACCAAGCTAGGTCCCAGCTGTACACGCTCATGCCCATACATGGTCACACCCATACATGGTCACAACCACTCACACCCATACATTGTTACAGCCGTACATGCTCATGCCCATACATGGTCACAACCACTCACACCCATACATTGTTACAGCTGTACATGCTCATGCCCATACATGGTCACACCCATACATGGTCACACCCATACATGCTCACAACCACTCACACCCATACATTGTTACAGACGTACATGCTCATGCCCATACATGGTCACAACCACTCACACCCATACATTGTTACAGCCGTACATGCTCATGCCCATACATGGTCACAACCACTCACACCCATACATTGTTACAGCCATACATGCTCATGCCTGTACATGGTCACAACCACTCACATCCACCCATACATTGTTACAGCTGTATATGCTCATGGCCATACCTGGGCACATCTATACATGGTCACACCCATACATTGTCACACCCATACATTGTTACAGCCACACATGGTTACACCCATACATGGTCACACCCATACATGGTCACACCCATACATGGTCACACCCATACATGGTCACACCCATACATGCTCACACCCATCCATGGTTACATCCATACATGCTCAGACCCATACATGGTCACACCCATACATGGTCACACCCATACATGGTCACACCCATATATTGTTACAGCCACACATGGTCACACCCATACATGATCACGTCCATACATGCTCACACCCATACATGGTCACATCCATACATGCTCACATCCATACATGCTCTCACCCATACATGGTCACACCCATACATGGTCACACCCATACATGGTCACACCCATACATGGTCACACCCATATGTGGTTGCACCCATACATGGTCACACCCATACATGGTCACACCCATACATGCTGACACCCATACATGCTCACACCCATACATGCTCACATCTATACATGCTCACACCCATACATGGTCACACCCATACATGCTCACACCCATACATTGTTACAGCCACACATGGTCACACCCATACATGCTCACACCCATACATGGTCCCACCAACACATGGTCACACCCACACATGGTCACACCCATACATGGATACACCCATACATGGTCACACCCATACATGGTCACACCCATACATGGTCACACCCATACATGGTCACATCCATACATGCTCACACCCATACATGGTCACACCCATACACGGTCACATCCATACATGCTCACACCCATACATGGTCACACCCATACATGGTCACACCCATACATGCTCACACCCATACATTGTTACAGCTAAACATGGTCACACCCATACATGGTCACACCCAAACATGGTTACACCCATACATGCTCACACCCATACGTGGTCACACCCACACATGGTCACACCCACACATAGTCACACCCATACATGGTCACACCCACACATTGATACAGCTGTACATGGTCACACCCATACATGGTCACACCCATACATGGTCACATCCATACATGGTCACACCCATACATGGTCACACCCATACATGGTCACACCCACACATGGTCACACCCACACATGGTCACACCCATACATGGATACACCCATACATGGTCACACCCATACATAGTCACACCCATACATTGTTACAGCCACACATGGTCACACCCATACATGGCCACACCCATGCATGGTCACATCCATACATGCTCACACCCATACATTGTCACACCTATACATTGTTACAGCCACACATGTTTACACCCATACATGCTCACACCCATACATGGTCACACCAGCACACGGTCACCCGTCCTGATATGACCTTAGATGTTGCTAGGACGTAAAACAACAACAAACAAACAAACAAGCACACGGTCACATCCATACATGGTCACACCCATACATGGTTACACCCATACATGCTCACACCCATACATGGTCACAACCACTCACACCCATACATTGTTACAGCCATACACGCTTAAGCCCCAGTCACACATCACCAGATTGAGCAACGGACAGAATTGTCTAGTGCGGTGGTGATAAGTATCAAAATGTATTCAAATGTGTCAAAATGTTGCGCTATCGGGTAAATGGCCGCTAGACGAACGGACATGAAACGGTCATGAAACGGACATGAAACGGACATGAACGGATAGCCAGCAGATGAAACAAACTCAAAACAAACAAGAACCATAGACGTCAGTCCAGCAGCATCCGTTCCTCGTTTTGTGCATGTTCAAAATTTGTACGGACACAAACCGGACATTGTTCGTTTTCTGTCCGTTTCTCCCAATCCGGTGAGGTGTGACTGGGGCTTCAGGCACATACATGGTCACAGCCGAACATGGTCGCAGCCATACACACAGCCATACACGCTCACAGCCTTACATGCACACTGCTGTACTGTGCACATCCAGGCCGGTTCTCACACCTCGTGCACCTTCTCACTGACATAATCACACCTCGTACGAAACATTTCAGAAATGCCAAGAAATGACAAGTGTTGCGCATCAGCCTTGCTGGTGGGAGCCTCGTTCTGACGGCCGTCTGTGAGCACGTGCTGCATGTCGTCTGCCCATGACTCACCCCATCACCCGCCTTTTATGGCCATCCGCAGCTTTAACCAACACATGCACGGCCAGCTGTACGAAATGGCGCCCCGTCGTTCTGTGACGGTGTTTCACGACGTGCGCACATCTCACACATATGTCTGACCGTACCACACCTGCTAAACAACCCGCGGGCTCTTTGGTAAAACGACGCTACTCGGGCGAGGGCACACTAATTGAGGACCCGGGATTTAGTTTTCAAATTGGGATCAAATTCAGTAATTGCAGTAATTTCCCTGCTTTGGCATTTATGAGTAGGCTTAATGCTGTAACGTGGCAACACGGATCTTAGTGAAGTCCTCCCGGCGCGTCTTACCAGCGGGTCAGCGTCCGTCCCGTCTAACCCGCTTCGCCAGCAGGCGGCGCGTCGGTCAGCCCTCATCAGCACTCCGCTGGACGCTGGGTCACGTGGGGCACTTAGCACCATGCTCACCGCCGTGTCCATTTTAGAGTAAGCACTCCTGCCTCTGGTTTGTTACTCGCATTTGGCTCAACAGTGCTCATTTGCACTGTGACGTGTTGACACAACGCGCCCCTGTGGTCTCTAGTCATGTGCTCCGCCCCGCGTTCAGCAGGGTTTAAGGCTCTTTTTGTGCACGTAATAGGGTTGAGGCTGAGCCCGGTGTGCGGGGGTGGGGGTGGGGGTGGGGGGTCGGGGGCAAATTTATGCAATATTCACATTGGGATCGTTAATAAGAAAAACTCATGTCAAAGGAATGTGCCGGGCATCTAAGGCGTAAGAGTGTCATCAGAACACAGCGAAAGCAACACTGTGTTGCTGTACACGAGATGGCGAATTTAATGTAATGGGGCTGTCACACTACGACGTAACGACGTCAACGTAGGGAGAACGTGAAGAACGTTGAACTTCTCGGCGTAGTATGCAAATTTGGGCACAAGTTGAACGTGGATGCAGCGTAGTGGACGAGAACGTAACGTTGGTAAAGCATAGGGATACCGTCAGTCATGAGAGAGGACAACGTCACTACGCTCACGGAACGTTATGAACGTTATTCCATCGCCAGAAGAACGTTACATGACGTTAGCTATGTAATGAGACGTTGAACGTACGTTGAATGCACGTTTTCCTGACGTTCTCCTGACGTTCTCCTGACGTTTTCCTGACGTTCTCCTGACGTTCCCATTAAGCCTCGTAGGCTTTTGCACTTGGTTTAATGTGGGTCAACGTAGTGGAACGTAGTGGAACGTAGTTGAACGTAGTGAGCAGCGTTGAAATAACGTCCGTTTAACGTCATTGACGTTCACTGAACGTGAACAGAACGTACGGCGAACGTAAACCCTTACGTTCGACCTACGTCCAAAGTTTTGAACATGTCCAAAACCTTGACGTAACTCGACGTAACACGACGTAATGTGACGTAGCTCGACGTCATTCTAACGTCATTTTGACGTCATGATGACGTAATCCAACGTCATGACGAAAAATGATCACGTTAGGCTCACGTTGGCTCGTCACGTCGTAGTGTGACAGGGGTATTAAGTGAATGAATGAAAGTCGAGGAATACAGTCTCAATATGAAGCACCTCATGTGGCAGTTTGCGCCATCCAGTGGGTTAGTGCAAAATACAGTGTGTTGGTGCACGATGCAGCGTGGTGGTACACAATGCAGCGTGTTGGTGTTCAATGCAGCGAGTTGTTCAATGCAGCATGTTGTTGCACAATGCAGCATGTTGGTGTTCCATGCCATGGGTTGATGCTCAATGCAGCATGTTGGTACAAAACGCAGAAGGTGGGTGCACAATGCAGCGTGTTGGTGCACAATGCAGCAGGTTGGTGCACAATGCAGCATGTTAGTGCACAATGCAGCAGGTTGGTGCACAATGCAGCGTGTTGGTGCACAATGCAGCAGGTTGGTGCACAATGCAGCATGTTAGTGCACAATGCAACAGGTTGGTGCACAATGCAGCGGGTTTGGTACACAATGCAGCATGTTGGTGCACAATGGAGTGTGTTGGTGCACAATGCAGCATGTTGGTGAACAATACAGCATGTTGGTGCACAATGGAGTGTGTTGGTGCACAATGCAGCAGGTTGGTGCACAATGCAGCAGGTTGGTGCACAATGCAGCAGGTTGGTGCACAATGCAGAGTGTCGGTGCACAATGCAATGTGTTGGTGCACAATGCAGCCAGTTGGTGTGCAATGCAGTGGGCTGGTGCGCAATGCAGCGAGTTGGTACACAATGCAGCAGGTTGGTGCACAATGGAGCGTGTTGGTGCACTATGCAGCAGGTTGATGCACAATGCAGTGTGTTGGTGCACAATGCAGCAGGTTGGTGCACAATGCAGTGTGTTGGTGCACAATGCAGCAGGTTGGTGAACAATGGAGCGTGTTGGTGCAGTATGCAGCAGGTTGGTGCACAATGCAGTGTGTTGGTGCACAATACAGCAGGTTGGTGCACAATGGAGTGTGTTGGTGCGCAATGCAGCAGGTTGCTGTGCAATGCAGCAGGTTGGTGTGCAATGCAGCGGGCTGGCCTCACTTCTATATCGAGTACCCTCAGTGCATGCGCAGTGACATGGTTAGTGGGCAGTATGTATGGGTAGCGGCATCACTTCTATATTGAGTACCGCTCAGGGCGTGCACAGTGACATAGTGTGTAGCGGCATCACTTCTATATGAGTACCACTCAGTGCATGCGCAGTGACATGGTTAGTGGGCAGTATGTATGGGTAGCGGCATCATTTCTATATCGAGTACCCTCAGTGCATGCGCAGTGACATGGTTAGTGGGCAGTATGTATGGGTAGCGGCATCACTTCTATATTGAGTACCGCTCAGGGCGTGCACAGTGACATAGTGGGTAGCGGTATCACTTCTATATTGAGTACCGCTCAGTGCATGCACAGTGACATGGTTAGTGGGCAGTATGTATGGGTAGCAGCATCACTTCTATATTGAGTACCGCTCAGGGCGTGCACAGTGACATAGTGGGTAGCGGTATCACTTCTATATTGAGTACCGCTCGGGGCATGCACAGTGACATAGTGGGTAGCGGAATCACTTCTATATTGAGTACCGCTCAGGGCGTGCACAGTGACATAGTGGGTAGCGGTATCACTTCTATATTGAGTACCGCTCAGGGCGTGCACAGTGACATAGTGGGTAGCGGTATCACTTCTATATGGAGTACCACTCAGTGCATGCACAGTGACATGGTTAGTGGGCAGTATGTATGGGTAGCGGCATCACTTCTATATTGAGTACCGCTCAGGGCGTGCACAGTGACATAGTGGGTAGCGGTATCACTTCTATATGGAGTACCGCTCAGTGCATGCACATGGACATGGTTAGTGGGCAGTGTGTGTGGTGTGGGTGGGTGGGTGGGGTGGG
Organism: Branchipolynoe longqiensis; assembly: GCA_030323885.1. NCBI lineage: Eukaryota > Metazoa > Annelida > Polychaeta > Phyllodocida > Polynoidae > Branchipolynoe > Branchipolynoe longqiensis. The sequence goes on along the minus strand of CM059192.1, from coordinate 62,307,573 downwards.
GTGCTGTAAGGAATGACAGCCTCGCTTCTATATCAAATGCACATCCGCGCGTGCACGCGCACCGCCAATGTTCGTGTCGCCAATATTTAGGTTCTGCAACTTTCGGTTTTGAAACCTTTGAACATGATGTAAAAGCCCCAAGGTAACTCGCCTTGCAGAATCGGCTGTGTGTCTTCATATTGTGTATGTTGTTTGCTGAGGCGCCCCTTCACATGTAATAATGCCGTCACGTGACTCTTCTCCACAAAGCCCGGTGAGGCACCCCCGCTCACCCTTTGGCCGCCATAGACGGTCACGTGCTTTTCCTGTTTTGCGCACTTGACATGATTACAAAGTATTCTTTATGTCGTCGAAGTCTTACTTTGGCCAGTAAGATAACCGATGGTGTTTCGTGGTTATCATGCACTATTTTAGGTGTGGGAATGGTGAGTAAGATTGGCGGTTGTTTAAAACATTGGGGTCCCTGGGTACAATTGCACTTCCCAGTTTGATCGCTGCCATTGATGGCGGCCCTAGGAGGTGAGTTCAAGAGGCGACCTTGGAGTTGTTCTCATGGCGCGCTGCGTGGCTGGTGGACATGATTCACCCGGAAGTAGGAGTTGAACTCACCTGGTTAAGAAGTGGCGTCAACGCAGATACTGCGGGGTTTAACGCGCTGCATCACGGGTACAGATTGTGTCTATTGGGTGTGACGCTTGTACTAGTTGTAGACACTTGTTTTAAGTTGCATATTCCGATGGTTTTGAATATCTGTATTTTTTCCGAGATAAATATATTAAATTAATTGTTATAATCTACGTTACATTAATTTAAAGGAACTGTTATTCTAAATGGCTAGCTTTTGATATATGTGGAATGCAAACATGCCAAATTAATTTAGGCAATCACGCCAAAACTCTGATACCATAGGCTTATGCAGAAATAGGTTCTATTAAAATTGACTCAATATGCCCTTCTATGTGACAACAAATGCTTAATAAGTGCATAAGTATCTACGTTGCATATGTAGATTAAAATCTAGCTAAGTGTTTTGTTTTTGAAAATTAGATGCTTTCATCGGACGAGGCAGCTTTAATCACCGGCATTGAGCACTTGATAAAACATTGCCATGAGGCCTTACCTATTAGAGTTGTATATTCCGAAGAAATCAGGACAGCTTAAAACCCGAAAGGCTTATCAAAATTTGAGTCAACATATCCAACTTAGATACTTATGCACTTATTAATCAGTTATTGCTGCATAAAAAAAAAGATTACTACCTCAATTTGATTGAACACTGATTAATTTGGTATGTTATTACTTCAAACATATCAAAATTTAGCCATTTAAAATAAAAGTTACTTTTAACTAAAGTCAGATAGATTACAATGATCAGTCTAATATAGGCTTAATTATCTTTAAAAAATGACGCCACTCAAACCCATTGGATTATGCATCCTCAGGCTTAGGCTGGAAAGTACCCTTGCAACACGGCAACTCCAGGTTCTACGTGGTGAAGGATTTCTTTTAAACAGTCCTTTACTGAACACGACTGTTCTTAAACTTCTTTCAAAGAAAGCATAAAAGTGGATATATTGGTGGAAATGCATTTTTAAAGTTTATTAGCACAGCTAACCTGTACTCTGGTTTATTTGTTTATTAACTAACTGCATGTTAGTTCCCAAACCTGGCACATTCCATACATCATTATACGCCAAATCTATGGAGGTGTGTAAGACGACGTAAGGCAGTGTATGAGGGACTACAGAGGGCAGTGTGTGCAGGTTGACAGAGGGGAGTGTGTGCAGGATGACAGAGGGTGGTGTGTACATGATGACAGAGGGCAGTATGTGCAGGATGACAGAGGGTTGTGTGTACAGGATGACAGAGGGCAGGGTGTACAGGATGACAGAGGGCAGTGTGTCCAGGATGACAGAGGGCAGTGTCTGCAGGATGACCGAGGGTAGTGTGTACAGGATGACAGAGGGCAGTGTCTGCAGGATGACCGAGTGTGGTTGTACAGGATGACAGAAGGCAGTGTCTGCAGGATGACCGAGGGTGGTGTGTACAGGATAACAGAGGGCAGTGTCTGCAGGATGACCGAGGGTGGTGTGTACAGGAACACAAAGGGCAGTGTCTGCAAGATGACCGAGGGTGGCAGGGCAGTATGTGCAGGATGACAGAGGGCAGTGTTTCCAGGATGACATAGGGCAGTGTGTGCAGGATGACAGAGGGCAGTGTGTACAGGACGACAGGGTGGTGTGTGCAGGATGACAGGGCAGTGTATGTGGGATAACAGAGGGCAGTGTGTGTGGGATGACAAGGCTGTGTGTGGGATGACAGGGCAGTGTGTGTGGGAAGAAAGAGGGCAGTTTGTACAGGATGACAGAGCGCAGTGTGTGCAGGATGACAGAGGGCAGTGTGTACAGGACGACAGGGTGGTGTGTGCAGGATGACAGGGCAGTGTATGTGGGATAACAGAGGGCAGTGTGTGTGGGATGACAAGGCTGTGTGTGTGGGATGACAGGGCAGTGTGTGTGGGATGAAAGAGGGCAGTTTGTACAGGATGACAGAGCGCAGTGTGTGCAGGATGACAGAGGGCAGTTTGTGCAGAATAACTGAGGATGGTGTATGCAGCATGATTGAGGGTGGTGTGTGGGACGACTGTGGGCTGTGTATTTCGATGACAGAGGGTTGTGTGCATGGACGCTTGCAGGCTCTGTATATCACACCACAGGGGGCGTTGTATTTGGATGACTGTGGGCTGTGTATATGGGCGACAGAGGGTGGTGTGTGGACGACTGTGGGCTGTGAATAAAGGATGACAGAAGCGTTGTGTGTGAAACAATTGTGGGTTGTGTATATGGATGACAGAGGGTGGCGTGTGGACGAATGTGGGCTGTGTATAAAGGATGACAGAAACATCGTGTGTCAAAAAACTGTGGGCTGTGTATATGGATGACAGAGGGCGGTGTGTGGATGACTGTGGGCTGTGTATAAAGGATGACAGAAGCGGGGTGTGTGAATCAACTGTGGGCTGTGTATATGGACGACAGAGGGTGGTGTGTGTGGATGACTGGGATGTGTATAAAGGACGACAGAAGCATTGTGTGTGAAACAACTGTGGGCTGTGTATATGGATAACAGAGGGCGTGTGTGGATGACTGTGGGTTGTGTATAAATGACGACAGAAGCAGTGTGTGTGAGACAACTGTGGGCTGTGTATATGGACGACAGAGGCTGGTGTGTGGATGACTTTGGGCTGTGTATAAAGGACCACAGAAGCGTTGCGTGTGAAACAACTGTGGGCTGTGTATATGGACGACAGAAGTTTTGTGTGTGAGACAACTGTGGGCTGTGTATATGGACGACAGAGGGTGGTGTGTGTGGACGACTGGGCTGTGAATATAGGATGACAGAGGGTGGTGTGTGGGACGACTGCGAGCTGTCCATACAGGACAACATAGGGAGGTGTGTATTGGACGACAGGGAGAGGTGTGTGAGGATGACGGGGCTGTGTATATGGACGACAGAGGGCAGTATGTGAGGGATGACTGAGGGGTGCATCTTGTACACCTATGTGGGCTCCACACTAACATCCCACACATCCGTGACCATTGCCTGAAGTCACGCCACCGCTTCGGGAATACTGACGGTTTGCTGCAATCTAGCAACTGCCTTCCCTGATCAGCAAGTCCCCTTATCGTCAGGTAGGAGGCGGCATTGAGCAATGTTGGCTGCAAGCAGTGTGTTGATGAGGCGGCTCCGTGCATGACAGAGGGTGCGGTGAGCGGGCGGGCGGGTGGGAGGGGCGGGCGTGCGGGGCGGGCGGGGCGGGGCGTGCCACGCACTGTTCTTTGTTAACTGCGCACCTTTGTCCACCCGCCTTCCCGGGATTAGCTTTAATAATCCGTTTAATCTGCGCCTGATCTCGGCGATTAACACCTGGCGTTGAACCGAACCGGTACCAGGTCGATCCCCGCCATTTTGTTGACTCGGGGCGTACATGAGTCAATCGTCAAGCTTCCGGGAACAGAGGCCTAACTCATGGTGCGGTCAAACATTTGAATTAAATAATGTTACTCAACATTCCTGTACTCAAGAATGAAGTCCACACGGTGGGTGAGATGAACGTAACCAGATAACCGGTTCTCTGCTGATTAACCTGGGTGACGCCGGAGACGTGCCGAGTGCTGTGACTGGTTCCCGGCTGCCAGCTACCTGCGTGGAAACTGTCCACTTTGTCGTGTCCGAGCGGACGGAGGGGCGTGGTGCGACACGGGTTGCAGAGATCTCGGGCAACACGAGGCGCCTCACGCCGGCTGCCCGGGCCGGTGTCGTGGTTTATAACCCCGGCGTGATCGCATCCCCTACCGTGGCTTCTGCGCATGCGCGGAGTTTGTAAACATTGTGTATGTGCGCGCAGCTCGGCTGCAGAACAAATACACACTGCCACTGCCACTATTAAAAATTAATAGAAATGCACAACCCTAACCGTATAAATTTAATATAATCTATTTGTTGAATATGTTTTCTATATGTGTACCAAGCAGTTTGTTTCTAAGTGGTGTAGTTTTAGAGATATTTCACTTTTTCTGTATGAAGATTGCTCTGGGGAGAATTTGACGCATGCGCAGACGACGCACTTAAAATCCGCGCATGCGCAGAAGCCACGGCAGGGGATGCGATCACGCCGGGGTTATAAACCATGACACCGGCTCTTCCCGCCCTGCTGGTGCAGCTCGTCGAGGGCCTCGGTTCAGCCGTGTTGACCTGAACTTGTTTGTAGGTCATAGAGCACACTGGTCGCATGGTGCACAGTCGTCGGAGTGAATCTGAACATACATTAATTGACATCAGAAAAATAATCGTCTTAGCAAAAGTATGTGCCGGTTATTAGTTAAAATAATAAAAGTGTGCTTATGCTATAGAGTACCATGGGAGTCCCTCAAATATTGTTTGGTGAGTTGTGTTTTCGAAGATTTCAAACTATCATTATCAAACCCAAACAAGGATTCCGAAACATGAATTATTAATCTCAGTCCAGAAGGCTTTTCGCTTGATCATTCTTAGGGTCCGAGTGTCGCCCGTAAAGTTATGCGGGATCATGTTAGTAATGATGTTGAAGTAACCGCTCCCCTACCCTCACTCCCCCACACTGGGGGAGGTTTCCATCACTAAGTGGGGATGTGAGGAAAGACAGCCTCTGCAATCTGTTCAAATCTTCCGTTAAAAAGTAGGAACAGAAAGAAAATGAAACGGTTATTGTGCGGGGGGGGGGGGGGGGGGGGGGGGGGGGACACGTGCCTGCTGAAGACCCGGGGTGCGGGGTACGGACCGGCGGCTCGGTGGGGACGCGTGCCGAGATCCTGTCTGCTGGAGAGCCTTTCAGATGTATTGATATGTTGTGCTATCTCTCTGGGGCTGGCTTATACTTTGAAGCATTCTCATTATTATTCTGTACCGACCCCCGATGGGGAGCCGCCCTGGTGTGAAACTCAGGACGTGCAATCAATCCCCCGCCGAGTCAACCCAGAGATTTGCCATGATTCTCAGTCGAACAGCACTATCAGGCCACTATCACGCGTCCAAACGTAGCAAACAAAGATAAAGAGGAATCTGAAATAAACACAACTATCGCCCTTCATTACCACTTTTGGCAATTAATATAATTTCAGAATGCCAATAGTGCATCTAGTTTAGTAGTAACATTTCAAGGACCGTTGTTATAAAACGGATATATTCCCGCCACTCCAGCGCCACCTACATTCATTAAGGCGCGTGACGACATCACTGACACAGGCCGGCGTGATTCGTCATGTCACGCAGAATCAGTGTGGTAAGGCCTGAGCTGGGGACACAGCAGGGGGCGTCATTCAGCGTAAAGAGACCAAATGGGCGCCCGGCGCCTCGCTGGGGGGGGGGGGGGGGGGGGGTGAGTGTTGTCGCCGCTCGGCGGTACTTACGTCTAAATATAGCACTGTTGTCTGGGCTTTGTCCAAATGAAGCCATGTCAAAATATGGTTATTGTCTACCTGTTCGGACGGACGTAGATGTGATTGTGGGTGTGTCGAGTGTGCGCGTTAAGGATACACACGTGCGTACTGTTCTCATCTGTGCCAGGCCCCTCGTCTGCAGGGTTCGATTGGTGTTCGCTCGGCGCGCCGACACGTGCTTGCATTGCACATCTTCAGGGCTGCTGGTGCAAACGTATGGAACGACACTGTGTGCATCATGATGGTGCATGACTGTATGACTATGCACGGCACTGTGTGCATCATGGTGGTCCATGACTCCGTAACTACATGGCACTGTGTGTATCATGATGGTGCATGACTGCACGACTATGTATAGTGTTGTATGCATCATGATGCCTTGATGGTGCATGACTATGCACGGCACTGTGTACATCATGGCGGTACATCATACTACATGACTCCATGACTGCATGACCCTGTGCATCATGATGGTGCATGACCGCATGACTATGCACGGTGTTGTTCCTCCGGCTACAAAAGCTGAAGATTGAAGTCCGACACTCACATTGTCACAGCCATGTGTGCCCCTCCTACCCTCCCACCCCTTCCTACCCTCCCCACTCCTACCCTCCCCCTCCCCCCTCATACCGTCCCACCCCTTCCTACCCTCCCCACTCCTACCATCTCCCCCTCCTACCCTCCCACCCATGCCTATCCTCCCCACTCCTACCCTCCCCCCTCCTACCCCCCACCCCTTCCCACCCTCCCCACTCCTACCTTCCCCCTCCCCCCTCCTACCCTCCCCCCTCCTACCCTCCCACCCCTTCCTACCCTCCCCACTCCTACCCTCCCCTCCCCCCTCCTACCCTCCCACCCCTTTCTACCCTCCCCACTCCTACTCCCCCCTCCTACCCTCCCACCACTTTCTACCCTCCCCACTCCTACCCTCCCCCCCCTCCCCCCTCCTACCCTCCCACCCCCATTCTCACGTCGCGCTCGCGCGTTATTACTGTTAGTAAAGCAGTCCGTGCAGTCAATGGTCGGTGAGTATCCATCAGGTGGTGTCCACCGGGCGCCTCTGCACTCCCGCTGACTGCCTCACTGCAGTCAGCAGTCTCCCCGCTCTCACCTAACTCAGCTCGGATCAATCAGGCGCGGCTGGATGCATGGACATGCTTCGGAGAGTCGAAAGTGTGGCAGTTTCCGGTCAATCAGATCTAATCTGTGCGCAGCAGTTCGCTCACATTTCGACTGATCGCAAAACCCAACCCACACACGTGAGGCGCCCAGTGGCCCTGGTTTGGTTGCTATGTGTGGAGGCTTGTCGGCCGTCATTATCCTTATGTCGCTTTCTCTGTCCTTTTGTTCTCTGAGAAGTGATTAGAAACGAGTAGATGTTGATTACTATTGTGACATGGGTCTGTGAGGCCAAACCGCCAAGTGCCAACACCAGGGGGTGCTGCATCTTTCTTCCACTCCTTCACGCAGGTGTCACGTGGTAGCACTTCAACAGCGATATCGGTAGTGTGGGTGGGGCGGGGGCCAATGAGGCGTGATGTCACCACAAAGGCCTCACGCCCAAATGGGAGTCTGCCCACGCAAGTGGAACCACTCGCGAACTTGCCAGGACTTGTTGGTTTATACCACAACCCGGTCACTGTGGTGTTGGCTAGTTCCCACAGGTGGTGGCCGGCGCCCGCCTTCCGCTCCCAAGTCCCTGCCCAGCACCTAGCCAGCACCTAGCCAGCACCTAGCGAGGACTTAACCAGCACCTAACCAGCACCTAGCCAGCATCTAGCCAGCACCTAACCAGCACATAGCCAGCACCTAGCCAGCACCTAACCAGCCCCTAGCCAGCACCTAGCCAGCACCTAGCCAGCACCTAGCCAGCATCTAGCCAGCACATAGCCAGCACATAGCCAGCACATAACCATCACCTAGCCAGCACCTAGCCAGCCCCTAGCCAGCACCTAGCCAGCACCTAGCCAGCATCTAGCCAGCACCTAGCCAGCATCTAGCCAGCACCTAGCCAGCACCTAGCCAGCACCTAGCCAGCACCTAGCCAGCACCTAGCCAGCCCCTAGCCAGCACCTAACCAGCACCTAGCCAGCACCTAGCCAGCCCCTAGCCAGCACCTAGCCAGCACCTAGCCAGGCGCCAGTCATCAATGGTGTTGCAGGGCGTGAGCTGTCGGCCCCCATTAATACTAATAATAGGGTGGTGTGAACGCACTAATTGGCTTAATGAGTGGAGGGGGGCAAGCTCGTGGACGTATGCGGCGGGAAGCGCGCGTTGTTAGCCGGCCACTCCCCCGCTCTGTGTCCGTCACGGTTGGGGAGCGACGTGGCTGTATTTTCTCGAGGGTGGTGACGTGACGGCATTGTGGCGACAGTTCCTGGTGTGTCCCCACATCTGTCAGTGGCAGCATGATTACATACCAGTGGCGGGATAATTGTATGTGTTAGGCTTGCATTCACGCCTGTCTGCTGACATGCGTATTTTCGGGATGCTCATCGGTCAGAGTTGACACTTCATGTGTCTTAATAAAACCCAGTTGCGCCATCACTGTGACGGAAGTAGCGTTGTTTGAACTGCCGGCCGCCACCAGCTTGGTGCCTGCGCGCCCTGTCGGCGTCAAGTGAACCACGGGCACGGTCTGCGCGCCGATAGTAACGCTGCTGTCCTTATATGGGTATATATGTCTCATGCACGGTGACATGGTTGACAGAAACAACCTGAACTCTGTTCCGGAATTCACCTACCTCGGAATCACTATATCAAGTGATGGACGCATTGATGCTGAAATACAGAGGAGGATGGCCAAGGCTAGTGCATCTTTCGGCCGACTATGCCAGAGACTCTGGAACAACCACCATGTGTCCATTCGGGTCAAAAGCAAGATCTACCATGCAATCATACTATCCACCCTTCTATATGGAGCCGAGGCCTGGACAGTGTACAGACGACAGGTGACAATGCTGCATGCCTTCATGATGCGACATCTGCGTTCAATCATGAGGATGTCATCAGACAGGCTACCAAAGCAGATCCTCTATTCTCAACTGTCTTCTGGTTACAGAAAGAAAGGGCGTCCTCATCTCTGGTTCAAGGATACCATCAAGAGAGACCTGAAGCTGAGAGACATTAAGCCCGACTCATGGATGCAACTCTCGCAGCAGAGAGCTAAATGGAGAGCGGCAGTCAAGTAATGAAAGCAGTCTTTGTGGCATCATGACCGACAGCATGATGATGATGATGATAATGATGTCTCATGCACGGTGATTGCCAACTGCTATTTGCACAGAACTGATTTGGTAACCAGGCAAATGACGTGGCAAACTAAGCCAACTATAACTAGTATAAGCATATCCAGCCGGGAGTGTATGGGTGGACTTGTCTGGCACACAGCGTGCCGTGCAAATAGGGACAAATGGCGCCTGTATTTTACAGGTGGTGTTCATGAATAGGTGAGTGACTGCTGTATTTGCCGCATGTTCTTGTGGTGACGGTGAGAGTGCGCGCTGGTGTTTATGGTGTTTGCCTTTTACCCTGTGGATAATGGCCCTACCAAACCACAGGGGTCCACCCTAGGCACCATTACAATGATGACGCGTCTATTGTAGACATGGCTAGCAGCAGCACACCACCGCTTACCTACATTCTGTTTTAAGCACAGAAGACTGGCATATTAAGTGTGTGGTCATACACAAATACGGCATACAACCTGGATCGGTACTCATCAAATCTATTCAATCCGAGCAAAATTGTCATGTCAGTGAAATGACTCAAAACCATCGGACTATGCAACTTTAAATGGTAGAGCCAAATAGTCATCTCCTGCCACAATTGTACAGGTAAAATACATTAGGTTAATAGTTATAAGTTTGTTTGTTGTTGTTTTACGTCTGAGCAACATCTAAGGTCATATCAGGACGGGTACTGACTTGTGACAGTGCGCATTCATGACGATTTTATAGTGCTGCCCCTCTGGGATAACCGGCCACCAGCACCATGACCTGATATCCCACTCAGTTACATTATCCTGACACTGAGTCAGCACTTGAAGTACCTTAGATAAAAGATTCACCCCGTACTTACAGTACAGGGGTGAACCGTAATGTAGTCTAAATACTGGCGAAAATAGCTTTAGTATGGGACCAGAAGTTCAATCTCTGGTCCCAATATCAAATGGCTACTTATATTGGCACAGAGTAGGTGAAATGAGCGAGAATGCAAAAAGACAAGATGGCGACGATTTCACGCCAGCGATTTCACGTTTAAACGCCATTAAACTACATGTTTGATTTGATTTTTCAAATCAAAAGTAGCAGGTAAATATGAAGATATATGTGAAGAATATATTTTGCTTCTTAAACTAAGAATTTATCTGCTCAATTCATTTCCCCACCATGTCGAAATTCTTCGCCAGTTTTTCTAATGAGTTACTTTTCACCCCTGTACTGTAAGTGCAGGACACACACCACAGAACACACCCTCACCACATAACACACCCATACCACAGAACACACACTACAGAACACACCGACACCACAGAACACCCACACCACAGAACACCCACACCACAGAACACACCCACACTACAGAACACGCTCACAACAGAACATACACGCACCACAGAACACACCCACCACAGAACACACCCACACCACAGAACACACCCACACCACAGAACACACCCACACCACAGAACACACACGCACCACAGGACACACACCACAGAACACACCCACACCACATAACACACCCACACCTCATAACACACCCACACCACAGAACACACCCACACCACAGAACACACCCACACCACAGAAGCCGCCCACCACAGAACATACATGCCAGAGAACGCGCCCACCACAGAACGCGCCCACCATAGAATGCACGCCACAGAACACACCCATCACGGAACACCTCGGCCTGTCGCCCCGCCCCGGTGGTCCTTTGATGCCAGTGGAAATGACGTTGGTGCCAGTTGACTTCATGAATAGACTTATTATTGTATTAAGGCCCGCGTTGTGGCGTCCTGCCGAGCCCGTGCCGCTGCCGTCAAGGACGGGGTTCATTTGTGTAGTTGGCGCCACACACGGCGTCCTGCAGGTGGCGCCACACGGCGTCCTGCATATGGCGCCACACGGTGTCCTTCAGGTTGCGCCACACGGCGTCCTGCGGGTGGCGCCACACGGCGTCCTGCGGGTTGCGCTGTGCACACCAAGCCTACCCTTTAGACACCCCACTTTTATACTTTTATATATACTTTTAAAGCTTTGACCGATCTTAGGGTTTTAGCACTCCACTTCATTGTGCTCGCAGATGCTAGCACTATATAAAGAGACAAAGTTTGTCAGTGTTTTTTTGGCGATGTCTTTCTTGTGGCGCTCTGCTCTGGAATTCTAATCAATCACTCTTAAAGTGAGTTACTACTTTTCTTTCAGGCACACACTGTGGCACGAAGATGGGTTGTGCTTCTGTGCAGAGCAGTCAAACTGCAATTATTAAATTGCAATCTAGAAGGTCAATGATTGAGTTGAATATGGATATCTAGTAACGTGAATGAATGCACGTATGTTTTAGGCCAACAGAAGGCACTGCACACATACACAGTGTGAACCCTCCCTATAAGCTATTCGCTGTTATAGAGTGTATGTGGTTTAGTGCCGCCTATCCATTTAGGTTTTAATATAAGAGGTGTGAGCAGGTGATTGCGGTATGGGGCAGAATGAACAGGTGATTGTGGTATGGGGTAGAGTGAGCAGGTGATTACGGTATGGGGCAGAGTGAGCAGGTGATTGCGGTATGGGGCAGAGTGAGCAGGTGATTGTGGTATGGGGCAGAGTGAGCAGGTGATTGTGGTATGGGGCAGAGTGAGCAGGTGATTGCGGTATGGGGCAGAGTGAAAAGGTGATTGTGGTATGGGGCAGAGTGAGCAGGTGATTGTGGTATGGGGCAGAGTGAGCAGGTGATTGCGGTATGGGGCAGAGTGAAAAGGGGATTGTGGTATGGGGCAGAATGAGAAGGTGATTGCGGTGTGGGGAAGAGTGAGCAGGTGCGAGTGGAGTACCTGGTGTGGAGCTGGTGTTCAGCAGAATATGGCTCACCGGAAACTGTAGTCTCATTTAGTGCAAGCTGGTTGTGAACATGAAGTGCTTACACGTGTGGACTGTCTACTGCTTGTGGCTGTCTGCTGGCTGTTTATTGTTTTGTGTATCTCTGCTGGCTGTCTGCCTGCTGGCTCTCTACTGATTGTGTCTGCCTGCTGGCTGTTTACTGCTGGCTGTCTGTCTGCTGGCTGTCTGTCTACTGCTTGTGCCGGTCTGCTGGCTGTCTACTGTTGGCTGTCTACTGCTTGTGTCTGCCTGCTGGCTGTCTACTGCTGGCTGTCTGCCTGCTGGTTGTCTACTGCTTGTGCCGGTCTGCTGGCTGTCTACTGCTAGTGTTGGCCTGTTTCCTGTCTACTGCTTGTGCCGGCCTGCTGGCTGTTTACTGTTGGCTGTCTACTGCTTGTGTCTGCCTGCTGGCTCTCTACTGATTGTGTCTGCCTGCTGGCTGTCTAGTGCTGGTTGTCTACTGCTTGTGTCTGCCTGCTGGTTGTCTAATGCTGGCTGTCTACTGCTTGTGCCTGCCTGCTGTCTTTCTAACGCTGGTTGTCTACTGCTTGTGCCTGCCTGCTGTCTTTCTAATGCTGGTTGTCTACTACTTGTGTCTGCCTGCTGGCTATCTAATGATGGTCGTCTACTGCGTGTGTCTGCCTGTTGCACACGGGTGCTTGCAGCTTGATGCCTCGTGCCTGACTGCTGGTCTGGGTACCGGCTTATCTATGCCGTTGTTTACCCCTCCTCCTCGGTTCCATTTCTGGCGCAGCGGTTGCTGCTGGTCTCTGCACTATCAGGGATTGCAAGTTTCCGGTACCGTTTACCGGCTTGTACAATATTAGCATTTCCAGGACTGTACCTCTCTGTAGTATCTACACTGCCCCTGACAACTAGAGAGCGGTCTTCCTCAGTGAATACACGCATGGCAATAGTTAACCGCTACTCAATGTAGTTCACAAAAGGTACTTAAGTTGAAGCAGGTACTCGGCAGTGCATGCTGTGTATGCGCATTTCCTTCTACAAAGTCAGGGTTTCTTAATTTCGAATGGCGTCTCTGCTTAATAAAAGCGAGTTGCTCAGCTCCACACAAATTAGCCAGAGGTAGACTTGTTTGCGTGATTTTAATTGGTTGCGATATACTATGTACACGGTGCTCATGTTGATTCGGGTATTCATGAATGATCCCAACCATGTGTCTGCCCTAACAGAGTGAACGTCGAGATTACACATCATAATTACAATATGTAGATAACACAATCGGGTCACATAAGTAGGTCAACCCAGGAATGTCCTCAGACGACACAAGGAGAATGCGTCACTCTCCATGCATGTTCCGGTCTGTGCAGTGCAATAGTACATGTTCGGCGACAATTGAGTGCGAGGATTAGGTGGTAGCCGGGCGGGGTGGGAACTACCGGTGTCAGGGACCGACACACGGCAATGAACATGCACTCACCAGCATGCTGGGGCTCCACTAACCCACACAAGATGGCGGGAGTGCAGTAGTGTGTAAAAAGAACTTCATGTGTAGTACATGTAATATGTCTAGCTTCTGTCAGTTGTTGATGAGAGGTACTTATAAGCCTGTTTTGTGTAGGGAGAAAAAAGGTTCGGAATGTAATCGATATGATATTGCTATGAATGTTTGCATGGGCACTTCCTGTTGTGAAGTAGGATGTAGAGACCAAAGATGTCTGTATTTCTAGGATTTTACCCCTCGGACACGTTCGTTTGGGACGTTTAATGGGTAAATAACACTCGTTAATAAGCATTTCATTCTCGATTTGAAGCATTTAACAACACTTTGTGTTCAAACAAACAGATGCAACACCGGTTATGACAAACATTCACAACTCTACACACATACACATTTAGAATTCAGAACCCTAAGCACATGCGCATTCACAACTCTAGCCACATGCCCATTCACAACCCTACACACATGCACATTCACAATCCTACACACATGCACATTCACAACTCTAGCCACATGCACATTCACAACCCTAGCCACATGCACATTCACAATTCTAGCCACATGCACATTCACAACCCTATACACATGTGCATTCACAACTCTAGTCACATGCACATTCACAACCCTATGCACATTCACAACTCTAGCCACATGCATATTCACAACCCTATGCACATGAGCATTTACAACTCTACAAATGCACATTCACAACTCTACACACATACACATTTAGAATTCAGAACCCTAAGCACATGCGCAGTCACAACTCTAGCCACATGCACACTCACAACCCTACATACATGCACATTCACAACCCTACCCACATGCGCATTCACAACTCTAGCCACATGCACATTCACATTCACAACTCTAGCCACATGCACATTCACAACTCTAGCCACATGCACATTCACAACTCTAGCCACATGCACATTCACAACCCTACACACATGCACATTCACAACTCTAGCCACATGCGCATTCACAACTCTAGCCACATGCCCATTCACAACTCTAGCCACATGCACATTCACAACTCTGCACACATGCACATTCACAACCCTACACACATGCACATTCACAACTCTAGCCACATGCACATTCACAACCATACACACATGCACATTCACAACTCTAGCCTAATGCCCATTCACAACTCTAGCCACATGCACATTCACAACTCTGCACACATGCACATTCACAACCCTACATACATGCGTATTCACAACTCTAGACGCATGCCCATTCACAACCCGACACACATGCATATTCACAACTCTAGCCACAAGCCCATTCACAACTCTGCACACATGCACATTCACAACTCTAGCCACATGCACATTCACAACCCTAAGCACATGTACATTCACAATTCTACACTCATACATTCACAACCCTACACACATGCACACTCACAACCCTACACACATGCACATTCACATACCCTACACACATGTACATTCACAATTCTACACTCATACATTCACAACCCTACACACATGCACATTCACAACCCTACACACATGCACATTCACAACTCTACACTCATACATTCACAATCCTAAACACATGCACATTCACAACTTTAGCCAAATGCACATTCAAAACCCTATGCACATTCACAACTCTACACTCATACATTCACAACTCTAGCCACATGCACATTCACAACTCTAGCCACATGCACATTCACAACTCTAGCCACATGCACATTAACAACCCTACACACATGCACATTCACAACCCTACACACATGCACATTCACAACCCTACACACATGCAAATTCACAACCCTATACACATGTAAATTCACAACCCTACACACATGTACATTCACAAGCCTACACACATGCACATTCACAAGCCTACACACATGCACATTCACAAGCCTACACACATGTACATTCACAACCCTACACACATGCACATTCACAAGCATACACACATGCACATTCACAACTCTGCACACATGTACATTCACAACTCTACACTCATACATTCACAACCATTAACACATGCACATTCACAACCCTACACACATGCACATTCACAACTCTGCACACAGATACATTCACAACTCTACACTCATACATTCACAACCATTAACACATGCACATTCACAAACGTACACACATGCACATTCACAACCCTAGATCTATGCACTTTCACAACTCTGCGCACATGTACATTCACCATTCTACACTCATACATTCACAACTGTACACACATGCACATTCACAACCCTAGATCCATGCACATTCACAAATCTGCACAGATGCACATTCACAACCCTACACACATGCACATTCACAACCCCAAACACATGTACATTCACAATTCTAAACACATGTACATTCACAACCCCAAACACATGCACATTCAGAACCCCAAACACATGCACATTCAGAACCCTAGCCACATGCACATTCACAACTCTAGCCACATGCACATTCACAACCCTACACACATGCACATTCACAACTCTAGCCACATGTGCATTCACAACTCTAGCCACATGCCCATTCACAACTCTAGCCACATGCACATTCACAACTCTGCACACATGCACATTCACAACCCTACACACATGCACTTTCACAACTCTAGCCACATGCACATTCACAACCATACACACATGCACATTCACAACTCTAGCCTAATGCCCATTCACAACTCTAGCCACATGCACATTCACAACTCTGCACACATGCACATTCACAACCCTACATACATGCATATTCACAACTCTAGACGCATGCCCATTCACAACCCTACACAAATGCATATTCACAACTCTAGCCACAAGCCCATTCACAACTCTGCACACATGCACATTCACAACTCTAGCCACATGCACATTCACAACCCTAAGCACATGTACATTCACAATTCTACACTCATACATTCACAACCCTACACACATGCACACTCACAACCCTACACACATGCACATTCACAACCCTACACACATGTACATTCACAATTCTACACTCATACATTCACAACCCTACACACATGCACATTCACAACCCTACACACATGCACATTCACAACTCTACACTCATACATTCACAATCCTAAACACATGCACATTCACAACTTTAGCCAAATGCACATTCAAAACCCTATGCACATTCACAACTCTACACTCATACATTCACAACTCTAGCCACATGCACATTCACAACTCTAGCCACATGCACATTCACAACTCTAGCCACATGCACATTAACAACCCTACACACATGCACATTCACAACCCTACACTCATGCACATTCACAACCCTACACACATGCAAATTCACAACCCTACACACATGTACATTCACAACCCTACACACATGTACATTCACAAGCCTACACACATGCACATTCACAAGCATACACACATGCACATTCACAAGCCTACACACATGTACATTCACAACCCTACACACATGCACATTCACAAGCATACACACATGCACATTCACAACTCTGCACACATGTACATTCACAACTCTACACTCATACATTCACAACCATTAACACATGCACATTCACAACCCTACACACATGCACATTCACAACTCTGCACACATATACATTCACAACTCTACACTCATACATTCACAACCATTAACACATGCACATTCACAAACGTACACACATGCACATTCAAAACCCTAGATCTATGCACTTTCACAACTCTGCGCACATGTACATTCACCATTCTACACTCATACATTCACAACTGTACACACATGCACATTCACAACCCTAGATCCATGCACATTCACAAATCTGCACAGATGCACATTCACAACCCTACACACATGCACATTCACAACCCCAAACACATGTACATTCACAATTCTAAACACATGTACATTCACAACCCCAAACACATGCACATTCAGAACCCCAAACACATGCACATTCAGAACCCTAGCCACATGCACATTCACAACTCTAGCCACATGCACATTCACACCCCTACACACATGTACATTCACAACCCTACACACAAATACATCCACAACCCTACACACATATACATCCACAACCCTACACACATGCACATTCACAACCCTACACACATGCACATTCACACCCCTACACACATATACATTCACAACCCTACACACATATACATTCACAACCCTACACACATATACATTCACAACCCTACACACATATACATCCACAACCCTACACACATATACATCCACAACCCTACACACATGCACATTCACAACCCTACACACATGCACATTCACAACCCTACACACATGCACATTCACACCCCTACACACATATACATTCACAACCCTAAGCACATGTACATTCACAACCATACACATATGCATGTCCACAACCCTATACAGATTCACAACTCTACACACATGCATACATCTCACTTTTGGAAACACCGTCATGCACACTCCCTACTGCACACATCCACTCTACACCAGTAATGCACATTGCACCCATCCATTCTACCTCACAGTGTCATGCACACTCTACACATCCATTGTACCTCACCGAGGCATGTACATTGTACCCATCCATTCTACCACACAGAGTCATGCACATTACACATGTCCATTGTACCTTATAGAGTCATGCACAATGTCCACATCCACTCTACCTCACACAGCCATGCACATGATGTGCTACATATGTCCACTCTACCTCAGTCATGCACACCCAACACTACATACATCCACTCTATCTTACAGTAATGCACATGTCAAACTGCATACATCCATTCCATCTCAGTTCCTCCAACTGTAGACATCCACTCCTCCTTACACTAATGCACACACACTTCTGTATAAGTATGATGGTATGCATATAGTTATCTCTCTCACTCATACACCCGCCCCCTCCCGCCCCCCCCCCCACAAATACATTGATGTATATACCGCTACAGACGCGCGTGCATGATACAGCGCCCTCCTGCACTCCTCCAAGAGTGGCAGAGACGTACAGGGATTGATGTGCGCATGTCATGTCAATTCCTTGACAAACCGAGCACCTGACTGCGCATGTTTAGCCTCTGGCTTTGTCAAATACTGTCCGTAGACACGTGACCTCTAAACGCGCCTAAACGAATCATGCATACTGGATGCAGCATTTAGGAGCGGGGCATCCTGGCTGCACGGGTTGGCGGGCTGCTGCGGCCGGGCCTGAATCACGGCTGGAATGTCAGCGTCATGACATAGACCACCCTTGTCTCATTCACATTGTATAACCACCCTAGTCTCATTCACATTGTCTAACCACCCTAGTCTCATTCACATTGTCTAAGCACCCTAGTCTCATTCACATTGTCTAACCACCCTAGTCTCATTCACATTGTCTAACCACCCTAATCTCATTCACATTGTCTAACCACCATAGTCTCATTCACATTGTCTAACCACCATAGTCTCATTCACATTGTCTAACCACCCTAGTCTCATTCACATTGTCTAACCACCCTAGTCTCATTCACATTGTCTAACTACCCTAGTCTCATTCACATTGTCTAACCACCCTAGTCTCATTCACATTGTCTAACCACTCTAGTCTCATTCACATTGTCTAACCACCCTAGTCTCATTCACATTGTCTAACCACTCTAGTCTCATTCACATTGTCTAACCACCCTAGTCTCTGGCACATTGTCTAACCACCCTAGTCTCATTCACATTGTCTAACCACCCTAGTCTCATTCACATTGTCTAACCACCCTAGTCTCATTCACATTGTCTAACCACCCTAGTCTCATTCACATTGTCTAACCACCCTAGTCTCATTCACATTGTCTAACCACCTAGTCTCATTCACATTGTCTAACCACTCTAGTTTCATTCACATTGTCTAACCACTCTAGTCTCATTCACATTGTCTAACCACCCTAGTCTCTGTCACATTGTCTAACCACCCTAGTCTCATTCACATTGTCTAACCACCCTAGTCTCATTCACATTGTCTAACCACTCTAATCTCATTCACATTGTCTAACCACCCTAGTCTCTGTCACATTGTCTAACCACCCTAGTCTCATTCACATTGTCTAACCACCCTAGTCTCATTCACATTGTATAACCACTCTAGTCTCATTCACATTGTCTAACCTCCCTAGTCTCATTCACATTGTCTAACCACCCTAGTCTCATTCACATTGTCTAACCACTCTAGTCTCATTCACATTGTCTAACCACCCTAGTCTCATTCACATTGTCTAACCACCCTAGTCTCATTCACATTGTCTAACCACCCTAGTCTCATTCATATTGTCTAACCACTCTAGTCTCATTCACATTGTCTAACCACTCTAATCTCATTCACATTGTCTAACCACCCTAGTCTCTGTCACATTGTCTAACCACCCTAGTCTCATTCACATTGTCTAACCACCCTAGTCTCATTCACATTGTCTAACCACTCTAGTCTCATTCACATTGTCTAACCACTCTAGTCTCATTCACATTGTCTAACCTCCCTAGTCTCATTCACATTGTCTACTAAGTCAAACCTCGTCATTGGTGGCTTACGTCAGATCCGGCATTGCAGGTGCTGAGTGCCTAATGCGGTGTAGGTAGGGATTAGTGCACATCGTCACCTCAGTAGACAGCGTCCATGCAATGCTCATGTCTAAGCCGAACATGTTTCTGCAACCATTCGTGCTTCACGTTGTTATGGGAAGGAAATACCTGAGACGTAAAACATCGGAGAGCGCTGGTGTCTTCTTCGGCAGGCCTTGCCAAACAGGTAGAAACGCGCAACCCGACCACCAGCCCGCGTTACTAAGACGTCCCCGACCACAAGCCCGCGTTACTAAGGGCCTGCCGACGTGCGCTCGGTCCTGTACGCCGCGCCTCAGTGCGCAGTCGCGGCGTACAGCAGACTATACTCAGCGCTGCAGACTACACTTTTCGAAAGAGTTTTGCTTTTTTTGTTTGTTTGTTTCTTGTTGTTTTACGTCCTAGCAATATCTAAGGTCATATCAGGACGGGTACCGACTTGTGACAGTACGCACTTATGGCGACTTTATAGTGCTGCCTCACTGGAAGACCAGGCCGCCAGCACCTAGATACAAGATTCACCCGGTACTTGTAGTACATGGGTGAACAACAACGTAGTCTAAATATGGGCGAAAATAGCTTTAGTATGGAACATGAAGTAGAAACTGTGGTTTCATGATCAAATGGCTACATATATTGGCACAGATTTGGTGAAATGGGAGAGAATGCAAAAAGACAAGATGGCGGCCAGAGAACGCCGTCGATTTCACTTTTAAATTGCATTAAAGTATATGTTTTATTATATTTTCCAACTCAAAAGTAGCGAGTAAATATGAAGACATCTACAAAGAATAAATGTTGCTGCTTAGATTGTGAAATTAGGCTCTCATTTCATTAACCTGCTTTTTCGACCGTTTTTATATAGGGTTGGTATTCACCCATGTACTGCGAGTAACGGGTGAATCCTTTATCTAGCCAGCACCATGACATGATATCCCACTCAGTCACATTATCCTGACACTGAGCCAACCAGCCCTTGCCCTATCCTAATAATGCTGAGCGCCAGGCTAGGAAGCGACAAGTATCAATTTTTAAGTCATTGGTTTGACTCGACCAGGGAATATACACCATTTGAAGTGTGCTTTAAAAAGGTACACTTATGTTATCATGTTTCTCTAACAAAATGGATACATTATGGTTCGATCAAACAATAAAATAGCGGATGTCAGTAATATGACTGAGCTACTTCTGAATGGTGGTGTGGGGGGGGGGGGGGTGCATTGTCAGTCTGGGTTAACACGCGCTATACAATGACCTGTTCTTACTCAATGACTCACCTCACTGAAACAAGACAATGCCTTCTTAAAGTCATCCCGTCCCTTCAAAGCATTCCCGAACGCTTTGTTTCACGTCCATTCACTGAATAAATCCATGTTTCATTTGGTGTTTATACAGAAATGGATTTAACTGGTTGGACACGTCATGTGACCGCTTTTTTATATATATATTTTTTTTTATTGAGGCTGTATTTATACTGTCCATATCATATAAGCCCGGGTACCCAAGCTTCTTTTCAATGCTGGTCAGTTGTAGTGTTGGTGTTATCTTACCACACAGTAGTTGATTGCCTGCATTTCAGTAGCAGATAGATAATTGGTTGGTATGTAATTGGGGTCTCTTTGGATGCCTGCTCAACTGGACGCCTGTATGACCTCACTCGGTGGATTTGTCTTACTCCACAATGCATGAATACTAACTAGTGTTGGTGTAAGAAGTGCTAGTATAAGACGTGTTGGTGTAAGACCTGCAGGTGTGAGATGTGCAGGTGTAAGAAGTGTGTGTGTAAGATGTGCAGGTGTAAGAAGGAATGGTATAAGATTTACTAAGAAATGGTGGTGTAAGAACTGTTGGTGTAAGAAGTATTGGTGTAAGAAGTGCTGGTGTACGAAGTGTTGGTGTAAGAAGTGCTGGTGTAAGAAGTTTTGGTGTAAGACATGCAGGTGTAAGAAGTACTGGCATAAGCTTTACTAAGAAATGGTGGTGTAAGAACTGTTGGTGTAAGAAGTATTGGTGTAAGAAGTGCTGGTGTAAGAAGTGTTGGTGTAAGAAGTGCTGGTGTAAGAAGTATTGGTGTAAGAATTGGTGTAAGAAGTGCTGGTGTAAGAATTGGTGTAAGAAGTGCTGGTGTAAGAAGTATTGGTGTAAGAATTGGTGTAAGAAGTGCTGGTGTAAGAAGTGTTGGTGTAAGAAGTGCAGGTGTAAGAAGTATTGGTGTAAGAAGTGCAGGTGTAAGAAGTTTTGGTGTAAGACGTGCAGGTGTAAGAAGTACTGGCATAAGCTTTACTAAGAAATGGTGGTGTAAGAAGTGCTGGTGTAAGAAGTATTGGTGTAAGAAGTGTTGGTGTAAGACGTGCAGGTGTAAGTCGTGCAGGTGTAAGTCGTGCAGGTGTAAGAAGTGCAGGTGTAAGAAGTGCAGGTGTAAGAGGTGCAGGTGTAAGAAGTGCAGGTTTAAGAAGTGCAGGTGTAAGAAGTGCAGGTGTAAGAAGTGCAGGTTTAAGAAGTGCAGGTGTAAATCGTGCAGGTGTAAGATGTGCAGGTGTAAGAAGTGCAGGTTTAAGAAGTGCAGGTGTAAGAAGTGCAGGTGTAAGAGGTGCAGGTGTAAGAAGTGCACGTGTAGGAAGTGCTGGTGCGAAGAAATGCTCGTGAAAGAAGTGTTTGGGATTGTGTTCGCACTGATCAGGGTTCTGTCGGGTCGGTGAGAGGGAGGGAGCGACCAAGACTATAATTTCACGGCTTCCCTACAACTAACTTTCTGTAAATAAATAAACAATTCAGCTGAACGGAACGGGTTCCTTCTGAACTGGTTTGTTATCGGACTGAGCCTGATAGTGTGCGATGGGTGCCGGCCTCTTCACTAACACTTGGCTTCCTATGCTTGCAGTGAACGGCGCGTGGTCGACGTGGGGCCAGTGGACCGATTGCAACAGTAAATGTGGAAAGGGCGCCCAGCGGCGGCTCCGGTCGTGCACCAACCCCGCCGCGGTGAACGGCGGGCAGGACTGCAGGGGGGAGGCGGTACAGCGCGCCGCGTGCACGACGCACTGCCCAGGTGAGCGTCCCGCCCAACACGCCCTGTCCCGCCCCACCCAACACGCCCTGTACCGCCCTGCCCAACACGCCGTCCCACCCTGCCCAACACACCCTGTCCCGCCCCACCCAACACGCCATCCGACCCCGCCCAACACGCCCTGTCCCGCCCCGCCCAACACGCCCTGTCCCGCCCCGCCCAACACGCCATCCCACCCTGCCCAACACACCCTGTCCCGCCCCACCCAACACGCCATCCGACCCCGCCCAACACGCCCTGTCCCGCCCCGCCCAACACGCCCTGTACCGCCCCGCCCAACACGCCGTCTCACCCTGCCCAACACCCCCTGTCCCGCCCCACCCAACATGCCATCCGACCCCGCCCAACACGCCCTGTCCCACCCCGCCCAATATGCCCACGTCCTGCCCCACCCAACATGCCCTGTCCCATCTTGCCCAACACGTCATGTCCAACCCCCCCCCAACACGCCCTGTCCCGCCCCACCCAACACCCCATCACGCCCTGTCCCACCCCACCCAACATGCCATGTCCCGCCCCGCCCAACATGCCCTGTCCCATTTTGCCCAACATGCCATGTCCCACCCTTCCCAACACGCCCCATCACACACGCCCCACCCAACAGGTCCCATCAGGCACGCCCAACATGCCCCGTCACACACGGCCCATCCAACACGCCCCATCACACATGGCCCACCCAACATGCCCCATCACACACGGCCCGTCCAATATATCCCATCACACACAGCCCACCCAACACAGCCCGTCACAGGCCCGCCCAACACGCCCCATCACGCACGGCCCGTCCAACACGGCCCATCACACATGGCCCACCCAACACATCCCGTCACACACGGCCCGCCCAACACGCCCTGTCACACACGGCCCACCCAACACGTCCCGTCACGCACTGCCCGTCCAACACACCCCGTCACACATGGCCCGTCCAACACGCCCCGTCACACACGCCCCATCCAACACGCCCCGTCACACACGGCCCGCCCAACTCGGCCCATCACACATGCCCCGTCACGCACGGCCCGTCCAACACACCC
This sequence comes from Branchipolynoe longqiensis, assembly GCA_030323885.1. Lineage (NCBI taxonomy): Eukaryota > Metazoa > Annelida > Polychaeta > Phyllodocida > Polynoidae > Branchipolynoe > Branchipolynoe longqiensis. The sequence goes on along the minus strand of CM059192.1, from coordinate 62,283,377 downwards.
CATCACACATGGCCCGTCCAACACGCCCCGTCACACATGGCCCGTCCAACACACCCCGTCACACATGGCCTGGCCAACAAGCCCCGTCATGCACGGCCCGTCCAACACACCCCGTCACACATGGCCCGTCCAACACGCCCCGTCACACACGGCCCGTCCAACACACCCCGTCACACATGGCCTGGCCAACAAGCCCCGTCATGCACGGCCCGTCCAACACACCCCATCACACATGGCCCGTCCAACACGCCCCGTCACACACGGCCCGTCCAACACACCCCGTCACACATGGCCTGGCCAACAAGCCCCGTCATGCACGGCCCGTCCAACACACCCCGTCACACATGGCCCGTCCAACACGCCCCGTCACACACGGCCCGCCCAACACGCCCCGTCACACACGGCCCCCACCCAAACACGCCCCCTCACACACGGCCCGCCCGCCCAACACGCCCCGTCACCCGCGGCCCAACACGTGCCAGCAAGCACCGCGTTGCGTGTAACTAACTGTAGCAGCGAGGAGACAATGATCATTGTGTATAACCTTCTTACACCTTCTTACACTTAGCATGTTTCACTCATCCTGAATGTTGATGGATTAATAGCTGATTAATTGATCATTATTAGAAATTAATTATTACCATGTAATACCAACCATTAACTGTCTCAGCAGTAGAGCCTTACTTATATATGAAAACTGCGCTGCACTTTTAATAACGCTTAGTAGAGCTTCTCCAGTCGCTGATCTGGTTGACATTAATGAACAGCTTCGTTTTTCCTAATACAAATGCACTCGTTACGTGATAGATGTTAATCGTGAATCCTTCATGTTCAAAGTGTGTGATCCCTCCCTCAACCTCGACCTGTCCGTGTTTGGTTCTATGACACAATCTATTTTCATTCAATAATAACAATCAAATCAATCAGTAAAGAGCAATGAACTTCGAATGTGATCCGTTTGAAATGGATTTCTAACTGTGAACCTTCGTTGTCTAAAATCATCGTCGAAACAATGAAGTCGTCAACTCACAATTGGGAGTCTGACCTAATGACGATATCTATAATGCAGCATTGTATACTCGGGTGAGTCACTATTTCAATATCCAGAAATTAAAGAAAACATCTAGATTTAAGCAAATTCATGGATTGTCAGCTGTCATATACTCAGATGAGTCACTATTTCAATACCCAGAAATTAAAGAAAACATCTAGATTTAAGCAAATTCATGGATTGTCAGCTGTCATTGAAATTTGGTACAAAATGAAATTGCATTTCTTCTGCGATGACCATGTTTTGTTGCATTTCGTGCCAGGATCGTGAAAGCGGTGTTTTTTGGTGAGCAAATAGAGGGTCCTAATCAAGCTGCCCGGCGCACACTAATGTAGAAGGGACGGCAGTGAGGCAGGGAAGCGCCTTTCTGTGTGAGTCAGGGGACCAGCTCCTTTTGTGAGTCAGGAGACCGGCTCTTTGTGTGAGTCAGGAGACTGGCTACATGTGTCAGTCAGGAGACTGGCTAGATGTGTCAGACAGGAGGCCTGATCCCTGTGTGAGTCAGGAGGCTGGATCCCTGTGTGAGTCAGGATACCAGCTTTGTATGTGAGTCAGGAGGCTGGATCCATGTGTGAGTCAAGAGACCAGCTCCCTGTGTGAGTCAGGAGGCTGGATTCCTGTGTGAGGCAGGAAAGTGGTTCCATGTTTGAATCAGGAGAATGGCTCCCTGTGTGAGTCAGGAGACCAGATCCCTGTGTGAGTCAGGAGACCAGCTTTGTATGTGAGTCAGGAGGCTGGATCTATGAGTGAGTCAAGAGACCAGCTCCCTGTGTGAGTCAGGAGGCTAGCTCCTTGTGTGAATCAGGAGGCTGGATCAATGTAGGAGTCAAGAGACCAGATCCCTGTGTGAGTCAGGAGGCTGGATCCATGTGTGAGTTAGGAGACCAGCTTCCTGTGTGAGTCAGAAGACTTGTTCCCTGCTTGGTCTAGGAGACTGAATGCTGTGTGAGTCATGGGGCAGGCTCTCCGTGAGGCGTCCATATAAAGCATGTGAACACTGTGGCCCTCGTCATGCACCGCCTGTACCCACCCATTGTTTCCTCAGTTAGGCATGTATCTTAAAGGCTGCATTCCATATACGCGTAATGCGTTATGCGTTACGCATTATGTGAATGCCAGCATTCCATATACGCGTAATGCGTATTGCGTTATACAGGGTTTAAAAGACTCTTTGCTGCCTATCTTCTACAACCGCCCTTCTACAACCGTCCTCCTCCCGGTTGTCCTTAAATATCAGTCGCCTCCTCCAGCCTTATATCAATGGACAAATGCGACTGATGCTTTTCTGTTCGCACCACCTTGTCCCGGTTGTCCTTAATTATCAGTCACCTCCTCCAGCCTTATATCAATGGACAAATGCGACTGATGCTTTTCTGTTTGCACTACCTTGTCCCGGCTGTCTGTAATTATCAGTCGCCTCCTCCAGCCTTATATCAATGGACAAATGCGACTGATGCTTTTCTATTTGCAGCACCTTTACGCATTACGCACCGATCGCTACATGGAGTGATCGGGATAATGGATTTTATTCGCATTCGGATTCGCATTACGCATTACGCGTATATGGAATGTAGCTCATAGGTTTCAAGGCGTTTAGATTTTTTGTCACATTCGCATTCGCATTCGCATTACGCATTACGCGTATATGGAATGCAGCCTTTACAGATGCGGCTCCAGAACCATATAGGACAAACAATTTATCGACCGTCTTTACAATAATGTAACCTCTAAACATGAAATAGACAGTTCAAGATGCTGCTTAGAGGACACTCCTTGTGTGAATCCGCCATTGTCCGGTAAGCATTTTGGTGTGGGTTCTTGTTGATTGGCGATCTTTTAGTACGCCGCGCCTCGTGGGTGAAGCACGTAGATTCAATAAGTGTGGGCCGGTATCTATTACTGAGGAGATGGTATCTCCTCCACCCGACTGTGCCATATTAACACTAAACAACTTGCGCAGCAGGATTATCTGAGGAGCAGGAAATTACTAGGGCGCTGAAGAAAATGGGATTTAATTGGATTGTTGTACTTGGGATGATGTGTCGTGGGGGCGGTGTGTGTGGCACGATAGGGAGAGACAAGTCCACATTCCAGACCAGATTCTTCTTTGGCACCGAGCTATCACGGAACTGATTAGGGAGGCAGTCGCACCTACTGTACGACTGGACCATGACTCTGGACCATCAGTCTTCGAACATGTCTGCAGTCAACCATGATATAAAAGAAACACGTGACACACTGGGCGGTTGGAGATGTTCAACTTGGGTTGTGTTACTCGTACACAACTGCATCTATTCCCATGCTCTCATTTCTGTTATCTGAACCATGAAGTTTATTCGAAACATTGTGACCGTGAACTATTGGTTTGCAGTACTGTATTTCAATGTCTGCGCACTGATTGCGGCTTTGCCGCATTGCATTGTCATGTGTGGCGATTGGGTGTGAGGGAGTGGTTCGGAGATATATCACACTTTGTCAAGCGTTGGCGACAGATCCATCAGGCCCGCCCGGCCCGCTCCGTCTATATCACCAATAGCGGACAATTAAACCTTGTCCGCAAAAAGTAGAAAACAGCCACATCGGCCACTGCCATTATCCTGATACAATCCTGGTTCCGATAATGAACTTCTTTCTCCCGAAGGAATTAGTTTGGCGCCAGAGCTTCTTGCCGAGGCTTATAATCCACTTTAGCACATGCGCTAAGTGAGCAGGGTTTCTAAAGGCCCCACACACATCACGACAACACATGCGCTAAGTGACTGGTGTTTCTAAATGCCCCACACACATCACGACAACACATGCGCTAAGTGAGCAGTGTTTCTAAAGGCCCACACACATCACGACAACACATGCGCTAAGTGAGTGGTGTTTCTAAAGGCCCACACACATCACGACAACACATATGCTAAGTGAGCAGTGTTTCTAAATGCCCCACACACATCACGACAACACATGCATTAAGTGAGCAGTGTTTCTAAAGGCCCCACATACATCACGACAACACATGCACTGAGTGAGCGGTGTTTTTAAAGGCCCCCACACACGTCACGATAACACATGCACTAAATGAGCAGTGTTTCTAAAGGCCCACACACTTCATGACAACACATGCACTGAGTGAGCGATGTTTTTATAGGCCCCATACACATCACGACAACACAGTGCTAAGTAAGCAGTGTTTCTAAAGGCCCCATACACATCATGACAACACATACGCTAAGTGAGCAGTGTTTCTAAAGGCCCCACACACATCACGACAACACGTACGCTAAGTGAGCAGTGTTTCTAAAGGCCCCATACACATCACGACAACACATACGCTAAGTGAGCAGTGTTTCTAAAGGCCCCACACACATCACGACAACACATACGCTAAGTGAGCAGTGTTTCTAAAGGCCCCACACACATCGCGACAACACATGCATTAAGTGAGCGGTGTTTCTAAAGGCAACAGACACATCGCGACAACACATCCTTGGGAATTTGTTTCTAAAGGCTCTGCACACATCGCGATGATACATGTATTAAGTGAGAAGTATTTCTAAAGGCCAAACTGACATCGAGACAACACATTGCTAAGTGAGCGTTATTTCTAAAAGTCCCGCACACATCACGACAACACATGCACTGAGTGAGCAGTGTTTCTAAAGGTCCCGCACACATCGCGACAACACATGCATCACATGAGTAGTGTTTCTAAAGGCATCGCACACATCGCGATAACACATCACTAAGTGAGCAGTGTTTCTAAAGGCCTGCACACATCGCAACAACACATGCATTACATGAGTAAAGGTCCCGTACACATCATGACAACACATCACTAAGTGAGCAGTGTTTCTAAAGGTCCGGCACACATCGCGACAACACATGCATCACGTGAGTAGTGTTTTTAAAGGCATCGCACACATCACGACAACACATCACTAAGTGAGTAGTGTTTCTAAAGGCATCGCACACATCGCGACAACACATCACTAAGTGAGTGGTGTTTCTAAAGATCCCGCATACATCGCGACAACATGTCGCTGCGGTCTTCTGTTCTTCTTGCCATAACTTATCGGTTTGTGCGAACTCTGTTTATTGTTGTCTCCCCCGACGACGACCACGCTGTCAACAAACACGACTGGGTAAAGTGTAGGGGCACTCTCAGCTATATACACGTGAAACAAGGTAGAACGCGGAAGACGTGGCGGCTCTTTTGTGGGTGAGGGTGGACGCATAATGCTGTTTGATTCGTTTAATTATGTCTTGTGGCAACCAACCCACGTACCCACTGTGCAGTGAGCCAGTTGATACCATAGCTGGCTGGCTGTTTGGTAACTCACAGTAAAACACGGGCATACTTGACTTGTGTCAGACGGACCTCCCGCCGCGCTGTAGTTGGCGGCGCTTCTTTACTCCGTTGGGAATTAGTCGTTGGACCGTGGCCAGGAGTCTGCTCACTCCTCGAGGGTCCGTGAACAGTAAATGTGACGTAAGTGGCCATTACTGTGGCATTGAGACAGTGCAGGGGCGTGTGAAATCATCCTACTAATAATTTACCGAGCATTTCGATCCAAATAAAGCCAATAGAACTATCAGAAGCGTCGTATGAACGCTGGGTCTCAGGACCAACGAGTTCATTGAATGCGGTGGTTGCACAGTGTACAAGGCCAGCAGCATGCCGCTTAGCGCCTGTAGTGTGTGTCACTTAGCACATGTGGTGCATCTAGGTGTGCGTGTGGAGACACACTGTTAGTGCCACTTAGCACATGTGGTGCATGTAGGTGCCCGTGTGGAGACACACTGTTAGTGCCACTTAGGACCTGTGGTGCATCTAGGTGTGTGTGTGGAGACACACTGTTAGTGCCACTTAGTGCCTGTAGTGCTTGTAGGTGCCTGTGTGGAGACACACTGTTTGTGCTGCTTAGTGCCTGTAGTGCGTGTAGGTGTGCGTGTGGAGACACACTGTTAGTGCCACTTAGTGCATGTAGTGCCTGTAGGTGCCTGTGTGGAGACACACTGTTAGTGCCACTTAGCACCTGTAGTGCATGTAGGTGTGCGTGTGGAGACACACTGTTAGTGCCACTTAGCACCTGTAGTGCATGTAGGTGTGCGTGTGGAGACACACTGTTAGTGCCACTTAGTGCCTGTAGTGCCTGGAGGTGTGTCTGTGGAGACACAGTGTTAGAGCCACTTAGCACATGTAGGCCATGTAGGTGTGTGTGTTTAGACACACTGTTAGTGCCACTTAGTGTCTGTAGTGCCTGTAGGTGCACATATAGAGACACTGTGTGTGCTGCTAGTGCGTGTAGGTGTGTGTGGAGACACACTGTTAGTGCCACTCAGTGCCTGTAGTGCCTGTGAGGAGACACACTGTTTTTGCTGCTTAGTGCCTGTAGTGCATGTAGGTGTGCGTGTGGAGACACAGTGTTTGTGCTGCTTAGCGCCTGTGGTGCGTGTAGGTGCATGTGGAGACACACTGTTAGTGGCACTTAGTGCCTGTAGTGCCTATTGGTGCCTGTGTGGAGACACACTGTTTGTGCTGCTTAGCGCCTGTAGTGCGTGTAGGTGCGTGTGGAGACACACTGTTAGTGCTACTTAGCACCTGGGGTGTGTGGAGGTGTGTGTGTGGAGACACACTGTTAGTGCCACTTAGTGCCTGTAGTGCCTGTGTGGAGACACACTGTTTTTGCTGCTTAATGCCTGTGGTGCGTGTAGGTGCGTGTGGAGACACACTGTTAGTGCCACTTAGTGCCTGTAGTGCCTATAGGTGCCTGTGTGGAGACACTGTTTGTGCTGCTTAGCATCTGTAGTGCGTGTAGTTGCATGTGGAGATACACTGTTAGTGCCACTTAGTGCCTGTGGTGCATGTAGGTGCCTGTGTGGAGACACACTGTTTTTGCTGCTTACTGCCTGTAGTGCATGTAGGTGTGCGTGTGGAGACACACTGTGCTGCTTAGCGCCTGTAATACATGTAGGTTTGCGTGTGGAGACACACTGTGCTGCTTAGCGCCTGTAGTGCGTGTATGTGGGTGTGGAGACACACTGTTGGTGACGTGCCCCTGAATGCAGCGATAAGGGGATTACTCTATAGTGATCGGTCATGTTTACGACCTGCAGATGGCTGCTCTTGTATCAGTGTGCACTGTGACACTACGCACCGCACAGCAGAACAGCGCCACACCTCACAATGAGGCGGTGCTACGCCTGACAACGAGACGGCGCCACACCTCACAACGAGGCGGCGCTACACCTCACAACGAGGCGGTGCCATGCCTGACAACGAGGCGGCGCAACGCCTCACAACGAGGCAGTGCAATGCCTCATAACGAGGTGCTGCTACGCCTGACAATGAGGCGGCAGCGCCATGCTTCACAACGAAGCGGTGCCACGCCTCACAACGAGGGGGTGCTACACCTGACAACGAGGCGGCGGTGCCACGCTTCACAACGAAGCGCCGCCACACTTCACAACGAAGCGGCGCCACGCTTCACAACGAAGTGGTGCCACGCCTCACAATGAAGTGGTGCCACGCCTCACAACGAGGCGGCGCCACGCCTCACAACGATGCGGCGCCACGCCTCAAAACGAGGCGGTGTTTTTGTCAACTCCACTCGCCATGTTCGATTTGAAATTCTAGCAACTCGGCTGACCCGAGTCGCCCGGGTCGTGTTAACCGAATACGGCCACAGTGTGAATGTGTGGCATGCACTGCAATTTGTTGTGTGTTTTGGTATATTACTTATTAGACATGATGTTTTAGTTTTGTTAGAGAACAGCTCGGTTTAGTTGTGTACTTTGGTATATTACTTATTAGACATGATGTTTTAGTTTTGTTACTAAATGTTAGTGAACAGCGCGGTTTAGTGAGGTCCGTGAAGCAGGTCCACATGCCCCTTCGAGGTGCTAACGTGCACAGAATTACGTGTCAAAAGAACAGAAGCGCATTTATTATTTAGACGTGGTATTTATGGATGATCATTTCTACGGTGTCACTTCTTATCGTGGTATGCACACAAACGGCGTTAAGATCGCGCCACTGACACTTCCATTAAAACCTCAGAGTCGAACAAACCTTATCGTTATAGGGAAGCACTCTAATCCAGTCTCAGCGCGCAAGACTTTCACAAAGGAACAGCTTTTTCTCCTCACTATATTTCAGATAGCGCGTTCGGACACAGTCACGCTTTGTTGAGGCTGAACGTCGGGTTGTGACAGTGTGCACATGAGCTATGTGGGGGCCGGTGGCCTAGCAATTAGCCAGCAACAGCGAATATACAACTTTGCAAGTAAATGTAAGCGGGCAGAGTGCATTTACCAACTAAAGGCCCTGTCACATTACGACGCATCTCGCAAGCACGCAGCCAACGTGTAAAATCACTATTTTACGTCGAGAAGCCTCAAACTTTTTGGTGCGGGGGGAGGGGGGTGCAGGGGGGAAGTATGACATATACATACCGTATACATAGCGTATGACCAATCTATGACTAATGTATGGCTAACATGCTTCTGGGCGAAAAATGCTCAAATTACACTCATGGTACGTTCACAGAACGCCAGTGAACGTTATATACATTATTCGATCACCAGAAGTACGCCTCATACATTACATACATCAAGCCATGCTGGAGAAACCCTAAACGTATGTAATGCCTAGTACACACCTACCGTATGCGATTCGTGCACTAAAACCCGCGACTCGACCCAACCAGCTTAAAACTGAAAACGGGCCGATTCGTTTTTCGAATCGCGAATCGCAATCGTAAACGGCCGCTTTTAGCACTAAAAACTGAGTTTTATGCGCGGATCGCAATCGCTAGGTGTGCGCGGGGAGCGCACACCAAGCGATTTTTGTGGGCGAAACGGGCAATTTTCGATCGTATACGGGAGGTGTGCGCACACAAACGGTAGGTGTGTACTGGGCATTAGACATACCTTAGATGTACATTATCAATATGTTGTCAGTATGCAGACTGTGCATTTCCACTGCCTTTAACATAGGTCAACCTAGTGCAACATAGTGAACAACGTTTGTCTAATGTACGTCTAACATACATCGACATACGCCTAACGTATACATAATATACGGCCGATGTAAAATCCCCACATTGTCAAATGTGGCTGTACGTCGAAAGTTTTCTGCATGCACAAAACTTTGCCGACCCCCTGACGTGCGACACCGTATCTCAACGAACGTTGATGTACATTGATGTATGCCAACGAGCGCCTAATGCACGCGTAATGCATAACAACGTAGCAGCCAAAAATCACATATGTTGGCGTACATTGGTGCGATGCGATGTAATGTGACAGCCCCTTAATACCCCTGTCACACTACGATGTAACAGGCCAGCGAGTGGGCAACCTAAAAATCACTTTTTTATGTTGAGATATTTCAAAATTCTCGGCGTTTCAGGGCCAAATTGGAAGTAGTGGACATATGAGAAACGTTGGTCCAACGTGGTGGTAATGTGTCTCAACGAGGTAGAATGTTTTTTAAAAAAGGCCTAACATAACGAACCTCCAGCATGCACGGCGTCAGCCTCGCGAAACCCTAGTGATGGCTCAGCATAGGACTCATGTAATTACGCCCCCCTAACATAGCTATGTGAGACTCTGGCGTAATTCATAATGTGAGTTGACATCAGGCTTATGAGTGAGCACCATCAGTCTAACAACAGTCCAGCATGCTCAGCGTATGGACACCAAGGCAAAACGTTCACAGCACGTTCACTTACGTTAAAAAAATGTTGGAGCACATTACATATGTTACGCGCGCACCAGCCATTTGTCAACTACATCGAATATGTCAAGACACATTGGACTTACGTTAGACTAATGTTAGGCACACGTCAGAGACACTTTAGACCTACGTCGAGATACATTAACGCCACGTTGTCAGCGCATGGGCTGCACATTGCTCCCTGCTCTCCGTAAGTCTACCGTAAGTCGCCGGAGCTCAATGTAGACCGACATAACTCTAATGAATGTCTACCGTATCTCGACGTAAGCCTAACGTGAGTGCGACGTAAGTCCAATGTAACCCAACGTAATGGCCTTTACGTTGAAAGTTTTGGGTATGTCCAAAACCTTGATGTGTGTCACCGTATCTCGACGTAACTCGACGAATCTCAACGTAGGCTTAATGAACGAGTAACGTATCTTGACGTATGGCCAAATTTCACCTACGTCACCTTACGCTACCGCATTATATCGTAGTGTGACAGGGCCATAAGGACATCATTCCAGCAGGGCCTTAGACGAACAGCTGACGCTGAGACCTGCCGCCCGCCTCTTAGGGCGGAGTGTTTACACAAGCATTTATGACGCCGAGTGGGAGGATGCCGGCCCAGCAGTCCACTTATTTAGGGCCGGCAGATCTAGGATTGATATGAAGTCATTTGAGTGATGGTGACTCCTCAACCCGCGCCCTGCGTATAGCGCGAGCCGCCAGAAAGGGTGGCGTGTACGCCCCGCCGGGTCACCTCAGTCAGCCGGTCGGCGGGCAGCAGGGGGCGGACAGCAGGGGGCGGGCGGCAGGGGGCGGACAGCAGGGGGTGGGCAGCAGGGGGCGGGCAGCAGGGGGCGGGCAGCACTGGGCGGGCAGCAGGGGGCGGACATCATGGGGCGGGCAGCAGGGGGCGGGCAGCACGGGGCGGGCAGCAGGGGGCGGACAGCAGAGCACGGGGCGGGCAGCCGGGGGCGGGAAGCACGGGGCGGGCAGGTCGGACCGGGTCGTCAGTCTGACAGTGACAGTCACTCCTGGATTCAGACGGCGTCCCGGGCCAGGTACGAATAAGTGAAAACGTCACCCCGTGTTATTATATAGACTCAGGACCTAGAGACTGCCTTCAAAGCGCGCCTTCACAGCCCCGGGGTGGTCCACCTTACTAACGACTAACCGCTTCTTGTGGAAGTTCGGCGTGTTGTGTGCGGGTAGGCGCATTGTGTATTGTGTGCAAGTCATATTTAGTGCGGGTAGGCTTGTATGTTGTGTGCGGGTTGGTTTGTGTGCAGATCAACGTGTTGTGTGTGGGTCAGTGTGTGTGTTATGTGTAGGTTGGTGTGTTGTGTGTTGTGTGTTGTGTGTTGTGTGCGGCTCGATACTGAGGTGAGCATAATAATGTTCTACTGAAGTTGGATGGTTCTGAAACGTGGCGAGCTTCACAGAACGTTGCCCTCTCGAAAATAGAATTTTGGGGTTTCTATTAACAAACAGTTTCTACCGCTGACTTTAGACAGTTGCCGTTCTTTGCAAAGGCCGATCTCTATCAGCAAACCACTCCTGATTTGAAACTGGCAGACAGTATGCACCACGACAACATGTCGCTACCGACTTTCGTCCTTTAACTTCTTTTTCTCATTCAAAAGCTTCCCCAAAATTACCAAAGACGATGATGTATAAAGTGATGCAGTCACCATTAATTTGAGCCCTATTTGCTGGGTCCTCAGCGTCTGTTGGTGTGAGTGGTCGGCGCGCTGTTAGTCGGCTGGTTCCCGCCCGTGTGTTCACGCTCCAGTTGATGCAGACACACAATGAAGCGCGCGTTGTGTAACCAGCTACAACCGCTGTACACACAAGCCGAGTGTGTGGGGGGAGGGGGGGGGGGGGCTTTAGCGTCCTATGTGTGTGCATTTGAAACCCAGATGGTTTTATTATTTAAATCTCAGAAATGTGCCTTCTTGGTGGTGCCTCGCCAACTTTGGCGGCCAGCTTGTAGCGCCCTGTGTAAGTAACGGTTCGCTGAACCCAAATAATATTTAGTATGTTCTCTTAAGCCGTGTTTACACTGCCGAGTTAAGTCGCTTCATATAAATCGCCTTGCCTAGTTCGCCTCACATTCGCCATGTAAACGTGACTCTGAGGCGGATTAGGGCTGATTCGCTTCATATGAGTCACTTTATGTAAACCACCTTGCGAGGTGGTTTATATGAAGCGATTCAGCTGGTTCCCGGGCGGCGATAGTGTAAAATAGCGGTGCTTGCCGGCTACAAGCTCAGCTGTAACTATCGCTGGTGCCCGGCAGTGTTAGGGACCGATTAGGCCGAAATCTATTCAATGCGATCATATTTAACAGAATTACATACTCAAATAATGAAATTTAATTAAATTTACCTTAAATTCCAAGCAATATTAACGTAGCAGCTACATCGGCGTTGAATCGATGAGTGTAAACTAAACCAATAGCAGTGCTCACCAGCTACAGGCGCACTAAGGCTGCTGGTTCCCGGTCGCCAACACACTTTCAAACTTGCTCGTGTAAACGCGCCACTACGTCGCTTCATATAAATCGCTTTGCTTAATTCGCTTCACAATTCCCCATGTAAACATGGCTTTAGTTCACTTAGAAGTTAGAGTTGGACAATCTGATGGTCTTGGAGTTCTATCATATTATGTTGATTGTTACAATCTACTTTAGTTTACATTGAAGTAACTTTTATTTTACATGACTAATTTTGGACATGTCTAAAGTGAAAGCATGCCAAAATAATCTTGGAGTGCATGTCAAGATTCTGAGACCATGGACTCGATTTAATTGATTTAGTATTTGCTTATATGTGGCTTATATGAGTACACGAGTATCTAAGTTGGATATGTAGGATCAAATCTAGTTAAGTGTCTTGGTTAAATAAAAGATGCTTCCTTCAGATTATGTAACTCCAAGTTCATAAACAAACGATGTATATGCAATCCAAGCACCACTGCAGCTATTGGAGTTCCCAAGAGTGGGTGACAAAAAAAGTCGTCATTCTAATTGTTAAGATCTTGGTTAGTGGTTTGCCGAATCAGAGTATCCATTATCCAGAATGTTTACTGCCTTCCAAATAGTGTGAACAATAATGAAAATGCCACTGAAGGGGTTTGGAAAACACAAAGCTAGAAGCGGCACTCTGTGTGGAGGAGATATCAGTACTTGGTTGGAAGACTTGTATGGGGATATTGCCTGGCACTCTGTGTGGAGGAGATATCAGTACTCGAGTAGAAGACTTGTATCGAGACATTACCTGGCATTGTGTGTGGAGGATACATCAGTACTCGGGTAAAACTTGTATCGAGACATTACCTGGCATTGTGTGTGGAGTGGATATCAGTACTCGGGTAAAAGACTTGTATCGAGACATTACCTGGCACTGTGTGTCGAGGGGATATCAGTACTCGGGTAAAAGACTTGTATCGAGACATTACCTGGCACTGTGTGTGGAGGGATATCAGTACTCGGGTAAAACTTGTATCGAGACATTACCTGGCATTGTGTTTGGATGGGATATCAGTACTCAGGTAAAAGACTTGTATCGAGACATTACCTGACACTGTGTGTGGAGGAGACATCAGTACTCGGGTAGAAGACTTGTATCGAGACATTACCTGGCACCGTGTGTGGAGGGGACATCAGTACTTGGGTGGAAGAGTTGTATCGAGACATTACCTGGCACGGTGTGTAGAGGAGATATCAGTACTCGGGTGGAAGACTTGTATCGGGACATTACCTGGTGCTGTGTGTGGAGGGGACATCAGTACTCGGGTAAAACACTTGTATCCAGACATTACCTGGCACTGTGTGTGGAGGAGACATCAGTACTCGGGTAGAAGACTTGTATCGAGACATTACCTGGCGCTGTGTGTGGAGACACGGCCGTCTCTAAGGGACAAACACTGGCCTGTGCACCTCTGCACTGATGCTCACCTCCCGTCTCCAGGAGTACCTGTTTTCAGTGACCCCTTTTGATCAGCGAATCCTTGCCATTTACAATGCACGAACCTTTTATGTGTCATTCACTATCTGTCCGATGTTAGGACCCCTGATATCTCAGGATAACATTTGTGACAGTATGCACTCATGGTGATTTTATAGTGCTGCCCCACTCAAAGACCAGCTCGCCAGTACCATGACTCAACATTTCCACTATCACATTATCCTGACACTGAGCTAACCAGTCCTGTCCTAGTAATGCCAAGCTTCATATCAATTGTGTATGTCATTGGTTTGACTCGGCCAGGTTTAGAACTCCCAACCTTCCACATGGGAAACCTGCGTTCCACCGACTCGGCCACCATGTCTAGTTGGCGTTGGTGCAGACTGGATCTTATGGCCCTGTCACACTACGACGCTTCTCGCTGGCGCGCACCGTCAGTGTGCAAAATATCTTTTACGTGTCAAGACATGTCAAACTTTTCGGTGGTTTGGGGAAAAGTTTGGCGTCAACGTGGTGCATTATTCGCTCGCGGCCAACGGGTGTCGACGCATGAGGAAAAAAATATAAAATTGTTTGGCGCGACGTCTTCATATGACCTTAGTTGTAGCTGGGACATAAAACAACAAAGCAACAGTGTGGCGCAATGTGTAAGAACCACCGTCACGTGCGTGCGGTGACTGCCTAGCATTCGCATAACGTTATTCCAGCGCTGTCGACGTGCTTCTGACGTCGCCATAATATTGGCAACCGCGCGTTGAAGCGCGTTGTCGGTCATCACGTTTTTTTGACATGCTTAAAATATCTAGTGACCTGCTACGCTCGCCGATGTCCTCCGGCGACTGTCAACATCCAGGATAGTGTACCGATGTGTACCGACGTTCCCATAACGTCCCTCTAACGTTTCCCGACGTTTCGCCAAAAAAGGACACATGTCGCCGCGCGTTGGAGAGAAACGTCGTAGTGTGACAGGCCTATAAGATACAAGGGAGTAGGGCAGAGGAAGCCCTAATTGTTGAAATAGTGCGATATAGTTAGGGGTGGAGTTCGGCACATGGGAACACCACTAATGCGAGAATGGGTTGTTGTCGTGCTTAGGAGGCAGACGGTTGACCAGTACACCTTCGTATTTTCATAGGACAGACCCGCCAGCCGCCGGACCCACCAGTCGGCAGGCGGAGGATGCCGTCCCAGACCTAATGCATGTGTAATGTCCGAGAAGCGGCGTGACCTTCGTTTGACCCTGACTACAAAGAGGCTGGAGGAGGTGTCGCCTTCCACTAAAGAGGACACTGTGGAGTTGTGTGTGGCGGCAGGCCGGTGGGTAAATACGTCATCAGTAGTGGGCGGCTGGACCTGCATGTCCACACCGTGCAGATTTTTGTCACCAAAGTAAACACTGCCCCCCCCCCCCATGCCGCCTACACCCCCCCCCCCCGACCTGTGCATAACTTTACATCCTTAATTGGCAGTTCCCACTTAGTAGCCACGCCCCCCCCCCCCCCTATACGCTGTATGTATACACGACCACCCCCACCCCACGGCAGGGGCAGCCCCCACGTGACCGGTGCTGGTCTGTCCGCCAGCTGACTTGGTCAGTGAGTGTTCCACTGCAGTAACTCTGCGCGCAGCCTGCTACATTCCAGTAAGACAAAAGCAGCACCCAGCTGACCAGTGTGCGGCTTTCCGCCTGGTTCAAATGCAATGAGAGGTGTTTTTCCTGCTGTTAATAATATTAACACTGAGAATCAAATTTAAAGCCAAGCAGTTTGAGAAGACGGGAGGTAACGACTGACAACTCATGATCAGCGCTTCACGATTGAATGCGACGAGCGATTGGCGACTTAAAGCTAAAGCCTCCAGCCGACCTGCCTCCAGCCGACCTGCCTCCAGCCGACCTGCCTCCAGGCTGCATGACAGAGCCGACACTTAAAGCTGCAAAGTCCCATAAAGCATCAGATTTTCAAAACCAAAACAATTATCTAGATTTGATTCTACATATCTAACTTTGATACTGGTGCACTTAATAATTGTTTTTGCCATATAAAAGGGACTACTGAATCAATTTAATGGAACCTTTTACGACAGAACCCTGTGGTGTTAGAGTTTTGGCATGCTTGCCATGTTTACACTTCAAATATCTCAAAGGTTGGCCATTTAAAATAAAAGTTACTTCAAACAAAAAGGAAGGTAGATTATAAGTATAACAATAAGTTTAATATATTTATCTCAGAAAGATGACAGAAACTCAAAACCACCCGACTGCAACTTTACGAAAACACAGTTGATCACAAAGTGGCAGGCTATATGTGAGGATTATGTCCTGTCGGATACATCTCTCAAACATGGTGCTGTTTAGGCGAGACCAGGTTGAGTCTGGTAACAGGTCGTGTCTGGTATTGGTAACAAGCTGAGTCTGGTAGCAAGCTGAGTCTGGTAACATGTTGAGTGTGGTAACAGTCTGAGTGTGAGCGTTGAAAAGAAGCACCCTCACGGGAGCTTATACGTTATGGGCAGAGTAAATACCTCGTCAATTAAAACAAACAAAACTACAGGATGAGTCTGTTATCAGGCTGAGTCTGGTAACAGCTTGAATGGTAATCGATGAGCACTATTACACACCTCAGGGTGGGTGCGCTGACTATGTCTGGTTACACATGTCGGTTCATACAACTTACTGGAGTCAACTGACTCACGTGGTCTTTAACCCAGTCACATGGTCCTGTTCCGCCCTGTTCCTGGCACCGTGCCACATGGCGGTCACACGTCAAAGCCTCACACATGAACTGATCAGATGCCTGGGGATCCGACACCATGACATGCAACCAAAGAATACACACATAATCACCTACTCATGCCTGGTTTTAATTTTTAAAGTTTTCTGAGCTGCGTGTGAGGAGAGATGGGTGGGGTCAGGGAGGGTCGGGGTCCTAGATCTGCACTCGTAGTTCGTAGATGGCTGGCCCGTCACTTGAGCCGGCTGGCACCCATATGGGCAGTTGATCTTGCCTGAGTCTGAGCCTGTGTATAGCCATTATCGCTACAAGTTACAACCCGATACAACGGAGACAAACCAAAGTACGAGCAACTAACTAACTGTGCGGCCATCTCCACACGGGCGGTCCTGTAGATTGTTGTTTTTTGTTTGTTGTTTTACGTCCTAGCAACATCTAAGATCATATGAGGATGGGTACCGACTTGTGGCAGTGCATACTCATGGCGACTTTATACTTATAGTGTTGCCCACTGTGAGAGCAGGCCCCCAGCATCATGACCTGATATCCCACTCGGTCACATTATCCTGACACTGAGCCAATCAGTCCTTGCCCTATCCTAATAATACTGAGTGCCAGGCTAGGAAGTGACAAGTATCAATTTTTAAGTCATTGGTTTGACTCGACCAGGATTCGAAACCACCAACCCATGGGTTTGGATCCCCCAATCTCCCAAAACAGGACACGGACGCTCAACTCATTCCCGTATGGTGCGGTTCTGTAGATGAACTAACATGAGACTCCGTGACGTGAGGCCGAGCGGCAGTAGAGGGCGCTGGGTGCCGGCGAGCACCGCGCCCCACTCGTCACACACTTGGTAAAGCACAGCTAAATACGCCGGTATAATGCACAGAAGGTGTACTGTGTGGCAGGCTGCAGCTGGGCAGGGCCCGTCCTGTCACCTGTTCATCGACCAGTGGCATGTAGGGTGCGGTTCACCAGTACTTCCCCAAACATCAGCACCAAGTGCGCATGGGCGGGACGTTAGCCTAGGAAGGTGTGTTGTTGTTTATGTAACACAGGGGTGAGGAGCACGTAGTGTACGGGTGGGTGCCGCGAGTAGACTCGGCAGCGTGTTAGTAAGCCGGGCCCGCCATGCTGATTGGCCGCCCAATTAACATGGAGAAACGGTCTGTAGATGTTATCGGGCCGCACCAATGACCGCCGTCTATTTGCATATGTCAAAAGCTGGGTAATGAACTGGAGAATAACACGCGCACTGGATGCGATAGTGATCACACATTAAGCATTTATATACATTCCATGCCCATTAAGAGGGCGTGTGGGCGCAGCGCCGGTATAAGATCCCTTATAGCCTAACCGCAGTTCGAACCATCCGTGACGCTCTACTGTCAGTTCACTGATCATTTCTGCACAAGTAAACTTGCACATTTACGGCTTTCTATAAACTGGCTGTTGACACACAACCACCCAACCACAACACCAACGTCTCGCCGTATATATGGAATCCTTCTGAAGGACGAGAGACTTCATGTCAATATATGCCGTGAGAACCGGGGGGCAGCTGGCAGTCTGATGAATACGACTCACCTTATCGGCACCCACCCCGCCCCCATCGCCGCCCGCCATAGGACCACGTTATTATCATTTTATCAAGATGTCCTAATAGGCATTATACACCCGGATGTAGACTGTCGAGCGGCAAGACGCGCCGCACAAACATGCCACAGACACACATACACAAGTACATATACACTCACATATATATATATATATATATACTCTCACATATACACATACAGAAATGCACGCATACACATGCACTCACACATACATACACTCACGAGTCACATACACATATGCACACATACATATGCACTCACATATATACACTCACATATACATACTCTCATATACACATATGCACACATACATCTACACTCACATATATACACTCACATATACACACTCACATGCACATGCGCTCACATATACACACACTCACATATACACATATAGACATGCACACAGACACATGCACTCACACATACACACACACCGGGCGCGGTGGCTGAATAGGTAGAGCACAGGCCTCGCGATTGGAAGATCAAAAGTTTGCGAGTTCGGTTCCAGGTCGAGTCAAACCAATGATTGATACTTGTCGCTTCCTAGCCTGGTGCTCTGCATTATTAGGATAGAGCAAAGACTGGTTAGCTCGGGTTCGGGATAATGTGACTGAGTGGGATATTGGTCATGGTGCTGGCGGCCTGATTTCCCAGTGGGGCAGGACTATAAAATCACCATGAGTGCATACTGTCACAAGTCGGTACCCGTCCTGATATGACCTTAGATGTTGCTAGGACGTAAAACAACAACAAACAAACATACACAGACTCACATACACACATACATATGCACTCATATATATCTACACTCACATATATACACTCACATACACACACTCATAAGTCATACACACATGCACACGTACATTTACACTCACATATAATATACACTCACATATATACACACACTCACATACACACATGCACTCACATATACACACACTCACATATACACATACAGACATGCACACAGATGCATGCACTCACACATTCACATACACACATACATATGCACTCGCATCTATACACTCACATATACACACATTCATATACACACATGCACACATACATCTACACTCACATACATACACTCATATATACACACATGCACACATACACTCACATATACACACTCACATATACACACTCACATATGCACACTCACATATACACACTCGCATATACACACACTCAGATATATACACATACATACATGCATGCATTCACATGTACTCACACATACACACTCACACATGCACTCACATACACACTCACACACATGCACTCACACACATGCACTCACACATACACACACTCACATACACACACTCACATACACATGCACTCACATATACACACACTCACATACACACACAGACATGCATACATACAGATGCACTGACAGTCACACATTCACCCATTCACACATACACAATCACACACACACACACATGGACATGTACATGTACTCACACATGCACACACTCACATATGATATACATGCATACACATGCACTGACATATACACTCACATATATTATAATATACACACACTCACATATATACATACACACATACACTTGCACACACTCACATATACATACACTCATATATACACACATGTACTCACATGCACTCACATGCACACACTCACATATACAGACATACGCACACAAGGTACACAATTGCACATACACATGCACTCACACATGCAAACATTCATACTTACATGTATGCATACATAACTACAGACTCATACATGCACACATACATACATATTCACACATGCATATATATATATTTATTTTTATATATTTATATATTTATATATATATATATATATATATATATATATATATATATATATTCACACATACACACACGTGAACACATACACACATGCATACTTACATATACTCGTATACTGACACATTCACATAATGTGGAAATTGTTGATTAAGCAGCATTTTTACAAGTTGTATTGCAGTATTAGTCACGTGACCCCTTCCCCCATATACAGCGCCACACTAATTCGGAATGATTTTTCTTTCTGTGTCCTCCCCTTTTACATTTATGAGATTCTCAAAGTATTAATTAATTAAACCAACATTTTGCTTCGATTTCCTTTTAAATATTAGAACCGTCCCCAACTACTGGTTTGTATTTTCATGAATATTTTCCATTTTGGTGTTATCTATTGTTACTTTACTTATCCCTTTCCTTATTTCGTTTTGTTTGCGGGTTTTTATATTGTTTCACGTGTGCTCTAAGCAGAATGTTCGTACTGGGACTGTTACTCATAACCTGTCCGATAACAATACCTATTAGGGTGTGGATAGACAGATGTCATTAACACGGCCCTCCTGTGGTGCTTTATTTCTCCATGCCGTACTCCCAGTTGGCTGATGTGCATTGCTTTGCTTCCATTTGGTTACATTTACTTACGTTGCTAATTCACACAAATCCAATTGAAATGTCCGTAATGCTTTGTCAACAGCTATTTTCCCAGTGACGACTTTCCATTCGTGCAATGTGAAGCCTTGTGATAAAATATCAACAAAAACAATAAAAACACGCCAAATAATGCATCATAATATTGGCGAGACTTATTGAATGTGATAATGCACTTAAACTTAACGTTGACGATTCTCCCTTTGACCTCTGTTGGAAATGTGTCGGTGCAACGATGCTTTTACGTGTGTTCCTGTCCTTCTGTCCTCCCGTCCTCCTGTCCTCTCGTCCATGTGTCTGTTCGTGTCTCAATGCACCAAACTACCTCTCCTATCTCATTATGCCTTACATGACCAACAATAGCACGACCAACTAACAAGCTAACGTAATGTGCAGCTCTCGGGGGACGGGGTCGTTTTGTTATCCGGCCCTCATTACTGTGATGCATCATACACACATACTCCCCATAGAACTTAAAACACACAGTGGTACAAAACACATGTCCCACAGCCTCCTCACCGCCAACCCACGTCATCCGTCGTCTATTTGTGTCCCCTATGCCTTCACCCCATTCCTGTCGGGAAAAAGGAATGCAGCCTGATGATGATTTGGAAAACGAAACAAAGGAGTTGAACAAAGCTGGTGGGCAGTTGGCAGAGGATATTGAGAGTAGAAAGTCCTCCTATATTCTGCCCAGCCCAGGTAAGGGCTTCTGTAGCATGCTCTGATCAATTACTTACTCGGCTCGTCGTGCTGGTTACCCTTGCTCCCCGTATGTATTATTTGGTGTGATCACCTGCGGCGTGTGGACATGTGATGTAAACCCTGTGTTGCCTCTGTCACTGTACTGGGGTACTACTGGCACTGCAGGCAGTGCTGTGGCTGACTGCCCCCACGTGTGACCCATGTCTGCTGTCAATGCCCCCATCCTGTACATAAGCTCGTTGTTCTGCACGCCGCATGTGACCGTTACTAGTGCTTACACGTCCCGCCAACAATGCTCCCGTGTGCCAACTTCAACGACCAGTGCAATATTATTTCTAAATCCAGTATACCGATGTCTAGTGTTAGTATAGCAGCACATTTGGCTGTGGTGCTTGTATGTTACAACGCTGATTACCGGAATGCATTCCCTAACCTTAGTGCACTTCCCTAACCTTAGTGCACCTTGGCAATTGCTGCGTCCTCCTTCCTAACGCATGTCAGCACAGTGCACGGTGACCTTTGTTTGCATTATGACCTTGACGCGCAGTTAACTCGAATTACCCTTTACAGTGCAGGTGTTGATCATATCTGGGCGCCTCTCTGTGGAGTGGAGTGGTTTCCCTTGTGTGGCAGTTAACCCACGTCGCAATGGGCAAAGTGCTGAACGTCCGCCTCTATGGACAGACCGATGTTAAATCATAACTAGAGCGTCCCTGTTCCTAAATAGTAATTGTCACTCTACAATTCAGTGTTAATGTGTAAATTGGGGAGCTTTCCGTGACTAATTATTATAGTGCACTGTCTACTCAGTTATGCTGGAGACGCTATCTATTTGACTGGTAATAATTATGATAATTATGCTCGTTTGATGTGACTTGTGATAAGATCAGTTAATTACCAGTCCGCTCCGACTGCCGACTACGATTCTGGCACCGAGTCTGGGGTGCACTGACGCCAACTCGGCCTCCGAGCCAGCGTCAGGTTCCCGCCAGCCGAATGTGACCTGATTTACCGAAATGAAATTCATAGACTCAAACAAACCCCACTTTCTTTTCGGGGTTGCTTTTAATGCATGTCAATCACCGCTATCTTGATTTACCACGACCTTTGCAGTGCCTCGGCCTGCCCGTTATGTTGTGAGGATTATTTATGTGGCATTCCCTGCCTCTCGTGGCTGATTCATGTATACACCCCGAATGCTGGTGACTGGTGTCACGTGTAGATGTATACTGTCAACATGGTGGATGTCATCCAAAGTAACCTTTGGTTGCTGTTTCTTTTAGATATAGTCGGTTCATTTTCAAATGTGTGTTTGTTGACCATGTTGTGCTGTGTTGGTGACAGAATTGCTTACATTATGTATTCAACTGATATTTGTGCATATTTATGTATTGAGGATTTGCGTGTGACGTAGGCATCACGCTACTCCTGCGTCATGGTTGGATTGAAGCAGTTCGTTCTACTATCAAGTGTATGGAAATAAAACAAAAAAGCACAAGTCTATTTACTGCTACGATCTAGTTCTGCTATTTAGAATCATGAATATTCACTTGGGGGTTCAAATAACGGTATTTATGAGAATATCCTACTCAAAAAGTGAAATTTGGTCAAATTAAACCCAAAATCGAAGTGATATTAATGCTGCCGCCGGATCGGCAGTGTTATCCTATGCTCTCTATCCAACCATGATGGCCGACAAGGCACTGATCACGTGGTGCTAATCGTTTGATGTAAATCCTCATGGAGATATTTCTATTTCTATTTCATTTGACAAAGAGTGCGAGCGGTACATAGTTCATAGTACATAGTACATATACACACGCTGCTTTTCGTGGTGTACAACCGAAGGTTTGCAGACAGACAGTAGTCTGAGCTGACCTTTGGAAAACCACGATAGAACCATGCAGAGATATTCCATACCATGAAATGTGTAGAGAACCTAGTTATTCATGTGTGGATGTTTAAATGCACAGTATCAATCTGATTTCAGTTATAACTTATAGTGAGACTGAGTATACATAGACAAACACCACCAAATTGGCGATAACTTCACTCTGTTGAGAACAATGAAATACGTACATTCGCTACTTTTGAAAGTTTATACAAGCCGCATCAATCTGAGGTTGGTAATGGCCGGCTAGCCGTGCCCCGTCTTGACGTTCGCACGCCAGCTGATGTTCCTGTGCTGTTGCAGTTGACGGGCTGTGGTCGACGTGGTCGTCGTGGTCGACGTGCTCCCCGTCGTGCGACCACCACCGGCGCCGGCTGTGCGACAACCCGGCCCCGCTGAACGGCGGCATCTACTGCCACGGCACCGACCTCGACATCTCCAACTGCACCGGCGGCATGTGTAGAGGTACGTCCCGCCCGGCCGGGCTTCCCGCCTTCCAGATTAACTGCCGAGTGCCTTGTGTAGTACTAGTAGTAGCTGGTTTAATATTTCATCAGGTGTAAGCCCGTGGAACATAGTGACGGGCGCAGTTACTGCTAAATGCGTTTCCTCGTGTGTCGACGAATTATTGTAGCTGTAATGCATGGTGCTCGGAGACTCGCGGTAAATAGCATGGCCATGTCGGCAGACCATCTAGGGGAACAACTATTAGCATTAAGAGGGGGGCAAACTGCCACATTGCTCAGCCTCACACTGCCTGGTCTATTGGTGGAGAACGTTAAGAGGGGGGCAAACTGCCAAATTGCACAGCCTCACACTGCCTGGTCTATTGGTGGAGAACGTTAAGAGGGGGGCAAACTGCTAAATTGCACAGCCTCACACTGCCTGGTCTATTGGTGGAGAACATTAAGAGGGGGGCAAACTGCCAAATTGCTCAGCCTCACACTGCCTCGTCTATTGGGGGAGGTGGCTCGGTGCATACACCAGGATGCAGCTCGAATCTAATCAGGCCACTCAAGTTGACAGAATCATCGTATTGCCTTATAGTTCAAAGTTTTACATATCCAATAAAGTAGCCCCTAACCATGCAGAGTTGCTACCATTGTACCAAATGCCTGGCCTTTTCTTTGAAATGTCAATATTGTCTGCAGTGGATTTTGCGACCGTATACAGCAGATGGTCCTTCGGGTATATTTGATAGAAGATGCTTTTGTTTGTTTGTTTGTTGTTGTTTTATGTCCTAGCAACATCTAATGTCATATCAGGATGGGTACCGACTTGTGACAGTGCGCACTCATGGCGACTTTATAGTGCTGTCCCACTCGGAAACCAGACCACCGGCACCATGATCTGATATCCCACTCAGTCACATTATCCTGACACTGAGCACACCAGTCCTTGCTCTGTCCTAATAATGCTGAGCGCCTGACTAGGAAGCGACAAGTATCAATTATATAGTCATTGGTTTGACTCGACCAGGGTTCAAACCCACGACCCCACAATCTATGAGCATGGGAGACAGACGCTCTAACTCATTCGGCCATCCCGTCTGGTCCCGATAGAAGATGCAGTTGGATGCAGGAAACGTGACAATATAAAGGCAATAGTGGCAGTGTGACAGTATGCATGCAGTAGTGGCAGTGTGCATGCAGTAGTGGCAGTGTGCATACAGTAGTGACAGTGCGCATATAGTAGTGGCAGTGTGCATGTAGTAGTGGTAGTGTGCAGGCAATAGTGGCAGTATGCAGGCAGTAGTGGCAGTATGCAGGCAGTAGTGGCAGTGTGCATACAGTAGTGGTAGTGTGCAGGCAGTAGTGGCAGTGTGCAGGCAGTAGTGGCAATGTGCATACAGTAGTGACTAGTGACAGTATGCAGGCAGTGTGCATACACTAGTGACAGTATGCAGGCAGTAGTGGCAGTGTGCAGGCAGTAGTGACAGTTTGCATGCAGTAGTGGCAGTGTGCAGGCAGTAGTGGCAGTGTGCAGGCAGTAGTGACAGTGTGTATACAGTAGTGGCAGTGTGCATACAGGAGTG
Organism: Branchipolynoe longqiensis; assembly: GCA_030323885.1. NCBI lineage: Eukaryota > Metazoa > Annelida > Polychaeta > Phyllodocida > Polynoidae > Branchipolynoe > Branchipolynoe longqiensis. The sequence goes on along the minus strand of CM059192.1, from coordinate 62,258,206 downwards.
GCATTGTGCATACCCCTGTATGCACACTACCACTACTGTATGTACACTGCCACTATTACCAGTATACTATTATATGCACACTGCCACTCCTGTATGCACACTGCCACTACTGTATGCATACTTTCAGAATTGTATGCACACTGCCACACATGAAATGCTCACTGCCACTACTGTATGGATACTTTCACTATTGTATGCACACTGCCACTAGTGTATGCACACTGCCACTACTGGATACATTCAATAGTGACAGTGTGCATACAATAGTGAAAGTATGCATACAGTAATGGCAGTGTGCATACAGAAGTGGCAGTGTGCATATAATAGTGACAGTGTGCATACACTAGTGGCAGTATACTTGCAATAGTGGCAGTGTGCATACATTAGTGGCAGTGTGTATACAGTAGTGAAAGTATGCATACCGTAGTGGCAGTGTGCATACATGGGTGGCAGTGTGCATACAGGAGTGCCAGTGTGCATACACTGGTGACAGTATACAGGCAAAGGTGGCAGTTTGCATACAGTAGTGAGGGTATGCATACAGTAGTGGGAGTATGGATAGAGTTGTGACAGTGTGCATACAATAGTGAAAGTATACATACAGTAGTGGCAGTGAGCATACAGGAGTGGTAGTGTGCATGCAGTAGGGGTAGTGTGCATACAGGAGTGGCAGTGTGCATACAATAGTATAAGGCAATAGTGGCAGTGTGTATACAGTAGTGGTAGTGTGCATACAGGAGTGGCAGTGTGCATACAATATTATACAGGCAATAGTGGCAGTCTGCATAGAGTAGTGGCAGTGTGCATACAGTAGTATGAGTATGTATACAGTAGTGGCAGTGTGCATACACTTTTGGCAGTGTGCATACAATAGTGAAAGTATACATACAGTAGTGGCAGTGAGCATACAGGAGTGGCAGAGTGCATACAATAGTATACAGGCAATAGTGGCAGTCTGCATACAGTAGTGGCAGTGAGCATACAGGAGTGGCAGTGTGGATACAATAGTATGCATGCAATAGTGGCAGTGTGCATACAGAAGTGACGGTATGCAGGCAGTAGTCAAAGTAAGCTGAGAGTAATGACATTACATAGAACATAGTGACAGTATAATGCAGTAGTGATAATATGCAGGAAATAGCGATAATAGGCAATGACAACAATACAAGGCTATAGTGACACTAGGCATGTAACAATGCATGTTCCATCAGTGCATGATGCGTGGTTGGTGCCACCTGTGAGCTTGGGTGTACAGGAGTAGAGTGTGTGTATGAGGTAGGGTAGGTGGAGGGTAGAGTGTGTATATGGGTGGGGCATGCATCGAGGTAGGGCATGCGTCGAGGTAGGGCGGGCGTCGAGGTAGGGCATGTGTGGAGGTAGGGTGTGTGTGGAGGTAGGGCGTGTGTGGAGGTAGGGCATGTGTGGAGGTAGGGCATGTGTGGAGGTAGGGCGTGTGTGGAGGTAGGGCGTGTCTGGAGGTAGGGTGTGTGTGGAGGTAGGGCATGTGCATCGAGGTAGGGCATGCGTGGAGGTAGGGCGTGCATGGAGGTAGGGGGGGTGTGGAGGTAGGGCATGTGTGGAGGTAGGGCGTGTGTGGAGGTAGGGCGTGTGTGGAGGTAGGGCGTGTGTGGAGGTAGGGCATGTGTGGAGGTAGGGTGTGTGTGGAGGTAGGGCATGTGTGGAGGTAGGGCGTGTGTGGAGGTAGGGCGTGTGTGGAGGTAGGGCGTGTGTTGGGGTAGGGTATCTATGAAGGTTGTTTTTGATGGGTGTGTCATGGAGGTAGAATGAATATTGGGGTAGTATTTGTGAGTAGGTTGTTTACAGTGGTAGAGTGTGTATGGGGGGGTGATGGGAGTGGGGGGGGGGAGGTTCGGCTGGATATACGGAGGGTGGGGTGGAGGGAGGGTGTGTTGGCGGTAGGATGTGTGGAGTGTAGGGCCTGTGGGGGTAGGGCGTGTGTAGGTAGCGTGTGTGGGGGGTAGGGTCAGGGGGCTAGAATGCTCTTAGGGCGTACTGGTGTGTTGGGGGTAGGGTGTGTTGGGAAGTAGGGAAGGGGAGGCGTTTCCGGTCGGAGAGCGGGTAGAACGCAGCTCTCTGCGGGCTGTGTGTGATGGGGGTGTGTGAGTAGGGTGTGTGATGGGTGTGTGGGGAGGGGGAGGCGTTTCCGGTCAGAGAGTGGGTAGAACACTGCTCTCTGTGGGCCGTGTGTGGAGGGGGTGTGTGGGTGTGTGAGTAGAGTGTGTGATGGGTGTGTGGGGAGGGGGAGGCGCTTCCGGTCAGAGAGTGGCTAGAACACTGCTCTCTGTGGGCCGTGTGTGGAGGGGGTGTGTGGGTGTGTGAGTAGAGTGTGTGATGGGTGTGTGGGGAGGGGGAGGCGCTTCCGGTCAGAGAGTGGCTAGAACACTGCTCTCTGTGGGCCGTGTGTGGAGGGGGTGTTGTGGGGTGTGTGAGTAGGGTGTGTGATGGGTGTGTGGGAGAGGGGGAGGCGCTTCCGGTTCAGAGAGTGGGTAGAACACTGCTCTCTGTGGGCCGTGTGTGGAGGGGGTGTGTGGGTGTGTGAGTAGAGTGTGTGATGGGTGTGTGGGGAGGGGGAGGCGCTTCCGGTCAGAGAGCGGGTAGAACGCTGCTCTCTGTGGACCGTGTGTGAAGGGTGTGTGAGTAGCGTGTGTGGGTGTAAGGTGTGTGGTGGGAGGGGAGGCTGCTCTCTGCGGGCCGTGTGTGTAGGGGGGGGGGTGGGTGTGTGAGTAGGGTGTGTGATGGGTGTGTGGGGAGGGGGAGGCTCTTCCGGTCAGAGAGTGGGTAGAACACTGCTCTCTGCGGGCCGTGTGTGTGTAAGGTGTGTGAGTAGTGTGTGTGGGTGTAAGGTGTGTGAGGGAGGGGAGGCGTTTCTGGTCGGAGAGCGGGTAGAACGCTGCTCTCTGTGGGCCGTGTGTGAAGGGTGTGTGAGTAGCGTGTGTGGGTGTAAGGTGTGTGGTGGGAGGGGAGCCTGCTCTCTGCGGGCCGTGTGTGTAGGGGGGTGTGTGGGTGTGTGAGTAGGGTGTGTGATGGGTGTGTGGGGAGGGGGAGGCGTTTCCGGTTGGAGAGCGGGTAGAACGCTGCTCTCTGCGGGCCGTGTGTTCCTTCTGACTGAGTGCGTCGATTTATGTCGCTTCGGGCTCTGACATGCCTTTCCAAACTCAGCGGAAATGTCGACCACGTCGTGTAACGCGTGTATGTTGTTACAATTCGATCGTTTGGCGTGCACATAAAGGGTGCACCTGCACCGCGGGTGGCTGTCAGAGTTCCCCGAATTGACGCAGTTTGAAATGTGATTATATGTGAGCTGTACCACTGTGCCTAGTCGCGAAAATTACCTGTGAAACGGTCGTACTTCTCCAGACGTCCCCATGCGGAAATCTACCTCTCCAGGTTAGGCCCGGAGGCGCCCGCGCTCACTGGGTGTGGCAGTCAACTCACTTTTACTACCAGTTCGTTGAACACTGCAGCGATAACTTGGTGCAGTTTGCACTCCGCGTAAGCCAGTCATGACTGGTCGAGCAAGCCCTACATATCTGTGTGTGCAAGGCTGCGGCTGTTCATTGGGCAGTGTGTTTGTCGCTTTTAAATACAATGTGCCATAAGTATCATATGTGCATATGCATGATTGGCATGGAAACATGGCTCAATGGCTCAAGAGATGGTGGAACTATATTCACTCTTTTGACCTATATGATTTTTTTTGTAAAGGGAATTTTCGGGAAAATCCGCAAGACTCTGATCTTTGGTTTTATAACGAGTGTTATCAAATAGTGAATGTTGTTGGGATATTTTATGCAAACGCGACGGTTGTCGGTTAGCAAAACACGCCCTCACTGGCGGGCAGGGTGTAGGTCAAGGAGAAGGTCAAGCGAGGTGAGGAGAGCGTACAGGACGTGGTCGGTTAGAAGAAAAGTTCATTGTGAGGGTCTAATCCATGCTACCGAGCTTCATGGACACCATGCAGGTAACGTGGTTAGCATGGCCGTCAGATGGGGCTGACCCACCACTGTAAGCTCGCTGTCCACCGGCCTGCATATGGGGATGACCCACCACTGTAAGCTCACTGTCCACTGGCTGCATATGGGGATGACCCACCACTGTAAGCTCGCTGTCCGCCGGCCTGCATATGGCGATGACCTGCCACTGTAAGCTCGCTGTCCATCAGCCTGCATATGGGCTGACCCACCAATGTAAGCTCGCTGTCCGCTGACCGGCAGATGGGGCTGACCTGCCACTGTAAGCTCACTGTCCGCCGGCCTGCAGATGGGGATGACCTGCCACTGTAAGCTCGCTGTCCACCGGCCTGCATATGGGGATGACCTGCCACTGTAAGCTCGCTGTCCGCCGGCCTGCATATATATGGGGATGACCTGCCACTGTAAGCTCGCTGTCCACCAGCCTGCAAATGGGGATGACCCACCACTGTAAGCTTGCTGTCTGCCGGCCTGCATATGGAGATGGACCCACCACTGTAAGCTCGCTGTCCGCCGGCCTGCATATGGGGATGCCCTGCCACTGTAAGCTCGCTGTCCGCCGCCTGCATATGTATGGGGATGACCTGCCACTGTAAGCTCGCTGTCCACCAGCCTGCAAATGGGGATGACCCACCACTGTAAGCTTGCTGTCTGCCAGCCTGCATATGGAGATGACCCACCACTGTAAGCTCGCTGTCCGTCGGCCTGCATATGGGGATGACCCGCCACTGTAAGCTCACTGTCTGCTGGCCTGCATATGGCTGTGACCCACCACTATAAGCTCGCTGTCCACCGGCCTGCATATGGCGATGCCCTGCCAATGTAAGCTCGCTGTCCGCCGGCCTGCATATATATGGGGATGGCCTGCCACTGTAATCTCGCTCTCCACCAGCCTGTATATTGGGGATGACCTGCCACTGTCCGTCCGGCCTGCATATGGGGATGACCTGCCACTGTAAGCTCACTGTCCGCTGACCGGCAGACAGGGCTGACCCACCACTGTAAGCTTGCTGTCCGCCGGCCTCCATATGGGGATGACCCGCCACTGTAACTTAGTGTAAGCCCACTCTCCACCGGCCGGGAGGCGGGTGCTGAGGCCTGTGCTGCGACCTGTGCTGCGGCCTGTGCTGCGCTGTCGAGGTTCAACTGCGCAGTCGTTGTCTCACGGCGTGCTGCCTCGGCCCCTCTAATCCCCCTGTGGGAGTTTGGACACTGTGCAGAGCTGCTCTGGAGTAGAGCTGGTGAGTAGAGCCCTTCTCTCCCACCGCGCCCTCTGCTGGCACGTCTCCGAACTATCGCGTGACCAGACAGGCGAGCTGAACGAGGCTTCCCAGTGACGGTGAAGGCCGGCCCAGGCAGGGACTGCCGGCTGTCCCGCAGCTGTCCCCGAGCTCTCGACCTCCCGACCCGCCACCTTCTTCACAAAATCCCAACCAGTCAATTAAAACCTTCCCACTGACCTCTGACCCTGGAACATTGCCTTCAGTCTCGCTACTTTTGCTTACTGATAATCTGTGCCAGTGTACCTTCTCCTCGAGGCCATCCTTGATGAGCTCACTCCGATCTTCTCTACAGAAGGTGTGGTCTCACATACACAATATCCCTGCCTCTTCCTGCAGGTTGGTAATACAAGTTTACGCTGTTGCGTGGAGTGGAAAGTGAGCTTGGTATGTCACAATAGGACACAACCACGTTTTCGAGTACCTGAGCGGCTACTAGAACCGCAGTATCTAGGCAATGTCAGGAGATCCACGTGACAAAGATTTGACATTGTGTTAACTCTGCTAGAATAGTAGAAGGCAGCTGGGAACTACTGGCATTCCCTGTGGTGCGTGGTACCAAAGAAGGTGCCGTCATGTAACCAGTGTTTCTGTCCCGATCATCCGACTGGTCGCACAGTTACATGGTCACAGACCAGGCTTGCATCAAGTGCACCCAAACACTCGCATCACTTGCAGTTTAAAGGGGACACATGCTCATCTACATTTCTATCTATTTTTTTTATCTGGTTTATGACAGGCATCTTGCACAGTAATCATGGTAATTTTGAAATAATAGTAGTGCATGCCTCGCTCTGCCGGAGATTCATGGGATGGGTAATTAAAACCATACCTAGGTCACACTGCTCACTCGATAAGCTATCATATAGCTATTAGTATACTACTTTTACAACACGCCATTTGTTTGCAGTAGTCTCAAACATGGGTTCAGCCAACGTGAGGGCCAGCGACCGGGCGCGGTGCGCCAATCGGTAGAGTCAGAGGAAGGTCAGCAGTTCGGTTCCCGGTCGATGTCAAATCAATGACTTTAAATTGATACTTCCTAGCCTGGTGCTCGGCATTATTAGGATAGGGGCAAGGACTGGTTGGCTCAGTGTCAGGATAAAGCGACTGAGTGGGATATCGGGTCATGGTGCTGGTGGCCTGAATTCCCAGTGGGGCAGCACTATAAAGCTGCCATGAGTGTGAACTGTCACAAGTCGGTACCCATCCTGATATGACATTAGATGTTGCTAGGTCGTAAAACAAAAACAAACAAACCACTGTGTGACAGTGTCATCTGCCCCCACTTTCTCCATATCCTTAGCAACCAGGCCTGTATGGGCGGGGTCAGTTGCACTGGTAGAGTGATGTGAAGTGATTGCAGCACGTTGGAGTACCCACCTCCCCCACGGTCTCCACCTCCGCATGTAAGCATGTAAATAAGGCTAACATAGTAACATAGGGTGGCCACGGAAAGCACGCAGTGCGTTTTGCTATGCATACAAATATATGTGCATTTGTGGGTACACATCGTACATGTAATATAGGTGTGTGTATGATATTGACAGTGAACCTTCTCAACCACGAGGTGCAGGTGTTCCAGTGTGGGTTCTGCAAGGCGTTCCAGCAGCACCGCGCACAACAGGTGGTGTGGCACAGGTGTCACCAGGTGAGGCCTGCTCGGGCATTAGGATGGCCCGTGGTATGGGGAGGGGATCGGTTGGTGGAACGTATGTGGTGTAGGGTGGGTCAGTTGTTGGAAGGCGTGCGGTGTGGAGGTGGGGCAGGTATTCAAAGGTACATGGTGTGGAGGTGGAGCAGGTATTGCAAGGTGGGCTGTTATGTGGGTGGGTAAGGTATGGGAGGTACATGGTGTGGAGGTAGTCAATGGTAGAGGTGTGTGGGTGGGGTTGGGCAGGATTGGGAGGTGGTGTGGTGTGTGGGGTTAGGTCAGGTATTGGGGGTTTCTGGTGTGGGGGTGGGTCAGGTTGGGAGGTGTGTGGTGTGGGGTTGGGTCAGGTTGGGGGTGTGTGGTGTGGGGTTGGGTCAGGTATTGGGAGGTGTGTGGTGTGGGGTGGTCGGGTATTGGGAGGTGGTGTGGTGTGGGGTTGGGTCGGTATTGGGGGGTGTGGTGGTGTGGGGTTGGGTCAGGTATTGGGAGGGGTGGTGTGGTGTGGGTGTGGTCGGTTTTGTGGAGGGGTGTGGTGTGGGGTTGGGTCATGTATTGGCAGGGTGTGTGGTGTGGGGTTGGGTCGGTATTGGGGGGGTGTGTGGTGGTGGGGTTGGGTCAGGGTGTGGTGGGAGGTGTGGTGTGGTGTGGGGGTGGGTCAGGTGTTGGGTGGTGTGTGGTGTGGGGTTGGGGTGATGGTATTGGGAGGTGTGTGGGGGTGGCTTGGGTGAGGTGTGGGGGGGGGTGTGTGGTGTGGGGTGGGGTCGGGTGTTGGGGGGTGTGGGTGGTGGTTGGGTGGGTGTGGGGGTGTGTGGGGTGGGGTGGGGTGGGGTTTGGGGGTGGATGGGGTGTGGGGTGGGTGGGGGTGTTGGGAGGTGGGGGGGTGGTGGGTCGGTTTGGGGGGTGTGTGGTGTGGGGTTGGGTTGGGTGTTGGAGGGGTGTGGTGTGGGGGGTTGGGGGGTTGGGGGGTGTGGTGTGGGGGTGGTGGGGGAGGGGTGTGTGGTGTGGGGTGGATGGTGTTGGGTGTGTGGGTGTGGGGGGGTGGGGTGGTGTTGGGGGTTGTGGGGTGGGGGGTGTGGTATGGGGGGTGTGGTGGGTGTGGGTAATTGACGCAGTTTGAAATGTGATTATATGTGAGCTGTACCACTGTGCCTAGTCGCGAAAATTACCTGTGAAAACGGTCGTACTTCTCCAGACGTCCCCATGCGGAAATCTACCTCTCCAGGTTAGGCCCGGAGGCGCCGCGCTCACTGGGTGTGGCAGTCAACTCACTTTTACTACCAGTTCGTTGAACACTGCAGCGATAACTTGGTGCAGTTTGCACTCCGCGTAAGCCAGTCATGACTGGTCGAGCAAGCCCTACATATCTGTGTGTGCAAGGCTGCGGCTGTTCATTGGGCAGTGTGTTTGTCGCTTTTAAATACAATGTGCCATAAGTATCATATGTGCATATGCATGATTGGCATGGAAACATGGCTCAATGGCTCAAGAGATGGTGAACTATATTCACTCTTTTGACCTATATGATTTTTTTTGTAAAGGGAATTTTCGGGAAAATCCGCAAGACTCTGATCTTTGGTTTTATAACGAGTGTTATCAAATAGTGAATGTTGTTGGGATATTTTATGCAAACGCGACGGTTGTCGGTTAGCCAAAACACGCCCTCACTGGCGGGCAGGGTGTGTAGGTCAAGGAGAAGGTCAAGCGAGGTGAGGAGAGCGTACAGGACGTGGTCGGTTAGAGAAAAGTTCATTGTGAGGGTCTAATCCATGCTACCGAGCTTCATGGACACCATGCAGGTAACGTGGTTAGCATGGCCGTCAGATGGGGCTGACCCACCACTGTAAGCTCGCTGTCCACCGGCCTGCATATGGGGATGACCCACCACTGTACGCTCACTGTCCACTGGCCTGCATATGGGGATGACCCACCACTGTAAGCTCGCTGTCCGCCGGCCTGCATATGGCGATGACCTGCCACTGTAAGCTCGCTGTCCATCAGCCTGCATATGGGCTGACCCACCAATGTAAGCTCGCTGTCCGCTGACCGGCAGATGGGGCTGACCTGCCACTGTAAGCTCACTGTCCGCCGGCCTGCAGATGGGGATGACCTGCCACTGTAAGCTCGCTGTCCACCGGCCTGCATATGGGGATGACCTGCCACTGTAAGCTCGCTGTCCGCCGGCCTGCATATATATGGGGATGACCTGCCACTGTAAGCTCGCTGTCCACCAGCCTGCAAATGGGGATGACCCACCACTGTAAGCTTGCTGTCTGCCGGCCTGCATATGGAGATGACCCACCACTGTAAGCTCGCTGTCCGCCGGCCTGCATATGGGGATGCCCTGCCACTGTAAGCTCGCTGTCCGCCGGCCTGCATATGTATGGGGATGACCTGCCACTGTAAGCTCGCTGTCCACCAGCCTGCAAATGGGGATGACCCACCACTGTAAGCTTGCTGTCTGCCAGCCTGCATATGGAGATGACCCACCACTGTAAGCTCGCTGTCCGTCGGCCTGCATATGGGGATGACCCGCCACTGTAAGCTCACTGTCTGCTGGCCTGCATATGGCTGTGACCCACCACTATACGCTCGCTGTCCACCGGCCTGCATATGGCGATGCCCTGCCAATGTAAGCTCGCTGTCCGCTGGCCTGCATATATATGGGGATGGCCTGCCACTGTAAGCTCGCTCTCCACCAGCCTGTATATGGGGATGACCTGCCACTGTCCGCCGGCCTGCATATGGGGATGACCTGCCACTGTAAGCTCACTGTCCGCTGACCGGCAGACAGGGCTGACCCACCACTGTAAGCTTGCTGTCCGCCGGCCTCCATATGGGGATGACCCGCCACTGTAACTTAGTGTAAGCCCACTCTCCACCGGCCGGGAGGCGGGTGCTGAGGCCTGTGCTGCGACCTGTGCTGCGGCCTGTGCTGCGCTGTCGAGGTTCAACTGCGCAGTCGTTGTCTCACGGCGTGCTGCCTCGGCCCCTCTAATCCCCCTGTGGGAGTTTGGACACTGTGCAGAGCTGCTCTGGAGTAGAGCTGGTGAGTAGAGCCCTTCTCTCCCACCGCGCCCTCTGCTGGCACGTCTCCGAACTATCGCGTGACCAGACAGGCGAGCTGAACGAGGCTTCCCAGTGACGGTGAAGGCCGGCCCAGGCAGGGACTGCCGGCTGTCCCGCAGCTGTCCCCGAGCTCTCGACCTCCCGACCCGCCACCTTCTTCACAAAATCCCAACCAGTCAATTAAAACCTTCCCACTGACCTCTGACCCTGGAACATTGCCTTCAGTCTCGCTACTTTTGCTTACTGATAATCTGTGCCAGTGTACCTTCTCCTCGAGGCCATCCTTGATGAGCTCACTCCGATCTTCTCTACAGAAGGTTTGGTCTCACATACACAATATCCCTGCCTCTTCCTGCAGGTTGGTAATACAAGTTTACGCTGTTGCGTGGAGTGGAAAGTGAGCTTGGTATGTCACAATAGGACACAACCACGTTTTCGAGTACCTGAGCGGCTACTAGAACCGCAGTATCTAGGCAATGTCAGGAGATCACGTGACAAAGATTTGACATTGTGTTAACTCTGCTAGAATAGTAGAAGGCAGCTGGGAACTACTGGCATTCCCTGTGGTGCGTGTACCAAAGAAGGTGCCGTCATGTAACCCAGTGTTTCTGTCCCGATCATCCGACTGGTCGCACAGTACATGGTCACAGACCAGGCTTGCATCAAGTGCACCCAAACACTCGCATCACTTGCAGTTTAAAGGGACACATGCTCATCTACATTTCTATCTATTTTTTTTATCTGGTTTATGACAGGCATCTTGCACAGTAATCATGGTAATTTTGAAATAATAGTAGTGCATGCCTCGCTCTGCCGGAGATTCATGGGATGGGTAATTAAAACCATACCTAGGTCACACTGCTCACTCGATAAGCTATCATATAGCTATTAGTATACTACTTTTACAACGCCATTTGTTGCAGTAGTCTCAAACATGGGTTCAGCCAACGTGAGGGCCAGCGACCGGGCGCGGTGGCCCAATCGGTAGAGTCAGAGGAAGGTCAGCAGTTCGGTTCCCGGTCGAGTCAAATCAATGACTTTAAAATTGATACTTCCTAGCCTGGTGCTCGGCATTATTAGGATAGGGCAAGGACTGGTTGGCTCAGTGTCAGGATAAAGCGACTGAGTGGGATATCGGGTCATGGTGCTGGTGGCCTGAATTCCCAGTGGGGCAGCACTATAAAGCTGCCATGAGTGTGAACTGTCACAAGTCGGTACCCATCCTGATATGACATTAGATGTTGCTAGGTCGTAAAACAAAAACAAACAAACCACTGTGTGACAGTGTCATCTGCCCCCACTTTCTCCATATCCTTAGCAACCAGGCCTGTATGGGCGGGGTCAGTTGCACTGGTAGAGTGATATGAAGTGATTGCAGCACGTTGGAGTACCCACCTCCCCCACGGTCTCCACCTCCGCATGTAAGCATGTAAATAAGGCTAACATAGTAACATAGGGTGGCCACGGAAAGCACGCAGTGCGTTTTGCTATGCATACAAATATATGTGCATTTGTGGGTACACATCGTACATGTAATATAGGTGTGTGTATGATATTGACAGTGAACCTTCTCAACCAGAGGTGCAGGTGTTCCAGTGTGGGTTCTGCAAGGCGTTCCCAGCAGCACCCGCGCACAACAGGTGTGTGGCACAGGTGTCACCAGGTGAGGCCTGCTCGGGCATTAGGATGGCCCGTGGTACGGGGAGGGGATCGGTTGGTGGAACGTATGTGGTGTAGGGGTGGGTCAGTTGTTGGAAGGCGTGCGGTGTGGAGGTGGGGCAGGTATTCAAAGGTACATGGTGTGGAGGTGGAGCAGGTATTGCAAGGTGGCTGTTATGTGGGTGGGTAAGGTATTGGAAGGTACATAGTGTGGAGGTAGATCACATGTTAGAAGGTGTGTGGTGTGGGGTTGGGTCAGGTATTGGGAGGTGTGTGGTGTGGGGTTAGGTCAGGTATTGGGAGGTTTCTGGTGTGGGGTTGGGTCAGGTATTGGGAGGTGTGTGGTGTGGGGTTGGGTCAGGTATTGGGAGGTGTGTGGTGTGGGGTTGGGTCAGGTATTGGGAGGTGTGTGGTGTGGGGTTGGTCAGGTATTGGGAGGTATGTGGTGTGGGGTTGGGTCAGGTATTGGGAGGTGTGTGGTGTGGGGTTGGGTCAGGTATTGGGAGGTGTGTGGTGTGGGGTTGGTCAGGTATTGGGAGGTGTGTGGTGTGGGGTTGGGTCATGTATTGGGAGGTGTGTGGTGTGGGGTTGGGTCAGGTATTGGGAGGTGTGTGGTGTGGGGTTGGGTCAGGTATTGGGAGGTGTGTGGTGTGGGGTTGGGTCAGGTATTGGGAGGTGTGTGGTGTGGGGTTGGGTCAGGTATTGGGAGGTGTGTGGTGTGGGGCTTGGGTCAGGTATTGGCAGGTGTGTGGTGTGGGGTTGGGTCAGGTATTGGGAGGTGTGTGGTGTGTGGTTGGGTCAGGTATTGGGAGGTGTGTGGTGTGGGGTTGGGTCAGGTATTGGGAGGTGTATGGTGTGGGGTTGGGTCAGGTATTGGGAGGTGTGGGGTTGGGTCAGGTATTGGGAGGGGTGTGGTGTGGGGTTGGGTTGGGTATTGGGAGGGGTGTGGTGTGGGGTTGGGTATAGGGAGGGGTGTGGTGTGGGTTAGGTGTTGGAAGGTGTGTGGTGTGGAGGTGGATCAGGTATTGGAAGATGTGTGGTGTGGGGCTGGGTTAGGTGTTGGAAGGGTTGTGGGGTGGGGTGGGTCAAGTATTGGGAGGTGTGTGGTGTGGGTTAGGTGTTGGAAGATGTGTGGTGTGGGGATGGGTCAGGTATTAGAAGGTGTGTGGTGTGGGGCTGGGTTAGGTGTTGGAAGGGTTGTGGTGTGGGGTGGGTCAAGTATTGGGAGGTGTGTGGTGTGGGTTAGGTGTTGGAAGATGTGTGGTGTGGGGGTGGGTCAGGTATTAGAAGGTGTGTGGTGTGGGGGTGGGTTAGGTGTTGGAAGGGTTGTGGTGTAGGTGGGTCAAGTATTGGGAGGTGTGTGGTGTGGGTGTGGGTTAGGTATTGGCAGGGTTGTGGTGTGGGGTGGGTCAGGTATTAGGTGTGTGGTGTGGGGTTGGGTTAGGTGTTGGAAGGTGTGGGGGTCTATCAGGTATTGGAAGGTGGGTGGGTGGGGGTGGGTCAGGTGTTGGAAGGTGTGTGGTGTGGGGTGGGTCAGGTATTAGAATGTGCATGGTGTGGAGGTGGGTTAGGTGCTGGAAGGTGTGTGGTGTGGGGTTGGGTCAGGTATTGGGAGGTGTGTGGTGTGGTTTAGGTGTTAGAAGGTGTGTGGTGTGGGGGGTGGATCAGGTATTGGAAGGTGTGTGGTGTGGGGTGAGTCAGGTCTTGGAAGGTGTGGATCAGGTATTGGAAGGCATGTGGTGTGCAGTGGGTCAGGTGCTGGCAGATGTGTGGTGTGGGGGTGGGTCAAGTGCTGTAAGATGTGTGGTGTGGGGGTGGGTCAGGTGCTGGAAGATGTGTGGTGTGGGGGTGGGTCAGGTGCTGGAAGATGTGTGGTGTGGGGGTAGATCAAGATGGATGCCATTATTCTCTGCAACACAAACTGATCCCTGGCAACCACTTCGGTTTGCAAGCTAATCAGTTTCATCAACCATACAATGCCACATTCATTCAGAATAAAGTATTCTAAGCAACTTTCACAATACACGTTTGAAAAAATGGTATACATATTTTCTTTTTAAATTGACACCCAACAAAATATTATCTTAGGTAGAATTAAAGCTGTACTTTAAATGAGCCTATCGTCATGTTTCGCGTGGACTGCTTTACATGCTAACGTAAGGTCCCCTAGTGGACAATGTGGCTTGTTGGGGAAGGTGCAGCGAGCTCTGATTGGTGGTGACAGTGCGCGCGGGTGATGATAAGAGGAGTTATGTGTAGCTTAATGGGAGGGGTTGGGTAGATATCTAAATCATTCAAAATGTTTAGGTTTGCAGTTTACCTTGAAACGAGAGCTGAAGCAAATTCCGGAGGTAGTGTGGACGGCAGTGCCAATGACTGCACTTTCCCCTTCACGCTCAAGGGCACGTCATCGTGTCACGGCGTGGAGTGAAGTGAAACAATTGACAGCAACTACGGTCAATATCTAAGTGACATTGGTGTGCAGTGCCTACACAGACCCGCTAGTGCCCTAGGTGCACAGTGCCTACACAGACCCACTAGTCCCCTTGGTGCACAGTGCCTACACAGACCTGCTAGTGCCATTGGGATGCAGTCCTACACAGACCCGCTAGTGCCATTGGTGCGCAGTGCCTACACATACCCACGAGTGCTATTGGTGCACAGTGCCTACACAGACCCGCTAGTGCCATTGGTGCACAGTGCCTACACAGACCCACTGGTGCCATTGGTGCACAGTGCCTACACAGACCGCTAGTACTATTGGTGCACAGTGCCTACACAGACCCACTAGTGCTATTGGTGCACAGTGCCTACACAGACCCACTAGTGCTATTGGTGCACAGTGCCTACACAGACCCACTAGTGCTATTGGTGCACAGTGCCTACACAGACCCGCTAGTGCTATTGGTGCACAGTGCCTACACAGACCCGCTAGTGCTATTGGTGCACAGTGCCTATACTGGGTTATCTAGATTTGATCATATATATTCAACGTAGATAATGATACATTTATTAAGCATTTGTTTCAGCATAGAGGGAAATACAAAATCAACTTAATAGAACTCTTAGTGCTGAAGCCTATGTGGGCAGAGTTTTGTCAAGCCTAAATTAGGCTTGCCTGTTTCCACTTCAAATATCTCCCTAAGTTAGCCATTTTAAGTCAAAGTTACTTCAAACTTAGGTAAGGGAGATAATAATGATCAATATTGATCTATTTTGTTTGGGTTGTTTTTTAAGGCAGAAACTCAAAACCATGGGACTATGCAATTTTAAGATGGCCGTGTTATTTAATTGTTGTTATGGTGATGCTTAAGAATTATGGGTGGCCAAGCCTGTATTGTAATAGGGGCATCTGAAACGGGAGGGTGCTGGGACCTCAGGTAGAGATCAATACAACATGATTGGGGAGTAGTGTGGTTTACAGACACCCGCGCGCCTGCGCATCGACCTCTGATGCCGCCCCGCGGACGGCGGTGTAAACACAGGGGAGCAGCGTAAGCATTAAACTTTGATGGGAGCCTGCCATTTTGGGACCACACATATGCCATTCCACGCACGTGCGGCGGGAAAACGAGGGCTGAGAGGTCTACGTTTGGATGCATAAGATATACTTTAAAACATTCAGCATTCGAAAATAAAGTTGTCCTGTTCAGAATAGTTTTGTCACAGAATATTTCTAAAATATTCGTAATCACAAAAGAGAAGTGAAAGTATCAATGTCGTGTGACTATTTCGAGGCGTGCTATATATATATATATATATATATATATATACATATGGCCGTGGAGGCGGCGGATCGACACAGAGCGTGTCGGCGCATAGTGGCGGACGCTGGTCTGTGCAGGGTGCGGGAGGCGTGGCTCGGGAGACATCCATACAGCCGTCTGTACTGCGCGTATGTGCACATTAGATGCTTATTCACACACTCTAATGGCAGTTACTGTAGTAGGTCACTAGGCATGTGTGCACTCTCACATGCCATGGACACATCCTATATTCGAAGGTCACCTTCCATCAGACGCATCACCCAGTAGACATGCACGAGTTCTACTGCTACGTGTGTCTGCCAATTTTCTCCCGAATGGGATTGTGGAAGCAATGTAAACACCAACCGAAACACTTCTATTGGGTGAGAATGGACAAGTACTTCTAGGTTGGAAAACATCAAGCTTGTTGACTCTCGTTAGTTCTCGTTTGGCGCTCGTTCAGTTCCTATTGAGATCTTATGGGTTGTCACGGCGGAGCCGCCTCAATCGGTCTCTATTAGTTCAATATCCGGGCACTGCGTGCGCATAGACCCCGTCTACTTCCGGCCCTGAATGGGGCTTATTTGACGGTTGGGTGCTCGTGGGGACGCTCCCCGGTGCCCCATCCCATGCTCCAGCGTCCGTCTATACTCCATAACCCCCTGGAGGCCTCCGGCACCCGCCGTCTCAAAGAAGCCACAATCTGCGCCAGGACGAGTCAGCAAAGTGGCGGCAAGTGGCGGCAAAAGAAGCCACCGCCTAATCCTGCCCAAAATGAGGCCGAGGCGCGGGGGATTGTGGGAAATGGTACGGCGGGGATCTAGGTTCATTGAGGGCGGGAGGGGGTGGCGGACAATGGAGAGAACAAGGGTGGACTTATAGGACTTAAAGGCTTCCTGTGTCATTCGGAAGGACACGGTTGCCATGGTTTCCACTAGCAAACGACAGTCGCTTTATACCCTGCAGCATAGGGGTGGGACTCCCGGGGTGGTGGAGGTGGTGTGAGGGTACGAGGGTGTGGTGTGGTGGTAGCTACAACTGGCATTTAGCTATCCTTTTGTCAACCATTCTCACCAAAATCATGCACACTTGTTACATACTGGCAATTTTGGTTTCGAGTTAACATGTATCAATACAGTTAGTTAAATATGAAACCTTGTATATGCATATATGCTCTGTGATATGGGACAGTGCCACATAAGGCTAAGACACGACGATCCATGCCCGCTGTCTCCTCCCGGTCACCTGGGCTCGGGCCCCTTTGTATATGCATTCCTGCATGTAGGATACTCCAGATCCCGGAGGCATATGCGATTAATTCTGTCTCATCCAGCAGCCATATGAATGCGCTGTTGTGTGGTTTGCAAATACATCACTGCCCAATAGGTTGAATTTTAAATTTGATCAGATTTCACCGGAGGATTATTGGTAGAACGAGGTTCAGAAGCAGAATAAATGTGTACAGTTGGCTTGCTTTGCCTTCAGTGGGTAGCGGCGGTGGAGGCGGTGCTGGGTAGGGTTACATCTTCTGGGATGTATCAAATATTTACATAATCAGATCAATAAAGATGCTGAGTAAATAGCGAGTGATTCACTATGATAATGATCTGTTGTTCATTCATTCAGTTGAGCGCACCCGTATCAGGATGCACAGCCCATGTCGGGAAGTGGTGAAGTGTATATATACTACCTGCATCGGGCATTGAAAGTGGTGCAGGTTGATTGTTAATTATTAACATTATTAACTAAAATACCATTTGATAAACTTCACGAAACTATGAAAGTACACAGTGATCAATTGACTTAGACTGAAAGGCACTTGACAATGGTATCGTCTACATTAGTCACAGTGACCAGGTGACTAGGAGGAACTGGTGGAGACTGTTTTGCATACAGAACTGTTGGAGGCGGTTATCTTTGCACACAGGCTGCTAGGTAACACAGTGACTAATGGGGAACTGGTGGACACTTCTGTTTACACACAGACTGCTAGGTACCACAGTGACTAATGGGGAACTGGTGGACACTTCTGTTTGTACACAGACTGCTAGGTAACACAGTGACTAATGGGGAACTGGTGGACACTTCTGTTTGTACACAGACTGCTAGGTAACACAGTGACTAATGGGGAACTGGTGGACACTTCTGTTTACACACAGAGTGCTAGGTAACACAGTGACTAATGGTGAACTGGTGGACACTTCTGTTTGTACACAGAGTGCTAGGTACCACACTGACTAATGGCAAACTGGTGGACACTTCTCTTTACACACAGACTGCTATGTAACACAGTGACTAAGGAGGAACTGGTGTACACTTCTGTTTACACACAGACTGCTATGTAACACAGTCACTAATGGCGAACTAGTGGAAACTTCTGTTTACACACAGACTGCTAGGTAACACAGTGACTAACGGCAAACTGGTGGACACTTCTCTTTACACACAGACTGCTAGGTAACACAGTGACTACTGGGGAACTGGTGAGACTTTTGTTTACACACAAGACTGCTAGGGTACACAATGACTAATGTGGAACTGGTTGAAACGTTTGTTTACACACAGACTGCTAGAGTACACATTGACTAATGGGGAAGTGGTGGAGACTTTTGTTTACACACAGACTGCTAGAGTACACAGTGACTAATGTGGAACTGATGGAGACTTTGGTTACACACAGACTGCTAGGGTACACAGTGACTAAGGGGGAACTGGTGGACACTTCTGTTTACACACAGACTGCTAGAGTACACAGTGACTAATGTGGAACTGATGGAGACTTTGGTTACACACAGACTGCTAGAGTACACGGTGACTAAGGAGGAACTGGTGGAGACTTTTGTTTACACACAGACTGCTAGAGTACACAGTGACTAAGGGGGAACTGGTGGAGACTTTTGTTACACACAGACTGCTAGAGTACACAGTGACTAAGGGGGAACTGGTGGAGACTTTTGTTTACACACAGACTGCTAGAGTACACAGTGACTAATGTGGAACTGGTGGAGACTTTTGTTTACACACAGACTGCTAGAGTACAAAGTGACTAATGTGGAACTGGTGGACACTTCTGTTTACACACAGACTGCTAGAGTACACAGTGACTAATGTGGAACTGATGGAGACTTTTGTTTACACACAGACTGCTAGAGTACACAGTGACTAATGTGGAACTGGTGGAGACTTTTGTTTACACACAGACTGCTAGAGTACACAGTGACTAATGTGGAACTGGTGGAGACTTTTGTTACACACAGACTGCTAGGGTACACAGTGACTAATGTGGAATTGGTGGAGACTTTTGTTACACACAGACTGCTAGGGTACACAGTGACTAAGGGGGAACTGGTGGACACTTCTTTTTGCACACAGACTGCTATGGTACAGAGTGAGTGAGGAGTTATGTGTCTCTTCAGTGTGATACTTTGCTACAAATCATGTTATGTATGCATTGAGCGTCCTGTAAATACTCTGGTACGCTGATGTTATGGTTGTATTCAATATTCTGTAAGTGATCTGGTACAAATGATGTTATATGTGTATTCAATGTCCTGTAGGTGGTATAATGCAAAGCATGTTATGGGTGCATTATTGCGAATACTGTCCAATGTTAACTCCGTTACTGTGGTCTAATCAAACCTACTTTTATTCTTACAGATATGTACGACATTCCGAACTACGATGGAGACAGAAGTAAGTACCCGGTGCTATGTTGTACGTTGACACTCAATGAGAAATCTCCGCTGTTAGATTGGGTCTATGTCCATCCGCTGTAAGCAGTCAGTCACGTTGGCCTGCTCTGCTCACCTAGTAGATGGAAGCCCACCGTCGTCCTCCGGCAATGTGCTGCCTGCTAGGGATGTCCCAGTGCCAACACTCACCATGCCTCATCGGCTTTGAAATAAAAATATTAAAGAACCGGCCATTAACAAAAAATGGGTTTCACACTCATCCAGTTAAACCGGTCAGGTCGCATAATTCAATTATCTGCAGATGCAGCTGGAAAACAGCGATGTTTCATTATCTCTATTATTTCCCCGTCAATCATCACTGGTATCCTGTGTGGGTTCTGTTGGTGGTTGCCCCCACAGACATTGAGCCCAGAGACAAAAGGGCCATATGTCAGTGGGGCGGTAGTAAGGGATGGGGCCACAATAAGCGCTATGTGGGGGTGGAGCCACATAAGTGCTATGTGGGGCCACAGTAAATGCTATTTTGGGGGTGGGACCACAATAAGTGCTATGTGGGGTGGGAGCCGCAGTAAACACTACAGGGGGTGGGGGCCACAGTAAGCGCTGCATGGGGGCCACAATAAGCACATGGTGGGAGCGCAGTAAGCACTATGTGGGTATCACTAAGCGCTACATGGGGCTA
The DNA here is from genome assembly GCA_030323885.1 of Branchipolynoe longqiensis. Classification (NCBI taxonomy): domain Eukaryota; kingdom Metazoa; phylum Annelida; class Polychaeta; order Phyllodocida; family Polynoidae; genus Branchipolynoe; species Branchipolynoe longqiensis. The sequence goes on along the minus strand of CM059192.1, from coordinate 62,238,435 downwards.
CAGTAAGTCCTATGTTGGGGCCACAGTAAGCGCCACATGGGGGTGGGGTGCGCAGCAAGCACTATGTGGGGGGGTGGGGACCATAGTAAGCGCTATGTGGAGGTGGGGACCACAGTAAGCACCACATGGGGGCACAGTAAGCACTATGTAGGGGTGGGGTGCGCAATAAGCGCTACATGGGGCGGGGGCTGTAGTAAGTGATATGTTGGGGTTGGGGATGCAGTAAGCACTATGTGGGGGCCACAGCAAGCGATATGTGGGGGTCACAGTAAGCGCTATGTGTTGGCCACAGTAAGTTCTACATGGGGCCACAGTAAGTGCTACATGGGTGTGAAGGTGTCGTCTTGTTTGTGATAGTTTAGTTTACAGACTATCTTTATATGGTAGGCAGAACGTTGTCATGTGTTTTTCCGGAACAAGCATACAATGTGGCAGTTTGTTTGAGTTAAGATCCAACGAACATGTTTCATCTCACAAAGGATCGTGAGGAAAAAAGAACGGTTGCAAACGTCGTGTTTATGTGATTGATCCATTTATGACCATTGAGCCAATTTGAATCGTTTTGCCTATTCATAAATATGTAGCGCTATTATGAAGACCTTTAGACCATGTCAGTATACTCTTGTGGGTACATAGACAATTTGAGTGTACTCAGGTGGGTACATAGACAATGTGAGTGTCCTCAGGTGGGTGCATAGTCAATGTGAGTGTACTCATATAGGTACATAGACAATGTGATTGTACTCATGTGGATACAGAGACAATGTGAGTGTACTCAGGTGGGTACATAGACAATGTGAGTGTACTCATATGGGTACATAGACAATGTGAGTGTCCTCAGGTGGGTGCATAGACAATGTGAGTGTACTCAGGAGGGTGCATAGACAATGTGAGTGTACTCAGGAGGGTACATAGACAATGTGAGTGTGCATAGACAATGTGAGTGCACTAATGTGGGTACCTAGACAATGTGAGTGCACTAATTTGGGTACCTAGACAATGTGAGTGTACTCATGTGGGTACATAGACAATGTGAGTGTACTCAGGTGGGTACATAGACAATGTGAGTGAACTCATGTGGGTACATAGACAATGTGAGTGTACTCAGGTGGGTACATAGACAATGTGAGTGTACTCATGTGGGTACATAGACAATATGAGTGTACTCATGTGGCTACCTAGCCAATGGGAGTGTACTCATGTGGGTACATAGACAATGGGAGTGTACTCATGTGGGTACATAGACAATGTGAGTGTACTCATGTGGGTACATAGACAATATGAGTGTACTCATGTGGGTACATAGACAATGGGAGTGTACTCATGTGGGTACATAGACAATGGGAGTGTACTCATGTGGGTACATAGACAATGGGAGTGTACTCATGTGGGTACATAGACAATGGGAGAGCACCCATAGGGAACCTACAGTGTGGTCGTGCACTCGTGCAGGTCAGGACGTGGCAGAAAGCAATAATTACGTTGGTACAGCTTATACCTGTTGAATCCCATCAAATCATGAGTTTTTTAAACCAAGCCACTAACCTTGAATATTTTCTACATATTGAACCTAGTGCAGGTGTACTTACTTATTAAGCATTTGTTGCTTATGGTCTGTGGCATTTCGACGTACACACGAAACTCAATTTTGAATGTTTTCGTTTCAACTATCTGCAAATTAATAGTGCAGAAGCCCAAGACCACGGGACAACTTTGGAACATTAAATGAGCGTCTCGTACTTGACGTGCGGCCCGCACAACCTCCGGGCTCATCACTATGACAACTGTTGTAGTTGGCGGCCATGTTGAATCTGTTGCTGCCATTAACACAACTAGTTGAATTACACACCAGAGTGCACCGCTTCATTTCTCTTCGAGCATAATATGCATATGCTACATTGTGCGTTTAGATAATGCATGTAGGTGTGATCTCTGCACAATGCCTGCTGCCAGCAACAAGGCGTTTCTCAGAACACAGATGAGAATGCGTACAGGTGGGCGCCAGGCCCGGTCGGGCCCGGCCTCTCTGGGCCCTGGAACCCGCCAGGCTGACCAGTCGCCACCAAGGTCCGCTACCGCTGCTGGTATTCTGAGTTCACTGGTTCCTCAGTAAGGACTGAACCTGCGACCCAGCAGAACACACCGGAAGTTGGAGTCGGTGCCCTGCCCACCCCCATCCTTGACTAAGCCGTATACTTCAATCTGACTTGCACATATAACCACATTATTGCCATGCACGTGTGTCTAATGTAGATTGCGTGAGAATATCCTCCCAACTATTTTATAATAGATCAAGAGCTACTTCGTGCACCCCCCCCCCCCTTCCCCCCCCCCCTGTTTAATCTGGAGCTGAGACCCGGCTCCTTGCTCGCAGCTTCCGTCCTTTCTGAGGTATCAGCGAGACTCGGAAAACACATATTAAAGTTGCATAATCAGAGAAAAGCATCCAATTTTCAAAACCAAACCAATTACCTAAATTTGATCCTACATATCTAACTTAGATACTGATGCAAATATTCAGTATTTGTTTCCGCATAGTTGCAGAGTTAATTTAATATAATCCGATACTGCCGAAGCCTATGGTGTCAGAGTTTTGGCATGCATGTGATAATTAATTTTCTATGTTTGCAATTCAAATATTTCAAAAGTTAGCCATTTAAAATAAATGTTACTTCAAACTAAAGTAAGATAGATTATAACTATCAACCTAATATATTTGTTCTCAGACAGAAACTCAAAACCATCGGACCATGCAACTTTAAGGTCGCGGGCAACGAGGCGCTGAGTTTAATTTAGGTTGATGAGAACTACTACAGTGTTTATCTTTCATCTTTAGTGCTTTTGTTGATATGTATGTCGACACATCTTGGTTTTGAATGTTTTTTTTTTTAAAGACGATATAACGTTGGTAATAAGGGTAGATTTGTGAACTGAATCTAGAACCTAGCACTAGTAGCAGTACTTCTCTTTATTACAAAACATCACGCCTGCACTGTATACGGCGTGTGTTATGTAGGGCACTGCGAGCTGCTCCGAACACCTCGCAAGCTGCTCCAGCCCACGGGGAGCTGCTCAAGGCCCTTAATGATTATTACACGATGGCGCACCGGTAAATTTTGCATGCTCCAACAGCAAATGGAGAGTGCTCGGCCAGAGCTTCTGGACTGGCCGGCTGCTAGAGTGTCCCTTTTAACTCAAGGCTCGCTGGTGATTGTTGTCAGGATATTTGGTGGGCCAATTAAAACACAGGATTTGTTCATAGCGCACCCTACCGGGAAATGCAATCGTCACAATGGTGTCATTTGGTCTCACCCTTCATGACCTCTGCTCTCTGGTTAAGGCGTCGGGGGCAGGGGGTGGGGGAGGGGGTGCTAGTCCTGGTGCTAGAAAGTGCTGCAAGTTGCCATATCGGTGAGTGCATCGGGCGGGCAGCAAGTAGCGCGGAGAGGCGGGGGTGGGCCGTGGGAGACGAGGTTCAGACGGTACATCCTGTGGAGTAGGGTGTCACGGGGGGGGGGGGGGTATACATGTACGGCTCCCTTATCCACTCACCCATGTAGGTCCATAGGAGTCCATTAGCACACTGCCTCTTACCATGTGGCAGCATGTAAAGATGGGGGGAGGGCGCTGTCTGACCCCTTTATGCGCGCTGGTACTAGTGTCAGTATTCGTGCAGCTACCGTCACCAGCTGACTCACGCCAGAACCACGCCCACAACCTACGTCACTTTGGTACGCCTCTCATACCAGCATAGCAGGCACAACTGGGCTTGAATCCTAACAATAGTAATATATGCTGGTGCGACATGTTTAGCTGGGTGGACTGCTCCCCTCTCTATATGTAAGACGCTGAGCGGCGTGGCTTGTTCTCGCCGTGAATATGGCCTATGCTGCGGACACGGCGTAAAGCAACCACCAATCAATCAATCAATCTGGTTTTCTAGGGGACTTGGTGAGTTGGAGTGTAAGGCATTGTGTGTTTCTGGATTAGGAGTTTGTAGTGGGTTGAAGCATTAAGGGTGTCTGGTGAGTTGAGGCATTAGCTAGTTATGGATTAGGTAGTTGTGGTGGGTTGAGTCATTAGGTGGTTGTGGATTAAGGGGCATTAGGGGTTTATGGGCGTGTGGAAGGGCGCTAAAGGTCACAATAATAGTGAAACCATTAATGTATGGCAAGGGGAGAAACGGCCTGCACATAACGGGTTAGAAGCGGCCTCGAGCATGTTGCCCTTAACATGAAGAAACAATGCGCCCTGTACCGGTGTTGCAGTTCCGCGGCACACCAGTTTGTGAGGGACACATCCATTCAAATGCATTGTCAATGGCCGTGAGCAAATCTTCATACAGAAGAAGTGAAATATCTCTACAACCACACCACCTAGAAACAAATCCCTTGGTACACGTATAGAAAATATGTGTACCAAAAAGATTATATTATATTGATATGGGTAGGGTTCTGGATTTCTATTAATTTTGAATAAAAGTAATGTTTTGCACTGCGCGTACCGTCAAACTCAAGGCATTATCAATGGTTGTGAGAAATCTTCATACAGAAAATACAGCAAAAGTGAAATATCTCTAAAACCACACCACCTAGAAACAAATCGCTTGGTACACATATAGAAAACATCTTTACCAAAAACATTATATTAAATTTATAAGGTTAGTGATGATGCTGTTCGATTTTGAAGCATGCGCAGAAGCGATGTGTCCCTCGCAAACTGGTATGCCGCTGAAACTGCAACACCGGCACACATCAAGTAGTCATTAGAGCGCGTCATTGTTATACATCACAGGCGACTGGCACCCTTTGACGCCATCACCCACCTGGCCGTGACCGCGCCTCAGCCAGGTGCTCAGCAGTCTTCGCTGGTGTGTTTTATTTTCGGCGCCATTTCCGGCGAGTCGAGAAGTTGGGGACCGGTGTGGCGGTTTCAGCGTGTTCCCGTGCTCAGACGTGTACCTCACTTCTGCGCATGCGTCAGAATCTAATAAACATGGCCGTAATCGATTAACACTACCCGGGTGACTCGGGTCATCCCAGTCGTCAGAATTTCAAATAGAACACAGCGAGTGGAGTCGACAAATACACGTGCCGTGTGCAAAAAAAGAATAACTTAGATTAATTAAATGGAAATATAGGTAAACTAGGCCATCATAAAATACTTTAAATCCTATTTTGCTGTATTTTTTATCGGTTATTAAAAAAGCGCGGAGAAGCGCATTCGATTATTCGACCCGAGTTTGTAGGATGTGCGCATGCGCCAATTAGTGTCTCGGGTGATCCGAGTTGATGCGAAATCCGTGCATGCGCAGAAGCAACGGGAGACGGCTGAGCACAGGAACACGCTGAAACCGCCACACCGGTTTCAGCCATGCCTCACTCGGACACCGAGCCAGCAACACCAGCGGGTAGCGTTCACTTGGCACTGCGCACCGTTCGTGCAGGGGACTCCTTGTCATTATACATGTACGCTGCATCTCAACCTGTTTCGGGACAGGTCCCTGGCCGGTTGACCGGCTGGTTGTTCTGTTACTGTTGCATTCTGTGAAGGAGCCATGGTGAACCCATGACCCCGACACGCCTCGCTTAATCATGAAGCGGGCAGGGGACTGGGGTGGCCGAACCACCCGGAGCAGGCTGCACGTAGCCTCCCAGCTCTACTGCCACGGGCTCACAAACACCTGGGCCCGTATGCATGGAGCAGTGTTAGCGGCGTGTGGTGTTATCCCTCTAACACCGTATAGCTATCACCGTTTATCGGCGGCGGCGAAATGGTATGCATGGCGGTCTAAACGGTGAGTGATAGATAAACATGAATCTATTTATAGATTTGGGAAATCCCTCTGCGTTTGTATCCATATATTTAGCTCAAATCTATTGAATGCGATCATATTTAACAGAATTACATACGCAATAAGTGAAATTTAAGCAAATTAATCCTAAAAACGAAGCAATATTAACACAGCAGCCGCATTGGCGGCGATATTACTAGTTATATTTTCGAATCGACGAGTGTAAAGTAAACAAATCGCCGCCGCCGATGTACGTCGCTTTCCATACTGGCGTAGGCGGCGGTTTGCTTACTGTACGTTCGTCGATTCGAAAATATAACTAGTAATATCGCCGCCAATGCGGCTGCTGCGTTAATATCGATTCGTTTTTAGGGTTAATTTGCTTAAATTTCACTTATTGCGTATGTAATTCTGTTAAATATGATAGCATTGAATAGATTTGATAACTAACACAGCCTGTAAACCAGATATTTTCTGGTTTAGCTTAACCTAGTTTAATCGTGTGGTGTTAGGCCTAACACTGCTCCATGCATACCAACTTTTCGGCGCTAAACCAGAAATCCCGTCTAAACGCGTTTTGGCTCGCTAACACTGCTTCATGCATATGGCCCCTGGTTTGGCTAATTTGGCTTCTTAAGCCGTGTTCACACGGGCAATGTAAATCGATTCATAGAAAGCGACTTGCCTAGTTCGCCTCACATTTCTCGTGTGAACGGGCATCTGATGCGGATTAGGGCTGAATCGATTCACGTGATGCGGATCCTGTAAACCACCTAGCGAGGTAGTTTACGTGAATCAATTTCTGTGATGTGGATAATTTTGCCCGTGTGGACGCAACCGACTTACGTGATCCGGACTAAGCACGTCAAACTATATACTATAATTTGGTCTATGAAACCGCTAGCTGTGCACAGATATTTTTTTCAGCATTTATTTTTAGGGTTTCACTGCCCAGCAGAAGTTTTGACCATTCCAAACCAATACGATTCAGTACATACATATCTAGGTCGAACTCACTCTCTAGTGGTGACGTTGCCTAATCGAAGACTGGCGCTGGTCAGGCTGGGCTTGCTCATGCGCAGATATCGATTTCCGGCCCCAAGTACTGCCCGTGTGAACGGGCGCCTAATTCGACTCCTTTAGTTCGCCTTGTCTAATTCGCTTCACATTTTGCCCGTGTGAACACGGCTTAAGTCTAACCCGTTATGTGCAGGCCGTTTCTGGAGACTCTCCTCCCCATGCCTATTATTGTGACCGTTAGTGCTCTTCCACACGCAATCAGTTGATTAATTGGGGTTTTATGTCACAGCCACATCTAAGGTGATAGTTGAATGTGTAGCGAACGAATAGTGATAGTGCCGATCTATAATGCTGTCCCGTCGGGTTGTTACTGTTAGTACCATGATTCGATATTCCACTTATTCACAACATACTGATATTGAGTCATAACAATAATGGCCAGCACCAAGCGAAATAGTAATATTTACAGTCCTTGGTTTGACCTCTACTTCCACTGAACTATATGGGTACCAGCTGTCTACTACTGAACTATCTGGGTACCAGCACTGCTGTGTCTATTAGTATTACTGAACTAGTTGGGTACCAGCTGTGTCTACTACTGACCTATCTGAGTACCAGTCGTGTCTACCATTGAACTATCTGCGTACCAGTTGTGTCTACGACTGAACTATCTGGGTACCAGCTGTGTATATTACTGAACTATCTGAGTACCAGCTGTGTCTATTGTATTACCCTAACTGGCTGGGTACCAGTTGTGTCTATCATTGAACTATCTGGGTACATGCTGTGTCTACCATTGAAGTATCTGGGTGCCAGCTGTGTCTATTGTATTGCACTAACTATCTGGGTACCAGCTGTGTCTAATACTGAACTATCTGGGTACCAGCTGTGTCTACCACTGAACTATCTGGGTGCCAGCTGTGTCTATTGTATTGCACTAACTATCTGGGCACCAGCTGTGTCTACTACTGAACTATCTGGGTACCAGATGTGTCTACCACTGAACTATCTGAGTACCAGCTGTGTCTATTGTATTACCCTAACTGGCTGGGTACCAGCTGTGTCTACCATTGACCTATCTGGGTACCAGCTGTGTCTACCATCGAACTATCTGGCTACCAGCTGTGTCTTGAACTGGACTATTTAGTTCCCAGCTGTGTCTACCATCGAACTATCTGTACCAGCTGGGTCTACCACTGAACTATCTTTTTTTAATTAATTTTTTTTTATTGAGGCTGTATTTATACTGTCCATAGCATATAAGCCTGGGTATTCAGGCTTGTTTTCAATGCTGGCTAGCTGGAGTGTTGGTGTTATCTTATCACACAGTAGCTGCTGATAAGGTATTTGATTGCCTGCATTTCAGTAGCAGATAGATAGTTGGTTGGTATGTTTAGTAGCCTATGTTAGTTTTTTTTGGATTTTCTTGGCATATATGTATTTTATTTTTTTCTACTCTTACTACTAGACTAGGTTATCTGAGTACCAGCTGTGTCTATTGTATTACCCTAACTGGCTGGGTACCAGCTGTGCCTACTACAGAATTATCTGAGTACCAGCTCTGTCTACCATTGAACTACCTGAGTACCAGTCATGTCTACCATTGAACTAGCTGAGTGCCAGCTGTGTCTACCATTGAACTATCTGAGTACCAGTCATGTCTACCATTGAAATATCTGGGTACCAGCTGTGTCTACCATTGAACTATCTGGGTACCAGTTGTGTCTATTGTATTGCACTAACTGGCTGGGTACCAGCTGTATCTACCATTGAACTATCTGGGTACCAGTTGTGTCTATTGTATGACCCTAACTGGCTGGGTACCAGCTGTGCCTATTACTGAACTATCTGGGTACCAGCTGTGTCTACCACTGAACTAGCTGGGTACCAGCTGTGTCTACCACTGAACTAGCTGGGTACCAGCTGTGTCTACTACTGACCTATCTGCAAACAGTGCATGGTCGGCACTTCTTACTCTTGTTATTGTGACTTTGGTGGTTTCGATTATTTCAAGTCGTGATGTATTAGTAGTCCCAGTAAGGAGGTGCTTCATAGAACGTAAAGGTCAGCGCCCTTGTTCCCACACCCTCCCAACCACCAGGCGACCTTTCTTGGTCCCCGCTTCACTGAGCGTTCACCCGGCCTGTGAGTGCAATGCTAGGGTGAGGTGCTTCCGTCTATTGCTGTGCAGTGTAATATTTGGCCGGGGCCTCGTTGTTTTGCTACAATGGGCCCCGCCCAGCAACCCACTTTAACGCGGCGCGCCTATCAGGTCCCCCGGCACCCGTTGCGCCGCTCCGACTCTCCCAGCCGTATCCCGGGTCGTCCCGCACCGTATCCGGGGACGCCCGAGGTGGTCCCGAGGCATTCCGAGGTGTCCCGAGCACGGCGCAGCGTCCGAGCAAGGTCCATACATCAGCCGGGTATCCGGAGACTGTTTCCGGAACGACCACGTGACCAAATGACCGACATCCGCTCTGGTGTGCGCCCCTCTGGAGTGGTGGCAGCGACTGGCGGCTCCAACTGGTTGAGGCTCGCTGGGCTTTGTGTGCGGTCTGTATTCAAGGCGCGTCTCATAACGTCCAACATAAGCAAGGCCCAATTAGATGGCGCTCTTTGATGTTCCGAGCGACTGTGCGGCGTGCAGTTTCCTGCTGGCGAGCTCAGCTCACGGCGCTCCCTGCCTCGTGTTCGGGGAAAGTCAGACGTGCGCGCCCGCACACCCGGCTGCCCAGCGAATGGCCCCCATGTGGTATGTGGCGCATGGCTGTGAGGATGGTTTTCACAGTTTTTTTTGTGAGACGGCGGGAAGCTGCTCTCTCCCCGGGGTATGGCGCGGACCCTCTGGGGAGACCCAGTCTTGCATAGGTGCAGATAGCGTCACCGTGGCGCGCCCAGGAGGGAGTCCCCCTACTAACAGTAGCAGCCGTCAGGAGGCGCCCTGATCAGCTCCAGCTCCTCCAGGGGGTTGGGTGTGTGTGTGTGGGGGGGGGGGCTGCTCCTGTCTGTAATCCTTCATGAATAGTGTATCCCAATGTTGTTCTTGCTAAATTAGAGTGAACATTTTTCTTAGTTTCAACCAAATTTGAATCGTTACTGATAGGTTCGTTGCACACATACATTACAATGGTAGTGTGATGCAAATCTTACTAAAGTAATTTAATTCACACAATGCTAAAAAACTTAATGTAATGTGTTATCAATTATACTGTGTTGGTGAGTCACTGTCTCTTGGGCCTACAACTCGCCACGTGTAGATAGTGCTGTTGTTTGTTTATTGTTGTTTTACGTCCTAGCAACATCTAGCGGCTGTTCCGTAGCCTTTCTTATATATATATATATATATATATATACATATATATATATATATATATGTCTGTGTGTGTGCACTTGTTCCATTTATTCACTTTTCTTATCAGTGGTTATAGCATTGCTGGTAATATAGTTCCAGGTCTGTACAATTGCTACGTCATATTATCTGTCATATGTCTGTTATTTAATAAACCAGGGACGCTAATCCATCACCGTGAAAACAAACAACCCCACTACTAATACTGACTAGCAGTAGAGCGCGGGTCGGTGCATATATCCATATATCGTTGGTAATTTAATCAAGAATACATCACAATATTGCCCGCTGCTCCATTGCGGTCGGCACTGGGGGTTACCAGCGACTATGCCTGCAGGACATGCCATGTCGGCTGGGTGCGCAGTGCATTGTGGGTGTACTTCATTCAAGGCTGGTGTCGACCCCAGTGTTTGTCAGATCAGGAAGTGGTGGTGTCAAGCAGCTTCGGTGGGGGCTCCATTGCGGTACTCGTCTGAGAGCTGTAGATCTGGCACCACAGCAGGCAACTGCAGGGAATGCTAAATTGGTATATCCTTTAAAGGGGCAGTAACATGACGAAAACAACTTGACGTATTCACAATTATTATGATCAAATATGTCGGATTATAATTTATATAGCTTGAAACAACTTATACTGTCGTAGTCATTTAGTGCTCAACCATGGTCTGAGGGTCTCTATGGTCAATCTGTCTATTAATGCCATTCATCCATAATGACTCTCACCAGTGACGTATGCTAAGGCCTATTAAAACTTGGAAAGGAGGGCAAACCCTACTATCACTTAAAGTAAATGTTATTGTTGTTGAGAATGTCTTAAAACCTATGTGGGACAACCCCTCATGTTCCTGAATGATGTCATAGAATTAATGATAATAGTCATGGGGTACTACTACTAGAGTCTAATGTTACTGGGAAGACCAATCCTGACCTACTGAGTTCGAGCTTCTAGCCTGATCTATGGGTACTCCTTCATTAAGATGCATAGACGATTAATTTAAAGAATACATGGTAAACTTATAGACCTATTTCATGAGACATCAGCATAGGTATTTAGGTCAGTGCGCGCGTTGCTTGGCTGCAAGACGACACACTGTCACACTGCAAACTAAATGGCTCTGAGCAATCTTCATAGAGAAAAGGTGAAATAAATATCTCTAAAACCACACCACCTAGAAGTTATAGTAGAAACAAACCGCTTGGAACACATATAGAAAGCATATTCAACGATAAGATTATATTAAATTTATATGGTAGGGTTCTGCATTTCTATTAATTTTGAATAAAATTGACATTTCGCGTGTATCAGCAAACTCAATGCATTGTCAATGGCCGTGAGCAATCTTCATACAGAAAAAGTGAATCTCTCTAAAACTACACTGCCTACAAACAAACTGCTTGGAACACATATAGAAAACATGTTTCACAAACAGATTATATCAAACTTATAAGGTTAGGGTTCTGCATTTATAGTATTATGCTGTATGTGGACAGTGGTATCTCCATGTTGCAATGCAAGGTTGTCTACCACCCCTAGTATAGATACGGCATTATATACAATATTATGTATATTAAAATATATATTGCTCTCTCTATATATATGATATTTATTTTATGTTGTGTACATTAGAGGAAACCGCTTATTTATGTCCACACTTTTACAATAGTGTAAACATCGAGCATTAAAATTGTAAATATTTGTCACAAACAATATGGATGCTCCTAGTGAATATGTTACTATTGTTAGTCTGTGCCTGGCGTGAGCAGCAGCCCAGTTGGTAGTGCTAGGGTTAAGGTAAATGTTGCGGCGTATTATAGATACTGACCCATCTCCGTCAGCCGGCCTCTCCGCCCGCCCGCCGCCCCCTCCAGTGCCCGCTGTATATACCATGCGCCGGCCTGTGATGTATGAGACCTACACTATCGCCCCCTGGGAGGCGGCTCAGAGGCTACCCGGGCAAGCCCTAGTGGCGGTTTGAGTGGATGCTGATGTGCACGAACCTACCGGAAGTATTACCCCGAGACTATCTCCAAATGGGCTTTATATAGAACTGCATACCGGTGTTCATTAGATTATTCAGTTCGTAGACATAGTGCCTGCAGCATAATATGTGCGTTGTGAATGGCTATAGACTATTGGCGTATATCGCGCCCATTGTAGCCCGTATGCCACACGCACTCGTTTCGGCACAAGAGGATTGCCAAGAGTAGCTACATTATTCGAGCGCAGTTGATTCTAACCCACTGTAAGCGTTTGTCTCAGAGCGCACTCCTGCTTGAGACCGCTACTGGCCAAGTGGCAACACGAGCTCGTCGTCACAAAAGGCGAAGAACAGCTCGGATCATTCGTTGCGAGAACCAGATTAAAAGTCATTCAAGACACGATTTAACTTAATTTGATGAAATAAAAATAAATAAAACAAATGGTCCAACATGACTACACCATCAGCTGAACTCACTTTGTGGTCATGAGTGTAAACCGTGCATCAGTCCCTGCGTAAGGGTGTGGTGTGTGTAACAGTGCAGCAGGCCCTGCTCGTCACGTGGTAAGGGTGTGGTGTATGAAACCCTGCAGTCCTGCTGGTCACGTGGTAAGGGTGTGGTGTGTGTAACCCTGCAGCAGGTCCTGCTGGTCATGTGGTCGGGGTGTGGTGTGTGTAGCCGTGCAGCAGGCCCTGCAGGTCACGTGGTAAGGACGTGGTGTATGAAACCCTGCAGTCCTGCTGGTCACGTCGTAAGGGTGTGGTGTGTGTAACCCTGCAGCAGGTCCTGCTGGTCACATGGTCGGGGTGTGGTGTGTGTAACCATGCAGCAGGCCCTGCTGGTCACGTGGTAAGGACATGGTGTATGAAACCCTGCAGTCCTGCTGGTCACGTGGTAAGGGTGTGGTGTGTGTAACCATGCAGCAGGTCCTGCTGGTCACGTGGTCGGGGTGTGGTGTGTGTAACCATGCAGCAGGTCCTGCTGGTCACATGGTAAGGGTGTGGTGTGTGTAACCCTGCAGCAGGTCCTGCTGGTCACGTGGTCGGGGTGTGGTGTGTGTAACCGTGCAGCAGGTCCTGCTGGTCACGTGGTAAGGGTGTGGTGTGTGTAACCCTGCAGCAGGTCCTGCTGGTCATGTGGTCCTGGTGTGGTGTGTGTAACCGTGCAGCAGGTCCTGCTGGTCACGTGGTAAGGGTGTGGTGTTTGTAATCCTGCAGCAGGTCCTGCTGGTCACGTGGTAAGGGTGTGGTGTGTGCAACCCTGCAGCAGGTCCTGTCCGCTGTTTACCTAGCGTCCGGCTGGTACAGATGTAGCGCTGCCTGGTCATCGTTGTGACGTCACAGACCTGGTTCAACACGCGGGCCGGAGCGTGACTGAACACCTGAAGCACGTGACGCCATGTGACGCCACGTGAAGCACGTCTAGGGAGGATTAATTCTGGGGTTAACCGAGGCGCCACAGTAGGGGTGACGACACGCCATGTTCACTGTGATGAGAGTCGAGTAAGCGTAGCACCAGCTGAAGAGCTCGAATCTGCCATCTTACTTCGCCTCTTTCTGTGTGCACGAGGGCAGACTGTTAAAGAAGCGCTTCAAACACCACCGACCTGCAGCTAACTGGTTCCGGCTGGTCCAGGCTGTCCAGGCTGGTCCCATCTAAATAAACCATGGGTGGCCGGTGTTGCAGATTATGGCTAAACAACCGCAGCGTCCCCGTGGTTGCCATGACAGCCCTGGTGGTCGGTAGTTGCTATGGACTCATTGTAATGTATTGCATACGGGATCCAGTGTCACGTAGAAAGCAGTGTGCACTGTTGATTTAAAAAAAATATGCCAATGTATTTAAGAGTGCAATAAGCTATTGAGGGAATTGTCAACAAGAAATCCATTGAGTGTGCTTCCAAGAATAGCTACTTGTTTCGGTTGTGCGCCTTGAATAATGTTCACGATTAGAGGAAACAATTGATCAGAGTAGGCATGTAATCATCTACATTGGCGTTTAATCAGTCACAGAGTAGTCCCAGGTGGAGCTATCTGTGCGGAGTGAATTGGGCGCGTTCACGTTGCCGTGCACTCCGGCACTGGCTGCCCCCCGGCACACCCTCCGGGGAGACGCGGGTCGTGCAGGCAGTGTCCGGCGTGGGCGGGGTGTGATGTACAGCCCAGAGTACGCCGTGATGGCACCCTGGACGAGGCCGCCTCCCCGCCTCCCCGGGGCCCGCTTAACCTACTCCACGACCGACCCCACCCACCCTGCCCGTCCTCTACCCCGCCCCCGCCCATAGATGCGCCAGATAACCTCGCCTTGAAATTAATTTTCGTCTAAATTTGATTATTCCTGTAAATTTGATTATTTGTACACTCACTGATCCACATACTAACAGCGTATCGCACACTGCACTATTTGGCCCAATACACATATCATGCTTTTATTAACAGTATATTCTATTGTGTGGCAAGGTGTGAGTGAGCTGGTACTGACATTGTGACAATGCTCTTTGACATCACCGACTGTACACCAGCGTGCAGCAGTGAGGTGCGGGGGACCAGTGGACTGTTAGCGGCGCGTGGCGGCGACCTGCTGCTGAAGCACGCTGATATATCGCCGAGTGGAGGCGCTCTGCGAGCAGCTCGTGATGAAATAGGCCCCTGGGTATACTAACAAAGCTGCCCGTTTTAGCATCATAACTGGCCGCCGTGCAGCCGGAGCCCGCTTGTTTTCACGGTCTCTGCAGTGCCTTATACACGGGGCAGTGTCCTCAGCCACCATCGGCATAACGGTATTGATTAAATCAAGATCCTCTAGTGAACTCTGATGGTCGTTTTCTCACGGCTTCAGCCAATTGCTAGGTCGGGCATAGTGGTAGCTAACAGCAATGACTCTGACTTTGAAGTAACTTCCATTACTTCTGAGGCAACTAAAACTAGTATTTACAACCTCACATTGTGGTTGTGTGTGACCTGGGTGTGGCGTGTTCTTAGATTGCTGCTTCCCGCAGCTCAGTTCCGCTGTACATCAGCAGACGTCGCCTCCGTACACTTCGTCCGGCCTGAATGAGTCAGACTCGGGGCGGGGCCGTGTTTCCACTAATTCACCAACCCCTCACCAAACTACGTGGACCCTCTGGTGATAGCTGACTGTGCGCAGTTCACGTCGTGACTAAAACACTCGGTACGTTACAGACAGGACGACTGAACGCTGTCCACGTGTCTGGCTGGTTACAAAGCATGCAGAATGCTCGACGACCTGTTCCGGCCCTGACCAGACGGCGGTCGCTGGGAAGGTACATTGTCCCAAGGGCCTTGAGAAACGCCAGGATGTCCAATCTCCCCCCCCCCCCCCCCATAGGATATTAGATATGCATCTATTTATCCTTGGTGGCCTTCGGTTGAGTTGAAGTCACTGTCTGTGTCTCCCTACCTCTCCGGGTTAATGCACTAATACTAGCGTTTTAATGCTGTCTCTTCTCGTACAAGCAGCATTAAATTAACCACGTGATCACCACCGATTTAATGGTCCCTAATGAAGGAAGATAAATTCCCGATAACACCGGGACACTCGAGTTCCTCTTTACGTTTTCCTAAATCTAAATTTTTAATGTCAGTTCATTTTCATGGGCGATAATAAGGATCCAAAAATCATGCTGAGCGATAATTGAAGTCCCAGTGTGTTCCTACTGTACACGCACCTATTCGGGTGGCCACATGCCGACCACAGAGTGGCGCTGTGCGCATGCGGCCGATTTGATGTTATGGCGGATGCTTACTGTTCATACTCCGGGTGACCACATGGTAGTGCGGGTCTCCTATCAAATAACCAGACCATCGCCCATGTTTAACACCAACCGGTAATCAGCCTGGAACCGAAATTGGGTTTCCAACTGGGGTGAACTGCCCACACAGAAGTGTTTGGTTTGACAATTCTGGCATGGCAGGTGGGCGAGTTGGTGTAAGTCTCCTGTGCCCGGGTGTCTCACCAGGCCTGGTTAATTTTAGACGAGTGGCTAATGACGTCCTCGGGTTTCGAAAGGGAGGGATTTAGAAGGAGACTTTACCGACATCCACCTGCGGGGTTCAATTAGCCGGGAGGGCACCACCCGGCAGCAGCTTCGACGTCACGTGTCACCACAACCACCCGCATCGCTCTCTGCCCGGACGTGCACCCGGGCTATGTCGGGGAGTGTATTCCAGTCACCCCCCGGAGAGCACAGACGAGCAGGCAAATGTCGCTTCACGGATCAGGCGTTTCCGGCCCTGGGCAGTGGGTGTACCAAAAGGCCGTTGTTCGCCACCTACCTGGATAGCAATGCTAGTTTTTTACTGGTGACCTCTGGTAAATCGGAATGTCTGATGTTAGCCAAGCAACTGACGATGCTTGGCCGGAAGGATATATGGGCGATTTGAGTTTGATCCCTAGTCACAACATTCATACTTGTTGTACGTTCCCTGACGAGGCATTAATAATACTTATTAGGGCAGAAGAAAGACTGGCTGATTCGTTAATAGTTATCGTTAACTCGTTATCCGACTATAATCGGATAATACACACCCTAAACTTGTTTAAAAGTGCACCTACATGCTGGAGTTGGTGCTACCGTGTTGGCGGCGTGGTGTCGGGGCATGCTGAGCGGCCAGCCTGCACAATGGCCGGCGGGCCGGTGTCACGGTTTCAGACCTCCACCAGTTTCAGCTCTCCGCTTTCACTTCTGCGCATGCGTGGATTTCCTGCGCATTCGCCAAATTCGACCGATGCCTTCAAACTGCAGTGTTGCAGTTTTAGACCTCTGTCAGTTTCAGCCCTCCGTGCTTTTATATTATTTTAATTATTGTTTCAGATATCTCGGGGAGCGGGGGTACTTCATCGTTTTCATTTTTTTACTATCTCGCGAGGGGGAGGAGATTATTTTAATAATTATTTTTGTATCTCTGAGAGGGGGGTGGGGGTAATTCCATTTTATTTTTGTTCCTATCTCTGAGAGGGGGGGGGGGGACTTTTATTTATCTATTCATGGCTCGGGTTTGGGGGTGGGGTTGTATCTCTGAGAGTGGAGGGTAATTCTTGTTTATTTTTGTTCTTTTTGAATCTGAGAATGGGGGAGGGTGATTCTTTTTGGTTGGGTACTTTTATTTATCTATCCACGGGTTGGTTTTGGTGGGGTGGGGCAGGGGGTTATTTCCTACCTCTATTCACACAGTAGCTGGCTTGGTTTTTTGGGAGGGGCGGGTTCTTTTATTTATCTATTCATGGCTTGGTTTTGGTTGGGGGTTTTGGTTGGGAGGTTATTTCCTACCTCTATTCACACAGCGTCTGGCGTGGTTTTTTTTTTGGGGGGGGGGGGCTTTACATTCTTTTAATTATTGTTTCATATATCTCGGAGGGTGGGTACTTCTTTTTTGTTTTACTATCTCGGAGGGAGGGATTAATAATTATCTCTGAGAGGGAGGGGGGGGTGTAATTCTTGTTTATTTTTGTTCCTATCTCAGGATGGGGAGGTGATTATTTTACTAATTATTAATAAGAAAAGATAAATAAAAGTACCCCCTCAGAGATAACAAAACGAATTATTAAAAGAACCTCCCCCTCCAGAGATAGTAAAAAAAGAAAGAAAAAAGAAGTCCCGTCCCCTCCCCGAGATATCTGAAACAATTAAAAGAATGTAAAAGCCCCCAAAACCAAGTCAGCCGCTGTGTGAATAAAGGTAGGAAATAGATCAATAAAAGTACCCCCTGCCCCTTCAGCAATACAAAAAGAATCACCCCTCCCCTTCTCAGATACAAAAAGAATTATTAAAATAATGCCCTCCCCCTCCCGAGATATGAACAAAAATAAACAAGAATTAACCCCCCCCCTCTCAGAGATACAAAAATAATTAGTATAATAATCTCCTCCCCCTCCCGAGATAGGAACAAAAATAAACAAGAATTAACCCACCCCCCTTCTCTCAGAGAGAGGGAGGGGCTAATCTCCTTCCCTCCCGAGATGACACTTACTCTATATAGGGTATGCACTGACATCATGCTAAATGGAAGTGCGGCCATTGTGGAGATACAACCACAATAACAACCCCAACAAACTCAATGCTTTGTCAATGGCAGTGAGCAATCTTCATACAGAAAAAGTGAAATATCTCTAAAACCACACCACCTAGAAACAAATCACTTGGTACACCTGTAGTAAACATGTTTACCAAAAAGATTATATTAAATTGATATGGGTAGGGTTCTGGATTTCTATTAATTTTGAATAAAACTAAGGTTTTGCACTGCGCGTACCGGCAAACTCAAGGCATTGTCAATGGTCGTGAGCAATCTTTATACAGAAAAAGTGAAATATCTCTAAAGCCACACCACCTAGAAACAAATCGCTTGGTACACATATAGAAAACATGTCTACCAAAAAGATTATATTAAATTGATAAGGTTAGGGTTCTGGATTTCTATTAATTTTGAATAAAACTAAGGTTTTGCACTGCGCGTACCGGCAAACTCAAGGCATTGTTAATGGTCGTGAGCAATCTTTATACAGAAAAAGTGAAATATCTCTAAAACCACACCACCTAGAAACAAATCGCTTGGTACACATATAGAAAACATGTCTACCAAAAAGATTATATTAAATTGATAAGGTTAGGGTTCTGGATTTCTATTAATTTTGAATAAAACTAAGGTTTTGCACTGCGCGTACCAGCAAACTCAAGGCATTGTCAATGGTCGTGAGCAATCTTCATACAGAAAAAGTGAAATATCTCTAAAACCACACCACCTAGAAACAAATCGCTTGGTACATATATAGAAAACATCTTTACCAAAAACATTATATTAAATTTATAAGGTTAGTGACACTGACACTATAGTGACAGTATGAGTGTGATGATCGGCGACATTTTGAATCTGGTTCGATTTTTACGCATGCGCAGACGATGCTGTTCGATTTTGACGCATGCGCAGAAGCGATGCGGAGAGCTGAAACTGACTGAGGTCTGAAACCACGACAGCGGGTGGGGGCAGGCAGCCACACGCGGCCCGCCGCACACTGGGGGTGGTGTGAGAACAAGCAGGGTGCTTGCTACCTGCCCAGCGCCGATTAGATGTCATTTGGCGATAATAGGGGAAAGTGTGCTAATTAATTACCGGAAGGTGGAAATGAGACGAGGCCCTCTTTGGGCTCGTATTAATAACCAAACTTGCCCAAATTTGCTCCCACTGTCCCAGGTCATGTTTTCGTGCCTTCTTTTCTTGGTGCTGAGACTTGCATGCTAAGTGTCCCGGCCAGGGGTAGCTCAGTGCCCGGTGTGAGAGAGGTGTTTCCGGAGAGTCCGTGCGGCGCTTAGTTATTAGTACCGCGGACCCGTCATTTCGCTTTGAATGTTGCCGTCACCCTTTCCTTCCCGCTCCCCGCCATTCAATCACCAGATGTGTTAGGCTTTGTTCGCTGGCACTGTCTGCCACCGCAGCCACAACGACCACAGATCGCACCAAGATAGTGCAAACTACCACTTTCCGTAAATCAAAGTCTCGCGCCATTGTACGTCAAATGCCGGCATCGAACGTCACAGCACGTCATTAATCTACACGTGCGCAGATGACGTTTTGATAACGACGCCACGTCTTTGATTGAAGAATGAAATGTTCGCCATATTTTGCGTGTTTATTTTCGTGAAGCATACCCTCGCCACGCCGTGCCTTGCCGTGCTCTGGTGCCGAGCCGTGCTCTGGTGCCGGGCCGTGCTCTGGTGCCGGGCCGTGCTCTGGTGCCGTGTTTGTTTGTCGAGTCATGCACGTGGGCCGGGCCGACAGTGTCCGCATGCCGGGCTGTGTTTTTGTGCCGGCCAGTGCTCGTGTGCCGGGCTGTGTTCGTGTGCCGGACCGTGTTCGTGTGCCGGGCCGTGTTCGTGTGCAGGGCCGTGTTTGTGTCCCTCACCGTGTTCGAGTGCTGGGCCGTGTTCGTCTGCAGGGCCGTGTTTGTGTGCCGGGCCGTGTTTGTGTCCCTCACCGTGTTCGGGTGCCGGGCCGTGTTCGTGTGCAGGGCCGTGTTTGTGTGCCGGGCCGTGTTTGTGTCCCTCACCGTGTTCGAGTGCTGGGCCGTGCTCGTGTGCCGGGTCGTGTTCGTGTGCCGGAGACCATGTTCATGTGCCGGGCCGTGTTCGTGTGCCGGGCCGTGTTCGTGTGCCGGGCCGTGTTTGTGTGCTGGCGGGCCGAGTCTCCCGGCTCGGTGTCCGGCGAGGGACAGGAGCGACACGCCGGCGGATCTCACGTTGATTTCACGCCTTACACCACGGCGAAGATCGGCGATGCTGATAAGGGACGATAAAATGAGAGCCCAACGCCCGGAGATGGCACAGTGGAAATTTGCAAATTAAGATAGCAAAATCTAATTATGTTGTGTGCTAGGCAGACACGGTTTTTAGTTATAAGGGGGGAGATTGTGGAGATTAACACGTCGTTCATACTCTTGATGCGAGAGTGAAGGGTGTAAATCTATTAAGTGTCGTGTTGGTGGTGGACAGCTGGTGTGAACGGTCAGCTGCTGGCGCGGTTTACACACGCCTCGACGAAAGATTCGTGGTCAAATCAAGTGACGTCCCTGCAGCACTCGCCGGCCTGGTGCTTAATTCGTCCGAGAACTGCGCCGGGCCAGCCAGCCGTCGACACTTTTTGATTCGGCTTCATTCGAATTCGCTAGTAAAACACGGCATCCAGGCGTGGCTAGAGCAGTGGCCTCTGACTCAAGCTTTCCCAGACTGGCCCGAAAGTGGCCGCGTTTACATTTCTCAAAGCGCCCATATTTCACAATTGGGCGCGTCAGCGTCAGAGCACTTCTATTCGAGCATTATATGCGAAAGTCGTCTGCTTTTAAAGCGTGTCAGGAGCCTTGGCGGGAATTGAGTTAACAGCACGTAGTAAACGTGTTCCATCAGTGACTTCCAAAGGGGTGTAGGTGAGGTGGCGAGGCGGGCGCAACTCTTCTGTGTATATCGCCGCCTGGCGGTCAATAGCTTAAACAGCAATGATCAACCTACCTACCCTCAACTGTGTATATCGCCGCCTGGCGGTCAATAGCTTAAACAGCAATGATCAACCTACCTACCCTCAACCCGCATTTCTGTTGGTATTTTCATGGCTGCCCGGATGTAGCCCAAAGCTTCCGGCATGTGGCTGGCCCGTAGCGATGTAACCTGACACTGGGTGCAGTCGGTTCGTTAGACGTGACTCTCACTATCTCGGAACGAAATTCTACTCACGCCAAGCACCAGCGCAGCGCTCTGACTGTGAGGGTGATCGATTCGTCATATCTAGAATTCGGACAGCGCGGTTAATTGTAACGCGCCTTCATCCAGGTGCAGTTTGGGACTACGTGCCACTTAGTGAAACCTGGCAAAGGGCAAGCCGAGGTCACTGAGGTGACGGGGGAAGGTCACCCTCGGATATGGCCGTAAAGGACCTTTGATGGCATTCTGCGACCGCCTCCCGGGTCCTAAGTGCCACATCCGCAACCCCTTGTCACTGAAGAACGCGGTTTAGGAATGGCTACCAAGGAAGCGTCGGTGATCCGGGCGCCATCATGTGGCGCGGCGGAGGCTTAGACTGTCAGTTTGATCATCAATGGACACTCGCCACCAACAAAGCACCGCGGGATGCGCCTTCTTTATGTTTTATACTTCACTGGTTTTAGTTGACACAAAGTAAGCAGGTGAGCAGGAACGCCCGGGCGTGTCGGCGACACCGCGCGGTGACACCACGCCGTGACACCGCGCGGATTCTGCCCACAGAGGACGTGGCACTTCGACGACTTTTGCTCGATGGTTGGATAGTGACACGGGTGCTACAAGGAGCACCCGTGTCACTATCCCCCCCAACCCCCAACCCCCGTGCACGAGGGGGACTGGCTGCGGGCTGTCGTCCCGTCTCGCCGCCTGGTGGCGCCTGGCGCGCCGTGCAGCTCGGACGGCAGTGTTCGACGGTCAGTCTGCTCGCTGTATTATAGGAGCACCGGTAACAAAAGGGAAATGTGACCTTGCGTTATTATATGCAGGGAGTTTGGTTGGTGCCCATTACAGCACTTTCATTTACTATAGACCTTACACTTTAAGTTTAAATCCACTCTGCACCTATAACCACAAGCTTCCTGATGACCAAACTTGGGCGGGTTCTTATCATGCATTCGTTTCTAATGCAGATCACAGGCAAATTGCCCTAGCAAATATTTTGCAATAGATAAACTACCACTTCATGTATGTGTCCCCCCCCCCCCCCACACACACTCTGTGACTTCAGAATGCTGCTTCTGATCATCCACACACTGACCTAATTAGTAACCATAGTGGTCCCATAGCACCCACCATAGTCATGGTGGATGCTCCAGCGACCCTCATTGTTAAGGGAGTGATGATGAACCCCCATGGTGGATGCTCCAGCGACCCTCATTGTTAAGGGAGTGATGATGAACCCCCATCGTAACCCCAATAATAACCCCCATTGTAACCCTGATAGAAACCCCCATCGTAACCCTGATAGTAACCCCCATCGTTATTTTCATTGTAACCCTCATTGTAACCCCCGTAGTAGCCCAGGCAGCTTGTCATCAGTATACTAATTTGATTACTATACCACACACATACTGTTCACTGTATGTATGCTACCATTGTGTGTGCCCACTGTATGTCCACTGCAACAACTTTCTGGACTGATGCTATACAAGGGCTAAGATATCGGGTCCAGCACCATTGTAATTTCGGTCGATG
This sequence comes from Branchipolynoe longqiensis, assembly GCA_030323885.1. Classification (NCBI taxonomy): domain Eukaryota; kingdom Metazoa; phylum Annelida; class Polychaeta; order Phyllodocida; family Polynoidae; genus Branchipolynoe; species Branchipolynoe longqiensis. Next base: position 62,215,551 of record CM059192.1, on the reverse strand, counting down.
CTGTTGTAATCCAAGCCTATTGGTGTATTTGTGGATCTTTGTGGGAATGCTTGACCCGATTCAATCGCATGGTAGAAACATGAATAGATCAAATGAAAGTAACACCAAGGAATTATTTCCAAATGTTCCTTAGATAAACGAAATAAAAGTGTTGAGTAGGTGAGTGTGAAGCAACAGCTCTAAGACAACAAGACAGTGAACGATAAGGAGCAGCTGAACGGTGCGGCTCACAACCCAAGAGACCCATAGTAACAGCCCGGCCATTGACTGCAGCCTGCCCCATGGGGCTTGGGGGCCGCGATTCAATTAAGTAAGTATCCCCAGCGGGGGAGCGGGGCGAGAACGCGCAGTGGGCTTACACTGTTACAGTGGGCATGGCAATACTTTACTCATGGTTTAATGTATCGATGGGAGAAGTTATATTTGTTAAACCCGGAAATAACATTTATAATTGGGAAAACAAGGTTGTCCTAATTCCGGGAGAATCGTAAAGAAGTGCATTGTTCGAGCGCTCTTCCCCGCCCGGATGGCGTCCTTTAAGACGAACGGTCCCACGTTGACCTACTTGTGCCAATTCACAAGGCAGGAAGTGCTAGGCTTGTGTAAAGAATTACACACTCCCCCGCCCACACCCCATTGGGTCGGCGATGGATGAGCGATAATAAGGGGCAAACGAGGCCCATTTGTATTATGGTGGGGGATTTCACTGGGCGGGATATGAGGTCAAGCTTTACAGTGTGTACGGACCGGGTTAACAGGTGCCCAGGGACCGTTTAATAATCGTTCATGTTTCCAGTAAAAGCTAAGCTAATTGGAGGGGCTTGTACGGGAACATGTCAAACAATGTTTCAGAACTGTCAATCAGCGTGCAGCCTGTGAAATGACTGTCGAGAAACAGCGGGACCAGGGAGAGGTCCCCAGTGTGCATGATCGATCCAACATTACGTCATACCAATACTATTGAGGATGGAAAAGTATATATATTATTAGCGGCGGGGAGGATTCGAACCCGCAACCCCCGCCGTGCTACTGCTGGGCATAGCAGGCACGTCTAGCCTGCTATGTATCAGGCGCATGCGCCAAGCCTCCGAGTGTCCAGGCGGACCGAGGCAAGTCTAGGCGGAAATGTGTCAGGCGCATGCGCGCACCTCCAGCGTCCAACGGTCTCCCCTGTATATCGGCCCATTGGAATCCGAGTTCTAGGTGGCCAAGGTGGCTAGTTGAGTTTCTATTTGAGGGAGAAGATATCGGCAGTGTTTGCATTATCGGGGAGGTATGTGGTGGGATGGGGTGGGATGGATGGGGTGGTGTGGGATGGGTGGGATGTGGACGTCCAACAGCGCTCAGTCCATGGGGGAAGGTTATGGAAACTTCAGGTCCCTTCAATACGTCACTTCCCAGATATCAAAGTCGGTGTCCACCCAGGCCCCTGGTCATGCTGTGGGGTGGGGGTGGGGGTGGGGGTGAAGCACACTGCAGCAGTACACACTGCTACACATGCTGTGTAGTGGTATCTTATTTAATGTAGGGTAGTTGTAGCACAATTTCACTGCACCCTAATACAAAGTGGAATGTAGGGCAAATATGACACTAAGTTTAGTCACCAGTAACCATGTGTTAACGGGTTCAGTGTGACTTTAAAGAACATGGCACATCGCGAAGGAAGGGGATAGAAGAGACAATCACCCACTTCCGGGTGACAGCTTCAGGCCTTCGATCATTGCCAGCAGCCACAACACATTCCCTTCTATTTCATTTTCCTGATACAAAAAATACTGCCGCAAAATGTGATTTTGTTAAATGATATAGTTTGTATTTAAATCCACGCATCAATTTTATAATTAGCGACATTTTGTATGAACGCCACTTCCTTGTACATATAAATTGGTAGTGAGGCCGAGTTAACACGGTGGACAGCTAATTCCATTGGCAGTGAGTGGCCGTTGATGTGAATAGAAGTGACGTGCGTTTATCTGCGAGTCGGCGTGCCCTTAATGATCGGACATGGCGAGTATTGATGGCGTGTCCTTGATGCTCACTTGCGCTCTGCCCGCCACACTCGGGGATCTTCTGTGGCATCTAGAAGGGCAACGAAACACGTCACGAATGTTCTTGCCACGAATGTTCTTAGAACAACCTCCTCAGATGATTTATTATAGTTTAATACACAATTTCCGCGACTAGTACAACACCTGGTGATAGGCAACGACACTCGTGTTGTGGATCGACAGTGGGTCACTGTGTTGTTTTAGACTGACGATCAAGCTTTTCAATCAATCAATCAATAGGATACAGCTATAATTATCAAAAATGATTAAAAAATGGTAAATATGTTTTCTCTATAAATCCACATTTGTGCCGAAAAGACTGTCAGTTGCTCAATATGAAGCCAGTGTTAACAGAGTCTCAATTGCCTCTCCACAGACTCTGTTACCCACAAGTCCAGTCTGGATTACACTCTGCGCATGCATCGCGGAAATCGTGTATTGCATAGAGTTGCTCAGAAGCGCTGCAGTAAGTCTGCTGGTTGCAGGACGGTGCGTGCGGCACTGTGCGCGAGTGTCTATAGATGGTGCAAATGGCACCTGGTCCTGTCCGTACACGGTCATAGGTCGGCACACGGACCCTCAGTTGACCACTTCCCGCCACACATACAATCAAACTTAGTTTTATCATAGAAATATAAGATATTAAGAGGGAAGACCGACTCCTCGGTTTTCCCGTATTATCGCCCACTTTATTTTCGATTTTCGCAGTGCCCCGCCTCAACATACATAACAAGTGCTTGTTTTTGTTTATGCTGTTTTGCTGATTATATTAGACATAGGCATATAAATATTTTCTATAGATATGCTTTCTAAATCAAATTTATTATGAATTCACACATTCCAGGATTTCCCAGCTGTCTTTTATTAACTTTTTAAATTTATTTAATTTAAATCCAACTAATCGGCTGGTGCATACAATCGGCGCAATACATGCATAAAAATACAATGCAAAAAGAATAAGACAAGAATTGTTCTTACGCTACTTCTAAATGTAGACATTTCCAGATCTAAATGAATCAAATACACACATAAAAACCTACTCTAAAGATGCATAAACTAACTTATGAACCCTGCCCACGTTGTCTGCTTGCTATATTATAAACTATCATATATAATAAAACTTTAATAATATAAGACAACCTGACCTTTACTCCAGATCTAACTTTAGATTTGTCTATATTTAAGTGCTGAAGGTGTTTTCTGCACTGCAAGTCTATGTTCTGTACACCTGCAGTGGTTCAATATGGTACCAGTGCAATTGCAGATCTCTTAACATTGTGTCTGGCAAGCAGGTATATTTGTTTTGATTTGAATATTTAAATTAGTATGTTCAGCTTAGACTGAGGTGAAAATGCATCGGGATCATTAGGACTTCTTTCAGTATTGTCTTTTATAATTATTCACAATTCTAGAATAGATTTCAGATTCTTAAATTATTTGTAGACAATTGGTTGTATGTAGGGGTAGACGGACAGGACTATGGGGGCTGTGGGTCGTGGATGTGGCGGACTGAGAATCGCATCTCTAAGCTAACTTCATCCTCATGTACCTCCATCTTCATACCAACTGTGCCGCTTAGCATTGATTAATTTATTTAGAACAAATGATCTGCTAAAGCGGTCCACATGATGGCGCCATAACCCTTCTTGTAATTAGACAGGGCTGTTTATCATCCCCACAGTCAGGGCAGCACATTTTCACAGCATCTCCTACCCACCCCATCATCCAACCACCTCATCATTGAACAACCAACTATTGACCACATACTTACAAGTCCCGTCCAACCAACTCACTGAACCATCAACTCTTAACCACATACTCACACACCTCATCACCCAACCCACTGACTGAACCATCAACTGCAGACCACATGCTCACCCCTCATCCAGCCAACTCACTGAACCACATACTCACTCCTCATCCAGCCAACTCACTGAACCATCAACTACAGACCACATACTCACCCCTCATCCAGCCAACTCACTGAACCATCAACTGCAGACCACATACTCACCCCTCATCCAGCCAACTCACAGAACCATCAACTGCAGACCACATACTCACCCCTCATCCAGCCAACTCACTGAACCATCAACTGCAGACCACATACTCACCCCTCATCCAACCAACTCACTGAACCATCAACTGCAGACCACATACTCACCCCTCATCCAGCCAACTCACTGAACCATCAACTGCAGACCACATACTCACCCCTCATCCAGCCAACTCACTGAACCATCAACTGCAGACCACATGCTCACTCCTCATCGCACCAACTCACCAAACTATCAACTGCAGACCACATACTCACTCCTCATCCAGCCAACTCACTGAACCATCAACTGCAGACCACATACTCACTCCTCATCACACCAACTCAGCAAACTATCAACTCTAGACCACTTTGACTTGCGCGTGTCTCCTTGAACTCATGAAACACCACGTCAACTCACAATTGTGCATCGTAATGCCGAGCCTGCAAGGCTTCAGGAGTTCTATTACTTATAAGGGAGTGGTGCCCTCTATTGGGGAGGGGTACCCTCTATTGGGACTGGGTGCCCTCTATCGGGACAGACATCACTCTATCAGGACGGGCACCCTCTATCGGGCAGGGGTACCCTTTATTGGGGAGGGACGCCCTCTATCGGGGCAGGGTTACCTCTATCGGGGAGGGATGCCCTCTATCGGGGCAGGGTGACCTCTATCGGGGAGGGACTCCCTCTATCAGGGCAGGGACTCCCTCTATCAGGGCAGGGACTCCCTCTATCAGGGCAGGGACTCCCTCTATCAGGGCAGGGACTCCCTCTATCAGGGCAGGGACTCCCTCTATCAGGGCAGGGACTCCCTCTATCAGGGTGGGGCACTCTCTATCGGGGTAGGGTGCCCTCTATCATGAGGGACGCCCTCTTTCGGGGCGAGATGCCCTCTATCGGGGCGGGGCACCCGCTGTCGGGGCACTGCGCCCTCTATCACGGTGCCCCATGTTTCTGGATCAATCAATAATACGCGGGAAGGCCCAGTTTTCAACTTTTCCCACTTTCAGTGTTTCACAGAATGGTAGTCAATACCAGACTCACGAGGCTACGAGCTTCAACAGTTTTGTTATATTCGACGGCTGGCACAATCGTTTGTAATTAGAAATTGTCTGCTCCGACCAGACGCAAGCCAACATTGAGTGGACTGTTTAGTTGGCTGAGAGCCGACCTACACAACCATGATATCGGTAACTCGTGCGCACCAATACGCATACTAATTAGCGGCATTCAATTCCCTCGGCAAATGTGGACAGGTTATGAACTTCAGTGGGTTTTTTAATGATAATGAATGAACCCATATTGACAATTTAACCATCAAATATAACCAGATTCCCGATCCCCAATGAGCATGGTGTCATGGTCAATTGTCGTTATGTTGGTGGTAGGCACTGTTATACTTTAGTGAAACGTCCCCCTGTGATCACCGGAAGCTCATTATTATTCATGGCGTTGGTTCTGCGCAGTCCTTATCGCTCTACCTATTTAAACCAACCAACCACCAGCCGGTGACCCACTCCGCTTATGGCCGGTGAGGGATGAAAAGGCGCCCTCATATCTGCCATCAGGGACTACCCAACATGAATAACGTATTTCAGAGGCCAGATGATAATACTACAATACGACTTATTAAGCCCACGTTCGGCAAGTAGGTACCAGGCTTAGCATGGGCCGGTACCGGTGATGCGGATTCCGAGTGACACCAGTTTGCCAGGGACACTTCCATTCAAATGCATTGTTAACGGCCGTGAGCAAATCTTCATACAGAAGAAGTCAAATATCTCCCAAATTACACCATCTAGAAACAAATCGCTTGGTACATATATAGAAAACATCTGTACCATGAAGACTATATTAAATTTAAAAGGTTAGGGTTCTTGAATTCAATTAATTTTGATTAAAACTAACGTTTTGCACTGCGCATACCATCAAACTCAAGGCATTGTCAATGGTCGTGAGCAATGTTCATACAGAAAATACAGAAGAAGTCAAATATCTCTCAAATTACACCATCTAGAAACAAATTGTTTGGTACACATATAGAAAACAACTTTACCAAAAACATTATATTAAATGTATAAGGTTAGTGACGATGCTGTTCGATTTTGACACATGTGCAGAAGCGATGTGTCCCTCGCAAACTGGGGTCCCTGGGAAACCGCAACACCGGCGTACCGCAGATCCGTCCGGTGTGCAATATTAGCGAGCAGGGGTTCCCACCCCGACGTACACACATTCCCATAAAACCGCACAGCAATGTACATATACGGCACATTATGTTCTTTACAAATTAGGATTCGCGCACACGATAGTAATACTAATACATTACATTTCGGTTCATGAATTTAGAAATGCAGCACTTGCTATCCACTAACAACTTGAGGTAAAAGCTTCTTTGTAAATTTATAATGTGCTGCTCTTATTATATTTGCTCAAGGCGCACATATTACCTGGCCTGGCAGAAGAGGGTCAATATAAATGTGTCATTAACAAATGCCCCGAGACATTCAGGGTTATTTGGGGATTACATTGTAAACCTTCTCCTCTCTCATACATAAGTATTAATGCCTTAACGACTTTCACGTACTGGGCACTCTGTTGGAGTCACCATAAATTATAAATAATGGCTATGACTTTTCTCTATTCTTAGCATTTGGTTAACGTGACTCCATAACACGAGGATGTGATTATCGACTGACAACACTCAATGCCTACCTAGACACTGTTCAATTAGTAAATAGATATATATGAGTGAACATTCACGGGCCATCTAATCAAATTAACAGCGGAAGACAGGTGACGAAATACAGGCATTTGTTAAGTTCCCGCATACTAGCACGCGTATTATGTATCCAGCAAGACAGAACCACACAGAAACTGACTATTTAACCAGCGTTGACTTTGAAGAAACACCAGGACCAATCGGACACTACAGTTCTTTCCTGTCACCCGGGTGTACGTGGTTGTTGACTACGTCGGCTGGGCCGGGTACCCGTGCACACCAGCGGCCCGCCCCCCGCCCCCCTGCACGGCCCCGGCCCCGCCCCCTTCACGGCCCCGACCCCGCCCCCCTCACGCCCCCATGCCCGGCCCCGACCCCGCCCCCTTCACGCCCCCCTGCACGGCCCCGGCCCCTTCACGGCCCCGACCCTGCCCCCTTCACCCCCCCCCCTGTACGGCCCCTGCCCGGCCTCGACCCCGACCCCGCCCCCTTCACGCCCCCATGCAGGGCCCCGGCCCCGCCCCCTTCACGGCCCCTGCACGGCCCCGGCCCCGCCCCCTTCACGGCCCCCTGCACGGCCCCGGCCCCGCCCGCTTCACGCCCCCTGCACGCCCTGCACGGCCCCGGCCCCGGCCCCGCCCCGGCCCGGCCCCGGCCCCGGCCCCGGCCCCGGCCCCGGCCCCGGCCCGGCCGGCCCCGGCCCGGCCCCGGCCCCTTCACGGCCCCCTGCAAGGCCCCCTTCACGGCCCCATGCAAGGCCCCCTGCAAGGCCCCCTGCACCGCCCCACACCTCCGCCATTTGCTAAACGTTGGTTGGCACCCCCTCCCCCTCTGCACGCCCTGGGTTATGTGGTATGACGTCTCCTTTGTGTGACGAATATACCAAATCAGATCACCACTTGCCACATCCTCATACTCTCCAAAGTGATCGTGGTCAAACCAATGCCTTACACTGAGTCAGTGAGTGCATCGTTGGTGCTATCAAAATAAACGCAGTTATTGCCACCCTTCTGGGATATTCTTCTCGCGAATGCAGTGTACCCCCGGGCTACACTCACCATGTGAAACAGATTGTTGACATGGATGATCAGTGAGCTGTTTGTACTGGCGGAATCAGCTACACGTGTGAGCTCGCAGGCAGCTGGCACCGGCTAGCACTAAGCCCCTGTCGAGCAGCGCGCACCCTGGCTGGGTGGAGGGGAGGCGGCCGTTCTGCTCCCCTCAGCCATTACCCTCACCCCACCACCCCTCACACCACACCTGGCAGGTGACAACCACCATTATACACCCATTACGCTACTTAAATGACGAGGCTTGATTTTAGAGCAGTAAGCCAAACACTCAGGTATCCATCTCCTAAGACTGGTTGTGGCATTTAGGAGGCAGCACCCACAAACCTGAACAATGAGTAATGCACGTGGCTGGCGAAACTAGCGCACTTTCAACTTGACTCTTGTCGTGTGGGATTGAGTAACTTGAGTTGTCTGTGTTCCACCACCAGCAGATAATAAAGCCATTAATGTTGAAGTTCCAGGTATAAAGGTTCCATCTGCAAGAATCTGTGGAGCCGACGCCTTATGTCGGACATTGTCTCTTTGAAGTTGTTCCATTCAACTGTACGAAATGTATTCTACATTCGCACCAATGACTTACAAAGTGGACAATTGCCGGTACCTCGCCTGACGTTCAGCATTAATAGGATACGGCAGTGACTGGTTTGCTCAGTATCAGGATAATGTGACCGAGTGGGATATCCCAGTCTTCTAGTTCTACTAACTCTAGTGGGACAGCACTATTAAATCACGAGCTCGCTGTCACAAGTCGGTAGGCGTCCTGGTAGGAGCATAGATGCTGCTAGGACCCAAAACCCAACAAACACATTCTACATTCGCTAAATAAAGCAAGTTAAAAGTACAACGCTAAATTTGGCTAACTGTAAGACAAGTATGTTTGCCCTGTATGTAGACTTTTGGTGGCATTCAGTAAATCTCCTTAAATGCACGAATATGCAAATGGTGTGGTAATGCATGTTGATATTATTCATTAAACTGCTAACGTACAGCACTGCTTTCAGTACGCTGTATGCATGTGCCGCACCACACCGGTCTGGGGCTGGCGGCTACGATGCTGCCTACTTCCGGTTACGTGTTGGGCTGCTGGGAATGTTTTGATTTATTTACTGGTTCATGCAGTATACTCTTGCGGCTGTGAAGTGTTTAAAAAAATCTCTTGGCGTATTTCGCCTTCTATATCGAGACACGTGAGCTTCTGTTCAAAATGGGTCCATGGCCTTACCATGTGAGTACTTAGCCTGTTTGATACTTTATACACGCGCTATCTAACGTGTGTCAACACTGAGAGTAGACGGTCTTGCTCAGAATATGTGTGCTTTTTGCGTGCATACGTCGGTTTTTTAGTATTAACAAAAATACCAAGAAGAGCAATAACAATATTTCGACAGAATGAGGTCGAGAGTTCTGAGATAGATCTATTACGCGATAGGCGGGGGCAGCGCGCAGCGCAGAGAGATGGGGCCGGATAGCTGAAATAACCGACACCATTTGTGATACACACCCCGAGGGACGGGCCGACCTCTAATTAATCTGTTTTGTGAATATGATCTCCCGAAGGAAATTGGCTTCGAATGCAAGTAGATTGAGATGTTTTAGGGAATAACCAGATAAGTTGAAGCGCTTTTCTGAAATACTGCCCTTTTAATGAGCTTGTTAGTGTTACCAAAGCAGATCCTCTATTCTCAACTGTCTTCTGGCTACGGAAAGAGAGGGCGCCCTCATCTCCAGTTCAAGGATACAATCAAGAGAAACCTGAAGCTGAGAGACATTAAGACCTACTCATGGACACAACTCTCACAGCAGAGAGCTAAATGGCGAGTGGCAGTCAAGTAATGAAAGCAGTCTTTGTCACATCGAGACCTACAGCATGATGATGATGATGATGATGATGATGATGAGCTGTGAAGTCGTGGTTTTACACTGCACGCCGGGTCTCGGCCGGTGTGCGCTGGGTGCATTTCAACAGTTGGTCTGTGTCCGTTCCCCACGCGGCTGTGGGTGGCGGGCTGTGGGTGGCGTTGGGTGCCGCTGTGCTCGTGTGTACTGTGATAACAACAGCCATTCAGCGTGTTATGATAAAACAACAGGCGTGGATCACCTCCCACACTGCCCGCTGACGGTGTTAAATGAGCTGGAGAGACCGGCGGGGCGCAGTGCGGGTACAGGCGATTCAAAGGGAACCTGCATTCCGTGAACGCGGCAACAGCCGGGCACGGGTGCCGGCCTGACGTTAATGTGTTTTGGTAGCGGCCTCTGGTGGAGAGGCACCATAACAACAGGGCGCTGGGCCGGGTCAAACACTTGATGCACCACCCCTTGGCCACACTTCGAGTAGAAGGAATGGCATTTTGTTAGGAATTAGTGAGAATGCTGAAATCTAATTAATCCACCCAGGAAGAAAATAGATAAGCAGTTCTGGATGGTTCTTGTAGAAAAAAGTAGCAAGCACAGACGATTCTCCAATTTCAGTAACAATGATGGACATGTCTACTTAACGATATAGATGGAAGTTGCTCTATTAAAGTATCATGCCATAGTCCGTGGACATATAAACAAGGAATAAAAGAAAACGGATAGCCAGTTTGAAAAGAAATCCCAAATAAGATATTCATTTACATATAACACACCCCGCAAAGATTGCGAGTTGTGGGATGGCTCGTCGGGGTGGGGGTAACTGGGACTGACGGGCTGGAATCAGATCAAAGACCCCCTAACCCACAGCCTCCGCCGATCCACCTCCTATCTGTGTGGGTCACTGCCTCCCTCCCCCCTCCAACCAGAGCCAGTCTCGGGGAGGTTCAGCGCTGAGCACATCCTGGGGAATGTGTGCGTGTGTGTTGGGGGGGGGGGGCTACTTTATCAACAAGTCACCAGTCACATGTAGATACGTATATTCACGTAACACATTCTGTTGCAAATTTTGCGCTGAAATGATGCGAACTTGGTCCAGCGTTGTGCTCACCATCTGGACAATCTATACACCCAATGAACTACATACAGAAGTATTTCTGTTCAGCCACATGTTGGCACCTGGTACTACAGAGTCAGTTTTAATGGGCAGGTTGAGCCGGCTCAATCGCCAAGCATTTGTTTTCTGGTGCTGGGTTTCAGCTGATAGTACAACTCTGAGAGTTTACGTGTATGCTCTTTGACAGTGAGGTTGTACAGACCAGTTTGGAAAGGAAAACAGATTGACTTAATTGGAGGCGGTAAGTTGGCTTAGGAGGTACCGTGGCTGCGTGTTGGTGGTGGGGTGGCTACCTCAGGTAAAATGTCATTGGGGCTAAGGAAACCTACAAAAGAATAGCTGTCCGTTGGGAGTTCTTGAGGAACTGCCTCCTTCCAAAGTCAGCCCCCGTCCCGATATGACCTTAGATTTGCTAGGACATAAAACAACAACAAACAAACCTAAGTCAGCTTAGTTACTTCTACCGCCGGTTGTCAGTGCTGGCAATCTTTTGATTTAAAAAACGAATCAAGATTTAATTTGTTTAAAGTAGTTACTTTTGTTATATACTCACTTTTCCAGTTGCTCTTTATGTTAAACTGTTGCGATCCCAAGTATTTCGTAGTCACCAGTTGATTAAATGTCTTAACGTGCGTTATATTCCCGCAGACAAATGTGCACAACTCATTGATGTACACATGTTCCAACGTGTGTTAGATGTGCACTTCTTGTAACCTCGCCCCGACAGTGTGTACTGAGTGTTCCCATTGTGTTGTAGTTGCGCACGAAGGCCAGGAGAACATCGTTATGTACGTGGGGCTGGTCGTGGCCATCGCCGTCTTCATCACCGTCGTCATCATCATCGTCTTCCTCCTCAAGCGCCGGAGGAACAACACGGGTAAGAATGACCTAATTAACTGTGCTACAGCGATTTCGCACATGGCCGCATTTTTTATTATTTTTTTTTTAAAGATTTATACTGCCTATCATGGATAAGTCTGAATAGACTTGTTTTCACCATTAGACAGTTTGTCGATAGAAAGCCTGAGTCTACACTTTTACCAACCAAAGGGATTTTTAACCTCCCACACTACATAGACATGGTATGAGAGCAACTGGCCTTTGATGACGCTGTAAGTTATACATAGCGGTGAAAATCCAAATTGGCAGAGGTGGGGGCACAGGGAATCGCACCACTGACCTTCAGATTAGGAGTCCAACCTAGAAAAAAGGCAGACACTCTAACCACTCGACCACACAAAACACCACGAATTTGTATGTCTGACAATCGGAATGCGTCGGTTCTGTGGCGCATCCCGGGAGGTCGTCGCGGAATATCTCGGTCTACTTATGCGGTTTGTGTCCATCGGAGTCTTATCTTACTGCGTCACAATAAATAAAAGGGAGTGCTGGACCCCCTCCTCTCCCCTGGGCCCGGAAATACATATATGTTTGTGGGTTCCCAACCGGAAGCTGTCACTCGGAGCGGCTTCGTTTTGGTTCCCTTTGCAACCCAATACGTTATCCTCATGGGAATTGGTCTCCGGAGAGTTTCAATTCCTAACAACCATTTCGGCATTGTTACCCGTTGTTTACCGATATATGTTTATTATATCACTGTATCGGGAAGTTGTGACACCACCAACGTCGAATTGGAGATTCAAATGAGGGGCAGACACAATGAATAAATGACAAATTCAGAATGACCACTTGCAGTCGTCCCTCCTGGCCCTTTATGCCCTTCACATGCCCCTCACGACCCTCCCAGGCTGTCCACTGTTCTCCCAGGCCCCTCACGGTCCTTCCACTTCCAGGCTCCACATCCCTTAGGCCCCCTTGGCGCTCACCACCCCTCCCAGCCCTCCCCGGCCCCTCGTAGCCCTCCCAAGCCCTTCACGGCCCTCGACACAGCGCCACTGTTCTCACGCACCAGTGACGGTAAGACTGATGTGCCTGATGGCGGCGTCCTGCACGGTCACCAGGCTGCTCGGGCTGGGCGTGCGGTGAATCATAGCGCAGGGCGCGCTATCGGCCATGTGTCATAAAGCCCACTTGCCTTGTGGTATCAGCCCTGGCCGCAGTGACGCGCTGGTTGCACAGTGACAGATAGAGGGTCGGTGAAGGTTAAAAGAAAGCACCCGACAAGTGTGGGTAAAGTTGTACATTGCAGCAACTTTCCCCGCGCGTTATTTTCCTATATTTTCACAGGTTTTATCCAAGTCTGTCAGCGTGTATTAAGGTCATCGTGCCCTACATGGTAATCTGCCCTGCCAGAATCCCGATAGCGCGCACATGACCCCATTGCCAACATCGACTCGCCAACCGATCATTTTGCTTCAAGCTGCAACCATCATCGATCAACCGGAGTCAAGGCATCGCTTACTGGCCGCTGGAAGGACGGGCTCAGGCCGTTTGTGTCTTAACATTTATCTGTAATAAGTCCATCGTCTAGACGTGTTTACTGGTCGAATCTAATTGGGGTAACTGGAATAAATACAGGGACCTACTTACCGTGGGAACATGGTCAATTAAGAATCAAGGCAGGCTTCGTGTGAAGGTGACCAGTCGCCATAGTGCGGGTGCCGTGGGAACCTCCCGGAGGTTTAACGGCCGCCTCCCGTGCTGCTCGTGGCGCTGTAGGGTTGGCGTGCTAACTGCACCCATGCTGCTGGTAAGCGTGGGCGCGCCAGGTGCGGCTTGACGGGTGGCAGTGTGGCCGTCCTCTTTGCGGGCAGCCTTCCCCCATTGTTGAGGTGCTCAGTGGGTGACAGTGTGGCCGCCCTCTGTGCGGGCAGCCTTCCCCCATTGTCGAGATGCTTAGTGGGTGGCATTGTGGCCGTCCTCTGTGTGGGTGGCCTTCCCCCATTGTTGAGGTGCTTACTGGGTGACATTGTGGCCGTCCTCTGTGTGGATGGCCTTCCCCCATTGTTGAGGTGCTTACTGGGTGGCATTGTGCCCATCCTCTGTGTGGGTGCCCTTCCCCCATTGTTGAGGTGCATAGTGGGTGGCATTGTGGCCACCCTTTGTGCGGACAGCCTTACCCCATTGTTGAGGTGCTTGGTGGGTGGCATTGTGGCAGTCCTCTGTGCGGGCAGCCTTCCCCCATTGTTGAGGTGCTTAGTGGGTGGCATTGTGACCATCCTCTGTGTGGGTGGCCTTCCCCCATTGTTGAGGTGCTTAGTGGGTGGCATTGTGGCCGTCCTCTGTGTGGGCAGCCTTCCCCCATTGTTGAGGTGCTCAGTGGGTAGCATTGTGGCCGTCCTCTGTGTGGGCAGCCTTCCCCCATTGTTGAGGTGCTTAGTGGGTGACATTGTGGCCATCCTCTGTGCGGGCAGCCTTCCCCCATTGTTGAGGTGCTCAGTGGGTGGCATTGTGACCGTCCTCTGTGTGGGTGGCCTTTCCCCATTGCTGAGGTGCTTAGTGGGTGGCATTGTGGCCTTCCTCTGTGCGGGCAGGCAGCCTTACCCCATTGTTGAGGTGCTTGATGGGTGACATTGTGGCCATCCTCTGTGCGGGCAGCCTTCCCCCATTGTTGAAGTGCTTGGTGGGTGGCATTGTGGCCGTCCTCTGTTTGGGTGGCCTTCCCCCATTGTTGAGGTGCTTACTGGGTGGCATTGTGACCGTCCTCTGTGCGGGCAGCCTTCCCCCATTGTTGAGGTGCTTACTGGGTGGCATTGTGGCAGTCCTCTGTGCGGGCAGCCTTCCCCCATTGTTGAGGTGCTTACTGGGTGGCATTGTGGCCATCCTCTGTGCTGGCAGCCTTACCCTATTGTTGAGGTGCTTGATGGGTGACATTGTGGCCGTCCTCTGTGCGGGAAGCCTTACCCCATTGTTGAGGTGCTTACTGGGTGGCATTGTGGCCATCCTCTGTGCTGGCCGCCTTCCCCCATTGTTGAGGTGCTTACTGGGTGGAATTGTGGCCGCGGTCTGTGCGGGCAGACTTCCCCCATTGTTGAGGTGCTTACTGGGTGGCATTGTGGCCATCCTCTGTGCATGCAGCCTTACCCCATTGTTGAGGTGCTTAGTGGGTGGCATTGTGGCCGTCCTCTGTGTGGGCAGCCTTCCCCCATTGTTGAGGTGCTTGGTGGGTGGCATTGTGACCGTCCTCTGTGTGGGCAGCCTTCCCCCATTGTTGAGGTGCTTAGTGGGTGGCATTGTGGCCGTCCTCTGTGTGGGTGGCCTTCCCCCATTGTTGAGGTGCTTAGTGGGTGGCATTGTGGCCACCCTTTGTGCGGACAGCCTTACCCCATTGTTGAGGTACTTGGTGGCTGGCATTGTGGCAGTCCTCTGTGTGGGCAGCCTTACCCCATTGTTGAGGTGCTTAGTGGGTGACATTGTGGCCGTCTTCTGTGCGGGCAGCCTTCCCCCATTGTTGAGGTGCTTAGTGGTTGGCATTGTGGCCGTCCTCTGTGCAAGTCTTACCCTGGCTCCCTGGGGGAGCTGTTGTAGACTTTTCTCCCACAGGATTGTACATCTCAAATCTATTTGGGAATTTAGTGGTGTTGACATGGTTATTTTGGTGAGTGGTGTCTGGCACCAGACCCACATACCCCATTTGGAAGCCATCTTTTGAGAATGCTAGCTACCCTGGTGGTCCGAATTGTGACACCGATACCATTGAATCTGGGCAGTGTGTCATACATTGCTGCCATGCGTCATTCTGTGCGGCAGTGTCTGTCGTATGCACACTGCACTAAGCGCATCATTCCTGAGTGCACCCTTCCTGAGTGTGCCCTTGCCAAATGCATCCCTCTCAAGTGCAACCTTTTCGAGTGCACCCTCCCGAGGCCATCCCTCTCATGTGCACCTTTCCCGAGTGTGCCCTTCCCAAGTGCATCCCTCCCAAGTGCATCCCTCCCGAGTGCATCCCTCCCACCTGCATCCCTCCCGAGTGCATCCCTCCCGAGTGCCCCCTTCCTGAGTGCGTCCTTGCCAAGTGCATCCCTCTTGAGTTCACCCTTTTCAAGTGCACCCCCCCCCCCCGCAGGGCATCTCTCTCGTCTGCACCCTTCCCGAGTGTGCCCTTCCCGAGTGCACCCTTCCTGAGTGTGCCCTTCCCGAGTGCACCCTTCCCGAGTGCGCCCTTCCTGAGTGCACCCTTCCCGAGTGCGCCCTTCCCGAGTGTACCCTTCCCGAGTGTACCCTTCCCGAGTGCACCCTTCCCGAGTGCGCCCTTCCTGAGTGCACCCTTCCAGGCCCTCGTCGTGTTGTCAAGTAAGCAGTGGTATATAATGGGTTAGCTCTATTCAGTGTTGGTGCTGGGCACTCTCTACTCTCACACGCCGATGTCAAACTTGTCTGCCGTCACAAATTGTGTTCGCATTTATCGGGAATATGCCGGTGGCGTTCACAGGGGATGCCTGATCTGGAAACCTGATCTGCTGTCCGGCAACTAGGCGCTTGGCGTATCCCCTGTGGTTGCTGATTCCGACAACCCAGGACCAGCTCGGCTGCTATTCTACTTTTCAAAGTGCCATGTGAAATGTTGTGAGCGGGCGCTCAGAGAAGGAAGCCGCCATGCCATGGCCAAGTAGTAGCCCTGTGGCGCCACCTTGACAGCACTTGCCTCCCGCGTGTGGACAGGACCGCCGAGGCGGGGCGGGGCGAGGCGAGGCGAGGCGAGGTGAGGTGAGGTGAGGTGAGGTGAGGTGAGGTGAAGCGAGGCGAGGCGGGGCGGGGCGAGGGGGGGGGGGCGGGGCGGGGCGGGCGCGTCACAGTTAAGGCCCTGTCACACTTTTATTGGATTGAGGAAACGGATTGAAACGGACAAAAATATTCTAATCCGATGTGATTCTGACTTGAAACGTATCGATTATGTAACGGACAGATGACAGATAGTAACAGATGGTTAACAGATGGTAACGGACGGTAACAGTTGATAACGTATCTAAGGATCAACGGACAATTCAGTATACAAAAAGAACTATGACGGACGGCAACGGACGTGTAATGGATATGTAATGAACGGGAATGGATGGTTAATGGATGGTTAATGGATGGTAATGGATAATAACTGCATACGTCAGTCCGGTGCAATCTGTTACAAGTTTTGTGCATGCTCAAAACTTGTAGCGGATCAGGCCGGATATCACCGGATATGTAACGAATATGCAACAGATATGCAACGGATATGCAGCGGACACAAACCAGACTTTGCCGGATATCAACAGACTTTGTTCCGTTTCAATCCGTTTTCTCAATCCGGTAAAGTGTGACAGGGCTTTAACCACCACTGGCGGATGAATGTAGTGCGGGAGAGTATGTACTACAAGTACAACGAGTGCGAATGTGACGTGCTTGATGTCCACACTGTGGTGCAGGTGTCGCCAGTGTATGAGGAGATTGCCGTGAGGCTGTGTGGAGGAGATTGAATTAAACACTGACCCAGTTCACTGGGGGTTATTGGGGCCGGTGTGTGGCGCCCCCTGGCGGCGTGGGGGCGGGGCGGGCGGTGCCAGGTGGGCTGGGCGACTTGGTATCGGGTGGCAGTGTGTGTTTTGAGTGGTGGGCGCGGGTCGTGTGGGTACAGGAGGCCACACCAGCATTAGCCAACATTACCTGGACTCACATCGGGCCAGGTGGTCTTCGGCAACACAGGCTTCGTCCCTGTACACTGGTTCCACATGCACGACCATATCTAGGCCATACTGCATGCCTTTGTTATTAAGAGTTCTTAACTACTTCTGAGCAGTAAATTTGAAGGGCATAATATGGAGAGTGTGGGTATCAGAATGGCACTCGTATGAATATATTAACAACGACAAAGGCTAACTTGGTGTGAATTTAACTATGTCTAGTTGCCGAAGCAAATGCCATGGATCCTCTTAGACGAATTTGAGCAATATTTGTATTCTGTTTATTGACACTCGACATAAAACGTACACATATAATCGTAATTTTATATTTTCTAAAGCCTTGAAAACTGGTCTGAGATCTGTACACAAGATTTGAATAAAAGTGTGACGATAAAGTGTCATGTTTTATGGAGGAGTGCATATCGACGTCTTGAGTCGACATGCCCCTGGCGTGCTAGCTGGTAGCATGCCTGCAAATCTTGAATATATTGATATCATAATTATGGCTACCGTAAATTATAGGAAACGCAAAAAGACAGAAATTGTCCACTCGCTTGGGTGGGCACTGAGAAAGCAGGCAACACGCACCAACACACCGTGCCTGCAGACAGGGTCACAAAGGCGCACGTCCCGCGTGTGTCGAGCAGACCGCGCGCTCATTGGCTGGGGCGGCAAGCGCTTACTTAATACGGCGCGTTGCAATGCTGTTGATCATATTCATTCATAACAGCAATAGTTGAAGCGAACTTGTTGCTAATATTAGAATTTCGCGTAATAGCTCACTCAAATTATTTACACGTTGTACTGGTATGGGAACAAGCGACCATTTTTGTCTCCCAAATACACTTTCGTTTTTGACAAAAATAACCCAAGCTATTTTGCTGAACCAAGCCCATTGTGATAGCTGAAAGGTCGTGTGGAATTTGTCCATTCTAGTTCATGGAGTGGACACCAGGGGCGTGTGTGATCGCTGACTGAACCCGAATCATATCTTTCCGAGTGGGTGGGTAGCGCGGCGGGGCGACCCTTGTCGGGCGGGGCGGGGCGGGGCGGGGCGGGGCGGGGCGGGGCGGGGCGGGGCGACCCTTGTCGGGCGTAATGCCCGGCACACACCTCCCGCGCTAAAACTGACTGCCCGACGCGACCCGTCCCAACCCGACCCGACCCGACCCGTTTCCCGAAAACACGGACAACACACATATACCGACTGCTAAGACTGGGGCGCTCACATATACTGTTTGCGATCCAAGTCCCCATCCATTCCCCTCTCTTCCATGCCCCTCTCTTCCATACCCCTCTTCCATTCCCCCCTCTTCCATTCCCCCTCTCCCATTCCCGCTCTTCCATTCCCCTCTCTTCCATTCCCCTTTCTTCCATTCCCTATCTTCCATTCCCCCCTCCCCTACTACTCCCCCTGTTGCGTTCCCCCCTCTAGCGTTCCCCCCTGTTGCGTTCCTCCCTGTTGCATGTATGTATGTATGCATGCATGCGTACATACATACATACATACATCCATCCATCCATACATACATACATACATACATACATACATACATACATACATACATACATACGTACATACATACATGCGTACATACATACAGAAAAACCTCTCTAACCGACCACCTCCACAGATCGACCACTCCCCTATATCGATCGCTTTATTTGGGTCCCATTGTTAGGATATTCTAATTCCCTAATGCCAAGTACACACATACCGTATAGGATTCGCGCACTAAAACTCCTGATCCACTTAAAACTGAAAACGGGCCGATTCATTTTTCGAATCGCGAATCGCAATCGTAATGCTAGCACACACCTACCGTTTTAGCCCTAAAAATCGCGAATCGCAATCGGTAGGTGTGCTAGGGGAGTGCACACCTCACGACTTTTGGGCAGTTTTAGATCGTATACGGTAGGTGGGTGCGCAAAAACGATCGTAAACGGTAGGTGTGTACCGGGCATTTATAAGCCGACCATTTCCCTAAATTCGGTCCCATGGTCGGTCGATTTAGAGAGGTTTCACGGTATATATAGCGAGAAATATATAGAGAGAGAAAGAAAGAGAGAGGGAGAGCGAAAGACAGAGAGCGTGAATGTACGTATAATCTGTTTATAACGGTTCTTTTAGGATGTAGGTATATATCGAAATTAGAGATCGGCTCAGCCCCTTCGTGATGTAAGGGTACAAGCGATATTGTGGCGCCATCTATGAATATGACTCTACGTGGCATTGTCGCATAGTGCACAGCCCTAAGAAATTGTGAGTTGCTCGGAATTGTTGTTTCGCCATGGCATGCATGCGTCACTAGCATGACGCATCGCTTCCTGTCAAACCTTATCTGATATAGACTGATATGAACGGGGAACCAGAAACGGGGCGTCATAGGGGAAGGGCCACGATTCCCGTGTGGGAATAGGTTCGAAACCCGACTGACTCAAACTAAACACTGACAGCAGGACAGCATTGATATTTGTTGGTGCATAGCATGGCGCTCGACATTACAAGGATAGGAAATCTGATTGGCTCATTGTCAGGATAATGTTAGATGTTCGTCTACCACACTCAACATATTGACATCCAAACAATAGCTACATAAATAAGGCGGAACAGTAGAATGAAGATAAATTTTCGGCAATTAACCTTTCCCGCTCAAAAAGCCAAAGTGCTTTAGAGAAAATAGCAAATTTTCAGAAAACAGACAAGGGACATTTGCGTGATTTGTGATTAGACTGCGCCTAGTTCGGAAGGCACCCCCTTCGTACACTAACTAATAAGTTATAAGTAGCTTGATGAATGACTGTCGGCAAGTTTCGACAGTAACTGCAGGGAGCTGCGTAACAAGCTCCACATCACTAATCTGGGGAACGAGCTGATCCTATTGCCAGCCACCAGGGTGCGCACGCATTATAAACACCCCTGACGCTGTCAGTGGGGCAGCCCACTTACCCCTCCCCTCGTGCACCCTGGAGCTGGCTTATGGATATGCTCTGTGTATACTGAGTCACGTCTGTAGCATTAATATTGGCTACCCTCACTGCCTGCCCCTACACCAGCACCTCCCCACAAAGAGGCATTCATTGACCGTTGAATTAAAGTGCGGGGTAACAAGCGGTCGTCCTCTCTTTAATACTGTCGCATCTGCGGAATGTGTCCGCGTAAATCAGCCCCGATAACGGCGCGCCGCCACTTATCGGCGTATCAATCGAAGCAGGCTAATGCCAGCAGTAGACGCTCGTGGTATAGCCCGACTTAGAGCGCAGATACAAGCCTACTCCTGTATGGCAGAAACAACGGCTTGGTTGACCTGCATACTCATACACTCTCTGTATGACAGAAACAATGGCGCAGTTAACCTGCCTACTCATACATCTAAGTATGGTAGAAATAACGGCTCAGCTGACCTGTATGCTCATACACTCTCTGTATGACAGAAACAATGGCGCAGTTAATCTGCCTACTCGTACATCTAAGTATGTCAGAAATAACGGCTCAGCTGACCTGTATGCTCATACACTCTCTGTATGACAGAAACAATGGTTCAGTTAACCTGCCTACTCATACATCTAAGTGTGGCAGAAACCACGGCTTGGTTGACCTGCATGCTCACACACTCTCTGTGTGAGAGAAACAATGGTTCAGTTAACCTGCCTACTCATACACCTAAGTATGGCAGAAACCACGGCTTGGTTGACCTGCATACTCATACACTCTCTGTATGACAGAAACAATGGTTCAGTTAACCTGCCTACTCATACACCTAAGTATGTCAGAAATAACGGCTTGGTTGACCTGCATACTCATACACTCTCTGTATGACAGAAACAATGGTTCAGTTAACCTGCCTACTCATACATCTAAGTATGTCAGAAATAACGGCTCAGCTGACCTGTATGCTCATACACTCTCTGTATGACAGAAACAATGGTTCAGTTAACCTGCCTACTCATACATCTAAGTATGGTAGAAATAACGGCTCAGCTGACCTGTATGCTCATACACTCTCTGTATGACAGAAACAATGGCACAGTTAACCTGCCTACTCATACATCTAAGCATGTCAGAAATAACGGCTCAGCTGCCCTGTATACTCATACACTCTCTGTATGACAGAAACAATGGCTCAGTTAACCTGCCTACTCATACACCTAAGTATGTCAGAAATAATGGCTTGGTTGACCTGTATGCTCACACGCTCTCTGTGTGAGAGAAACAATGGTTCAGTTAACCTGCCTACTCATACACCTAAGTATGGCAGAAATAACGGCTTGGTTGACCTGCATACTCATACACTCTCTGTATGACAGAAACAATGGTTCAGTTAACCTGCCTACTCATACACCTAAGTATGGCAGAAACCACGGCTTGGTTGACCTGCATACTCATACTCTCTGTATGATAGAAACAATGGTTCAGTTAACTTGCCTACTCATACATCTAAGTATGGCAGAAACCACGGCTTGGTTGACCTGCATACTCATACACTCTCTGTATGACAGGAACAATGGTTCAGTTAACCTGCCTACTCATACATCTAAGTATGGTAGAAATAACGGCTCAGCTGACCTGTATGCTCATACACTCTCTGTATGACAGAAACAATGGCACAGTTAACCTGCCTACTCATACATCTAAGCATGTCAGAAATAACGGCTCAGCTGCCCTGTATGCTCATACACTCTCTGTATGACAGAAACAATGGTTCAGTTAACCTGCCTACTCATACATCTAAGTATGTCAGAAATAACGGCTCAGCTGACCTGTATGCTCATACACTCTCTGTATGACAGAAACAATGGTTCAGTTAACCTGCCTACTCATACATCTAAGTATGGTAGAAATAACGGCTCAGCTGACCTGTATGCTCATACACTCTCTGTATGACAGAAACAATGGCACAGTTAACCTGCCTACTCATACATCTAAGCATGTCAGAAATAACGGCTCAGCTGCCCTGTATACTCATACACTCTCTGTATGACAGAAACAATGGCTCAGTTAACCTGCCTACTCATACACCTAAGTATGTCAGAAATAATGGCTTGGTTGACCTGTATGCTCACACGCTCTCTGTGTGAGAGAAACAATGGTTCAGTTAACCTGCCTACTCATACACCTAAGTATGGCAGAAATAACGGCTTGGTTGACCTGCATACTCATACACTCTCTGTATGACAGAAACAATGGTTCAGTTAACCTGCCTACTCATACACCTAAGTATGGCAGAAACCACGGCTTGGTTGACCTGCATACTCATACTCTCTGTATGATAGAAACAATGGTTCAGTTAACTTGCCTACTCATACATCTAAGTATGGCAGAAACCACGGCTTGGTTGACCTGCATACTCATACACTCTCTGTATGACAGGAACAATGGTTCAGTTAACCTGCCTACTCATACACCTAAGTATGTCAGAAATAACAGCTCAGCTGACCTGTATGCTCATACACTCTCTGTATGACAGAAACAATGGTTCAGTTAACCTGCCTACTCATACATCTAAGTATGTCAGAAATAACGGCTCAGCTGACCTGTATGCTCATACACTCTCTGTATGACAGAAACAATGGTTCAGTTAACCTGCCTACTCATACATTTAAGTATGGTCAGAAATAACGGCTCAGCTGACCTGTATGCTCATACACTCTCTGTATGACAGAAACAATGGTGCAGTTAACCTGCCAACTCATACATCTAAGTATGGTAGAAATAACGGCTCAGTTGACCTGTATGCTCATACACTCTCTGTATGACAGAAACAATGGCTCAGTTAACCTGCCTACTCATACATCTAAGTATGGCAGAAACCACGGCTTGGTTGACCTGTATGCTCATACACTCTCTGTATGACAGAAACAATGGTGCAGTTAACCTGCCTACTCATACATCTAAGTATGGCAGAAACCACGGCTTGGTTGACCTGCATGCTCACACACTCTCTGTGTGAGAGAAACAATGGTTCAGTTAACCTGTCTACTCATACACCTAAGTATGGCAGAAATAACGGCTTGGTTGACCTGCACTCATCGCTCTGTATGATGACATGGCATAACTTGCTACCTCATCTAGTGGCAGAAACACGCTTGGTGACTGTATACTCGATACACATGGTTCAGTTAACCTGCCTACTCATACATCTCTAATGTATGGCAGAACATCAACGGCTTGGTTGACCTGTATGCTCATACACTCTCTGTATGACAGAAACAATGGTGCAGTTAACCTGCCTACTCATACACCTAAGTATGGCAGAAACCACGGCTTGGTTGACCTGCATACTCATACTCTCTGTATGATAGAAACAATGGTTCAGTTAACTTGCCTACTCATACATCTAAGTATGGCAGAAACCACGGCTTGGTTGACCTGCATACTCATACACTCTCTGTATGACAGGAACAATGGTTCAGTTAACCTGCCTACTCATACACCTAAGTATGTCAGAAATAACAGCTCAGCTGACCTGTATGCTCATACACTCTCTGTATGACAGAAACAATGGTTCAGTTAACCTGCCTACTCATACATCTAAGTATGTCAGAAATAACGGCTCAGCTGACCTGTATGCTCATACACTCTCTGTATGACAGAAACAATGGTTCAGTTAACCTGCCTACTCATACATTTAAGTATGGTAGAAATAACGGCTCAGCTGACCTGTATGCTCATACACTCTCTGTATGACAGAAACAATGGTGCAGTTAACCTGCCTACTCATACATCTAAGTATGGTAGAAATAACGGCTCAGTTGACCTGTATGCTCATACACTCTCTGTATGACAGAAACAATGGCTCAGTTAACCTGCCTACTCATACATCTAAGTATGGCAGAAACCACGGCTTGGTTGACCTGTATGCTCATACACTCTCTGTATGACAGAAACAATGGTGCAGTTAACCTGCCTACTCATACATCTAAGTATGGCAGAAACCACGGCTTGGTTGACCTGCATGCTCACACACTCTCTGTGTGAGAGAAACAATGGTTCAGTTAACCTGTCTACTCATACACCTAAGTATGGCAGAAATAACGGCTTGCTTGACCTGCATACTCATACGCTCTCTGTATGATAGAAACAATGGTTCAGTTAACTTGCCTACTCATACATCTAAGTATGGCAGAAACCACGGCTTGGTTGACCTGCATACTCATACACTCTCTGTATGACAGGAACAATGGTTCAGTTAACCTGCCTACTCATACATCTAAGTATGTCAGAAATAACGGCTCAGCTGACCTGTATGCTCATACACTCTCTGTATGACAGAAACAATGGTTCAGTTAACCTGCCTACTCATACATCTAAGTATGGCAGAAACCACGGCTTGGTTGACCTGTATGCTCATACACTCTCTGTATGACAGAAACAATGGTGCAGTTAACCTGCCTACTCATACATCTAAGTATGTCAGAAATAACGGCTCAGCTGACCTGTATGCTCATACACTCTCTGTATGACAGAAACAATGGTGCAGTTAACCTGCCTTCTCATACACCTAAGTATGTCAGAAATAACGCCTCGGCTGACCTGCATTCTCATACAACTCTCTGTATGACAGAAACAATGGCTCAGTTAACCATATGTCTATGAAAAATGGCTCAATTAACATGCATAGTCATATTCATGTGTATGTTAGAAACAATGGCTCGGCTGACCTGCACACTCTCTGTATGACGGAAACAATGGCTCAGTTAACCATATGTCTATGAAAAATGGCTCAATTAACATGCCTACTCATAATCATGTGTATGTTAGAAACAATGGCTTGGTTGACCTGCCTGTTCATAGTGCCCAGTGTGTGTGGCGCGAGGGGGGGGGTCCCACCCAGCAATCACCCCGACAGCTGGGGGGCGGGGGGTACTCCGCCAATGCGCCACGGAGGAAATGATATGGGTCACTCTCCTGAAAACTGGTCAGCATGGGATGGGATTTTAAAACATCAATAATAAAACTTCCTACTTATTTTTTTCCTTGTACTTTTAATATTCATGTTCAGATTTGATGTAAGAAATAAGGGAAATAAAATAAACTGTGTGCAACTTTGGTCCTTTTAGTTATGAAGTGTTTTTGTAAAAAAATCCAAACATTTTAAAGTCAGCCATTTGTAACATGACATATGGGACATGGTTGGATATGGGACATGGTTGGATATGGGACATGGTTGGATCCTTACTAATCTCTTATATTGCATTGATATATCAAACAAAACACTTCCTAAGTCAAAAAGGAATTATTTATTAACATGTATGCATGCTTAAATTTAAAAAGAAAATTGATGTCTTCAGAAATAACATTACAAATTTCCATCACAGATGTAACCAGTGGTGTCTGGATGCCACACAAATATTGTACACTAATTATTCAGTGAATAAAGCATGGCTGGGATTTTTTTTTATCAATATAAGCGCTCCATATTTCTGTATATTATGCCATGATTAATATGCTTCTTAGTATGAAATTATTTAATTCTGCTTAGATTGTTATTAAGCAGACTGTGTGGTGTCCTAAACATGTGTTACATCTGAGCAACACATGTTATACTGCCATAATACATCGCTTAATCATGGACTACACCTTTATTTTTTATCTCATCAATTTATAGTTTACATAGATGTAAATGGAAGATTTCCAGCTTTGATTTGCAACCAAAAAGTGTTAATAAATCAAATATTAGAAATTAACTCTGCATGTGACACTTCTGGCCAGTTTTCAGGAGAGTGACCCATATATAAAGTATATGTTCCCTTTTCATTTATACGTATAATGCATTATGCATCACACACACATATATATATATATATATATATATATATATAATATAGATATATATCGACTTCTGTGTCTGATAGAAACAACAGTTGACCTGCCTACTTATAATCCTGTGTATGGTTGAAACAACAGTTGACCTGCCTACTTATAATCCTGTGTATGATAGAGACAACAGTTGACCTGCCTACTCATAATCCTGTGTATGATAGAGACAACAGTTGACCTGCCTACTTATAATCCTGTGTATGATAGAGACAACAGTTGACCTGCCTACTTATAATCCTGTGTATGATAGAGACAACAGTTGACCTGCCTACTTATAATCCTGTGTATGATTGAAACAACAGTTGACCTGCCTACTTATAATCCTGTGTATGATAGATACAACAGTTGACCTGCCTACTTATAATCCTGTGTATGATAGAGACAACAGTTGACGTGCCTACTTATAATCCTGTGTATGATAGAGACAACAGTTGACCTGCCTACTTATAATCCTGTGTCTGATAGAAACAACAGTTGACCTGCCTACTTATAATCCTGTGTATGATAGATACAACAGTTGACCTGCCTACTTATAATCCTGTGTATGATAGAGACAACAGTTGACCTGCCTACTTATAATCCTGTGTATGATAGAGACAACAGTTGACCTGCCTACTTATAATCCTGTGTATGATAGAGACAACAGTTGACCTGCCTACTTATAATCCTGTGTATGATTGAAACAACAGTTGACCTGCCTACTTATAATCCTGTGTATGATAGAGACAACAGTTGACCTGCCTACTTATAATCCTGTGTATGATTGAAACAACAGTTGACCTGCCTACTTATAATCCTGTGTATGGTTGAAACAACAGTTGACCTGCCTACTTATAATCCTGTGTATGATAGAGACAACAGTTGACCTGCCTACTTATAATCCTGTGTATGATAGAGACAGCAGTTGACCTGCCTACTCATAATCCTGTGTATGATAGAGACAACAGTTGACCTGCCTACTTATAATCCTGTGTATGATAGAGACAACAGTTGACCTGCCTACTTATAATCCTGTGTATGATAGAGACAACAGTTGACCTGCCTACTTATAATCCTGTGTATGATAGAGACAACAGTTGACCTGCCTACTTATAATCCTGTGTATGATAGAGACAACAGTCGACCTGCCTACTTATAATCCTGTGTATGATAGAGACAACAGTTGACCTGCCTACTTATAATCCTGTGTATGATAGAGACAACAGTTGACCTGCCTACTTATAATCCTGTGTATGATAGAGACAACAGTTGACCTGCCTACTTATAATCCTGTGTATGATAGAAACAACAGTTGACCTGCCTACTTATAATCCTGTGTATGGTTGAAACAACAGTTGACCTGCCTACTTATAATCCTGTGTATGATAGAGACAACAGTTGACCTGCCTACTTATAATCCTGTGTATGATAGAGACAACAGTTGACCTGCCTACTTATAATCCTGTGTATGGTTGAAACAACAGTTGACCTGCCTACTTATAATCCTGTGTATGATAGAGACAACAGTTGACCTGCCTACTTATAATCCTGTGTATGATAGAGACAACAGTTGACCTGCCTACTTATAATCCTGTGTATGATAGAGACAACAGTTGACCTGCCTACTTATAATCCTGTGTATGATAGAGACAACAGTTGACCTGCCTACTTATAATCCTGTGTATGATAGAGACAACAGTTGACCTGCCTACTTATAATCCTGTGTATGATAGAGACAACAGTTGACCTGCCTACTTATAATCCTGTGTATGGTTGAAACAACAGTTGACCTGCCTACTTATAATCCTGTGTATGATAGAGACAACAGTTGACCTGCCTACTTATAATCCTGTGTATGATAGAGACAACAGTTGACCTGCCTACTTATAATCCTGTGTATGATAGAGACAACAGTTGACCTGCCTACTTATAATCCTGTGTATGATAGAGACAACAGTTGACCTGCCTACTTATAATCCTGTGTATGATAGAGACAACAGTTGACCTGCCTACTTATAATCCTGTGTATGATAGAGACAACAGTCGACCTGCCTACTTATAATCCTGTGTATGGTTGAAACAACAGTTGACCTGCCTACTTATAATCCTGTGTATGATAGAGACAACAGTTGACCTGCCTACTTATAATCCTGTGTATGATAGAGACAACAGTCGACCTGCCTACTTATAATCCTGTGTATGATAGATACAACAGTTGACCTGCCTACTTATAATCCTGTGTCTGATAGAAACAACAGTTGACCTGCCTACTTATAATCCTCTGTATGATAGAGACAACAGTTGACCTGCCTACTTATAATCCTGTGTATGATAGAGACAACAGTTGACCTGCCTACTTATAATCCTGTGTATGATAGAGACAACAGTTGACCTGCCTACTTATAATCCTGTGTATGATAGAGACAACAGTTGACCTGCCTACTTATAATCCTGTGTATGATTGAAACAACAGTTGACCTGCCTACTTATAATCCTGTGTATGATAGAGACAACAGTTGACCTGCCTACTTATAATCCTGTGTATGATAGAGACAACAGTTGACCTGCCTACTTATAATCCTGTGTATGATAGAGACAACAGTTGACCTGCCTACTTATAATCCTGTGTATGATAGAGACAACAGTTGACCTGCCTACTTATAATCCTGTGTATGATGGAGACAACAGTTGACCTGCCTACTTATAATCCTGTGTATGATAGAGACAACAGTTGACCTGCCTACTTATAATCCTGTGTATGATAGAGACAACAGTTGACCTGCCTACTTATAATCCTGTGTATGATAGAGACAACAGTTGACCTGCCTACTTATAATCCTGTGTATGGTTGAAACAACAGTTGACCTGCCTACTTATAATCCTGTGTATGATAGAGACAACAGTTGACCTGCCTACTTATAATCCTGTGTATGATAGAGACAACAGTTGACCTGCCTACTTATAATCCTGTGTATGATAGAGACAACAGTTGACCTGCCTACTTATAATCCTGTGTATGATAGAGACAACAGTTGACCTGCCTACTTATAATCCTGTGTATGATAGAGACACCAGTTGACCTGCCTACTTATAATCCTGTGTATGATAGAGACAACAGTTGACCTGCCTACTTATAATCCTGTCTATGATAGAGACAACAGTTGACCTGCCTACTTATAATCCTGTGTATGGTTGAAACAACAGTTGACCTGCCTACTTATAATCCTGTGTATGATAGAGACAACAGTTGACCTGCCTACATATAATCCTGTGTATGATAGAGACAACAGTTGACCTGCCTACTTATAATCCTGTGTATGATAGAGACAACAGTTGACCTGCCTACTTATAATCCTGTGTATGATAGAGACAACAGTTGACCTGCCTACTTATAATCCTGTGTATGATAGAGACAACAGTTGACCTGCCTACTTATAATCCTGTGTATGATAGAGACAACAGTTGACCTGCCTACTTATAATCCTGTGTATGGTTGAAACAACAGTTGACCTGCCTACTTATAATCCTGTGTATGATAGAGACAACAGTTGACCTGCCTACTTATAACCTGTGTATGGTTGAAACAACAGTTGACCTGCCTACTTATAATCCTGTGTATGATAGAGACAACAGTTGACCTGCCTACTTATCATCCTGTGTGTGATAGAGACAACAGTTGACCTGCCTACTTATAATCCTGTGTATGATAGAGACAACAGTTGACCTGCCTACTTATAATCCTGTGTATGATAGAGACAACAGTTGACCTGCCTACTTATAATCCTGTGTATGATAGAGACAACAGTTGACCTGCCTACTTATAATCCTGTGTATGATAGAGACAACAGTTGACCTGCCTACTTATAATCCTGTGTATGATAGAGACAACAGTTGACCTGCCTACTTATAATCCTGTGTATGATAGAGACAACAGTTGACCTGCCTACTTATAATCCTGTGTATGATAGAGACAACAGTTGACCTGCCTACTTATAATCCTGTGTATGGTTGAAACAACAGTTGGCCTGCCTACTTATAATCCTGTGTATGATAGAGACAACAGTTGACCTGCCTACTTATAATCCTGTGTATGATAGAAACAACAGTTGACCTGCCTACTTATAATCCTGTGTATGATAGAGACAACAGTTGACCTGCCTACTTATAATCCTGTGTATGATAGAGACAACAGTTGACCTGCCTACTTATAATCCTGTGTATGATAGAGACAACAGTTGACCTGCCTACTTATAATCCTGTGTATGATAGAGACAACAGTTGACCTGCCTACTTATAATCCTGTGTCTGATAGAAACAACAGTTGACCTGCCTACTTATAATCCTGTGTATGGTTGAAACAACAGTTGACCTGCCTACTTATAATCCTGTGTATGATAGAAACAACAGTTGACCTGCCTACTTATAATCCTGTGTATGATTGAAACAACAGTTGACCTGCCTACTTATAATCCTGTGTATGGTTGAAACAACAGTTGACCTGCCTACTTATAATCCTGTGTATGATAGAGACAACAGTTGACCTGCCTACTTATAATCCTATGTATGATAGAGACAACAGTTGACCTGCCTACTTATAATCCTGTGTATGATAGAGACAACAGTTGACCTGCCTACTTATAATCCTGTGTATGGTTGAAACAACAGTTGACCTGCCTACTTATAATTCTGTGTATGATAGAGACAACAGTTGACCTGCCTACTTATAATCCTGTGTATGATAGATACAACAGTTGACCTGCCTACTTATAATCCTGTGTATGATAGAGACAACAGTTGACCTGCCTACTTATAATCCTGTGTATGATAGAGACAACAGTTGACCTGCCTACTTATAATCCTGTGTATGGTTGACACAACAGTTGACCTGCCTACTTATAATCCTGTGTATGATAGAGACAACAGTTGACCTGCCTACTTATAATCCTGTGTATGATAGAGACAACAGTTGACCTGCCTACTTATAATCCTGTGTATGATAGAGACAACAGTTGACCTGCCTACTTATAATCCTGTGTATGATAGAGACAACAGTTGACCTGCCTACTTATAATCCTGTGTATGATAGAGACAACAGTTGACCTGCCTACTTATAATCCTGTGTATGGTTGAAACAACAGTTGACCTGCCTACTTATAATCCTGTGTATGATAGAGACAACAGTTGACCTGCCTACTTATAATCCTGTGTATGATAGAAACAACAGTTGACCTGCCTACTTATAATCCTGTGTATGATAGAGACAACAGTTGACCTGCCTACTTATAATCCTGTGTATGATAGAGACAACAGTTGACCTGCCTACTTATAATCCTGTGTATGATAGAGACAACAGTTGACCTGCCTACTTATAATCCTGTGT
Organism: Branchipolynoe longqiensis; assembly: GCA_030323885.1. Classification (NCBI taxonomy): domain Eukaryota; kingdom Metazoa; phylum Annelida; class Polychaeta; order Phyllodocida; family Polynoidae; genus Branchipolynoe; species Branchipolynoe longqiensis. The sequence continues at coordinate 62,183,970 of CM059192.1, read as the reverse complement.
ATGATAGAGACAACAGTTGACCTGCCTACTTATAATCCTGTGTCTGATAGAAACAACAGTTGACCTGCCTACTTATAATCCTGTGTATGATTGAAACAACAGTTGACCTGCCTACTTATAATCCTGTGTATGGTTGAAACAACAGTTGACCTGCCTACTTATAATCCTGTGTATGATAGAGACAACAGTTGACCTGCCTACTTATAATCCTGTGTATGATAGAGACAACAGTTGACCTGCCTACTTATAATCCTGTGTATGATAGAGACAACAGTTGACCTGCCTACTTATAATCCTGTGTATGGTTGAAACAACAGTTGACCTGCCTACTTATAATCCTGTGTATGATAGAGACAACAGTTGACCTGCCTACTTATAATCCTGTGTATGATAGATACAACAGTTGACCTGCCTACTTATAATCCTGTGTATGATAGAGACAACAGTTGACCTGCCTACTTATAATCCTGTGTATGATAGAGACAACAGTTGACCTGCCTACTTATAATCCTGTGTATGATAGAGACAACAGTTGACCTGCCTACTTATAATCCTGTGTATGATAGAGACAACAGTTGACCTGCCTACTTATAATCCTGTGTATGATAGAGACAACAGTTGACCTGCCTACTTATAATCCTGTGTATGATAGAGACAACAGTTGACCTGCCTACTTATAATCCTGTGTATGATAGAGACAACAGTTGACCTGCCTACTTATAATCCTGTGTATGATAGAGACAACAGTTGACCTGCCTACTTATAATCCTGTGTATGATAGAGACAACAGTTGACCTGCCTACTTATAATCCTGTGTATGATAGAGACAACAGTTGACCTGCCTACTTATAATCCTGTGTATGATAGAGACAACAGTTGACCTGCCTACTTATAATCCTGTGTATGATAGAGACAACAGTTGACCTGCCTACTTATAATCCTGTGTATGATAGAGACAACAGTTGACCTGCCTACTTATAATCCTGTGTATGATAGAGACAACAGTTGACCTGCCTACTTATAATCCTGTGTATGATAGAGACAACAGTTGACCTGCCTACTTATAATCCTGTGTATGATTGAGACAACAGTTGACCTGCCTACTTATAATCCTGTGTATGGTTGAAACAACAGTTGACCTGCCTACTTATAATCCTGTGTATGATAGAGACAACAGTTGACCTGCCTACTTATAATCCTGTGTATGATAGAGACAACAGTTGACCTGCCTACTTATAATCCTGTGTATGATAGAGACAACAGTTGACCTGCCTACTTATAATCCTGTGTATGATAGAGACAACAGTTGACCTGCCTACTTATAATCCTGTGTATGATAGAGACAACAGTTGACCTGCCTACTTATAATCCTGTGTATGATAGAGACAACAGTTGACCTGCCTACTTATAATCCTGTGTATGGTTGAAACAACAGTTGACCTGCCTACTTATAATCCTGTGTATGATAGAGACAACAGTTGACCTGCCTACTTATAATCCTGTGTATGATAGAGACAACAGTTGACCTGCCTACTTATAATCCTGTGTATGATAGAAACAACAGTTGACCTGCCTACTTATAATCCTGTGTATGATAGAGACAACAGTTGACCTGCCTACTTATAATCCTGTGTATGGTTGAAACAACAGTTGACCTGCCTACTTATAATCCTGTGTATGATAGAGACAACAGTTGACCTGCCTACTTATAATCCTGTGTATGATAGAGACAACAGTCGACCTGCCTACTTATAATCCTGTGTATGATAGAGACAACAGTTGACCTGCCTACTTATAATCCTGTGTATGATAGAAACAACAGTTGACCTGCCTACTTATAATCCTGTGTATGATAGAGACAACAGTTGACCTGCCTACTTATAATCCTGTGTATGATAGAGACAACAGTTGACCTGCCTACTTATAATCCTGTGTATGATAGAGACAACAGTTGACCTGCCTACTTATAATCCTGTGTATGATAGAGACAACAGTTGACCTGCCTACTTATAATCCTGTGTATGATAGAGACAACAGTTGACCTGCCTACTTATAATCCTGTGTATGATAGAGACAACAGTTGACCTGCCTACTTATAATCCTGTGTATGATAGAGACAACAGTTGACCTGCCTACTTATAATCCTGTGTATGATAGAGACAACAGTTGACCTGTCTACTTATAATCCTGTGTATGATAGAGACAACAGTTGACCTGCCTACTTATAATCCTGTGTATGATAGAGACAACAGTTGACCTGCCTACTTATAATCCTGTGTATGATAGAGACAACAGTTGACCTGCCTACTTATAATCCTGTGTATGGTTGAAACAACAGTTGACCTGCCTACTTATAATCCTGTGTATGATAGAAACAACAGTTGACCTGCCTACTTATAATCCTGTGTATGATTGAGAACAACAGTTGACCTGCCTACTTATAATCCTGTGTATGGTAGAAACAACAGTTGACCTGCCTACTTATAATCCTGTGTATGATAGAGACAACAGTTGACCTGCCTACTTATAATCCTGTGTATGATAGAGACAACAGTTGACCTGCCTACTTATAATCCTGTGTATGATAGAGACAACAGTTGACCTGCCTACTTATAATCCTGTGTATGATAGAGACAACAGTTGACATGCCTACTTATAATCCTGTGTATGATAGAGACAACAGTTGACCTGCCTACTTATAATCCTGTGTATGATAGAGACAACAGTTGACCTGCCTACTTATAATCCTGTGTATGGTTGAAACAACAGTTGACCTGCCTACTTATAATCCTGTGTATGATAGAGACAACAGTTGACCTGCCTACTTATAATCCTGTGTATGATAGAGACAACAGTTGACCTGCCTACTTATAATCCTGTGTATGATAGAGACAACAGTTGACCTGCCTACTTATAATCCTGTGTATGATAGAGACAACAGTTGACCTGCCTACTTATAATCCTGTGTATGATAGAGACAACAGTTGACCTGCCTACTTATAATCCTGTGTATGATAGAGACAACAGTTGACCTGCCTACTTATAATCCTGTGTATGATAGAGACAACAGTTGACCTGCCTACTTATAATCCTGTGTATGATAGAGACAACAGTTGACCTGCCTACTTATAATCCTGTGTATGATAGAGACAACAGTTGACCTGCCTACTTATAATCCTGTGTATGATAGAGACAACAGTTGACCTGCCTACTTATAATCCTGTGTATGATAGAGACAACAGTTGACCTGCCTACTTATAATCCTGTGTATGATAGAGACAACAGTTGACCTGCCTACTTATAATCCTGTGTATGATAGAGACAACAGTTGACCTGCCTACTTATAATCCTGTGTATGATAGAGACAACAGTTGACCTGCCTACTTATAATCCTGTGTATGATAGAGACAACAGTTGACCTGCCTACTTATAATCCTGTGTATGATAGAGACAACAGTTGACCTGCCTACTTATAATCCTGTGTATGATAGAAACAACAGTTGACCTGCCTACTTATAATCCTGTGTATGATAGAGACAACAGTTGACCTGCCTACTTATAATCCTGTGTATGATAGAAACAACAGTTGACCTGCCTACTTATAATCCTGTGTATGGTTGAAACAACAGTTGACCTGCCTACTTATAATCCTGTGTATGATAGAGACAACAGTTGACCTGCCTACTTATAATCCTGTGTATGATAGAAACAACAGTTGACCTGCCTACTTATAATCCTGTGTATGGTTGAAACAACAGTTGACCTGCCTACTTATAATCCTGTGTATGATAGATACAACAGTTGACCTGCCTACTTATAATCCTGTGTATGATAGAGACAACAGTTGACCTGCCTACTTATAATCCTGTGTATGATAGAGACAACAGTTGACCTGCCTACTTATAATCCTGTGTATGATAGATACAACAGTTGACCTGCCTACTTATAATCCTGTGTATGATAGATACAACAGTTGACCTGCCTACTTATAATCCTGTGTATGATAGAAATAACGGCTTTGTTGACCTAAATATGCATGCCTGCGTGCATGATTGAAACAAAGAGTTGGTTGGTCGGCCAGTTCAATGAGTATTCCTAGTAATATAATTTAAACAACACCTAAATGATATCATTTTATTTCCATAAATTCTATACTACAAATAAATGTGGCTCACTTTCTGTGCATTAATGACATGCTGCATTTACAAGGTTCGGCAAACCGTAAACAGTTACACTATACCCAACTATGCCCACAATTGAGCCCTGTATATGCAGATGTTCAGCTGCAAAACATTACTTGTTTGTCTGACCTGGATGAGAGGTTCAAGTGAAACTTTACCCCCATGTGTCACATAATCCCTTTTGCTAAAGGCCTTTTTCTCCTCTTGTCTTCCGTTATTTCCAGCTAACGACAACAAAAAGCTGAACAAAGGAACGCAAGGTGAGCGTTCTTTGTTAAGTTTGTGATGGTAATAACAAGCTGCGGTCTTGTGATGGCTGGCCCCGAGTCACGTGAAGCCATAGGTCGGAGCCCATACACGCATTCACGGCGTGCATATGTGTAAGTGTGGACCGCAGTCTATTCGTGCAGGGAATTACTGTTTTAAAAAACAATTAAAGAGGAGCTTTCTGTTCAGCCCTGTCTGCTAGTGTTAACGGTTTACAGCAGAGGGAAGAGGGGTGGGGGACTTGACTGATCAACATGCATCATTTACAGGTAAAAGCAGAACGTGTTATTCTGTTCATAAATATATCGCTCATAATTTAATATTGTACACAATAATTATTGTACCTTGGCATTTTCTGTTCAAAACTGCAAATAATAGTGATCACAGGACAGTAATATTGGAAATGCGGTGTTAGGGAATATTTGTTTCGGAAACCGGATCTAAGTTAATTGTTAGCAATACGAGCCCTAGAGGAACCGGAGCGAGCGGCCGTCAGAGGCAGTGGGGGCTGACGGGCTGTCACAAGTAGCTCACGACACGTCTCGGGTTGCCAGGTGACGGTGCCTACCAGATGACAATTAATCATGATGTCGATTGTCCGTGAAATCCTGAGGCCGCCCCTGTCTCCTATTGTCAATTAACTCAGTTCTGTTTTTTTGTTTGTTCTTTTGCGTCTTTACTTGAACGAAGTGTACAAAAAGGTTATGTAATTTAATACATAAAATCTAACGCAGACTTCAGCAAGTAGTTTGTTAGTTTGTCCGTCATTTGTCTAAATTGTCTTTGTTTACCCGGGCCTTTACTTCGAATTAACAGTCTCTTTATAAGGACGGACATTGTTAAACAAAACTGAGGGAAAACCCCGTATGTATTCCGAACATTTGCAAATAAATAAATCATAATAATTTAGTTGGTAATAATGTTGGTAATTGTATAGAACTCAATCGATGAAGTCGTTTTTCAGTGCCATGTCAACGTTCAGAGCGGCGTGCAACACGCTGCCCTCAACACCCCTCAGTGTGTCCCTGTCTGTGCTAACCCGCTGGCCGCGTGTGTTACAGAGGTGCTCTCTGTGCAGCACGCTGCCCCTCACTGTGTCCCTGTCTGTGCTAACCCGCTAGTCGCGCGTGTTACAGAGGTGCTCTCCATGCAGCATGCTGCCCTCACCGCCCCTCACTGTTTCCCTGTCTGTGCTAACCCGCTGGCCGCGTGTGTTACAGAGGTACTCTCTGTGCAGCACGCTGCCCTCACCGCCCCTCACTGTGTCCCTGTCTGTGCTAACCCAGTGGCCACGTGTGTTACAGAGGTGCTCTCCATGCAGCACGCTGTCCTCACCGCCCCTCACTGGGTCCCTGTCTGTGCTAACCCACTGGCCGCGTATGTTACAGAGGTGCTCTCCCTGCAGCACGCTGCCCTCACTGCCCGCCACTGTGTCCCTGTCTGTGCTAATCCGCTAGTCGCGTGTGTTACAGAGGTGCTCTCTGTGTAGCACGCTGCCCTCACTGCCCCTCACTGTGTCACTGACTGTGCTAACCCGCTACTCGCGTGTGTTACAGAGGTGCTCTCCGTGCAGCACGCTGCCCTCACTGCCCCTCACTGTGTCCCTGTCTGTGCTAACCCGCTAGTCGCGTGTGTTACAGAGGTGCTCTCCGTGCAGCCCGACCTCACCCAGACCATCGTCACCATCCAGAACCATAACGCCCTCGACGCGCCCAACAACAACCTGCTGGGGTCCATGGAGAAGGTGCCGGTGTACTCGGACATCGGGCCGCCCAAGTGCAGTTCGCTGGTGCCCGAGCGGCCCGGCACACCCCTCAAGGCGCCCCAGTACGTGCCGCGCAACGACTCTAAGGCGTCGCTGAAGAGCTCGGACTGCGACTCGCGGCCACAAAGCGTGTACTCGGAGAACACGAACCGGCAGTCGGTCATCTCGTGCCACCTGCCCGGCAACATCGACCACGAGGCGCTCGTGTGGGCCACCGTCACCCACACGGGCGGCCGCATCACGCTGCCCGACGCCGGTGAGTGCTCAGCCCGCTCTTTTCGGAGTGGCTTTATTTGTGTGCAGCCGTCAGCCCCGCCTTCAGTCGCAACCACTGCCCATGTGGTCCGGAGATGACGGATGAGTCTAAGATAGTGATAAAGCCTACAGCGTTACCCTACCTTGTCCGGGATAGGTCGGAGAGCTGCTAGTGCGAGCTGATGAGCAGGCGAGGGCCTGTTGTAAATGATTAGTTATTGCTCAATATGGGTGTGCTTATATATGTCTTTGGCTATCTCTATGCGTTTAATAACGCCCCCCCCCCCTTACACACGCTCACACCTACACATATGAGAAACGAGGCTGTAGTGATGAACTCTATAAAGCATGTAGCAACAGAGATTTATGCAATACAATATTTTAGACATATTCGTCAACTTCTTCCTATTTATATTACTATTGCTAGTACGCAATAAATAGTGTGAGCCTTTCATTTAGTGCTTATAACAATATCATATTAAAGAAAAGGTCAAACTGAATTGCCTGTGTATATCGAGCTTTATTTCAAATAGATTTTTTTGTATGGAAGTTAAAGCCATGTAAACAGCACAATAGTTGGATCCACACGGACTTGTGATAATGATGGGGCCTCCAATAGACTACATCACCGCTCCAATGGCGCGCTGCATTGTGGGATGCGTCAGAGCAAAACAAACCGATGAGAAGCACATGGCACATGCTAATACACTGGGTGCAACTATGAAATGTGCTAGTTTCAGCTCATCTCAGCTCTTGCTTGAAACATAGAATACCAACTAAAAAAATATATATAATAAATTAAGATATTGATCTTTTATCCAGCAGTGCATTTACATCAATATAATATGCACATCTTATGCCATGTGCATTTAGATTTAGACAAATCTGGGCACTCAGATTAGTGTTAGAGCAATAGCCAGAGTCAATTTTACTTATTTTGTTAATGTTTTTATTTATATCCTATGGTTAATGACATATGTAGAACTAGAAAATTAGTAGGGTTAATCAGATATTGGTTATAAATTTCTCTGAAACAAGTGTATGTTGACACATTTGGCATTTTAATATTTAGAACAAGAATTAAATAATGGTGATGTGGATATCACTGATTGTTTTGTGTGGAATTGCATGTTTCTTAGCTCAAAATGTTTAACTATGGCTAGTTTTGTCTTAGCTATATTCAACAGATCATTATATGGCATTTGTGCATACATGTTTATGCCAAATTGTTATGTACTTCTATTCATTTTGAATAAAATCGAAGTTTTTCCCTATGCGTATCGACAAACTCAATGGCCATCTGCATTTGCTTTGCTGCCAAGTCTGTGTTCAGCGCATGTGCAGTCGGAACCGTGATCCTGTCTATATAAGCGGGTTGCTTATTGCAGAATTAGTCCTCTCCGAGCTACACACCCTACACCATACACCTGGAGCTATAACCCCGCAACTACAGCAGCACACCCCGCACCTACAGCAGCACACCCAACACATACAGCAGCACACCAAACACATACAGCAGCACACCCCGCACATACAGCAGCACACCCAACACATTCAGCAGCACACCAAATACCTGCACATCCCACACATACAGCAGCACACCAAACACCTATAGCTGCACACCAAATACCTGCACACCAAACACATACAGATGCACACCAAACACCTACAGTAGCACACCAAACACATACAGCTGCACACCAAACATATACATCGGCACACCAAACACCTACAGCTGCACACCAAGCACACCAAATGCATACAGCTGCACACCAAACACATACAGCTGCACACCAAGCAGATATCTGCACACCAAACACATATAGCTGCAGACCAATCACATATGGTTGCATACCAAACACACCAAATGCATACATCTGCACACCAAACACATACAGCTGCACACCAAACACATACAGTTGCCCGTCCTGCTATGACCTTAGATGCTGCTAGGATGTAAAACAACAAACAAACATACAGTTGCACACCAAACACACCAAATGCATACATACATCTGCACACCAAACACATAGCTGCACACCAAACACATACAGTTGCACACCAGACACATACAGCTGCACACCAAACATGTATAGCTGCACTCCAAACACATAGCTGCACATTAAAGACTTGCAGCTGCACACTGATCACATGCAGCTGCACACCAATCAAATACAGCTGCACACCAAACACATACAGTTGCACACCAAACACTTATAGCTGCACACCAAGCACATACAGCTGCACACCAAACACATACTGCTGCACACCAAACACATACTGCTGCACACCAAGCACATACAGCTGCACACCAAGCACATACATCTGCACACCAAACACAGCTGCACACCATACACATACAGTTGCACACCAAACACATATATATGTACACCAAGCACATACAGCTGCACACCAAGCACATACAGCTGCGCACCAAACACATACAGCTGCACACCAAACACATACAGATGCACACGATACACATACAGTTGCACACCAAACACATATCTGCACACCAAGCACATACAGCTGCACACCAAACACAGCTGCACACCAAACACATACATCTTCACACCAAACACATACATCCTCACACCATACACATAGAACTGCACACCAAACATATACGGCTCCACACCAAACACATACATCTGCACACCAAACACATACATCTGCACACCAAACACATACAGCTGCACACCAAACACATAACAGCTGCATACCCACACACATAATACTGCACACCAAACACTTACAGCTGCACAAACCGCACACGACAGCCTTGGGCAGAGTGCTCAATTATTGTATTGACTTTCTCGTTTAAGCCTCCTCCAAATTGATGTTTTTTTTAATGTCTCACGGGACTCTGCAAACATGTCGGGGTAACTGGACGAACATAAACATGAGCCTATTCGGATCATTAGGTCCCACAGCCTTGTCCAAATTGATGGATTTATTGAGAAACTCGGCGCCCGGCTTGTCCCTGGTCGGCAATCGGTAATCGCCACGTTGAATGCCAACTTGGGTGGGGTAAATCTATATTTTTTAGAGCGTTACATTTTTGCCACTTTCAAAGAGCATGTTCCCCCCCCCCCTAAATATTATTGAATACAGTATTATGAGGCCATGCACATTCTGTGTGAAACTCAACAGAGATTGTTCTGTTTAACTCAGTTTTATTATTACTTTTATTATTGTGGGTAGTCGTAAATGTTGCGGGCTTTACCGGACGTTGTTTCAAGGTTGCATTGTCCAGATTTACTACTAGCAAAGTACGAGCCACACTTTAAAATAATATGATTACACTTTTTGGGAGAAAAGAAGCATGGCATTCCTCATAGCTTATAACTCATCTATTTTTAATTAGCTAACATTTGATGATTGTCTGACGACAGTCACAATTATGCACTACTACTACTAGTACAACCAAACAGAGACATCATTCACCTCAATCGATATCTGTCTTAAGAAGTTCATATTTTTTAATCGTCATAGAATTGCACTGCACACCAAAGCCTTTTATTCGTTATGATGAATAATATGCACCGGTCGACATTGAGTCTAGTTTCCCCTAAAAATAGCTGTTTTGCTAAACTGACTCGCTTATGGCATATTCTGCGGTTTGTTTCCCGATATAATCACCAGGTAATGGTCCTTCAAAAAGCATTTCCCTGCTCCAGATTGTATCTGCCTGAAGCCGTGTCGCAATGGTCCAATTAACGGCGTTGTATAGGCACCGGGCCGTAGCCAGGGCGGTGCGCGGGGTTGAGCGGGGGGAGGGAGGCGCTTTGGTACATCCGTCAACACTGACGACGTACCGTCATTGCTGTTTAATAACTGCCACTGGCCGACTGCACACATTAGTCATGTTAGGTTAGGACCGCGTTGACCAGCATGCCCGACTGGCACTGTGCAGTGAATGTCGTGTGGTGGTGCGGGGCTTTTGGTCACCCCCGAGCATGCCGCGGGGGGGGGGGGGGGGGGTGCTTCCATAGCTGCACTTAAGGGCTAGTTCTCGGCCCCACCACGAGTCGTTTAGCGCCATATCAGACATGGCTCCGAGTGAAAACACCGTTTGAGACCCGCCCAGTGTAAGTGTGTAAGGAACTTAAGGGGCTGTCACATTACGACGCATCGCGCCAACGTACGCCGACGTATGTGATTTTTGGCTGCTACGTCGGGATACATCGTCACCCATTAGGCGCTCATTGGTATAAGTCAATGTATGTTGACATTCGTTGAGATACGGTGTCATGCATCAGGGGGTCGGCAAAGTTTTGTGCATATACAAAACTTTTGACATTTGACAATGTGTGGATTTTATGTCGGACGTATGTTATGTATACGTTAGGTGTACATCGATGTATGTTAGACGTACGTTAGACAAATGTTCATTATGTTGCACTACATTGACCTATGTTGACCTACGTTAAAGGCAGTGGGAACGTACAGTCCGTGTACTTACAACGTATGGATAACATATGTCTAATGTATGTTTAGCATTTCTCCAGTGTGTCTTGATGTATGTAACGTATGAGGCATAGTTCTGGCGATCGATTAAGGTATATAACATTCACCGGCATTCTGTGAATGTACCGTGAGCGTAATTCAAGCGTTTTTCACCCGGAAGCCCGTTAGCCATACGTTGGTCATATGTTGGCCATACGCTATGTATGCGGTATGTATACGTCCAACTTTGCCCCCCGTGCCAAAAGGTTTGACGCTTCTCGACATAAAAAGTGATTTTACATGTTGGTCGCGTGCTTGCGAGATGTGTCATAATGTGACAGGGCCTTTAACCGGGTATACAGCATTGTGAGCGCCTGCAGCAAACCGATTCACAGGCAGCTTTTGTAACTGTGTGGTGCCTGGTGGCAAGTGGGGCGTTCTTGCAGGATGCAGTGGTTCGAGGATTATATGTGTAGATTAGTGAGTGTTTATTCTATTATATATAATGTGAAAATAGTTTAAAAGGCGTTATTTTGGGGCAAAATAATCAACAACAGTTCATTCTCGATACTTTATTACACACTCAACTCCCGCCGCCCACTCAGCTACTGTCACGTGATGCGTGATACTTGTGAAAGTTCCTATTGGTCACAGTCGTGCATGCGCACATCCCACACCTACAGCTGTGTGTGCACACCCCACCCCTACAGCCGTGTGTCTGTAAACCCCACCCAGACAGTAGTGCGTCTGCACATTCCACACCTACAGTCATGTGTCTGCACACTCCACATCCACAGTCGTGTGCAGGCCTCGCGGGCGGAAGATCGGGAGGGAGTTTGAGAGTTCAGTTCCCAGTCGAGTCAAATCAATGACTTAAAAATTTATACCTGTTGCTTCCTAGCCTGGTGCTCAGCATTATTAGGATTGGGCAAGGACTAGTTAGCTCACTGTCAGGATGTGACTGAGTGGGATATTGGGTCATGGTGCCAGCAGCCTGATTTCCCAGTGGGGCAGCACTATAAAATCGCAATGAGTGTCTACAGTCACAAGTCGGTACCCATCCTGATATGACCTTAGATGTTGCTAGTATGTAAAACAACAAACATCTGCAGCCGTGCGTCTGCACACCCCATACCTACAGTTGTATGTATGCACACCCCACAGCTACAGTCGTGTGTCTGCACACCCCACATCTACAGTTGTGTGTCTGCACACCTCACACCTACAGTTGTGTGTCTGCACACTCCACACCTACGGTCATGCGGGTGCACACCCCACATCTACAGTAGTGCGTTTGCACACCGCACACCTACAGTCATATGTGTGCACACCCCACACCTCCAGTCTGCGCGTGCACACCCCACACCTACAGTTGTGTGTCTGCACACTCCACACCTACAGTCGTGCGTGTGCACACCCCGCATCTACAGTAGTGCGTGTGCACACCGCACACCGCACACCGCACACCGCACACCTACAGTCATGTGTGTGCACACCCCACACCTCCTAAATGCATATGGCCGAGTTGAGGGCTCTGCGTCGGATCGCCGATCACCCACAAACCCTGGTCATCTGCACGAGTGCAGGCACTAGTGGCTTCAAGTTGCGGCCATAGTGGTTAACTTTCCAACTCGAGCCTGCGCAGACAGCCTGAATCCTCGCTTCACCACTGTGCATGTCGGACGCGGCCTGGTGCCTCACGGTCTGTCACCTCCTATTAGAACCACTCGACCGTGGCCGATGCCTCGCCCGAAGCCTGCACTCACTGTGCCTCCCACCCTTTATCCAGCTTCCCGCCCGCACCACCCACTTTCACGCCCGCCTCCGCAACTTTCCACTCCTCGGCAAAGCCGCAGTAGCTACTAGTGCTAGCAAACACCAGCACCAGTGACAAAACTCTAGTTATTCTTCTCCATCCTTCAAGGAGCTTCTTAGACTTTCTGTCCGGACTCCACCTCGTCCACACCTCTCCACTGTGCCACGCTCCTCCTTGATGAATGTCTAAAAAGAGTTCCTGCAGGGGGAGCCGGCCAGCGCTTTCACAATTTCTACCTCTTACTCCGTCTGTGTCTCCAGCTCGCCGACTGGTCACCACAGGACAAGGAGGCACAGCCCTTTGACTCAACTCTCATTTCTTTTTCCTCTATACTACCCTTTCTTTTTTTTCTCACGGGCTTACTCCTCCCCCTGTTGTTTGCTTGGATGGGGCCCTTTTCCTTCTTCACTGTCTCATTTCCTTCTTCCACCTCCCTTCCTCCTAACCCATCGGCAACTGGACAATAAGTGCACAGTTACAATTGGACTGGAGTGAACTGGTACCGCTCCAACGACTCTTCATTATTATTGTAAAGAATCCATCCGCTTCTACAACCACCCCCAATGAAGTTAACTCTTCATCCTATGGAACTGACTGATTTACCCAGGTCGTTCTCTATTGCTGCAGTCATGCAGCCTGTAACTGTCAAGGTTACAAACCACCCCCCAAATCAAGGAACTTCTTACGTAGTGACCGGCGTCCACAACTTCGACCGCACTCAGATACACGCCCATCCCATCTCCACCAAGCACCCTTGAGTCACGCCTGATGGCACACACAAATCTCATTGACCCATTATAAATCTCATTGACCCATTATAATTTATATGATCAAACCTTGCCTTGTGTGCCCAACTTTGGGTAATCTCTACTTGTTGTTCTTTGTATACAGTGTGATCTAATTAAAACACTAATCCAGTTGGCAAATTTCATAGGAACACATGAAGTACACTTAATGCAATTGCTTTTACTGTTTTAGTTCATCAGATAACGTTTTTTTAAAAAAGAGTAAAACACAACTGCGGTGCTTAACCAGTTCAGTATGATAACGCTGGGTGATACTGCCAAGTTCTAGGACGGGACCCGACTATTAAACAATACGTACTTGAATGGTTTTCTATTTGTGCCGGTGTAAATTGCCGACCCACTGTAAGCTGTGGCCTTATTCCCAGAGTGTGATGGTATGTACAGTAATACGCATCCATTTGGCATTAATAAATTACAAGTCACACACCCAGGCGCCACGTTCCTTCAAAGTCACGTGATCTATAATTTACGGTGACTGTTCACAGAAGAGTCATGGTGGGTGTGGTGATTGGAATAGCACCAGTGTGCTGGTCATAGAACAATGTGTACACTTTTTATCACAATGCTTGGTGTTTTAGTCTCAACTGCATCTTAGCTCTATGTTTATTTGTTGGTTATTGTGTGCACCGTCTTATACAAAACATTTGATCTCAACGGTTACACTATGAACGCCTGCAGATACACTGCCTAGTTCTGGTTGTGTGCTGAGTTGTGGCAGCCTGGGTTAAGCGCATCGCTTTGTGTGCTTCGCTCTGTGTGCTTCGCTGTGAGTGTTTGTTTGTGGGGGGGGGGGGGGGGTGCATGGGTTCTGACCTCATCCTGCCCGCTGGACTACACTGGGCTCTGGGCTCTACCCATTACCCCTGTCACATTATTCAACGGTAAACATAGACTACCAGAAGGGCCGGGTGACTCGGCACAGTGAGTCAGACAGCGTGCGCCCGATCTATTACTGGTATTAGTATTGGGGTTGTCTGTAGTAATCACGAGGTCTTTGTGCAGCTGGTTCTCGGTGTTTGCGATTCGTATGAAGATGCACTTGTGCTTGTATTTGTGAACAGCCCGCCTCGCTCAGGGAATTTTGTCACGAGTAGCAATATTGAGCGCAGCCGGCTAGGCTAGAAGGCCTATACAGCCACTCGAGCCGCTCCCCGCTGGAGGCACCCACCCACCCACACCCACCCTCACCACACCCGCCACTTAAGTGCACAGCACAGCCACCCTGGGAGGGGTGGGGGGCAGTGGTCAAAGGATGCTGATTGGCCGAGACATTTCCTGGTCAATTGGCCATTTGACGACGGATGCGGAAACTCGCCCATGGACCACGTGACTTGTGGCTGATCCAATCAGAGGACACCGCGGGACAAATTCCTAATTTGTGCTTTACACTGGAGTGTTTATAGCTATATGAGATTTAGTACTTGTCTCAGACTGGCTGGTGCCATTTTCTGCTCAAGTAGTCTGGAGGAGACGCACAGAGTGCCGGCCGGACTGGTCGCGTGAAGCTCCTTACACGTGCAGCCTCGCCAGCCGTGTTCCGTTTGGACGATGAATCTGTGTTTTATAGACAGCCAGCACAAAACGATAGAAGTCAGCTTCCAGAAATAGTTGCGTTGTGCCTGGGCGGGGATTAGAGCGGGGCTCCTCATGGATTATTCGTGGTGCGGCCTCATCCTGTGGAATTGGTTCCCGGCGGCGTGCCAGAGGTATATACAATATATGTATCACTCGTTCCGGGAACCAGCAATACAATGGTCGCATACCGAGCTGGCCAATTGCCCTTTAACTTAGAAGCCTTAACAGTATACACATTGAGCGATTAATGTAGGCAGTATAATGCCAAGTGCCAGGCAAAGTGGAGGTTCCGCCATGTTTCACTGTTTGTCCCGTGTTGCTCTTGTTGCTGAGTTCTTGGTCGGCGGGCCCTGCTCGTTGTGTTAATAATAATATGCCTCCCACACCAGGCACCAGTGGTGTGTCGCTGCAGCACGACTGTGTGGGTGGTGAGAAGTGCTGAGGTCTTTCACTGCCTTCCAGGTGTCAGTGTCACCATCCCGGTGTCAGTGTCACGACTGTGTGGGTGGTGAGAAGTGCTGAGGTCTTTCACTGCCTTCCAGGTGTCAGTGTCACCATCCGGGTGTCAGTGTCACGGCTGTGTGGGTGGTGAGAAGTACTGAGGTCTATGTATTGTCTTCCAGGTGTCAGTGTCACCATCCCGGTGTCAGTGTCACGGCTGTGTGGGTGGTGAAAAGTACTGAGGTATCTGCATTGTATTCCAGGTGTCAGTGTCACTATCCCAGAGGGTGCGATCAAGAAAGGCACTTCAGAAGAGATCTTCCTCGCCGTGTGTAGAGATGACAAGGACAGACCAAAGCTCACCGGTAAGTCATCCTGCCACCTATTCGAGGTCCTAGTATCTCTAAGTATTCCAGGCATGGAGGTCTCCATGGCTTGAGTTTTCAGGGCTTTTCAACATGTCTATTAAATTTCTGTTTTGTGGGTAGGGGGTGGGGTAGAGAGAAAAAGGAAAGCGAGTCATCATTTGTACCGAAAAACATGTCGGTGATATTATTTTAGTTGTACTGCCTGTCTGTGCGAGTGCCTGCCAGTCTGGTGGAGACTAGGAGACTGGCGGCAGGGTGTTCGGGTCGTGCATGTTGTGCGCACACTGCCCCGGGGACCCTGGGGCCGGGCCGGCGTGCACTGAGGCGTACTTACCCTCTCATAGTCATAAGCCGTGTTCACACCCACAACTTTAGGCCGAACCAGATAAGGCGAACTAGAGGAGGCGAACTAGTGTCGTGTCCACACATAAAGTATTTGGGGCGGTTTAAGGCGGAAATCGATATCTGCGCATGAGCAAGTCCATACTAACCAGTGCCACTTTCGGTTAGTCGACGTCGCCACGAGAGAGTGTGGGTTCGACCTAGATATGTATAGACTGAGTCGTAGTTTTTTGGAATGGTCAAAACTTCTGCTGGGCAGTGAAAACCTAAAAATAAATGATGAAAACAATATCTGTGCACAGCTAGCGGTTTCATAGACCAAATTATATAATATGCGCTTTTGATCGACCGAGAAAATGTCAACAAACTCAGGTCTTGACTGCGCATGCATGTGACGTGCTTAAGCCGCCTCAAGTAAACTCGCTGCATTCACACATGCCACTTAGGCCGACTCAAGCTAGTTCGCCTCATCTAAAGTACCTCGCGATGCGGTTTACTTGAGGCGAACTAGTTGATGCGAATCAGCCCTAATCTGCCTCAGCGTTGCATCCACACGGCGAATGTGAGTCGAACTATAGGAGGCGAACTAGTTGAGGCGACTTAACGCCCAGGTGTGAACATGGCTATAGAGGTTCGCCGTTTTCTCACAAGCCCCACTGCCATCCCTGGTATTCTTGACATTCATTTTAACGTGTATGCATTCAAATTCCAATAACAATACAAACACTGAAGTCCCAATGGTAGTGTTATGTTGATGGTGTTATACTCAGTGATAGAGTTCATCTAAACTAAATTGTCACTTACTGACACTCAAATTCATCCACTCATCTTAACGATCTATATTTAAAGCTGCATAGTCCGATGAAAGTATCAATTTTATTTTAAGCCAAAACACTTACTTGTATCTCACCCTACATATCCAACTTAGATACTGGGATAATTAATTTTAATTTGTTACCAAATGGAAAGAAATGCTTAGTACATTTAATAGAACCGTTTCCTGTTAAAGCCTATGGTGTTTAGCATTTCGACGTGCACACCAAAAGTAATTTTGAACATTTTACTTAAATTATTCCCAAAATTAGCCATTTATTATCAAAGTTACTTCAGCCTAAAGTAAGGTATATTATACTTATAGCGATCCATCGGATGTATTTATTGTTTTAATATCGCAGAAACTCAAACCGATCCGATTGTATAACTTTACTTTGTGTCTTACTTCTTAGTTGATACAGTGATACCGAAAACGATTCGTTGTGCCAAATTGTTATTTGCTAGACTGCTCTAACAAGTCTAACTACAACCTGCATGGTCGGGTCTCGTAGTCAGCTCCCAATGCGTGTCCTGGGGCTGTTTCTAGTGAGGGGGTGGCAACGAATCGCCATGTTCGACACACAGAGGATACCTGTGAAAAAGAACATATTTACGGTTAAAATTGCATAGTCCGATGGTTTTGAGTTTCTGTAATTTTTCTGAGATAAACATAATAGATCGACCACTAGTATCTACTTTACATTAGCTTAAAGTTACTTTTATTTTAAATGGTAAACCTTTGAGATATTTTTAGTGCAAACATGGAAAATTAGTTTTGGCAGGCTTGCCAAAACTCTGACACCATAGACTTCTGCAGTAACAGGTTCTGTTAAATTGACTCAGTATTGCCTTCTATGCAGAAATAAATGCTTAATGAGTGCATCAGTATGGAAGTTAGATATGTCAAATCAAATCTAGATAATTGTTTGGTTTTGAAAATTTCATATTTCATCGGACTATGCAGCTTTAAGGTTTAAAGCTGCATAGTCCGATGGTTTTGGGTTTATGTCATTTTCTGAGGTGACTACAATTAGATTGATCGTTATAATCTCCCTTCATAGTTTGAGGTAACTGTGCTTTAGAATGACTAACCTGACAGATATTTGAAGTGTAAACATGCTAATTTAATGTTGGAATGCTTATCAAAAGTGACCTCATAGCCTTCGGCAGTAACGGGTTCTAAAGCAACACTTGGCTTAGAATCCTCTTCTGTTTCATCGGAATATGCAGCTTTAACGAATCACCAATTACAATGAAGTACAGCGTGCAAGTATTAGTTAATAGTGTTCGTCAGACAATCAAATAACTTATCAGCAGCTACTGTTTGGTAAGACAACACCAACACTACAGCTGGCCAGCATTGAAAACAAGCCTGGGTACCCAGGCTTACATGCTATGGACAGAATAAATACAGCCTCAATTTAAAAAAAAAAAAAATTTTAAAGCGTGATCTGAGTCTGAGAGCACTTGAGAAGGCAATGAAATGTGCATTCACATTTAACGGTTAAGTGTTGGCGGCAATTCGGATGCCTGACGTCTATGACTTGGCTGAAGAGAAGTTTTGCTGTCTGGATTTACTTTTCATAGCTGGGTGGTTTCTGAAATGGATGAGCATGTTGTGAGTAACTGAGGGCGGGCCGCCGTGGCTCGGTGCGGGTGAAATATTGATGTTGATCGCGGGGCGGCTGAGGAGGGCTGGCCCAGAAGTCTGAGTCACACACGGTAGGAGGGCCACTACCACACCGCGTCCAACAGGCGGGAAGCTACTGTATAGCCAGCACCGTGTCTCCTCCCACGTAGTGCACTTAGTGCCGAGCCTTATCGTATTCATTGTTGCCCGACGGGCGTTCAGGTGCGCTGGGAGAGTGAATTAGTTCATTAAGTTGATACCAGGTGGTGTGACATTTTGCTCCGGCCTTTCTTCTGTGACTGTGCCGTCGCGAGATGGGCGTTGTTTTCATTGCTAGAATTTGAACACATTAATGAACAATCCCGTTAGCTGGCGATGGAATTACACGCATACGAATTAAAATTGCATTTGTCGACCGACCGATATTTGATTACAACCTAAGCTAATGTTTCAAGTGCTCTATTTGTATTACATTTATTACTGTGTAATTATAGAATCAGTTGGTATTTGATTTCCCCCGTTCTTCTCGTACCCATACATACAATGAGTGTTATAATGGTCATTATGGTGCATGGCGCTGCCTGCCGGCTGTTGTTCCCACAGAGATGCAGACGGTGCTGGGCCCCGTGATCCTGGTGGGGCCGCCCACCGTGGCCCTCAAGAAGCCGGTGGTGGTGACGTTCCAGCACTGCGCCAGCATCAAGCACGGCCAGTGGGCCGTGTCCGTGTACGGGTCCGACTCGCCCTACGACGAGCCACCCGCCTGGCAGGTGAGTTAGCGGCAACCAGCGCGCTTTGAGTAAGAAGCACCGTGTGCCTCCTGTCGTCTGCTACGTCGTGTTGCCGCCGTTCGACTATTGGCGCCACCAGGACGGCGGGCTGTTCATGGTTGGGCCGTGTAGGGCGTGTGCCGCCCACCTCCCGCCACCCGGTTATAGACACATGCCCTGTTTTTTATATAGCATTATTAATTAAGGTAGTTATGTGTTATGTCGTTGGTGTGAATGTCCTTTACTGGTCAAACACAAAGTGATATTCATAGCGATTTCAATCCGGACATTTACAAATATTGTTGATTTAAGAAATATGTGAAATCCAGTTAAATCCTTCTTGAGTAGAAAATGCTCCCACGCAATGTTTGGCATTCCTCTGTGGGTGTCACGTGGGACACTGGTGGAGGAGGCACCCGGTCGCTGTTGTAGTCTGTAGAGACAAGCCGGGCAGGATTCCCCGTGCTGGGAATCTTGTCTTGTTTACGGTGCAGAGGAACAAAAGGGTGCTCTGGTCGGTCTGTGTACGCCCTTTGGCCGGGGTAGGTGTTGGGGGGGGGGGGGGGGCGGTGACGTCACTGGTGACCTGCGGGGTGGCAGCCACACCTGTTGGGATAATGGGGGTCCAGGATCGCTGCGTAATGTGATCTGGCCTTCCCGCACGCCCCCGTGCACCCCAACCCGCGCCCCCCGAGGGAGAGGGGCACCCGTCCCGCCCACCACCCCCTCCCCACCCCCCACCCGGGGATAAAACCCCGCCACCGCGCCGGTGTTGCCTGACGGATGACAGGGAGTCTGATTCTATTGCTGGGCAATGAAGATTATCAATGATTAATGGCGTGGTTGTGTTCCAAAATGAATCAAGTCCCGTCCCAACGGCTGACCGGTGGGCGACCGTCCGTCTGCCCGTTTTGTTAGCAGTTTAGTGATACGGACCCAACTAGCCATCACGCATAGTCAATTACATTTGGAGGCAAGTATAATTTCAAATTTCCTGATGTAAGTAACTGAGCCATATGACAGTGGTCGTGCAATAAGCATGTTTTGTAAGAAGTATTAAGTTGAGGACTACAGCCCCCTTTATTATACTGTGCCAGGAAAAGACGCGTGTTTGTGCGGCCCGTGTATGCGGGGCTATGATCGCTCCCCCGAGCCCCTGTCCCTGCGTACTTTCAGCACACAGCCGCGCCCACGAGCGTTCCGTCGTGACACGTGACTGTTCCAATCACACGGGCCGTCACGGTAGAACGTCCCGCGTGGCCGGTCGGCGCGCAACGCGGGGGGCGCATCCCTCTGGGAGAAATGGGAATTCATTTCCACCCTGGTCAGGAAGTGGGAATCGTCCTGATTAATCACCCTGATTGGCTGGGTGTGCCTTTTGTATAGGAGCTGATCCAAGGCTGCACTAGTTGTAAAGTAAATCACGGGATGGAACTGTGTATAAACAAAACATTAAGAAAACAGTCCATTCCATTAATACAAATCGATTGTCCTGATTTAGACCTTCTCAGGGAGACAGGCTACTCCGCTAAGCTGGCATTTAGCATAAACCCTTTAACAACACCCCTCCTCGCCGCCCGGTGCCGCTGATGGTGATGCTGACGGTGCCACTGACGGTGTGCTTGGCAGTGCCGCTGATGGTGTCACTGACAGTTTCACTGACGGTGTCACTGACAGTTTCACTGACAGTGTTGCTTGGCGGTGCTGCTGACAGTGTCACTGGTGGTGTCGCTGATGGTGTCGCTGACGGTGTGCTTGGCGGTGCCGCTGACGGTGTCACTAGAGGTACCACTGTCACTGACGGCGCCACTGACAGCACCACTGATGTGTCACTGGTGGTGTCACTGAGGTGTCGCTGTCGCGGACGGCGCCGCTGACGGTGCCGCTGACGGTGCCGCTGATGGTGCCACTCAACTGCCACTGGGTACTAACTGGGCACCTGTTTGTTGCAGCCGAGTGCGACGCTCGGTCACGAGACGATCAACACGCCGGTGTACGTGCAGCTGGACATGTCGCACTGTCACGTCATGACGGACTACCTGTCACGCCTCACCCTAATCGGGGAGCCCGCCATGGGCGGCAAGGCCGTCAAGATCTTGCGGCTTGCTTGCTTCGCCCCGGCAGTGCCCAACTCGTGTGACTATAACATACGCGTGTACTTCGTGGAAGATAACCAGAATGCGCTGGAGGTAAGTGTCAACTTCGTACATTGCAGAGTTCAGGCCTTCCTTCTGGACTCTAATTTATGAACGAGTGTGGAAGGAGTACACAATCCACTGTGCACCTTCCATTTCAAATTTGTTGGTTTTTCTATTTGTTATCATTCCTTTGGGTGTATGCAGGTGTTGTTTTCGTTAAAGTTTCAAAGCACGACCACAATGCAACCTAACATTCCAATGACTCGCCACTGGTATGACAAGGATAACTTTACATTGGCATGACAAGGATAACTTTACACTGACATGACAAGGATAATTTTACATTGGCATGACAAGCATAACTTTACACTGACATGACAAGGATAACTTTACATTGGCATGACACGGATAACTTTACACTGACATGACAAGGATAACTTTACATTGGCATGACAAGGATAACTTTACACTGGTATGACAAGGATAACTTTACACTGGCATGACAAGGGTAACTTTACACTGGCATGACAAGGGTAACTTTACACATTTACATACAAGTGGGATCGTCAAATGAGGTGAGAGCCGTCCTGATATGACCTTAGATGTTGCTAGGACGTAAAACAACAACAAACAATGAGGTGAGAGCGCGCTTCGTGTTTGGCAGTTGTTGGGATTTGAACCCCGAGTTCGAACCCCAGCCGAGTCAAACCAATGATTTAAATATGTAAACTTCTTACTACCTAGCTTGACTAGGCATTTACTAGGATAGGGCAAGGATAAGTGGAATCTGGAATAGTAATTGTCGTGATAGAATTTTCTCCTCTTAATCAACGAGTGCAATCCAACAAATATTCATAGGTACCGTCATTGAATATACTATTTATAGTGTGGTACTTTTAACTACTCATTTCCCCGTGCGGAAGGTCGGGAGTTCGAATCCTGGTCGAGGCAAACCAATGACTTACAAAATTCATACTTGTTACTTGCTACCCTGGCGCTCAGCATTACTAGGATAGGGCAAGGACTGGTTAGCTGAGTATCAGGATAATGTGACTGAGTGCAATATTGGGGCATGGTGCCAGCAACCTGGTCTCCTAAGTGGGGAAGCACTATAAAGTTGCCATGAGTGCGCACGGTCACAAGTCGGTACCCATCTTGATACCTTAGATTTTGCTAAGACATACAACCCCAACAAACAAACAAAATTAACTACTCATTCTCTGGGAGGGGCTACATGTTGTGGAACTGTGACTATTGGAATTATTCAATCAGCCGCTGATGGTGTCACTGACAGTTTCACTGACACTGACAGTGTCGCTTGGCGGTGCTGCTGACAGGGTCACTGGTGGTGTCACTGATGGTGTCTCGCCTTGGATATTAGTGGTAGTATTCCTTAAAGTTGCATGGTCCGATGAAATATAATTTTGTCAAAATTAAAACAACTACTTACATTTGATCCTATATATCCAACTTAGATACTGATGTAATAGCTAATGATTTGGGACAGTGTATACAGAATAACCAGTGAATTTATAAACTCACCCCTTTATACACTCACTTTGAAACACCCATTATGCAGGGAGGCCATTAACCAACTAGGCCAATCTCATGACCTCATTAGCCTCCCCCCAACCAAGTAGGCCTGCTGTGCAGGGCCATAGAGGGGAAGGGGAAATGAGGTGGATGTGTCTGTGTGTGTTTATGTGTCTGTGTTTCCTGGCCTGACTTTACAGAGACACAGAGACAGACACACACACAAACATACACACACAGACAGATATGCACACAGACATACACACACATACACAGACAGACATACACACATACCTACACACATAGATAGACACACACAAACAGACATGCACAGACAGCACACACAGTCACAGAAATACACAGACATGCACACACCCAAAACACACAGACACACAAATGCACAGACACACATACACCCGACCTGACTTTGCAGAGAGAGAGACACACACACAGACACATAGACAGCCGCACATAGGCAGAGGCAGACACACACATACATACATGCCCACACATACATACACACACATACATACACAGACAGACATACACATACAGACACAGACAGACACACACATACATACACAGACATACACACAGACATACACACACAGACATACACAGGCACACAGACACACATAGATAGACACACACAGACAGACATGCACATACACCACACACAGACACAGAAATACACAGACATGCACACAACTGACATACACAGACACAGACACACAGACACACATACATCCGACCTGACTTTGCAGACAGACAGAGACACATAGACAGACACACACATACATAGGCAGACACACATACATATACACACAGATACCCACACAGACAGACATACACAGACACACACATACATACACACACAGACACACACACAGACATACACACACAGACATACACACATATATATATATATATATATACACACAGACACACACATACAGACACACATAGATAGACACACACAGACATACATGCATAGACAGCACACACAGACACAGAAACACACAGACATGCACACACCTGACATACACAGACACACATACACCCAACCTGACTTTGCAGAGAGAGAGACACACACAGACACCCACATACAGAGGCAGATACACACACATACATTCACACACATACATACACACACAGACACACACATACAGACATACACAGACACACACACAGACACACATACCAACACACCCATACACACATACACACACAGACATACATACACACATATATATATATATATATATATATATATATACATGCATACACACACAGACATACACAGACAGACAGCACACACAGACATAGAAACACACAGACACACATACACCCGACCTGCCTTTGCAGAGAGAGAGAGAGACACACACACATACAGACATACACAGACACATACATACATACACATACACACAGAAACAGACAGACAGAGACAGACACACACAGACACATACACTCCCACACATACACAGAAACACACAGATAGACACACACAGACATACACACACACAGATACATACATAGACAGACAAACACAAGCAGACAACACACACACATTATATTTTGTTAAAAACCCTAGTGCCATGGGCCTATGGCACTAATCCGTTCCCAGAATGTGCCCCACCCAACCAGAAATACCTACCTACAGTCCTGTCAGGTTCCAGGTCATCTCACATCACGTGGTCACTGCGAGATGACCATCTGGGTCATAGCCACAGGACTTTTGACAAGCTTGTCGAAATTATTTTTGGTTCTTTCAGCTCAGATTACTTCAAAACTAATCATCTTTAATCAAAATCACTCCGGACTAATGATTAGTAGCATGTAACGATCAATTTGATATAGTTATCTAAAAAATAAGACAAAAATTCAAAGGCCATCGGACCATGCAACTTTAATTGAATAGAATGGAAGCAATGTATAGACTCAGAGGTGACCAATTATAATGGAAAGTCACTGTAATAGGAAGGTGTCACAAATCAGCCTTTGACTAGTACTAGTAGTAGTGAATTTTGAGCCCGTTGCTTATTGTATACTATAGGTTACAACCTATTAATTCCATATATGATTATATCCCTTCTCTGCTCCACGTCACTGAATACGGGTATTTGAGCTCCAACCCAGTAGGTAGAAAGTGAGCCTTTCATGAGAATTTGAAGTTGAAGGCTATGCCGAGCAATTCTAAATGCACTGAACTGGATATTTAAAGAATATCATTATTTCAGTAATATTTCGGGAATATTCATGTCGCGAATAAATACATGATAGTCTACTCATGATTGGAATAGGATATTTATAACTCACTATTTGTTCAACTTAATCCAGGCTATGGAATATATCAAGATAGAAATAACTGATATCAGATGATCCTGTCTCATGTAAAAAAAAAATCGAGCGAAAATTTAATCATATAGTTCTTCGCAATTATGAAAGGTCCTATGCCAAGATGAAATTCAACATATTCGATTGTTATTTCAATGCAATGCCAAAACGACGAGGGTTTTCGTGAGCGTGATCATATTTAGATGTGTGAAGATTGATTGCATGTATTATTAGTGGCGACGCTGTAGAATTCTCAGTGGGCATCGGTGCATTGTGAGGCTTCCTGACACAGACTGAGATAATCAATTCGGAACGCGTCATACGTACACTGCGGGTGGTCTGAGAGGTGAGCCTTGATTAGCTCAGGGCGCCTCGACTTCATCACAAACCCGCAAACACTTCTCCAACCCGCTGAGCGGACCCAGCTTCTAAAGCCTGCATGGTGGAAACCCTGCCGCCAACAGGCAGAGCGTTAGCAAGCAAAGGCTGCCCTGAACACGGACAAGTTCCACCACACCCTCACGTGTGGGTAACAGGTTATGCCGTTGGAGGTTTGTGTGCCTTTAATGCCTGTTGCCTGCCTGTTGTGTAAGGAACACAGCAGTCATGCACCTTTAATTCCTGTTGCCTGCCTGTTGTGAAAGGAACACGACAGTCATGCACCTTTAATGCCTGTTGCCTGCCTGTTGTATAAGGAACACGGCAGTCATGCACCTTTAATGCCTGTTGCCTGCCTGTTGTGAAAGGAACACGGCAGTCATGCACCTTTAATGCCTGTTGCCTGCCTGTTGTGCAATGAACACGGCAGTCATGCACCTTTAATGCCTGTTGCCTGCCTGTTGTGAAAGGAACACTGCAGTCATGCACCTTTAATGCCTGTTGCCTGCCTGTTGTGTAAGGAACACGGCAGTCATGCACCTTTAATGCCTGTTGCCTGCCTGTTGTGAAAGGAACACAGCAGTCATGCACCTTTATTGCCTGTTGCCTGCCTGTTGTGCAATGAACACGGCAGTCATGCACATTTAATGCCTGTTACCGGCCCATTGTGCAATGAACACGGCAGTCATGCACCT
Source organism: Branchipolynoe longqiensis (assembly GCA_030323885.1). NCBI lineage: Eukaryota > Metazoa > Annelida > Polychaeta > Phyllodocida > Polynoidae > Branchipolynoe > Branchipolynoe longqiensis. Next base: position 62,157,411 of record CM059192.1, on the reverse strand, counting down.
TTAATGCCTATTGCCTGCCTGTTGTGCAATGAACACGGCAGTCATGCACCTTTAATGCCTGTTGCCTGCCTCTTGTGCAAGGAACACAGCAGTCATGCACCTTTAATGCCTGTTGCCTGCCTCTTGTGCAAGAAACACACACGGTAGTCGTGACGGGCACTGCGGGCCTCTCGGCATCCATCTTGGTATTCATTCACACAGTGGTGTTGTCTGTGGAGTGGTTAGAGTGTCTGACTTTTTTCTAGGTCGGATGCCTGATCTGAGGGTCAGCGGTTCGATTCCCCATGCCACCCCCACCTCTGCCAATTTGGATTTCCACTGCTGTGTATAACTTACAGCGTCATCAAAGGCCGGTTGCTCTCGTACCATGTCTATATAGTGTGGGAGGTTAAAAATCCCTTGGGTCGGTAAAAATGTAGGCCCGGGCTTTCTATCGACAAACTGGCTACAACAGGAGCGTCCACATCACGGCCCTGGGAATCAGCTATCTGATTGCAAATCCTGCTACCACCATCCACCACCGAGAGCACGTCCCACGAATCATACCTCTGCTCGAAAATCCCTTGAGATAACTGGTGGAAGGACACGGTGAAGAAAATTCACACATGCTTGGAAAATGTTTGTTTTATAAACAATTTTTTGTTTGTTTTAGAAATAAGTCATGTACAGAAGGCATTTAAGTTAATAATAGAAGGCGTTCCTCAGTTTGTTAAATTTGATGTTGAAATGTACACTGTAGTATCTAGATTAGTGGAAACTGCCTAAGTATTTTAAAGACCCGAGATCCATTAGATACTATGGAAGAGTGCTATTTACAAGGTCACAAATAACCAGTAATTTTCTGGATATGCCTAACTTAGGATATCAAACACATCAAACTATGGATGGTCTCGACATCACGCTCTTCGCTCGCGCATGCACGCAGACACACACAGGCACGCGCACATACACAGACACGCACGCACATACACTGCCGCACCCCACACCCCGCACTCCGGACTAACCAGTTCCATGAGCAACTGATGACACATGTGTCATTTTGGTAAATCACTTTCAGTTTTAACCCCCCACCCCCACCCCACCCCACCCCCACTGCATCTCGTCGATCCTTCATTAGAGCATGATGTTTTAATACGACCTCGCCGTGGCATCGGGTTCGCTGGGGTAGTCACCGGAAGTGCACTGGGTCCCAGACGGCGCTGCGCGCAGGCGGTCATATTTTGCACGTGTTTCCGATGTCGTCTATTGGAGTCAGTATCATTGAACGGGCGGGGTGGGGCGGGGTGGCGGGGTGGGGAGGGGCGGGCGGGCGGTGTTCGGGCCGCGTTTTACCAGCTGTGTGGTGACCTGCTCACCAAATGGAACAGAAACCAGGCGAGTTGTGAATAGGGACTGATATTCAAGAGATGCTAGACCACCGATAGAATGGTGTTGTCGGTTTATCCACAAGTTACTTCCAGAATAGATTTAAAGTTGAAGACAAATAGCGAGCAGTGTAACAATACAACTGACATGCTAGCCAATCATATTCAAGAAGTAAGTGATTGCTGCCGGAACCAGTTCTCAAGCACTGACAGCATAGTTAGTTCAGCGGATTAACAATTCAGGAAGAGAGAAAGAAAGAAGCAAGCAAGCTAAAGACACAACACGATTCAAATTACCTGACTGCAGGAAACATGGGATCAACACTGGCCCTCTACAAACCCAGCATATTGCGTTTCAGATCCGTATATTAAGGTTGCTTGGCCGGATGAAATATATAGTTTTCAAAAGGAAAATACTTATCTACATTTGATTCATTATACCCAACTTAGATATTGGTGCATTAACTAATAATTTGCGACAGCATATACAGAATAATCAGTGAATCTACTACCTCATCCAATTGGACACTTAATTTGAGGAAGCCATTAGGCAGGGAGCCCACAAACTAAAAAAGAAGGCAAAAATTTCAAAAGCCATCGGACTATGCAACTTTAATATATAGACTCCTCTATTGTGACACGTACCATAAAGGTCAACGACCTGTGTATTCCGAGAAACCCAATAACGGAAATGGTCTCTTTCGATGTCACTTTCATCAGATTAGGCCAGATGATTATTAATGGTGTTTCCACTGAATTAGAATAGCACCGATTTCAAAGTGAGGGACATTGTAAACATGCTTTTCTCTAATATGAATGGGCAGACGTTCACGCTCTAGAACTGCATATCGGACAATAACTGCTTATTATCGATAAGTCAATCTGCGCATATCCTTGTTGAAGGGTGTATGTGGCCACACGAACCTCTGCTAGTACTACGCGCATGCGCATCAGTTTGGGGAAGTGTGTGGCACCTAGCATGTTGTACGCCATGCCATGATCGTGGTGGTGGTAGTGGTGTGGAACCACGCACATTACCCGACAATGTGACTTGACCTCACTGAGCGGTGATCAAAGCCTCTAAACGGCGTGTGTTGATGAAGCCCGGGTTCCACCTCCCCCAACGTTGAACACGACCATCTCGGGCCGTGAAGGCAGCCCCGGCCGACCTGGGCCCCGACCTGGGCCCGGCCTGGTGCCCATCACTCACACGGCGGGGGGAGGTACACGCCCGGTAGAGGCGCCACGTGCGCAGCATCTCCACATCAGGTATGACACACCAAATTACGCTGATTCCGACTAAAGCTGCGGGTGGAGTGTAGCCCCCGCCCCGCACACCGGGACAAAGGGCCGGCCTCTGCAGCCACGTCGCCTCGCCAAGGTCCCAGTGAAGGGCAAGCTGTGTAGTAGAGGGTCACGTGTTCTCAGCATGCACCCTACGACTACTTTACTAGTACTGCAGCATCTACTTCCGTATGGCTACACAAGTTTGGTGTTACTTTTGTTGGAATGTTCCTTTAATTCGTAGGAATGCCATTATTTAAGGTTTTCACTTGATCATTGTCGTGGGATAGTGAGTCACATTACAAAGCAAAACAAAGATTCATCAAATTAATGATGGGACATTTTGGGTTGCAAAGTACGAGTTTAGTTTAGTTAACAGAATTGAATTTGATCAGCTCAGTTTTCATGAGAAATTCACAGAGATTAAATCACATCCTTCAGATAAGGTCCTCCAGGGGGCATTGCTTACTCGGTATCTGACAGTAGGTTCCTCTGAGGCTACCGGAACGCCACACCGTGTGGGGGTGGAGGTGTGTGGGTGTGCTCAGTGGGGGCGGGGCTTTTACCTTATTCACAGTCCGCTTTTAACACACGTGATAGCGGACAATGTTCATACACGCGAGCTGCGTTCACTGGAATGGCGTTCTCTTGGTTTGAACGTGTGTGCGTTCTAAACAGAGATGTTACTGTAGTGTGTGGGAGGGGGCAGGTACCAGGCTGCACACTAGTAGTGTGTGGGAGGGGGCAGGTACCAGGCTGCACACTAGTAGTGTGTGGGAGGGTTCAGGTACCAGGCTGCACACTAGTAGTGTGTGGGAGGGGGCAGGTACCAGGCTGCATGCACACTAGTAGTGTGTGTGTAGTGTGTGGGGGAGGGGGGGGGGGTCAGGTACCAGGCTGCACACTAGTACTAAAGTAGTAGTGTGTGGGAGGGGCAGGTACCAGGCTGCACACTAGTAGTGTGTGGGAGGGGGCAGGTACCAGGCTGCACACTAGTAGTGTGTGGGAGGGGGCAGGTACCAGGCTGCACACTAGTAGTGTGTGGGAGGGGCAGGTACCAGGCTGCACACTAGTAGTGTGTGGGGGGCAGGTACCAGGCTGCACACTAGTAGTGTGTGGTAGGGGGCAGGTACCAGGCTGCACACTAGTAGTGTGTGGGAGGGGGCAGGTACCAGGCTGCACACTAGTAGTGTGTGGGGGGGGGGGGGGGGGGGGGCAGGTAGCAGGCTGCACACTGTAGTGGGTGGGAGGGGCAGGTACCAGGCTTGCACACTAGTAGTGTGTGAGGGGGCAGGTACCAGGCTGCACACTAGTAGTGTGTGGGGGGGCAGGTACCAGGCTGCACACTAGTAGTGTGTGGGGGGGGCAGGTACCAGGCTGCACACTTAGTAGTGTGTGGGTAGGTACGGGGACAGAGTGTAGGGCACCAGGCTGCACACTAGTAGTGTGTGGTGTGGGGGTGGGGGGGCAGGTACCAGACTGCACACTAGTAGTGTGTGGGAGGGGTCAGGTACCAGGCTGCACACTAGCACCTAAAGTAGTAGTGTGTGGGAGGGGCAGGTACCAGGCTGCACACTAGTAGTGTGTGGGAGGGGGCAGGTACCAGGCTGCACACTAGTAGTGTGTGGGAGGGGGCAGGTACCAGGCTGCACACTAGTAGTGTGTGGGAGGGGGCAGGTACCAGGCTGCACACTAGTAGTGTGTGGGAGGGGCAGGTACCAGGCTGCACACTAGTAGTGTGTGGGAGGGGGCAGGTACCAGGCTGCCACACTAGTAAGTAGTAGTGTGTGGGAGGGGGCAGGTACCAGGTTGCACACTAGTAGTGTGTGGGAGGGGGCAGGTACCAGGCTGCACAGTAGTAGTATGTGGGAGGGGGCAGGTACCAGGCTGCACACCAGTAGTGTGTGGGAGGGGCCAGGTACCAGGCTGCACACTAGTAGTGTGTGGGGGGGGGCAGGTACCAGGCCTGCACACTAGTAGTGTGTGGGAGGGGGGCAGGTACCAGGCTGCACACTAGTAGTGTGTGGGAGGGGGCAGGTACCAGGCTGCACACTAGTAGTGTGTGGGAGGGGGCAGGTACCAGGCTGCACACTAGTAGTGTGTGGGAGGGGGCAGGTACCAGGCTGCACACTAGTACTGTGTGGGAGGGGGCAGGTACCACTAGTAGTGTGTGGGAGGGGGCAGGTACCAGGTTGCACACTAGTAGTGTGTGGGAGGGCAAGGTACCAGGCTGCACACTAGTAGTGTGTGGGAGGGGCAGGTACCATCAACAGTGGGGTGAGAGGTGCAGGAGAATGCATCCGTCGATAATTTAGAATCCCGCGCTTACTGTCCTAATGTCTCGTTATTTTTGCTCTGTTGTTGGTGTTGAACAACTTGGCTTCTCTGACAGGAACTGACTTGATTACAGTTCAGACATCTTTGTAATGATCAAATGAAAATAATAACACGTGTGGACCATCTTTGAGTTTGCTGTTTTAATGTTTAATCCACCTATGGACACCTACTTTGACCATATCCACACTTTTCTCATGACCTGACGTGGTGGCCGAATTGGTAAGAGCGCAGGCTTCCTATGCGGAAGGTCAGGAGTCCGAATCCTGACCGAATCAAACCAATGACTTACAAAATCGATACTTGTCACTACCTGGCCTGGCATTCTTGATTACTAGGATAGGGTAAGGGCTGGTTAGCTCAGTGTCAGGATATTGTGACATCGGGTCATGGTATTAGCAGCATGATCTCCCAGTGGGAAGCATTATAAAGTCGTCATGAGTACGTGTTGTTACAAGTCGGTATCTGTCCTAATATATCCTTAAATGTTGCTGGGATGTACAACCCCAAACACAAACTTTTATTTTAAATACTGGCATTACCAATTCAACGGTTAATGAAGTGAATTGAAGCCCTTGGTAATTTCCAGATGTTGTGTTGGTAAGATCTGTATGATCTGATAACATCCTAGTGTTCATGACGTGTGTTGTGACATATATTGAGCACGCAGCTTACTCAGCATGAGGAGCACATGCACCTACCCTGACCTATGACCCTCGCCCTGTAGTCACTGATCAAATGGTGGTCAAGCCACCAGAGCACTGTTACTGTTAGCTGTGGAATGGTCGCACAATGAGAGACCCCCCCCCCCCCCACCACCACCACCACTGCTCACACAAACCCATGAATCTCTGACTGACATAACGATGCCAATGTCTACATGTTGTTCGCATAACACTCTCCAGGGCTTACAGTAATTCCACCCAATCTGGTTCTCAGTACATCGATGCTTTTTGAAAATAACATGTTTCTAGTCATGGAATAAGCTTAACACATAAATAAAGGAATCATCGGTGGTGGGAGACTGCGGCATCGTAATGTGCCTGCATGCTCCTGCCACCAGGCTACTTGACTGCAGTTTACTGACGGTGGCGGCCGCTGAGGTAGGTGAGGCGGTGAGTGCCCGTGGGCTGCGTGGAAGGCGATCCGCCACAGTAATGAGCAGCTGCTCGGCACCGGCCCTACGGCGCTGCACGCCCCGTCCGCTACAGTCAGCAACTTATTCCGCAGATTGATCTTCAGTTTGTTACAACTCCTAATGTTAGCCAGCTTGTTTGCTTCCTTCCACCAGGCAGAACTAAAACTGGGTGATTTAATATGTTACTTTTTCAACAGGAACAAATTGTCGGCGGTATTTTGCGTATAAATACCGGGTTGCCTATGGTAAAAGGAATGTAGACTTTGTTCCCTATACAGTGTTGCGTACAGTATGACGCTCTATCTGACAGCTATGACAGGTGGACCGCCAGGAACAGGCGAGGAGGGATCACACTGACCAATGGCGGCTTCTTGTTTGAGATTAATCTGTTTCAGGTTGTTGCATAGACATGTGTAGTGGTCTTTTATAGTTATGTGTGAGCACTCAACCGACTTTCTTGAGTTGAGAAGAGCCTGCTTTATTATTTCGGCACCTTGTTGGCAGAAGTGCCTTTTTAAAAAATAAAATAGGGAATTTACCGTTAATAACCGTAAGCTTGTTTGTATTTCAAGATGAATATGAGACAACAACTCACTCCATTTCCCACATTGGGCACTTTGGATCATCACAAAATGCAGTCTGGGGTCACAACCCGAGTCTCAGGACCATGTGCTGTATCTGTTCCAGGTGGCGTCTTCTGACTGCTGGGTGGAGCTGCTTGCCTGCAGTTGTGACTGTCAGGCACAGATCTCAGTGCTGATTGATGATCAATTAGTGCAGGTACCTGATCTTCAGGCACAGATCTCAGTGCTGATTGATGACCAACTAGTGCACGTACCTGAGCTTCAGGCACAGATCTCAGTGCTGATTGATGACCAACTAGTGCACGTACCTGATCTTCAGGCACAGATCTCAGTGCTGATTGATGATCAATTAGTGCAGGTACCTGATCTTCAGGCACAGATCTCAGTCCTGATTGATGACCAACTAGTGCACATACCTGAGCTTCAGGCACAGATCTCAGTGCTGATTGATGACCAACCAGTGCACGTACCTGAGCTTCAGGTACAGATCTCAGTGGTGATTGATGACCAACTAGTGTTTGTACTGGAGCTTCAGGCACAGATCTCAGGGCTGGTTGATGACCAACTTGTGCAGGTACCTGAGCTTCAGGTACAGATCTCAGTGCTGATTGATGACCAACTAGTGCTTGTACCTGATCTTCAGCCACATATTTCAGTGCTGATTGATGACCAACTCGTGAAGGTACCTGAGCTTCAGGTACAGATCTCATTGGTGATTGATGACCAATTAGTGCTTGTACTGGAGCTTCAGGCACAGATCTCAGAGCTGATTGATGACCAACTCGTGCTTGAATTTAGTGTGGGGTCTTCATGGGGGTCTCAGGATGATTTTACTTCTCGATGAGAAACAGATTCAGATGTGAGATTGTGCATGGGGCAGTGATACGTGAAGCGACATTGGCATAATTGTAACCACAAAAGAGATGTAGAAGAAGCGAAGCAATTCCTCTCGATCATATTATCAGGATGTTTCAAAAGGAGATGAGTTTGCATCCAAACGGGAAAAGGTGGCCTCAGAGAGTCTGACCAAACATGAAAACATGAGGTAAAGAAGTCCCTTGCGCAATTCTTCGACCTCCTTGCATGGACATAGCGATTCAGATATAGTATGCAAAGGGGCTTTCACTTGGAAGAACATTTTCAAATGCTTAAGCCAATAGAATTATTAGCAGCAGCGAACACCTTGATCGCTTGTAGATGAAATGAGAATGTTTATCAGGCAGTGACAATAGACTACATCATGGTTCCAGCAGTGCGCTGCATTCTGGGATGCATCAGAGCAAAACAATGCCACGAGAAGCACATGGCACATGCTAATACACTGGGTGCAGTTATGAAATCCGCTAGTTTCAGCTCATCCCAGCTCTTGTTTGAAACATAGAATCCCAACTAAAAAAATATATATAATAAATTAAGATATTAATCTTTTATCCAGCATTGCATTTACATCAATATAATCAGCACATCTTAATTTAGATTTAGACAAATCTAGGCACTCAAACTAGTGTTAGAGCCATAGCCAGAGTTAGTTTTACTCATTTTATTCATGTTTTTATTTATATCCTATGGTTAATGACATATGTAGAAATAGAAAATGAGTAGGGTTAACCAGATATTGGTTATATATTTCTTTGAAACAAGGTTTTGTTGACACATTTGACATTTTAATATTTAGAACAAGAATTACTTATGTCTAATCAATGGTGATGTAAACATCAGCCTGGAAAGTGACTGAAATTGTATGTTTCTTAGTTCAAAATGCTTAATTATGGAGAGTTGTGTCATAAACATATTCATTATATATTCCATGCATCCATCCATGTTTGTGTCAAATTGTTATGTATTTTTTTATTAATTTTAAATATAATCGAAGTTTCGCTCCGGCCACCACTTTCAATCTGGCACACATGGTGTTTAATCGACTATCTAAACAGTCGGACACCGATTATGATTGAAATAATAAGAGTGAGGGAAGACACCACCCAACTATTAACAAGCCCTGTCACCAGTGTGTACATAAACCAGCCCTAGTCGCCAGTGTGTAAATAAACCAGCCCTAGTCACCAGTGTGTAAATAAACCAGCCCTAGTCGCCAGTGTGTAAATAAACCAGCCCTAGTTGCCAGTGTGTAAATAAACCAGCCCTAGTTGCCAGTGTGTAAATACACCAGCCCTAGTCGCCAGTGTGTAAATAAACCAGCCCTAGTCGCCAGTTTGTAAATAAACCAGCCCTAGTCGCCAGTGTGTAAATAAACCAGCCCTAGTCGCCAGTGTGTAAATAAACCAGCCCTAGTCGCCAGTGTGTAAATAAACCAGCCCTAGTCGCCAGTTTGTAAATAAACCAGCCCCAGTCACCAGTGTGTAAATAAACCAGCTCTAGTCGCCAGTGTGTAAATAAACCAGCCCTAGTCACCAGTGTGTAAATAAACCAGCTCTAGTCGCCAGTGTGTAAATAAACCAGCCCTAGTGCCAGTGTGTAAATAAACCAGCCCTAGTTGCCAGTGTGTAAATAAACCAGCCCTAGTCACCAGTGTGTAAATACACTAGTCACCAGTGTGTAAATAAGCCAGCTCTAGTCGCCAGTGTGTAAATAAACCAGCCCTAGTCACCAGTGTGTAAATACACTAGTCGCCAGTGTGTAAATAAGCCAGCTCTAGTCACCAGTGTGTAAATAAACCAGCCCTAGTCGCCAGTGTGTAAATAAACCAGCCCTAGTCGCCAGTGTGTAAATAAACCAGCCCTAGTCGCCAGTGTGTAAATAAACCAGCCCTAGTCGCCAGTGTGTAAATAAACCAGCTCTAGTCGCCAGTGTGTAAATAAACCAGCCCTAGTCGCCAGTGTGTAAATAAACCAGCCCTAGTCGCCAGTGTGTAAATAAACCAGCCCTAGTCGCCAGTGTGTAATAACGCCTAGTCCCAGTGTGTAAATAAACCAGCCCTAGTCGCCAGTGTGTAAATAAACCAGCTCTAGTCGCCAGTGTGTAAATAAACCAGCTCTAGTCACCAGTGTGTAAATAAACCAGCTCTAGTTGCCAGTGTGTAAATAAACCAGCCCTAGTTGCCAGTGTGTAAATACACCAGCCCTAGTCGCCAGTGTGTAAATAAACCAGCTCTAGTTGCCAGTGTGTAAATAAACCAGCCCTAGTCACCAGTGTGTAAATAAACCAGCCCTAGTCGCCAGTGTGTAAATAAACCAGCCCTAGTTGCCAGTGTGTAAATACACCAGCCCTAGTCACCAGTGTGTAAATAAACCAGCCCTAGTCGCCAGTGTGTAAATAGACCAGCCCTAGTTGCCAGTGTGTAAATAAACCAGCCCTAGTCGCCAGTTTGTAAATAAACCAGCCCTAGTCGCCAGTGTGTAAATAAACCAGCCCTAGTCGCCAGTGTGTAAATAAACCAGCCCTACTCACCAGTGTGTAAATAAACCAGCCCTAGTTGCCAGTGTGTAAATAAACCAGCTCTAGTCACCAGTGTGTAAATAAACCAGCCCTAGTCACCAGTGTGTAAATAAACCAGCCCTAGTTGCCAGTGTGTAAATAAACCAGCTCTAGTCACCAGTGTGTAAATAAACCAGCCCTAGTTACCAGTGTGTAAATAGACCAGCCCTAATTGCCACTGTGTAAATAAACCAGCCCTAGTCGCCAGTGTGTAAATAAACCAGCCCTAGTCACCAGTGTGTAAATAAACCAGCTCTAGTCACCAGTGTGTAAATAAACCAGCCCTAGTCACCAGTGTGTAAATAAACCAGCCCTAGTCGCCAGTGTGTAAATAAACCAGCCCTACTCACCTGTGTGTAAATACACCAGCCCTAGTCACCAGTGTGTAAATAAACCAGCCCTAGTCGCCAGTGTGTAAATAAACCAGGCCTAGTCACCAGTGTGTGAATAAACCAGCCCTAGTTGCCAGTATGTAAATAAACCAGCCTTAGTCACGAGTTTGTAAATAAACCAGCTCTAGTCGCCAGTGTATTAATAAACCAGCCCTAGTCGCCGGTGTGTAAATAAACCAGCCCTAGTCGCCGGTGTGTAAATAAACCAGCCCTAGTCGTGCTGCCATGGAAACGACTGCAGTCGTGGTTTCAGTTATTGTTCTTTCGAACGGGGACTGCATTTCGCTGTTTAACCACGTCCTACTGGGTGGATTTATGTCACTCCGGCAAGTCCCTTTAACAGTAGACTAGCCAGTATAAGTATATGTATGAGGTGTGTAGAAGTGTATAAGGAGACCTCCTATTCAACTTTCCACTGTTCACATCTGACCTACCTCTGGGCTATGTGACCTCAAAGCAACACTTTACACCACCCACCGTATATTTTCCTCACCAACGGCCAAGCCCTCATCTGTGGTAGTTTTTCAGACACATATCCCACTCCATATAGCGGCAGTCAACGCTATCTTGCTGACCCATCTTTCTAGTTGAGAAACTGCACACCCTCCCCACTAGCGCTCGGTTTGTAACAATTCTCAGTCCGTCTGCAGATTCCAGCCAAATAAGATGTTTTCATGTGTGCCCGTGTCCTAGTGTCCTAGTGATAACTGTGTATAGTTTTCTGACGAGTAATAAATTGTTGTGGAAAATAGACAGCTATCATGTTGATAAATGGTTGGAATGTGAACCGCGCATGCGCGAAAATATTGTTAGTTACAGCGCAGCTTTCAGGAAGGGAGCCCACTGGCCGATAGTCCGGTATACCAGGGGTCCCCCTCTGACTCTCCCCCTAATGGTGAAGGGCGGAACTAACATTTTAATGGCCAGCATCAATTATGGGACCGCCGCGCCGCCTGGTGGCCACTGCGCTCACCACATGTTTCTCATTTCACTGCTATGACAGTTGAACTTTGCTGCAGCTCGCGTTCTGTGTCGAGGGGCTGCGTGCACATGGTGGGTTGAGTTGTCGGCTGACCGAGTGCAGCAGGCTTGCTTCGTTACCGCCAGTAGCTGCCACTGTAATTGTTTATTGTTTGGAGTGTACTGCGAAAACACTGAGAAGCTATAATATGAGGTGTGTTTTGCGTTGCTTATGTCTTACATATGGCTTATAGAGACTCGTCATAAGTACATGTGGGTAGGTGTGTCTGTGTGTGGACATGTTGACTTGTCAATCGGGTGAGTAGGTGTGTATGGCTGACTGTATGTGGACATGTTGACTTGCCCACTGGTGTGTAGGTGTGTATGTTGACTTGTAAATCTTGTGCATAGGTGTGTATGTCCGAGTGTGTGTGGACATGTTGACTTGTCGAGATGGTGTGTAGGTGTGTATGTCCACGTGTGTGTGGACATGTTGACTTGTCCATCTGATGTGTAGGTGTGTTTGTCTGAGAGTGTGCACATGTTGACTTGTCCACCTGGTGAGTAGGTGTGTATGCCTGACTGTATGTGGACATGTTGACTTGCCCATCTGGGGACATATGCATGACGCGGTGTTAGTGTTGTGTGGTGTTAACGGCTAACACCGGGTAGCTATCACCACCATCACAAAGTATGTCACGCCATATGTATGGGCGCCTAAAACGTTCATGGTAGCTAAACGGGCAGTTATTTATAGATTTGGGGTATCCCCCTTAACTGGTACCGGCATGTACCGGCCAGCTTGCCTTCTCCACACACCGGGCACCAGCAAGCCTTGGTATTGTGCGCCGTGGCTACGCGTATCGGCAAACTCAGTGCATTGTCAATGGCCATAAGCAATCTTCTTACAGAAAAAGTGAAATATCTTACATGGTATTTTTGGGTAATAAGCTAGATTAATTAAATGGAAATATAACTAAACTATGCATTTTGTTTTGTTGACTATATTGCCGCTGATGCGGCGGCCGCGGCGGCGTCGTCAGCGGCGGCGTTAATATCGCTTCGATTTTTGGTTTAATTTGACCAAATTTAACTTTTTGAGTATGTTATTCTGTTAAATAAACATGATTCCAACCCCCAAGTGAATATTCATGATTCTAAATAGCAGTAAATCGTAGCAGTGAATAGATTTGGGCCTAATCGGTACCTAACACTGCCCTTAAACCTGCTACGGAGTGGTGTTAGTCTACACTAGCTAAACTCGGTGTGTTTGCACTAACACCACTCCTCGCATACTGACTTTTCGGCGCTAAACTGGAAATCCCTGCCAAAACCAGTTTTGGCTCACTAACACCGTGTCATGCATACAGCCCCTGGGGTCAAATGTATGAAGCAGGGTTAGCGCTCCAAAGCCGCGGTTAGCGGTGATCTCCGGGTTAGCGGCGAAAAGTCGCAATGTATGTGGCCGTGTTAGGGAAACTCCGCGAGTTTAACATTGTCTACGCTGACCCCAAACCATATCAAGTGTACCGTCGGTGTTAGGGCCCAAATCTATTCAATGCGATCATATTTAACAGAATTACATACTCAAATCATGAAATTTCATTAAATTAACCCTAAAATCGAACCGATATTAATGCCGCCGCTACATCGGCGACGATATTAATATTGTCGAATCAACGAATGTAAACTAAACAAATTGCCGGCGCCCCCCCCCCCCCCCACCGCCGCATTGGCAGCGATATATTAGAGCCAAATCTATTCAATGCTATCATATTTAACAGAATTACATACGCAATAAGTGAAATTTCATCAAATTAACCCTAAAATCGAAGCGATATTTATGCCACCACCGAATTTTGGTCAATTAGACCAATAATCGAACCGATATTAACGCCATCGCCGCCGCTGGATCAGCAGCGATATTGTGAAATAGCGGTGCTCGCCGGCAACAGGCGCAGCAATGACAAGGCTCACTGGTGCCCGGCAGTGTTAGGGACCCATTAGACCCAAATCTATTCAATGCGATCATATTTAACAGAATTACATACTCAAATCGTGAAATTTCATTAAATTAACCCTAAAATCGAACCAATATTAATGCGGCCCCCCCCCCCCCCCCACCGCTGCCGGATCGGTGGCGATATTGTGAAAATAGCGGTATTCGCCAGCAACAGGCTCAGCAATGACAATGCTCACTGGTGCCCAGCAGTGTTAGGGACATATTAGGCCCAAATCTATTCAATGCAATCATATTTAACAGAATTACATACTCAAATCATGAAATTTCATTGATTTAACCCTAAAATCGAACCGATATTAACGCCGCCACCACCGCCAGATCGGCGGTGATATTCTCAAATAGTGGTGGTCACCGGAACAGGCTCAGAGGGATTTCCCAAATCTATAAATAACGCATTGGTTAGCTAACTCCGCCGCGTTTTGGCCACATACATTTCCTGTGACACATATTCCAACACCGATGTTAGCTAACCCGCCAGCCACCCTTAACACCGGAGCCGATAAAAAGTTGTTCATACATTTGGCCCATGGTGTGTAGGTGTGTATATCTGTGTGTGTGAATATGTTGTCTTGTCCATCTGATGTATAGGTGTATATGTCCGAGTGTGTATAGACTTGTTGACTTGTCAATCTGGTATGTAGGTGTGTATGTCTGAGTGTGTGTGGACATGCTAACTTGACAATGTGGTGTGTATGTCTGAGTGTGTGGACATGTTGACTTCACAATGTGGTATGTCTGAGTGTGTGTGGACATGTGGACTTGACAATGCAGTGTGCATGTCTGAGTGTGTGTGAACATTTTGACATGACAATGTGGTGTTTATATCTGCGTGTGTGTGGACATGTTGACTTGACAATGTGGTGTGTGTGTCTGAGTGTGTGAAGACATGTTGAGTTGACAATGTGGTGTGTATGTCTGAGTGTGTGTGGGCATGTTGACTTGATAATGTGGTGTGTATGTCCGAGTGTGTGTGGACATGTTGACTTGACAATGAGGTGTGTATGTCTTAGTGTGTGGGGACATGTTGACTTGACAATGTGGTGTGTACGGTTGTGTGTGTGGACATGTTGAGTTGACAATGTGGTGTGCATGTCTGAGTGTCTGTGGACATGTTAATTTGACAATGTACCGTATATGTCTGAGTGTGTGTGGACATGTTGACTTGACAATGAGGTGTGTATACCTGAGTGTGTGTGGACATGTTGACTTGACAATGTGGTGGGTATGTCTGAGTGTGTGTGTGGACTTGTTGACTTGACAATGTGGTGTGTATGTCTGAGTGTGTGGACATGTTGACTTCACAATGTGGTATGTCAGAGTGTGTGTGGACATGTGGACATGACAATGTGGTGTGCATGTCTGAGTGTCTGTGAACATGTTGACATGACAATGTGGTGTCTATGTCTGCATGTGTGTGGACATGTTGACTTGACAATGTGGTGTGTATGTCAGAGTGTGTGAAGACATGTTGAGTTGACAATGTGGTGTGTATGTCTGAGTGTGTGTGGACTTGTTGACTTGACAATGTGGTGTATGTAGACATGTCACTTGTCAGTGTGTGTGTAGCCATGTCAGTGAGGTGTGTAGGTGTGTATGTCTGAGTGTGTGTATACATGGCACATGTCAGTGTGTGTGTAGACATGTCAGTGTGTGTGTAGGTGTGTATGTCCGAGTGTGTGTATATATAACATGTGTCAGTGTGTGTGTAGACATGTCAGTGTGTGTAGGTGTGTATGTCCGAGTGTGTGTATACACTGCACTTGTCAGTGTGTGTAGACATGTCAGTGTAGGTGTGTGTGTCCGAGTGTGTATATACATGGCACTTATCAGTGTGTGTGTAGACATGTCAGTGTGTGTAGGTGTGTATGTCCGAGTGTGTGTATACATGACACTTGTCAGTGTGTGTGTAGACATGTCAGTGTGTGTGTAGGTGTGTATGTCCGAGTGTGTGTATACATGGCACTTGTCAGTGTGTGTGTAGGCATGTCAGTGTGTGTCTAGACATGTCAGTGTGTGTAGCTGTGTATGTCCGAGTGTGTGTATACATGGCACTTATCAGTGTGTGTAGACATGTCAGTGTGTTTAGGTGTGTATGTCTGAGTGTGTATATACATGGCATGTGTCAGTGTGTGTGTAGACATGTCAGTGTGTGTAGGTGTGTATGTCTGAGTGTATGTATATACATGCTAAAGACTCCTGAGTGCGGGACCAGACCAATCCAGTACCACAGCTGTCCAGCGTTGAAAACAAGCACCCTCACGGGAGCTTATACGTTATGGGCAGAATAAAAAACTTGTCACCAAAAAAAAAAAAAAAAAATGCCACTTGTCAGTGTGTGTAGACATGTCAGTGTGCGTGTAGGTGTGTATGTCCGAGTGTGTGTGGTGCGTGTCTTGTCGGTGCATGTGGGTAGGGAACTGTTAGTACATTTGGTGCGTGTCTTGTCAGTGCATGTGGGTAGGGAACTGTTAGTACATTCGGTGCGTGTCTTGTCGGTGCATGTGGGTAGGGAACTGTTAGTACATTCTGTGCGTGTCTTGTCAGTGGATGTGGGTAGGGAACTGTTAGTACATTCGGTGCATGTCTTGTCGGTGGATGTGGGTAGGGAACTGTTAGTACATTCAGTGCGTGTCTTGTCGGTGCATGTGGGTAGGGAACTGTTAGTACATTCGGTGCGTGTCTTGTCGGTGCATGTGGGTAGGGAACTGTTAGTACATTCGGTGCGTGTCTTGTCGGTGCATGTGGGTAGGGAACTGTTAGTATATTCGGTGCGTGTCTTGTCGGTGCATGTGGGTAGGGAACTGTTAGTACATTCTGTGTGTGTCTTGTCAGTGGATGTGGGTAGGGAACTGTTAGTACATTCAGTGCATGTCTTGTCGGTGGATGTGGGTAGGGAACTGTTAGTACATTCGGTGTGTGTCTTGTCGGTGCATGTGGGTAGGGAACTGTTAGTACATTCGGTGCGTGTCTTGTCGGTGCATGTGGGTAGGGAACTGTTAGTACATTCGGTGGGTGTCTTGTCGGTGGATGTGGGTAGGGAACTGTTAGTACATTCGGTGCGTGTCTTGTCGGTGCATGTGGGTAGGGAACTGTTAGTACATTCGGTGCGTGTCTTGTCGGTGGATGTGGGTAGGGAACTGTTAGTACATTCGGTGCGTGTCTTGTCGGTGCATGTGGGTAGGGAACTGTTAGTACATTCGGTGCGTGTCTTGTCGGTGCATGTGGGTAGGGAACTGTTAGTACATTCGGTGTGTGTCTTGTCGGTGCATGTGGGTAGGGAACTGTTAGTACATTCGGTGCGTGTCTTGTCGGTGCATGTGGGTAGGGAACTGTTAGTACATTCGGTGCGTGTCTTGTCGGTGGATGTGGGTAGGGAACTGTTAGTACATTCGGTGCGTGTCTTGTCGGTGCATGTGGGTAGGGAACTGTTAGTACATTCGGTCCGAGTACAGCGTCCTCCAAGTCGATCTGATGTCTGTCAACTCCGTGACACGGTCACTGTCTGGATATATACCACGTGCACGGGCAAACTTCGGTAAAGTACACACTCCGTGCAGGGAGCCTCACTAGTCGGTCCTACCAGTTTAGTCTAATTCAATCGTTTCGAGAATACGTATTTTTGATCGGTGCTTATATTTCCTGTTTATGTGGCATGGTATCTGAGCTACGTAATGTAGCAACCATGTTCATACAGTACACATGTGGTGCACAATGGTCACACTGTAGGTACCAACCAAAGCTATGTAATGTAGCAACCATGTTCATACAGTACACACGCGGTGCACAATGGCCACACTGTAGTTACCAACCAAAGCTATGTAATGTAGCAACCATGTTCATACAGTACACACGCAGTGCACAACGGCCAAACTGTAGTTACCAACCAAAGCTACGTAATGTAGCTACCATGTTCATATAGTACACACGCGGTGCACAATGGCCACACTGTAGGTACCAACCAAAGCTATGTAATGTAGCAACCATGTTCATACAGTACACACGCGGTGCACAATGGCCACACTGTAGGTACCAACCAAAGCTATGTAATGTAGCAACCATGTTCATATAGTACACACGCGGTGCACAATGGCCACACTGTAGGTACCAACCAAAGCTACGTAATGTAGCTACCATGTTCATATAGTACACACGTGGTGCACAATGGCCACACTGTAGGTACCAACCAAAGCTACGTAATGTAGCAACCATGTTCATACAGTACACACGTGGTGCACAACGGCCAAACTGTAGTTACTGTAGTAGTCTGCACTGACCTCTCCGGCAAGTAACCACATAGACAGGTAGACGTGGGTAGTGTGGTGATGTCAGGGAGCCTAGGTGGTGTAATGGTTAGCACACTGGCCCAGAATGCAAAGAGATGTGGGTTTGAGTCCTGCTCTAGGTGCAATATTTCCCATTTCATCACCCCCATGACACTGGTTTCCATGACCATGATCCTGTACAAGCTATGCACTGTATGGTGATTGAACCTGCCCTGTGTATGTATGTGTTACTGTTAGTGCATTGCCTGTATATATGTAATTGTAAGCATTAAAAGACTTACAATTCCAGGGGGACGAGTGTAGTAGTCTGCACTGACGTCTCCGGCAAGTAACCACATAGACAGGTAGACGTGGGTAGTGTGTTGATATCAGGGAGCCTAGGTGGTGTAATGGGTAGCACACTGGCCTGGAATGCAAAGAGATGTGGGTTCGAGTCCCGCTCTAGGCGCAATATTTCCCATTTTCATCACCCCCACGACAGTTACCAACCAAATAAGAATGCCTATTTCATATGGCAGTCTATAGGCGTGAATAACAGGATTTCTATGGTAGTACTGGTACACAATGCGTCCGTTACGTGCGCGCCTTGTGTGTATCGGGGTGGAGGGTGCGTCCTGACAGAAAGCAGACAGGCCCTTATCAACCCGCGCTGAAGCCAACCCGCCGTCACCCCTGCACCACCCGCCCTGTCGCCCTGCGGGAAGGGGACGCCACCGTCGGGGAAATGACCCAGCCCTGCGCATGTCGCTTCCAGCCCATGCATGGCCCGGCCCGGTCAGTCGCAGTCCCAAACTGGTCAAGATTCAGGAAGAGCCGCGAGTCAAACAGTTCCAGATTTTGTCGTGGAGAGATGGGCAAATGTCAACCAGTCTCATTGGAAGATGTACCACAGTGGTGGTCAGCCGGGCGATAATGGAGGAAGAGCTCGTTGTGGTGACCACCAGGGAGCACGCCACCGGGATGTGACGGCTGACCAGCCCTGCTCCTCCATGGTTGCACGCGTGTTTCTGGGAGGGTGCGGCTGGGTTTACTACCTGCCAATTAACATGTGCGTTTCTATTGTGCACACTTTCACACAGTGAGGGCCATGTCTCAATAACAAACAAAATAGTAAAGTTTGTTTTATTTAATGATGTTCATACCATACGGACGTCAAACATACCGCAGCACATACCACAGCCTTTGATGAACCAGTTGTGGACCACTGGTTGGAAAGGGAAATAGGCTAAACTGCAAATGGGTCCACCCAGAAGGATCAATCTGATAATTGACAGCTTCACATCACAGGTGGACACGTTACCATCTGAACTATGTCCCGCTCCCTTGTCTCAATAACATATCTAGCATATAGTCAAGGCCCATCAGACTCACCGGATGCGTTTAGTAGGGTTGTGGTGAGAAGTGTAAACACTGGCGAAAGGAGGAGACCCAACCATGGTCACTGGGTTCACTTAACAAGCCCTTCATTGAGCATACATTTTCACTATTTCAGTAATTCTCCCATTCTTTACACTACTGACATGGTGTGATGTAAACATAGGTGGAAGTATCGTAGATTTCAAACACTTTAATTTGTGCTGTATACTAATAAAAATGTGTGATTATGTCTGAATACTAAATTACTGCTACATCTGATTTCCACTCAGAAGGGCTCACTGCGGTTTTTCCGTAAGTTATGCTCACCTAATTCCTAGTAAGTGCAGGCTGCACAAGTGCGCGCTGGTTAGGTTTTCCTCATTGCTGCGCTTATAGATTATTATGCTTATAGTTGAACCACGGGAACTGGGTTGTAAGGTGTGTATGTATGTACACGTCCTGGCGGTAGAATCTGAACTATTCGTTACACTGCCCAGTAACGGGTGTTGAAGCTGGTGAGTGTGATAAGGCGGGTGTGACGAGTACCGGGTGTTAATGAGGCCTCCGCGCTGATTACCGGAGGCTGATTATCATGCGCCATCACGTGGTTAGCGCCACGTTGACCCACACCACCCGGGGTGCTGGAAGCACTTAACTCCTACCACTGAACCCGCCCACCCTCCGGGGGTGTCCGTTCTAATGAAGTGCCATATGAATGAATGTAAAATGACGTTACGTTCTTCCGTTTGAATTTGTAGCAGTGGTTTACGGCGCCCCGTGCTTCTAGCATCATTAAGTATTACTATTAGCAGTGGTTTACGGCGCCCCGTGCTTCTAGCATCATTAAGTATTACTATTAGCAGTGGTTTACGGCGCCCCGTGCTTCTAGCATCATTAAGTATTACTATTAGCAGTGGTTTACGGCACCCCGTGCTTCTAGCATCATTAAGTATTACTATTACTATTAGCAGTGGTTTACGGCGCCCAGTGCTTCTAGCATCATTAAGTATTACTATTAGCAGTGGTTTACGGCGCCCCGTGCTTCTAGCATCATTAAGTATTACTATTACTATTAGCAGTGGTTTACGGCGCCCCATGCTTCTAGCATCATTAAGTATTACTATTAGCAGTGGTTTACGGCGCCCCATGCTTCTAGCATCATTAAGTATTACTATTAGCAGTGGTTTACGGCGCCCCGTGCTTCGAGCATCATTAAGTATTACTATTACTATTAGCAGTGGTTTACGGCACTCCGTGCTTCTAGCATCATTAAGTATTACTATTAGCAGTGGTTTACGGCGCCCCGTGCTTCTAGCATCATTAAGTATTACTATTAGCAGTGGTTTACGGCGCCCTGTGCTTCTACTTCTAGCATCATTAAGTATTACTATTAGCAGTGGTTTACGGCGCCCTGTGCTTCTAACCAAACTCCCAATCTCCTGCACACGAGGCCCGTGCTCTACCGATTAGACCACCGCGCCCGGTGACGGCGTTTCGTGAAGGAGACAACAATCGAGGTCAGCGCCAAGAGGGAATTGAAAACTGGATTACCCTAGCCTAGCGCTGGGTTTATTTTAATCAAATAGCCCAATTAACGAAGTTAGGAACAAATTAAATAATGCTTGTTGAGGGTCATGATGATCTCAGCACAGTGTTTTACTGGCTAAACGACTGGACCAGAGTGCATGCAGACTCTGTGACAGAATCGTGATATCAGGATCACCAGTCAGGAGCTCAACGAGGAACCTTGTTACTGAAATGTTAGTTGGCTGGGTATGAAGAAGTAAGCTGCAGTAATGTTTATATCTGAGAGATGGCCAGGGAGTTGGTGTCATGTCTGATCGCTAGTCTGATCTGTGATTCGGTCGGATTTATGATCTTGTCAAAACTGGTTGATTTGTTCATCCAGATTTGGAGTTCCCCCTGTAGCATTTGGTTTTCCAAGACAATGTCCTTGAATGATCCTCTGGCAGTAGCCATGAGCAACTTTCCCTTGTTGCCAGGAAATATTTCTACTGATTCACCCAGTTCAGATTCATGTTTGTATGTCACTAAGAAGCTGATATGCTAACAAAAATGGAATTTGATGAACGCCATTTTGAAATTCAAAATGGTGGCCTAACCTTCTCTGAAGTCAATCAGCAAGGTCCAAATGACCAATATATACAATATAGTTCTTCTAGACCAAAATACAGCTTTACTACCAGAATATGTACTGGATGCAGTGGTTGAATTGGTAGAGTGCAGGCTTCCCATGTGGAAGGTCACTAGTCCAAATCCCAGCTGAGTCAAACCAATAACTTAGAACATTGATATTTGGCACAACCTAGCCTGGCACTTGGCATTATAGGATAGAACAAGAATTGGTTAGCACAGTATCAGGACAATGTGACTGTGTGGGATAGTGGGTCATGGTGCCAGCGATCGGGTTTCCCAGTGTGGCAGCACTATAAAGTTGCCATGAGTTAACACTGTCCCAAGTTTGTACATGTGCTGATATGACCTTAGATGTTGGCAGGATGTAAAACAACAGTAAACAAACAGACAAACGAACACCAGACGAG
This sequence comes from Branchipolynoe longqiensis, assembly GCA_030323885.1. Lineage (NCBI taxonomy): Eukaryota > Metazoa > Annelida > Polychaeta > Phyllodocida > Polynoidae > Branchipolynoe > Branchipolynoe longqiensis. Next base: position 62,135,694 of record CM059192.1, on the reverse strand, counting down.
ACTTCCTCATTGAAAAATGTGTAATATGAAGATTTCTATATGGTTACAAAAATGATGAAAACACACAAAAACCTAGCACAGTTGCAATGCTATCATGAGTTTTTCAACTCTGGGTAGGCCTACGCATATGTTGTCAAAAATCACCTTGAGCATTATTCCCCTCAAATGGTACCGACCAACTCTACTGGCTCATGGCCTATTAGGAACACAAATAATGCCAATACATGGCCGTTTTTTGTTTTTTTAAAGAAAATATCTCAGCTATACTAGTTCACTTTGTGCTGAATTAGTAATTAGGATACTCGTTATCAAGCGCTTCTTAATTTAGATATATTGTACTATGGCATTTTGTTTCGTACAAAAAAAAAGTAAGTGTGGCACAAAGAATAGCTAAGCACAGAATTTTTTTTATTCAGTTCAATAAAATAAATCATTCATCGACATTAAAGTGTGAAAATACCAGTTCCACCTCGCCCAACGTCGGTAGCTTGTCAATCAGTCCCAAGCTCATTTTCAGGTAAATCGTGAATGTTGTATTTATGGACAGAGGGCTCCATGCGGGCCCTGCCACTGCTTGTATGGTCGGGGTTGTGTGCATGCGCTGTTCTACACAATTCTTTTTACTTGTCTTTGTCATGGCACACGGCGGGTCTCGGTCGTGGCCTTAAATGCCCCAAATGTAAGAACCATGTGGGGGCGGTTCACTCTGCCTGCCGACACAGTGTGTGGGAGGCTGTGAATGCCCCCCCTATGTAAGAACCATGTGGGGGCGGTTCACTCTGCCTGCCGACACAGTGTGTGGGAGGCTGTGAATGCCCCCCCTATGTAAGAACCATGTGGGGGCGGTTCACTCTGCCTGTCGACACAGTGTGTGGGAGGCTGTGAATGCCCCATATGTAAGAACCATGTGGGGGCGGTTCACTCTGCCTGCCGACACAGTGTGTGGGAGGCTGTGAATGCCCCATATGTAAGAACCATGTGGGGACGGTTCACTCTGCCTGCTGACACAGTGTGTGGGAGGCTGTGAATGCCCCATATGTAAGAACCATGTGGGGGCGGTTCACTCTGCCTGCCGACACAGTGTGTGGGAGGCTGTGAATGCCCCATATGTAAGAACCATGTGGGGGCAGTTCACTCTGCCTGCCGACACAGTGTGTGGGAGGCTGTGAATGCCCCCCCCCCTATGTAAGAACCATGTGGGGGCGGTTCACTCTGCCTGCCGACACAGTGTGTGGCAGGCTGTGAATGCCCCCCCTATGTAAGAACCATGTGGGGGCGGTTCACTCTGCCTGCCGACACAGTGTGTGGGAGGCTGTGAATGCCCCCCCTATGTAAGAATCATGTGGGGGCGGTTCACTCTGCCTGCCGACACAGTGTGTGGGAGGCTGTGAATGCCCCATATGTAAGAACCATGTGGGGGTGGTTCACTCTGCCTGCCGACACAGTGTGTGGGAGGCTGTGAATGCCCCCCCTATGTAAGAACCATGTTGCCCCGGTCCACCTCTCCCTGCTGACTCGGTGTGTGCCAGACTCGTCGCACTTGTTAAACTTTGGTGTTGTCTTTTCGCAGGGCGTCATGCAGGTGGAGAGGAAGCTGGGTGGCCGTTTGCTGGACAAACCCAAACAAATCTTCTTCCAGTTCGCCGGCGGCAACCTGTGCCTCACCATCGAGGAGCTGGGGCCGGGGTGGCGCAGCAAGCTGCAGGCCAACTACCAGGTGAGTGCGAGCCGGGGCGCCCACAGCGGGGCGGCCTTACTGATTGGTCGCAGGCAGCAAGTCTACCTAGCAGGTCCGTGTACAACACACGGAAGCCACTAACACACTCTTTTAACAATTTTTTTTATTGAGGCTGTATTTATACTGTCCATAGCATATATGCCTGCGTACCCAGGCTTGTTTTCAACGGTGGCCAGTTGTAGTGTTGGTGTTATCTTACCACACAGTAGCTGCTGATAAGTTATTTGATTGCCTGCATTTCAGTAGCAGATAGATAATTGGTTGGTATGGTTAGTAGCCTATCTTAGTTTTTTTGGATTTTCTTGGCATATATGTATTTTATTTTGTTCTACTCTTATTATTACTATACTAGACTAGCCTACTCCTATTTACATATAATAGGTTTAAGTTGTACATAGCTGTGTGGTGTGTTATTTGGCTACTTTTGACATGGTTACCTTCCATTGGGCGTCCCGCTGGTGGGCCGTGACATATCACATGCCCCTTTGAAGTGCAGCTTAGTGGGGATTTCCTATCTTTATTTTGCACAGATATTTCTTGTAAGTTTTTAGGTCAGGAATTTGTTGTTCCTTTACCATTTGGGCATTCCACACCTGGGCAGCCATTTCCAGCGTGCTTCTCTCATGAGCTTTTATTTTACTTCTGGTCTGCTTTAGTAGTGGCGTATTATTTGCTCTAGTAGCCCTTTGTGGTTTTGTTAGGAGTTTATTGTTTTGACTATAGCTATATGCTAATGTTTTCAAGTGAATTATTCTCCTATTTTCTAGTAATTTCACTTTGGTTCTTTTGTGTATGTCATAGGTGGGTGCAGCTTGTCTACTCTTAGACAGATTTTTAGGGCTCTGTTCTGCAGTATTTGCAGTTTTTTTAGTAGTTCTTTTCTCGCACCCATGTAGTTTATATCTCCATAGTCAAAATAGGGGAGCACCATGCCCTTGAAGATTGTTATTGACATTTCTTATGTCATGTAGTCTCTTAGTTTGCAAATAGCCACAGTTTATGGTTTACTTTCTCTTGTCAACTGCCAGCAACATTGCTTGTGAATGAGGCGATCATGAATAGTGAAAAGACGGGTACACATGGTGCATGGTGGGTGTGTCTCTGGTGTCAATGGATTACATGGTGTGTGTACCAGTGGGACTGAGAGAAGGGCACTGAGGCAAGCTAAATGTGTCGGCACTTCACACTGACAGGGAGGATATAACAGATGGACAGTGGGCCCGGCGGGGGCGGGGGCGGGGGCGGGGTGGGGGCGTGTGCACACAGGTGGGCAGTGCTGAGCGCGCCTATACCCGCGCACTGTGTAATCACAGGGGCGGGGGCAGGTAATGACACGTCGCCACCAGGGGGCGCCACCGCCGAGCCACGCTAGGGGGCACCACAACCTTCGCGCACGGCACAGCCTGTTGGGATTGTCGGCCACGTCTCATTTTAGCTAAATTTGCATGACTTCTGCCATTATGCAACACAGTGCCGTGCCTACAGAAATCCTCATATATGAACAGTTTAAACATGTTCTTGATCTCTCCGTGCACTGGTATCGGTCTTGTTGCTCTTTTTGTTGCGGCAGGCCGATAATGGGTCTGGTGGCGGGAGGATGTCAGTGTCTGTTCGGGGAAGCCGCCGTGATGTATTGCGGTGACTGTGTGTGTTTGGGTGGGTCGGGGTGGAGTAGGGGAAGAGCGAAGTCATTTAAATAAGTTTTGACCTCAGGCTAAATTTGGACCACATCCGGCTCTGTGATATAGTGTGACTTCTTTGTTTCCACCCGACGCCTCTACTTGTCTGTGGTAGCTTGACTTTTTTTGTATTCAGAAAAACTTTGAACTCATAACCAGAGATCTGCGGAGACGTGCACGGATGTTATATTGTTAGCCCGGTGTGGTTCTACTGTCTGAATGCCTGTGTACTATAACAGCTGGCTACAGCAACTGCCAAGTGTGCCACATATTAACAGCGCAACTGAAATCAACAGCGACTTATAGTTAAAGCAGCATAATCCGATGAAATATCAAATTTTCAAAAGCAAACCAAATATCTAGATTTTATTTTACTTATCTAACTTAGATACTGATGCACTTATTAAGCATTTGTTTCTGCATAGAACTTAGAAGGCAATACTGAGTCAATTTAACAGAACCTGTTACTGCAGAAATCTATGGTGTCAGATTTTTGGCAAGCTTGCCAAAACTAATATTATTATTACATGTTTTGTTTGCACTCAAAATATCTCAAATGTTTACCATTTAAAATAAACGTAACTTTGAACTAATGTAAAGTAGATACTAGTGATCGATCTAATATATTTATCTAAGAAAAAATACAGAAATTCAAAACCATCGGACTATCCAACTTGAGCCCAATGAGAAAAAAGCCCCCCCTCCCCCTCCCCTTACCCGGTGCGAAGTGGCAGTGACTTGACGCCGCCACCACGTGGAGCGGTGGGAACTACTAGTACAGTCATCACCACAAGATGGCGGGCTGCCTCAAGTGTACCTCACCCACCCCTACCCCAGCACACACGGACGTATACACACTGACAAGTTTAGTATGAAGAAAGAAACCCAGCCACCTCATCAAAGATACTCGCTGATTGTGATTGATGGAAGAAGGCAAGATGGCAGAGAGCGAGCGGGGGCAGAGGTTAGGTACACTGGGGAGGCAGGCGCAGGCGGTTGTGGGTGGTGTGGTGGAGGCAGCATAAATCTTCGTGGGAGACAATTTGATGTGCGATAGAAGACTGGGCCTGCCTATTCAGCTAACAGGCCTCGCTCCTTAGTGCAGTTCATCCGGCAGGGGTAGGTAGCTCGTGGCTCCGTGACCCGCCTTCTGTGGGGATGTCGGTTACCTCACAACGCTAAACAGGCGCGCCACCGCGGGCCTGGTGGCCTGGTGACCACGCCGCCCGCCGCCGGCAACGGGTGATTAGTGCGGCTGTAGGGTATAGGGGGCAGCTCGGCATGTGGTGGGGGCAGCCTGCAGGGTGTTGTGGTAGGTCTAGGACGGCAACCCGTGTTAGATGGTGTCTGGCAGACGGGGAGAAGGGCGGTAAAACGCCGGTAAGAACTGTCTGGTAAGATGTTCATCCCGCAATAAGTGAGAAACCAACTCCTTTCATTGCAACAAAATATACGATGCAATTTTCCCGTTCCTTGGCCGCCCATAATCATAAATCAGGAGTATAAGTATACTGTAACGTTTTTGTGTCAGCGCCATCAGACTGGGGGGGGGGGGGGGGGGGGCGGTTCACGCAGACTGACCGGCCCGGTTCATTTGCTCACACACACCCACCAGCGTGTTTTACAATATTTCCGCTTTACATTACTACCAAAGGTTGTTTTATTTAACGATGCCTCTAGAGCACATTGATTTTCATATCATCGGCTATTGGACGTCAAGCATATGGTCATTCTGACATATTCCTTCAGAGGAAACCCACTGCTGCCACATAGGCTACTCATTCCGATAAGCAGCAAGAGGTCTTTTATATACACTTTCCCACAGACAGGACAGCACATACCACAACCTTTGATGAACCAGTTGTGGACCACTGGTTCCTTTCTACTAAAGCCACTTACTCCATGTGTTATTGTTGTTTCATGCTTACATGCTGTTAGTATCCTGACAGTATCAGTTTGTTCGAGTTCCCAGTGTCTAGAATATTTGCTAATATGTCTCACAGATGATGCCCATGTACTGGTCATGGACGACAATAACCGATTCACAGCAGTACCCAGCCAAGAACTCCCATTAAAACAATTATATGTGCAAAATAGGCTTTTCCACTCCTAAAACGTACAGGATAAATATTCTGAAACTGCGAATGCCTGAAGCATGGTGGTATGCTAACTGACCGACGACCGTGACTGACGGGATGTGGCAGGCTGGTGACGGACGACCTCGTACTTTGGTTATTAGCTGTGCCGAGGGCAGCGCGCCGGGCAGTGTGAGACGGGCATTCCTCGCCGGCACCCGCCGTTCAAACCATCGCCCCTCTGACGGGCGCGATAACCTGTGACCAGCCGCCAACAAATAGTGCCGCCCTCCTCACTGTACCAAGTGTACACTGCCGGCTGGGCAACGTGCGCCTAAACAGGCGCATCGCCACCAAAAACACACTAGTCTTGTAGTATACTTTTCATTGTCCATTTTCGCCAAGATTGCGGGCGCCATGGGTAACTAAGATGTCACTGGTGAGGTTTTAGAAGTAAGTCCACAACGTCCAGCTCCCCGTATTGTAAACACGACTCACATGCAGGAGATCGGGACTTCGGTTCCCGGTCGAGTCAACCCAATGACATATACAATTGTTAATGATACTTGTCGCTTCCTAGCCTTGCGCTCGGCATTAATAGGATAGGGAAACGACTGGTTAACTCAGTGTCAGGATAGTGTGACTGAGTGAGATATCCGGTCATGTGGCTGGCAGCTTGATTTACCAGTGGGGCAGCACTATAAAGTCGCCATGAGTGCACACTGCCATAAGTCAGTACCAGTTCTGATATGACCTTAGATGTTGCAAGATCGACCTAGAATAGCCAACTCCAACACAAAACTAGCTAAAACATCTAAAGATACTAAATAATCACCATGTAACCACAAAGGGCTACGAGAGCAAATAATGCGCCACTACTAAAGCAGATCAGAAGCCAAATAAAAGCTCATGAGAGAAGCATGCTGGAAATGGCTACCAAGGTGTGGAATGCCCAAACGGTAAAGGAATGACAAACTCCTGACCTAAAAACTTACAAAAAATATCTGTGCAAAATAAGGCTGGGAAACCCCCACTACATCAAATACCTTATCAGCAGCTACTGTGTGGTAAGATAACACCAACACTACAACTGAACAAGCCTGGGTACCTGGGCGTATATGCTATGGACAGTATAAATACAGCCTCGATCAAAAAAAATTGTTAAAAGAACGTAAAACTTCAATAACCAACCAATCGTAAACACGGTGTGACGCACACAGTGATTGGGACCAGAGCTCCCGACCGACTGTAAAGTGATCACCGACATTTTGTCAAGCATGGGCCCTGCACAGTGAACCTAGCCAGCATAAGCAGCTCCCGTGGATTTAGATACATCATGGTTTCTTAATTGGTTCGGAGAGCGCGGCGGGAAGTGTGTGTGTGTGTGGGGGGGGGGGGGTATCCTGGCTGTCAGAGGGGGTCGGGGGGGGGGGGCGAACAGAGCGGGTCGGCCCAAGTATCTAGCACGTGCTGTGTGGGGGGAGGGGGGGGGGGAGGCAGACGATCTGTGTGTATCTTGGGCGCAGAGCTACCACGTCGGTGCTCTCGGGCCCGGGCAGAAAGCACGCTGGTGTAAGCGGGCCACCTCAATCATATTACCGCCAGTTGGTCGCACGTGTTGGCAATGTTGATCTGCACCTATCTTAGTTACTCGCAAGCTGTAATATTCTAATTGTACACGCTCGCTGGTTCAGATATGATGGCCCATATGCTGTAGACGCCCCTCCCCGGACCCGGTGCATCCCCGTCTACGCGGTAAGAGGAGCAGGTGCGTTGGTCCCCACGAACCGGGGAGAGGCAGGCAGGGGGGGCGGGGGGGGGGGGTGAGCGATGACTGACGTACGAGCCTCTTTCTGGGGTTCTCAAGCCTCGCCTTGGATAGTCACGAGCAATGGCTGTCACGTGGCTGCGGCACGGCACATGAGACGTCGTTACGCGGCTGTTTGCAGAGGGCGCACCGACCTAGTTTTTATCGTCATTTTGGGTTTAACGGCAATCCGCATCTATAGTTTGTTATCGATGCGCCTGATTTAACGTTCAGGTTCGGCGTGTGTTAGCAAGAGGGTGACGTGGTGGGGTGGGTGGTGCTGGGAGCGCCCTGCGACCCGGTGGTCACACTTCATTTGTGGACGCCTGCACCTGGCTTGTGTCAATGTTTACCCAGGTCTCGACTGGGGGCATGACGGACTTACTCGCTACGGTGATCAGTCATTCCTCCCCGTCCTCCACCTCCCCGCCTCCACCCCCCCCCCCCCGCCTCCACCCTACCCACACCCGCATCTACTGCCACCCCAGCATGCACTCACTCACTGACAGTCCCCCACTCCTTAAAGGAAGCGGTGTCATGTAGACCGGCGCCGTACTAATAAAGCAGCGACTGAGTAGGCCGTAGTACCACGGCCCCTTGGCTGGGGCATCTGCAATCTCGCAGTTGTCTATCGTCTGGCGTGATGGGCACATATAGGAGGGCGGGTCGATTTGTGAAATGTCAGATGAATACATCTCGTCTTATGGTCCTCCCTTCTTCCTCTTTACAAAGGAAACTGCCCGCTAAAAGTCAACGTATCCCCATAAGCCACGACGCACACACCCATCCGCCCCGTCGTGTACAAACGAGTCGTCGCCATACATCCTCACAACATTCCACTGGCCTCCACTGGTGTGAGAACCGTTCATCAGAGCACTTGACATTGACACTTCGCAACACTTGCACTGAATTATTAGTTTCTGAGCAAAGCCACTAATTAAAATACCCACTCCAATAGCGTTTAGAAAATAAATGTTCGCAGCATTGTTAACCCTCCCAGATGTGTTTGTAAAAGGAAATGGAGGATTCGGAGCTCTTTACAACCAAAGGGCGGAACTGAATGCTATAGATTCAAGAACCACAAGGCATAATTTTACACACTCTAATGCGATTACCATTGACTGTGCACACGCGGAACTAAACGAGCACAAGTGAGCCGCATTGGAGTAAATAAACATAGGGGTTATAGTCCATAAATGATGACGGCGATGACTGGGTGGGTGTTGGTGGCTGTTGGGTGTTGGTGGGTGTTATTGAGTTTTGGTGTCGGGGGCGGGGGTTGAGTTTGTAAGCAGAAGGCGCCTTTAAGTTTAACGTTAACAGAATCTGAGAATGTCTCCAGATCTGATAGTCTACATAATATGTGCTTTGATATAGTATCTACATAATATGTGCTTTGATATAGTAATGTAGTGATTCTGGTTTCACTCATCTGGTTGCTACTGCTAGTTAAGCCTGTAATGGGGCTGTCACACTACGACGTAACGCGGTAGCATAAGCCGACATAGGAGAAATTTGGGCATTACGTCAAGATACGTTGAGATACGTCGTGTTATGTCGACCCTCATCAAGGTTTTGGACATACCCAAAACTTTTGACATAGCTCAACGTAAGACAATGTCTGGCTTATACGTTAAGGCCTTGTCACATTACGATGCATCTCGCAAGCATGTAGCCAATTGTAAAATCCCTTTTTTACGTCGAGAAGCGTCAAACCTTTGGGCACGGGGGGAAAAGTTGGACGTATACGTACCATATACATAGCATATGGCCAATGTATGACCAACGTATGGCTAATGTGCTTCCGGGCGAAAAATGCTCGAATTACGCTCATTGTACGTTCACAGAACGCCATAAACGTTATATACATTATTTGATTGCCAGAACTATGCCTCATATGTTTCATATGTCAAGACATGCTGGAGAAATGCTAAACATATGTTAGACGTACGTTAGACGTACGTTATCCATACATTGTCAGTGTGCGGACTGTACATTCCCACTTCCTTTAACATAGGTCAACTTGGCGAAACATAGTGAACAACGTTTGTCTAATGTACATCAACATATGCCTAACGTATACATAACATACAGCCGACGTATATTCTGAACTCTGAACCTTGTCATACGTCGAAAGTTTTGTGCATGCACAAAACTTTGCCGACCCCTGACGCGCAATGCCGTATCTCAACTAACATCGACGTACATTGACATATACCAACGAGCACCTAACGCATGCATAACGCATAACAATGTATCCCAACGTAGTGGCCAAAATTCACATACGTCGGCGTACGTTGGTGTGATGCATCATAATGTGACAGCCCCTTTAGCATACGCTATGTATACATTGAGTACACTAGATGTACGTTACACATATGTTATACATACATTGAACTACATCAGGTATAAGTCAATCCAGCAGAAATGTACAGTATGTCTAATGTATGTTTGGCATTTCTCCACCATGCTTTGACATATTTAACGTATAAAGGTGTACTTCTGGCATTCGAATAACATATATATAAAGTCAACCGGCGTTCTGCGAACATCCCGTGAGCATTTTTCTAATGTTCTCATGCGTTACCCCTACGTTGGATCGATGTTTCACCTACGTCCACTACGTTGCACTGACGTCCAAATTGGCCCTGCAACACAGAGAATTTCTATGTATCTCGACGTAAATAAGTGATTTCTACGTTTCTCACTCGATGGCCAGTTACGTCGTAATGTGACAGGGGTATTTGTGTGAATGTCTGTCCCTACAGGAGATCCCAGTGTTACTGTATGCTACAATGAATGTATGCGTCGCTACAGGAGATCCTACTGCTAGTTAAGTATGTTACAGTGAATGTCTGTCCCTACAGTGTGCCAGTGTTACCATTAGATAAGTATGTTGCACTTAGAGTGAATGTCTGTGTTGATACAGGAGACAATATTGCTAGTTAAGTATATTACAGTGAATGTATGTCCCTACAGGAAATCCCAGTGTTAGTTAAGTGTATTACAGTGAATATCTGTGTCCCTACAGGAGATGCTAGTGTTAGGTAAGTATGTTACAGTGAATGTCCATGTCCCGACAGGAGATCCTAGTGTTAAGTAAGTGTGTTACAGTGAATGTCTGTCCCAACAGGAGATCCCAGTGTTAGTTAAGTGTGCTACAGTGAATGTCCATGTCCCAGTTAAATGTGCTAGAGTGAATGTCCATGTCCCTACAGGAAATCATGTTGCCAGTTAAATGTGCTACAGTGAATGTATGTCTACAGGAGATCACGTTGCTAGTTAAGTGTGTTACAGTGAATGTGGAGTGAAGTGCCAGTTAAGTATGTTCCAACTGACAGTGAATCACTGCCTACAGGAGATCCCGTTCCGGCACGTGTGGAGCGGGACGCAGAACGGCCTGCACTGTTCGTTCGCGCTGGAGCACGTGGAGCGGACTCAGCAGCGACTCAGCTGCAACATCCACGTCTTCCAGAAGGCGCTGCTGGCCAACAGACAGGTCCTCACCATCTCCACCAACCTCAAAGAGGTAGGACCCCCAGCTTCAGTGTCACACCAACACATTACAATTCATATCAATATTACCAATGTAAAAACATTTTAGCATCTTCGTAATGCAAGTTATTGTAATTTATTCGGAATTAATAGCCGCTTTATTACTACTTGTGGGATTCTTTTGCTTAGCGACCCGTTAAAATGTTTAGTTTTTTTTGTGTACAGAACTTGTAGTGTCCTAAGACAATTCATCAAGTCGAATATTTAGACACCTTGTCTATGATAGCTGTAGTTATATATGGGTGCCCGTGATTGCAATCACTCCTAAATATAATTATTTCTTTGAAAAGCATAATAAAGTGAAGTATATTATCTATATAAATATAATTATTTCTTACTGGTACATTAGTTTTGTTGTTGCAATAATTCATAGCCCTACATTATGTCATTAAAAGGTTCAGCTGGTCACAGTACATTCTGCGTCAGCTTATTGCTCTAACTTGCAATGGCTCGATAGTACTAATACTAAGAGTGGGTAATTATTTAACAATGTTAATTTTCTTATGCCCTAAGAGAGCCAACATATCATCTAACGACTATCATCTTCTGATTCATGACGCGCGCAGTAAGCAAACATCCGGCGAACCACACAGATGTCTCCGGACTAATTCTGTTACTGTCAAAAGTATCAGTGGAGGATCACGAGCATTGTGTCGGCGATATACGGGTAGTCTGACGGCCCCGTGAACCGCTGAACCTTGCCTCTTACTTTAAACTCGCCTTCATTTCCCACAAACATTTAAGTATTGTTGTTACCTGTATTATACATCCGGTCTAGGCTCATGTCTAGGCTCCATTGCGGAAATTGGTTTGTGTTGGTTATGTAATGCAATGTAAATCCGGTATTCGGACTGCTGCTAAGTACTGTGTGGACTGGGCAGTCGACCGTGGGTTCGAGCTGCGGGCTGTGCCTCGGGGTGACGCCGCCGCAGTGCCGCCATCTATCCTATTACCATTGCCCGCTTTGTGTGCGCGCACTGCGGCAGATAAGGGCCTATACCTGTGCCTGGGAGATATACCTCAGTGGGCACGTTGTGCTAACCTCGTGCCGACTTATTGGCCTGCACCACGTGACCGCCTGTCGCTGGGACGCTCGGCGCGCTGGTGGCGGACTGGCGGCGGGCCGCTGGTAAGACGCGCCGGCGCTGCACCGATTGCTGGCGATATGGTTGAGTGGCGTGGTGGTGGTGGTGGCCGGGCGTCCTGTGGTGGCACAATGGGGCGATATGGTGATAAGAGTCGGGTGAGGGGGCAGGTGAGGCAACCGATGACTCATCTGTGTTATCAGTATCTGTCTCTATGGTTCGCCGCACACCGATCAGACAACGTGTTTGTGAGCCCACGCTATAAAATTAACCAGCACCAGTTACGGTCTGCGCTCACTAGAGGTCGCCTCCTGTCATGGGAACTTACTTATATTCACAATAGCTGCTCTGGAAATTACATATTTTGCAATGAGTCGTAATTTTCGGGTCACAAATGTCTCGTAATGTGGCATATTGTTTGTTACATGTGGCATGGCACGGGGCGGGCAGTCAGGGGCCACCACGGGCCACCTTGCCGCCCACTGCCCCTCTCAGCCCGCCGTGTGCAGACTTTACCCCAGTGTGTACAACCAATGTAGTGGAAATAGTGAATTAACCAGGTGGCATCCTATATGCGTTTTGCTACACAGAAATACAAGATAGATCTGAAACGGTAAATAAGGGAATACAATGACGTCCTCAGACACCAAATAGCATTATGTCCAATGCATTAGGCCAGGACGTCGCTTCGTGACACACTTAGTGTTCTTATATGTATTGTAAGGTTGTCTGGCAAACATTTTCCCAATTTAACAATACGAATGAAAGCCCCAGCTTTTGGTTGTAGTCATAAACAACCTATTTTCTTAAGCGTTCAGTTGTCGGAGTGAAACAAAGAAAACTGTACACACATTACAATAGTACTAGAATCGGCTCCTGAAGTCTGTGTTGGAGCAGTGTGTTTGGAGACACTTAGCAGGCAGGCTTGGTTATCATTCTTAAAGTGGTCGTACTAAGGCAGGTGTTGGGTGGAGAAATGGGGGTGGGGGGTGGGAAAGGGGTGGTTTGTGCCATTTTCTATGTTTAGCCGCGGTATGTGGGCATCTGCCCACAGACCGCGGCTAAAGTATTGTGAGCCTTTCAGAACACACACCCTGCACCCGAGGGCCACTGATGGCTATCGGTCTGCTTAATCTGCAGGACTGGGGCTACCTCACCAACAAATCGTGTATACCCAAGCGTAAACTGTTGGACATCTATCTGTAGAGTGGGTTCCGAGACATCCTGTGCCCGTCCTTGATTGAGGACACGCCTAAGGTGCATTCGTACAAGGGGGCTGATTCTCCCCACACTGCATTCACTTTGCGCGTATAGTACATGCACCATGGCCTACAGCTTACAAGGCCCGTCGGTCAGACTGTGGTAGCGTCCCCTGGTGTTATCGCGCTAAGGCCATCTCTGCTCGGACCAGTGAAGCGGACAGTGGTCGGGCCGAGCTGTCACGTGCAAGATGTCTTATAAAGTTGGGGCTTCACACACCAGGTTCACTGGTCTCATGAAGGTGGGGGTTCTCACACCAGGTTCACTGGTCTCATGAAGGTGGGGCTTAACACCAGGTTCACTGGTCACATGAAGGTGGGGCTTCACACACCAGGTTCACTGGTCTCATGAAGGTGGGGCTTCACACACCAGGTTCACTGGTCTCATGAAGGTGGGGGTTCACACACCAGGTTCATTGGTCTCATGAAGGTGGGGCTTAACACCAGGTTCACTGGTCACATGACGGTGGGGCTTCACACACCAGGTTCACTGGTCTCATGAAGGTGGAGGTTCTCACACCAGGTTCACTGGTCTCATGAAGGTGGGGCTTAACACCAGGTTCACTGGTCACATGAAGGTGGGGCTTCACACACCAGGTTCACTGGTCTCATGAAGGTGGGGCTTCACACACCAGGTTCACTGGTCTCATGAAGGTGGGGCTTCACACACCAGGTTCACTGGTCTCATGAAGGTGGGGCTTCACACACCAGGTTCACTGGTCTCATGAAGGTGGGGGTTCACACACCAGGTTCATTGGTCTCATGAAGGTGGGGCTTCACACACCAGGTTCACTGGTCTCATGAAGGTGGGGCTTCACACACCAGGTTCACTGGTCTCATGAAGGTGGGGGTTCACACACCAGGTTCATTGGTCTCATGAAGGTGGGGCTTCACACACCAGGTTCACTGGTCTCATGAAGGTGGGGGTTCACACACCAGGTTCATTGGTCTCATGAAGGTGGGGCTTCACACACCAGGTTCACTGGTCTCAGGAAGGTGGGGCTTCACACACCAGGTTCACTGGTCTCATGAAGGTGGGGCTTCACACACCAGGTTCACTGGTCTCATGAAGGTGGGGCTTCACACACCAGGTTCACTGGTCTCATGAAGGTGGGGGGCTTAACACCAAGTGCAGTGGTCACATGAAGGTGGGGCTTCACACACCAGGTTCACTGGTTTCATGAAGGTGGGGCTTCACGCCAGGTGCAGTGGTCACCTGAAGGTGGGGCTTCACACAACACGTTCACTCTGTCTCATGAAGGTGGGGCTTCATGCCAGGTGCACTGGTCTCATAAAGGTGGCTCTATGCATTCATACACCAGGTTCACTGGTCTCATGCAGGTGACTCTATGCATTCATACACCAGGTGCACTGGTCTCATGAAGGTGACTCTATGCATTCATACACCAGGTTCACTGGTCTCATGAAGGTGACTCTGCATTCATACACCAGGTTCACTGGTCTCATGAAGGTGACTCTATGCATTCATACACCAGGTTCACTGGTCTCATGCAGGTGACTCTATGCATTCATACACCAGGTTCACTGGTCTCATGAAGGTGACTCTGCATTCATACACCAGGTTCACTGGTCTCATGAAGGTGACCCTATGCATTCATACACCAGGTTCACTGGTCTCATGAAGGTGACTATACATTCATACACCGGGTTCACTGGTCTCATGAAGGTGGCTCTATGCATTCATACACCAGGTTCACTGGTCTCATGAAGATGACTCTATGCATTCATACACCAGGTGCACTGGTCTCATGAAGGTGACCCTATGCATTCGTACACCAGGTTCACTGGTCTCATGAAGGTGACTCTGCATTCATACACCAGGTTCACTGGTCTCATGAAGGTGGCTCTATGCATTCATACACCAGGTTCACTGGTCTCATGAAGGTGGCTCTATGCATTCATACACCAGGTTCACTGGTCTCATGAAGGTGACTCTGCATTCATACAGCAGGTTCACTGGTCTCATGAAGGTGGCTCTATGAATTCATACACCAGGTTCACTGGTCTCATGCAGGTGACTCTATGCATTCATACACCAGGTTCACTGGTCTCATGCAGGTGACTCTATGCATTCATACACCAGGTGCACTGCTCTCATGCAGGTGACTATATGCATTCATACACCAGGTTCACTGGTCTCATGAAGGTGACTCTGCATTCATACACCAGGTTCACTGGTCTCATGAAGGTGACCCTATGCATTCATACACCAGGTTCACTGGTCTCATGAAGGTGACTATACATTCATACACCGGGTTCACTGGTCTCATGAAGGTGGCTCTATGCATTCATACACCAGGTTCACTGGTCTCATGAAGGTGACTCTATGCATTCATACACCAGGTGCACTGGTCTCATGAAGGTGACCCTATGCATTCGTACACCAGGTTCACTCGTCTCATGAAGGTGACTCTGCATTCATACACCGGGTTCACTGGTCTCATGAAGGTGGCTCTATGCATTCATACACCAGGTTCACTGGTCTCATGCAGGTGACTCTATGCATTCATACACCAGGTGCACTGGTCTCATGAAGGCGACTCTATGCATTCATACACCAGGTGCACTGGTCTCATGAAGGTGACCCTATGCATTCATACACCAGGTTCACTGGTATTGTTGCTTTGTGAGAGTGCATAACTGTACAGGTACTTAGTGTAATAGTTAGTATTAATGAACATATGCACATATCAATTGAAGTAGCCCTTTTCTACATTTCATCTAATTTTCTACGCTGTTCACAATGCCTAAGTGTGGCATGAGGTGATTATTTCCATAATGGCCCAGTCACACTATGACGTGATGACGTCAGCATAGGGAGAACATGAAAAACGTTGAACTTCTCGGCGTAGTATGAAAATTTTGGCACAAGTTGAACGTGGATGCAGCATAGTTGATGAGAGTGTAACGTCGGTAAAGCGTAGTGATAGCTTCGTTCAACGAGAGAGGACAACGTAATTATGCTGACGGGACGTTATTAATGTTATTCGATCGCCAGAACTACGTTGCTTTATGTTACCTTACGTTACTTACTTCATGAAATGGTGGCAAAACGGTAAACGTACGTTGGACGTCCGTTAGGCGTCCATTATCCTGACATTTTCACTACGCGGACTGCACATTCCCACCACCTTTAATGTGGGTCAACGTAATGCAACGTAGTGACCAGCATTTGACTAACATCCGTTTAACGTCATTGACGTTCGCCGAACGTGTACAGAACTTACGGTGAACGTAAACCCTTACGTTCTAGTTACGTCGAAAGTTTTGAACAGGTAACACGACGTAACGTGACGTAGCTCGACATCAGTCTAACGTCATTCTGATGTCATCATAACGTAGCCCAACGTACGTCAACGTAATGACAAAACGTGATCACGTCAGGCTTACGTTTGCTCGTTACGTCGTAGTGTGACAGGGGTATTAAGCGACATACCCATTATATGTTAGTACTATTACAGTACAGTTTAATGGCTGCTGCTGATTTCTGGATTTGAGTCCCGTCATATTGGAGTTGGAACATTTGTTGGTTTTGTGCATGTGAATATTGGCGTGTGCCTTGTGACCTTTACTGAGTCGTGCACGCTGCCACATATAGTTAAATATGAAAGATACGCGCGGGCTGTTCGTCTAGTTTACTCTTAGCCACTAGGTGGCGTTCGTGGCCTTTGGTAAAAGGCAGCGCAGATATAGAAGGTCAGGTATGTGAGGTAGATGACGGGTCTGCGCCGCTGCGAGAGGTGACCCCGCCCTGCAGTGCCTCCACCTGTCTGCAGTCACGGCAACTATCCACACTGCCGGCCGTGGTAGACGCCGTGCGGCCCCGATTCTCTGCATTTCAGTGTAATCTAAGAATTCCAGATCGTGTGCACCTGCAATAAATCGCACCAAGATATTGTAAATAAGATGTCACGTCTTGCTTCCACAAACATCTGTGTTGCATTTCGATAAATTCATCTAGCCAACTTCAATATATCTTGTTGCGTGTTTTTAATAGCTTCTGCCTGGACCCCCGGCCTATTTTTATGCGACTGCGTACATATTTATCTCGACATGGGCTAAGTTAAATCAGGGTTGAGGCTAGGCAGCTCCACATCTACACTCATGATATTGGAAATATCAAATCTGGAGGTTCAATGGAATACAATAAGCCGGAAATTTAAGCGCGACATACGTAAAACACCGCCATCACTTACGTGTCACTCGTGCGATGTCATTACCGAACAATCATCCCTGCCGGAGGCTGGGACGTAAACGCGCCAGTTCTTTAGACCAACTCGGCGTTCTACTGTCATTATTTCTACTTAACAAATATTGGAATGCAACAAAGAAACTTGTACTGCAGCAAGACAGAGTGGCGCGTAATTGATGAGAAACCCGAGCGAATAACCCGAGCCGGGCGGGGCGTGTCACCGTCTCACCGACGTGTCACCGAGCGGCACCCCGGTCCACAGGTCCAAATGGCCGGGTGCGTCGCGTGCGGGGCGGCTCGTTAGTAACACGCCGGTGCTGGAGCAGCTCACAGCGGGCGCCGGGCGTCACGGCGGGCGGGCGGCGACCGGGTGACGCCCGGGGCAGCTGCGGGGCTGACGGGCGGTGCGAGATAAGGGTGGCATGGTGTCGCACCCTCCGCCCAGCTGCCTCACCCCGCTCACCCCACCCCATTAGCAGGCACATGATATTGTAAATATGAAGGTTTAGTTTCAGCTCTTCTAGCGTGGCGGTTGACGAGTTCGGATAGTTTCACTTTGCACACATACGACCATCTGTGTGTGCTTGTATAAATGTTTTAGTATTTATTATTATTATTATTATTTGTACAACTCAAACTAACCAGATGCACGCCATCGTTACCCAACCGTTGGCACAACGTGGTCGCCCTTCACGGGATAACAACTTGTCTCCATCCATGCTTATCTGTGCAACATACCATATGCTTGATTTGCGGAGCTTGCATTCTATGGTGTGTGCGGTGTTATATTGTAGTTCTGCTAACTGGGGGCGTAAGGGTTTGGACCGTTGAACCTGTTCTTGTCTTACATTAACATAATTTAGGGCATAGTGGCCACGCACTCAGGGACTCGCGCAATGACTACTTAGAATAACATCTCAAAGCTGCTTAGTCTGTCCGATGAGAGCCTAACATTATGAAAACCAGAACACTGCACTAGATTCAACCGTAAACTTCGACACTGATGCGCTGATTGAGCATACGTTGCTGAATAGAATGGAATACAAAATCAATTTAATAGAATATGTTAAATGCTGAAGCTCATTTTGACGCGAACACAAACATTAATTTGTGTACTTTTTACTTCAAATAGGGGTGTTTATTGTTTAAGTGTATTTGTTTAGCCATTTTTTTTTTTTAAGTACTCCAAACAGGTAGATTATAACGTTCCACCTGATATAAGTGTCCCAAAATATCGCGGAAACTCAAAACCATTGGACTATTCAAACTTTAACCATGAACACCCATGCCGAACAGGGAGTATGAACTGCGTGTCTGTATCTGTATCTGTATCTGTATCTGTGTCTGTATCTGTATCTGTGTCTGTATCTGTATCTGTATATGTATCTGTGGGTGTGTGTGTGGGTGTCTGTGCGTGTGGGTGGGTGTCTGTGCAAGTGGGTGGGGTGGGGTGGGCGGTAGCGGGTCTGCAGGCCGTGGACCAGTGCCCAGTCACACCAACCATTAAACAGGCAGTCTCGTGAGTGATTACACTTACATTAAGAGCCAGGCTCCAGATGCACGTCAACGTTCAATATAAACACCCCACTCCAGTAGCACCGCTGGCAACATCAGCCCGGCATAGCCGATAACCGTTTCAAATATCCAACCGGGTGTACGAGTGACCGCACCCGGCCCTACAAGGTCCGACCCGGCCCCGCCCGCCCCCGGCCCCGGCCCCGGCCCCGGCCCGGCCCCCACCCTGTCCCCGGCCGGTCCACAACCGTCCCTGAATGTACATATGGGTGTACAGTTATTTACATGTATACTCTATAGTGAGTGTACATATGGGTGTACAGTTATTTATAGGTATATGATATAGTGCGTGATGTGGGTGTACATAGGGGTGTGCACTTATTTCGATGTATATGCCATAGTGAGTGGTGTGGGTGTACAGAGGGGTGTATTGTTATTTACATGTATAGAACAGTGAGTGATGTGGGTGTACAGAGGGGTGTACTGTTATTTACATGTAGACCATAGTGAGTGGTGTGGGTGTACAGAGGGGTGTACTGTTATTTATATGTAGACCATGGTGAGTGGTGTGGGTGTACAGAGGGGCGTACAGATATTTACATTTATAAACTATACTGAGTGGTGTGGGTGTACAGAGGGATGTACACTTATTTACATGTATAGAACAGTGAATCGTGTGGGTGTACAGGGGGTGTACGGTTATTTACATTTATCGACTATAGTGAGTGGTGGGGGTGTACAGTTATTAACACGTATAGACTATAGTGAATGGTGTGAGTGTACAGATGGGTGTACATGTACTTACATGTATACACTATAGTGAGTGGTGTGAGTGTACATATGGGTGTACATGTACTTACATGTATAGACTATAGTGAATGGTGTGAGTTTACATATGGGTGTACATGTACTTACATGTGTAGACTATAGTGAATGGTGTGAGTGTACAGATGGGTGTACATGTACTTACATGTATAGACTATAGTGAATGGTGTGAGTGTACATATGGGTGTACATGTATAGACAGTGAATGGTGTGAGTGTACAGATGGGTGTACATGTACTTACATGTATAGACTATAGTGAATGGTGTGAGTGTACAGATGGGTGTACATGTACTTACACATATATACTATAGTGAATGGTGTGAGTGTACATATGGGTGCACATGTACTTACACATATAGACTATAGTGAATGGTGTGAGTGTACAGATGGGTGTACACATACTTACATGTATAGACTATAGTGAATGGTGTGAGTGTACAGCTGGGTGTACATGTACTTACACATAGACTATAGTGAATGGTGTGAGTGTACATATGGGTGCAAATGTACTTACACATATAGACTATAGTGAATAGTGTGAGTGTACATATGGGTGCACATGTACTTACACATATAGACTATAGTGAATGGTGTGAGTGTACATATGGGTGCACATGTACTTACACATATAGACTATAGAGAATGGTGTGAGTGTACAGATGGGTGTACACATACTTAGATGCATAGACTATAGTGAATGGTGTGAGTGTACAGATGGGTGTACATGTACTTACATGTATAGACTATAGTGAATGGTGTGAGTGTACAGATGGGTGCACATGTACTTACACATATAGACCATAGTGAATGGTGTGAGTGTACAGATGGGTGCACATGTACTTACATGTATATACCATAGTGAATGGTGTGAGTGTACATATGGGTGTACATGTACTTACATGTATAGACTATAGTGAATGGTGTGAGTGTACAGATGGGTGTACATGTACTTACATGTATAGACTATAGTGAATGGTGTGAGTGTACAGATGTGTGTACACATACTTACATGTATAAACTATAGTGAATGGTGTGAGTGTACAGATGGGTGTACATGTACTTACATGTATAGACTATAGTGAATGGTGTGAGTGTACATATGGGCGTACATGTACTTACATATACATTGTATACGCTGTATCGAGGGTGGTGGGGGTGTAGGTGCGGCAGCTGAGATTCCCGGGTATTAGATTTCTTTATTTCCACTTTGAACTGGAGGAGGGTAGGCGATCATTTCTCAGGTTGTCGATCATTTCTCAGGTTGTCGATAAGAATTTGTTCCATATTTGATTTCCCTTATCTTTTAGCAATTATTTGTTTTAGCACTTTCTATTATTACACACTCTTTTTACCTAGTTTATTTTAATGAGGATTTGCATAGGCTAATCAAATATATATTCTAAATGTTTCAGTGCAACAGGTTGACTTCAGGTGCTTTTTAAAGTAGTTACTTATTACGAAAGTCATTATTTAATGCAATGTTTACAATTTCCCGGTCTAAGTTAGCTATATGGGTGAACTGTGTTATTCTTAGTTCAAAGGTGATTTTAATGACCTACTATGGACTTTTACCCTCTTTGCCCCCCCCCCCCCCCCCCACTAATATTTTATGCATATGCTATGCGGTCACTATATATA
This sequence comes from Branchipolynoe longqiensis, assembly GCA_030323885.1. Lineage (NCBI taxonomy): Eukaryota > Metazoa > Annelida > Polychaeta > Phyllodocida > Polynoidae > Branchipolynoe > Branchipolynoe longqiensis. The sequence continues at coordinate 62,114,304 of CM059192.1, read as the reverse complement.
TATACATTGTAGACGAAAAGATGTGTGTCGCCCTCACGGGTCGTCACCCTCGGTACACACCCCGAGGCCTAGACTATAGTGAATGGTGTGAGTGTACAGATGGGTGTACATGTACTTACATGTATAGACTATAGTGAATGGTGTGAGTGCACAGATGGGTGCACATGTACTTACACATATAGACCATAGTGAATGGTGTGAGTGTGCAGATGGGTGCACATGTACTTACATGTATATACCATAGTGAATGGTGTGAGTGTACATATGGGTGTACACGTACTTACATGTATAGACTATAGTGAATGGTGTGAGTGTACAGATGGGTGTACATGTATAGACTATAGTGAATGGTGTGAGTGTACAGATGTGTGTACACATACTTACATGTATAAACTATAGTGAATGGTGTGAGTGTACAGATGGGTGTACATGTACTTACATGTATAGACTATAGTGAATGGTGTGAGTGTACATATGGGCGTACATGTACTTACATACACATTGTATACGCTGTATCGAGGGTGGTGGGGGTGTAGGTGCGGCAGCTGAGATTCCCGGGTATTAGATTTCTTTATTTCCACTTTGAACTGGAGGAGGGTAGGCGATCATTTCTCGGGTTGTCGATAAGAATTTGTTCCATATTTGATTTCCCTTATCTTTTAGCAATTATTTGTTTTAGCACTTTCTATTATTACACACTCTTTTTACCTAGTTTATTTTAATGAGGATTTGCATAGGCTAATCAAATATATATTCTAAATGTTTCAGTGCAACAGGTTGACTTCAGGTGCTTTTTAAAGTAGTTACTTATTACGAAAGTCATTATTTAATGCAATGTTTACAATTTCCCGGTCTAAGTTAGCTATATGCGTGAACTGTGTTATTCTTAGTTCAAAGGTGATTTTAATGACCTACTATGGACTTTTACCCTCTTTGCCCCCCCCCCCCCCCCTAATATTTTATGCATACGCTATGCGGTCACTATATATACATTGTAGACGAAAAGATGTGTGTCGACCTCACGGGTCGTCACCCTCGGTACACACCCCGAGGCCTCCTCACCCCCCCCCCCCCCTCACCCCCACTCATACCTTCACGTCTACCACACCCCAACCTCCATACTCATTCACATACCACTACCAGCCTCACCCGTCCACCCGGACATTAAGCCCTCAGTTCGGCAGGCGACTCGGCCGTTCCGCCGTGTCACCTTTACAAGGGGAGGGGGGGGGGGGGGGGGGCGGGTGTCGGTGTCGGGGCTTGGGGGGCGGGGGGGGGGGGGGGGGGGGCGGGGAGTAGGGAGCTCCGTGCGCTGCCTGTTTCGTCGTAGATGGATGGCATGGCGTAGGAAGGCAATATAACCCCCCCCCCCCCCCCCCCCCCCGCCCCATTCATTTTAAAACAGCAAACTGAATAAATATGTAGTGTTGTAGCATCCTAGACGGAGCAGTTGGTATCTCCTAATTTCTCGTGCTAAGCTGACGTTTTTTACTTTTCACCATGTCAGTGTACCGTATTGACAATAGTCATGTTCACCCTCATTTGTGGAAATGCGCCCCGTGGTTGGACTAGTACCATTTTGAAACTAGTTTGTGAAAATTTGCCCCGTGGTTGGACTAGTAAAATATTGACACTAGTTTGTGGAAATGCGCCCCATGGTTAGACTAGTACCATATTTGTGGTGTTCTCTGTGATGGAGTGGTTAGAGTGTCTGACTTTTTTCTAGGTCGGACTCCTAATCTGAAGGTTGGTGGTTCAATTCCCCATGCCTCCCACCTCTACAAATTTGGATTTCCACCACTGTGTATAACTTACAGCATCATCAAAGGCCTGTTGCTCACCATGTCTATGTGGTGTGGGAGGTTAAAAATCCCTTGGGTCGGTAAAAGTGTAGGCTCGGGCTTTCTATCGACAAAACTGTCTAATGGTGAAAACAAGTCTATTCAGACTTATCGATAACAGGCAGTATAAATCTTCAAGAAAATAAATTGCCCCTAGTTTGTGGAAATGCGCCCCATGGTTGGACTGGTAACATATTGACACTAGTTTTGTGGAAATGTGCCCAATAGTTAGACTAGTAATATTGACACTAGTTTGTGGAATACGCCCCATGGTTGGACTAGTATTAGTAGTAACATATTGACACTAGTTTGTGGAAATACACCCCATGGTTAGACTAATAATATTGACACTAGTTTGTGGAATACGCCCCATGGTTGGACTAGTATTAGTAGTAACATATTGACACTAGTTTGTGGAAATACACCCCATGGTTAGACTAGTAATATTTACACTAGTTTGGGGAAATGTGCCATGGTTGGACTAATAACATATTGACACTAGTTTATGGAAATGCACCCCATGGTTGGACTAGTAACGTATTGACACTAGTTTGTAGAAATTCACCCCATGCTTAGACTAGTACCATATTGACCCTAGTTTGTGGAAATGTGCCCCAGTGTCGCAGTTCAAAAAGGTACCCGGTTTAAATCGGGGCTTTTCTGAATGCAAGTCGAATGGCAAGTCTGAAATCTGGACATGTAGGGCGAGACAAGCATGGATTCCTTCAGTAGGCCTAATCATTGTACTGACTATCTTATTCTTGATAGTATATATTATCTTCTGCATTAACAAGTTAACAAGCAATTAACAAGTTATTAAACATGGGTACAATCTCAATCAGGCAGAAATGCATGTGCATGTGCATTGAGAAAAGCTCTGTTTTAAACCGTGTACCATTTTAAACTGTCACCGTATGACGCCGCCGTTCTCAGGCTCACAACGGGCGTGCGAATTGCATCCACATATTAACTATGGCGCGTCATTAGGTCATAACCTTCCAATTTTAGCTTGTTTTTGTTTATATTATTTCAAGTTGGTGGAGTCTGGTGTCGACCTGTTGGTATTACGTCCAACTATTTCACCCTCAGCATTGGGTGAGAGATCACAGTTGTCGGAAGGTTGTCAGTCTTGACATAGTTCTCTGGCACTTACAACGTCAGTCTATAACTGACCTTGTGTGCTGCTGTAACATTACTTAATTTGAACGTGTGTATTTATCTGTGCTTCCAGAAAATCGCTAGTCCGGGAGGTATGCTGCAAAAGTCAATGTACCAGCGTAACTCCACAGTAACGACACAGGCCGGCTCCAGCAACACAAACGTGTCCTTAGAACCACCACAGCTTGTCTTCAGGTCAGAACGTATTCTGATATTCACACATTTTTACAATTGATCATTTCAAATGAACACCACGTGCTTTGTTTGAATATTCCTAAATATGGAACTTGTCCTCTGCGGTGACGTTTCCATTTATTCATTAGGACAAGTCTTTGTTCAGCGTCCAGCCATTGGTCTTCCGACCGCCCACTTAATTATATGGTGATTTATGCAGATAATTGTTGATAACTAACATGAAGAAATGAAGTCTAACAAAAGGGAGCAGACAAATCTGCCGTCGAGTATGGGTTATTAAGTTACCTTTTCTTCTTTGGCCCCCACCCCCGATAGTGTTATGTTGTGTTTTGATTAGAATATTTTCTTATTTGTTACATTTGATGCTGGGGGCTCTATTTTGATGGCCGATAAGGGTGGGCAATGACATGACCCCAACGTTGATGGGAGAAGGGGAGTGAGTGGTGTTCTCTGTGGCGGAGTGGTTAGAGTGTCTGACTTTTTTCTAGGTCAGACTCCTAATCTGAGGGTTGGCGGTTCGATTCCCCGTGCCCCCAGCTCTGCCAATTTGGATTTCCACCGCTGTGTATAACTTACAGCGTCATCAAAGGCCGGTTGCTCTCATACCATGTCTATGTGGTGTGGGAGGTTAAAAATCCCTTGGGTCGTTAAAAGTGTAGGCTCGGGCTTTCTATCGACCAGCATTGGAGTGGGGAAGACCAGTCGTCTGTGACTGGGATTTCCCCTGGTTGGGACAACTAATGTACCAAAAAAAAGAAAAAAAAGAGAGAGACAAATAAGTGTTCACACTTCCTGTCTACCATTTGCTATATCGCTATATCAAGTACAATGTGACGAATTCTTTTGTTTTCTCCAGATACGTTGAAGGGAGGGGGGGGGGTGCGACCCAAAAATGACCCTTCCAACAATGAGAGCAATGCAATACACAACCGACTATAACGTGCCTCCGTGCATGATACTTAAGGGGGTTGTTTTGAAATAGTAGACCTGATAATTGCTATATGGAATAGACATCAAGTAGGTGGGATGAGAGTGGTCGGGCCTCAGTTCCGTACTTTAAAATGTAAGACAGCTATAAGTAAACCAAAGTCTTTTAATTTTTCAGATTACCACTTCACATAAAGCAACACCTGTGCCTCATGCTCGACCCGCCCAACATGCGCGGCAACGACTGGCGGATGCTCGCGCAGAGACTGTCCGTTGATAGGTGAGATGGGGGCAATGTGCTGGGTCAGTCTCTGGGTGACACTGTGGTTTATACCGCGTTAGAGACACGTGGTCCTGTATAGACATGCTTGCAGTGTCTCATGGCTGCCTGGTCAACCTGCTGATCCAGGACCTTCACACTAAGCCACTAAAGCCCGTTGATAATCTCTCCCTTGTCGAGGTTGTCCAAACATCGACGCGGCGTGCAATAACCACATCCACACGACCTGCACTTATCAGTGAGGGGATAGTACCCCAGTCACACGAGAGACAGCGTTCGCCGCCAACCTCCCTACGCCCAAATGGACGCCAACCACCCAGCGTTCCATTCGATACAGTGATTCAAATACATTGTAGGCGCCATGTCGGCGCCAGGTCGGCGCCATGTCGGCGCCATGTCGGCGCCGACCACATGGTGACTGCAGCATCCAATGGCAATTCGCCAACCCAGGGCGGCGCCAGGGCGGTGCCAGGGCGGCGCCAGGGTGGCACCAGGGCGGCACCAGGGCGCCAACCATTTTGAATGGCGCCGCCGGAACAGGGCGCAAGGAGGTAGGACGTGCAACAGCAGCAACCTCCTTGCACCCAAAATTTCTAAAATGGGCGCCGGGAGGTTGGCAATTTCGCGGCACCAGGACTCAATGAGGGCGTAAGGAGGGCGCAAGGAGGAGGTTTTGACGTCGCGAATCGATCGTTAGCGAATGCAGGCCTCGTGTGACTGGGGTAGTAGAGCGCCAAGCACAGAGCACATGCAGGCACCTCACCATTTGTCGACACAATTAAGAGGGCCAGTCACAATACAGGGGCAGTGGAAGCGATAGAAAAGGCCTCAAAGAACGAGCCTGTATTGGTGGTTTAGCTAGAACTAAGATATCGGGTATGGCAAGAAGGTACTTTGCGTGTGCAGCCTGTCGATCATGTTGTCGTTTGTAAGCCGGTGTCGTCTGTTCTAATCGAACTAAACGTGTAGTTTTATGATTTTTATCCACATATTGTGATTCGTGAGAGTCATCAATAGTTAGAATAAACACAATTGTCCTCATCAATTGACCTGTGTCGCATACCACATCAACTTACCGAACCCCATTTGCTCTTTATACAGGTATATCAACTACTTTGCAACAAAGTCCAGTCCGACGGAACACATTCTCGACTTGTGGGAGGCGCGACATCGGGAGGAGTCGGCCATCACCGACCTCATGAACTCACTGCGGGTTATGGGGCGGATGGACGCAGCTGGGATCATTGAGAAGGAAATGGGCTCATGGTTATAGCCCAGTTCACAAGGACGTGACCAACGTTACGGGCCCCACATTGCTGCCACCTGGTGGGTACAGAGTGAAACAGACACTGTGCTGTGATTGGGTGACCATGAACAGCAGTGGTTGCCACCTGGTGGTAGGAAGTGCTGACGTGTATACGGACACAGTGCGGATACCGAGATTTTTACGTTACGTTACCTTTGAAGAGGAAACCGAGGTTGTTTATGAATATGAATATTATTATTATTATTATTATTGACGACATGGTGCAGCGGACTAGCTATGCATACCACATTTAAAAGTGATTTGACCCTGAAATTGAGGCCCGCCCACTCTCATCCCACCTAGTGACCTACTTGATGTCGATTCCACGATGAGTCGCCTCTAAACCAGGGGACTAGAATGGACCTCCAGCTACGATTACAAAGTTATCACCGAATCGAGAGGCCACTATATGCATCGAAGGGTGTGCAACCACGTGATGGTTTTCCGTTCCTGCCACTATCCACACACTCACTTAATCACACGAATCTGGGGTCGGAAATCAAAACGAGGCTCGCACAGCAGAAAATGTCAGAACCTTTATTCACCATGCGCGGTAGATAAAAGTTCACCCGGTACTTGTAAGTTGTAGTACCGTAGCGTAGGACGGGGTGAATCTGTTATCTACATGCGCGGTACAAAATTAAGATCGGTTTTCTAGTGTGTGGTACCGCCAATGAGTGAGTGAAATCAGGCTGGCAAAAGTATCGTGTAATTTTATTTAGCACATAGGCCTAGTGGGTGCTACTGGCAGTAATGGATCTCCGCTGTACGCTGCTGCATGCATTTATTATAATTAATTATACAAAGAAGCATGTTAATATTACAAAAAGCCATTATTCACAGGGGCCTAGCTAGCTTCCATATGTGCAGCTGTGTACAACCTGAGATTATATATATATTATTATTATTATTAAAATATATGAAGTTTTATAGCATTTTATTCCAATAAAGTTTTATTCCATAGCTGAAATAGTCTGCGTGCCGCCTGAAAATCCCAAGCTAGACCCCTGATTCATATTATTCTTTGGGAGTAATACTAAATTAAAAGAAAGGCACCCTTAAAATAGCCTAAGCCATGATGGACCAGAAATTATATGTTAAGCACCCACTGATAATTCTGTAACCATGGGAACACAAAAATTGATTATTGTGGTATCCCCTATGAAAACGGGGGGGGGGGGGTGTTAATAATGCATTGGTGAAGTGATTGGTCATGTGAAGGATTGACGCAGTGAATTTAAAGTAGATGCAACGAACCTATGCTTGGGTTGGTTCCAGTATGCTACTCCACGCACCGCCATGTGTATCTCAACTCACGTACACGGGTCGGTTCATGATAAATGGGGTCAAAGTGTGACATTAGGGTAAAAAATGAATATCGTGTATTTCCCTATTTTTTGCTGAGTAGCCAACACTTGTACATACATATACTAGTAATGTGAAGGAAAAGATAGTTTAGTTTACCATCTTGTCAGAATTATAATAATTAATTGACTAGCGAGCCTCAAAGGTAACATATGATTAATAAAAAACAACAATTATTTCAGAATATTTAATGCATGAAACAATTAATTGTTATGCTATGAAAGCCTAAGTATACAACTGCACTATAACAAAAATCTTTATAGGGAAGTTATATTCTTCCCAATTTTGGGTTGTGGATGTAACACAATTGGAGGGGACACCAAAAAAGCTCGGGGACTGCAACTTCAATTATTTTCATACAGCCTTGTAGAAAAATGCTATTATTAGTTATGGTCTTAAAAAATAGGCTTACACATGCAACAGTAGCAAGTGTTTTCTGACTGAAGCCCTGGTATTCCCAGAATAGCATATTCCCTGACATAACAAGCTAGGGACAAGCAGGGTACCCCACAGTTACGTCCAGAACCAGTTCAATCATCATGGAATATTAGAAAAAGATATGCAGGAAAGATGGACATTTATTTCAAGCGAGAGTGTCCTTTTATTAGTTAATATTCTCTGTAAAATAAAGGTCTAGTAGGCTGTAGAAAAGACCACATTCTCCATGTCACAAATTCATGCCTTTAAAACACCATATTTCTGGACTGAATATGTTGGAATGTTTTTAATAATAATATGTCACATTAGGCCATAATTTATTCATATCTATCCCTCCAAAGTGTGAGAATACCAATTCTATAAAGAAAATAACTCCTTCTCTCTTTCAATAATTGGTTTTGACCATTACATACTGGAGAATACATTGGCCCCATTTACCATGAAATGACCCACGTGCCTGTTGTAGGCGAGTTGACGAGTGCAAGCTTGGTTTTGGTTCTGTCTGGTCGTTTAGTGAGGATCAAAGTGTACATGCACACTTGCTATCCGGACCGCACTTCGTCCACACCTCTCTCTATCTCCTCTCTGCTGGCCTTGCTCTTCCTTGATATGTCTGAAAAGAGTTCTAGGAGGGGGAGCCCACCAGCATTTCACTTTCTACTCTTACTCTGTCCATGTCTTTGGCTCGCTGGATGGTCACCATAGAGCAAATAGACACAGTCCTTTGACTCAACTCTCCTCATTTCTCTCCCAGGCATACTTCTCCCTCTGACCAAGAGAGTTGTGTGCTTGGGTGGAGCCCTTTACCTTTAGGATTCTCTCGCTTTGTTCTCGTTGCTGGAACTGCTGGACCCATCTTTACCCGCCCTTCCTCGGAAACCCTTGCTGCTGTCTGCTGGATACAAGTGCTGTGCTACCGCCGGACCAGAGATTCTGGACCACCCCGACGACTCGTCGTTTAATCGTTGTAAAGACATCCCCCAGCTTCTACAACCGTCCCACAAGAAGACTATTCTTCAACCAAAGATTGGGCCGATTTATTGGAGCCTCTCTACATACCTGCCAACTATTACGATTTTGGCGGAATAATTACGATTTTTTTATTCTCATTCCGCCCTACGAATTATAAACATATTATTCCGCTTTTTAAACTGGTAATAATTTCTTTAATAATGTGCCTAAAATGTCTCTGAAAATGCACCAGAATGCACCATTTTTTTAATGTATTTTTCAAATTTTTCCGGGGGGGGGGGCATGCCCCCGCACACCCCTAGAACGCTTGCACGCCTCGCTTTGCTCGGATGGATTTCTATTATTAGGATTTTCGTTTAACAAAAGTTGGCAGGTATGTCTCTATAATGTTGCACTTCTGCAATCGGTAACCATCGTAAGGTTACAAACAACCCAGTATCTCTCAGGTGTTCATGGCCGCTGTCCGTGCACCGCGCAACGAGGGCAGCCTCAAGCATCTGTAGCTGCATGTTTTCCACATGGTGGACACATCTATGTGCGCATCCTCGTATGGTAGTGTGATTATAGCAAGTATGCAAAGCAACTATAAGTAATTTGGACATTTCTTTAGTTCTCTTCAAATCCAAATTGTTTTGAAGATAGAAAACAAAGTGATTTTGTATGAATGATTTATATATAAATATATATATATCTCATATAAGATATATTATATATAAATATGTATATATCTCATATAAGATATATTATATATAAATTATATGTAGTTGGTATAAGTATACATTAACTATATATGCAAAACATGTGAACACACCAGGTGCCTGCATGGGGTTAGACCTGCTGGTTTCGATTGATTGATTATTGGCCAGTTGTACCGGAAGGTGTTTCGCAAATACTTCTCATCCTCATGGAATTTTGAGTCTATTTGGATAAAGAATTGCCCCTGGCGTTTCATTTTACGGTGAAATTACAGCAACACCGCCTATGAACAATGTTAAGTAAAGAAGCCTCGTGTATGTTGTCACGCAGATATGGGCGCGTATGATGCATCAAGATGCTGTATGGATAACGATAGATGTGTCCTTGTTTCCATGTCTTGTTCACAAAGTGTTCACACCAATAACCAACATAATATATAACAATAGTACCTCGTGTGTATCTACTGCTATATATAGCAGCTGGTCAATAGGTATATATCAGACTTATATAGAGCATTATTTCACTGTTGGTACTTGCTGTTAATTGAAGGAAGGTGATCAGTTGTTTCTGTAAGCATTGCTAGAAGAAAACGCTTTGTTATATTGCTAAGTGTGACGGTGTTGTCTGCTTCGTTGAGAGGTAGATGCAGGCTTAACCTGTGGTGTGCAGCATTGCTGACTGATTGCATTTGTGAACACAGAAAAGAATAGTATGCATGTTAACGACTAGAGCGAAACTGGGTCATCTGTGCATGAACGTTATCTTTGTGATTAGAGCATGCTGATTGCATGGGAGAGGTGTTTCTTTCTTGGTTCTAGCTTTCTGAATTGGACACCTATTCCCTACGTTATATTCTCAGATGGTAGGATTTCGTGTTCTAAACGTGTTGTAACTGAATGAGAGAACGCGTGTAATCTTCCATTTAATGCCATGTGACACCGTTAGCATGACCGGGCCAGGCTTGACTTAAATTATTTCAAATTAAGTAATTTATAGGTGAATGTCACAGATACCGCAGAATAAAAGCATAGCGTGTATGCTATTGAATTGGGAGAGGTATGGTAACTCAACGTGGTGCTTTATGTGTGTATACTAAATATGCATAGTGTGTCTATCCATGTTCTAAGTAGACCATATGATACAATAATGAGATTTGTAGCTGTCGACTGAATTTCCTTTAAATATACCTGATTTCACTTAACTTATTGACAGAATTAAACAAAAATATTGCCTACTTCAAATTATACGAAAGGTATTGTTTGTGTTTTGATAAAGATTATATATCACTAAAATGTTATATTTACCTGCCTTCCATGCGGGGTCAGTGCCGATGTAACAACGGCATTGTATCCTAATGTATTGCGTGTGGTATTCAAGGATTGGTGTACATGACCGACTGTTGCAGTTAATATGTATTTAAGTATTATAAGAAATGGTTAATTGATTAACAATGCTTTCAATCAGACGCACCGTTAAACTAAGTAAAACAAGTTATTAACCATTTAAGTTGAATGCATTTTACAAAGGACCTTTTTTATTATATAAGTCAACATGTGATGTTGTAAATCTATGGGGTTTCCCTGGCTCTCGTTCCCTACATTGTATGCCCTGTTGAAGATGAGATATGTAGTTCGTCAGTGAACAGAATATTATTTATATAAAATCCCTTGTAAACATGAATGTAGACCAGAATGGGGAAGCTGGTGTAGTGATTATACAAAGCAGGTTTCCCTGGTATCAATTCCACCACATTCAAACCAATCAGTATTTCCACTTTTCCCTCATACTCGTATCCTCCAAATCAGGTCAAACGAAATCCTGTCAACCGCCTTATGCTTTGTATCCGAGTTTCAACTCTTATTTCCTACAAATGTTCCTCTTGTGAAGAAGATGAACAACGTTATTTATGGTTCAAACACGATTGATTGTGTTGACTTGATGTGCAGCGTTGGCTATTTCGGCAGTTTGATCAACATAAATATGGTTACTAACAACTACAGCGATAATAGAATATGTGCAGTAGTTATTTGTTAGACATATAATATTGAAGATGAACCGAAATTATGCAAGGTTTTCTATTGATTTCAAGTTTTCTCGAGATATATGACTGATAGTGGCATCGCCTTTGCCTTATGTTGTTGGCAATTTAATTGTCGCATCCACTGCCATTGGTCCTGATGTTCAGTGCCTCGCCTTTTCTATAGGAGACACTACATATAGTGAATAAAAGCATATGCATAGTAGCATTTTCATCTCTCTTCCAAGCCAGGGAGGAATTGCATTGAACGAGGCGTTTTATGGGAAATTGAGTATTTTCCCAGCAAGCCAACTAGCTTCAATTGAAAATCTAACAAATTTGACAACCCGGTAGCCAATTTACATGGTTTTGCGGGCGTCCAATCCTGAACATATTTCAATTGTTGGAACTAGTTATACAACTGAAAGTAAGAATTAAATGAAAATGGCCTGCCATGGATGCAGTGTATAAGTATGAAACTAGCAACATTCACAAGTGTAGCAATGCTCTTAAGGCCCTGTCACATTACGGCGTATGGCGGGAGCGTATTGAAAACCTACGTAGGTCCTGCGCGTGCCGGCCTATGATGACATTTGGTGACCTTTCGGGTGGTTTTGAGCGTATGTGGAACCTACGAGGTGCGTATGGGAGCGTGCTGTGACATTTTTTGACAGTATGGGCCATACGCCCTCATAGGTCGAGTTTTTTTGAGCATGCACAAAAAAATTTGGACGGACGGATTTATGAAAGCGTATGGCGGCGTATGCCTCATACGCTTCACATACGGCGGCGTATGAGTAGCGTATGAGTAGCGTATACGGCGTATGCCGACGTATATGACGTAACGCGCTAACGCCGCCATACGCTCCCGCAAAAAACCCTAATGTGACAGCCCCTTTACCAAAAGAGATGGATGAGAAACTACCAGAATACCAATGGCGTGGAGCCCCTTAACGGTGCCTATATTATAATACTGCAGTTGATAACGAGACACATCGTGTAGAACTGAGACGACTTGGTTATGTACAAAGGCATGTATATTGTACATTGTTAGAATCTGTATATTTGCTACTTCTATGACTCCGATTGTGCCCACCTAAAGGCCAGAAGGGTGCGTGCCCTGTAGTATGTATGCACAGTGGTGGTGACGCGTTGGTTGACAACTTCACTACGCGCGTCTACAGACAGTTCTCTCTGTCCAACCCACCCAACGCAGCAGGTTTTAGCCTGCTGCATGTTCTTTTATACTGTATATAAACAAATAAATGCTCCATTATTACAAAGCTTGGTGAACAACGAATCGTGCTTGTTTTCATTCTCTTTAGGTCGATTAACGCTAGTATTTCTTTTAAAAAGAATTTTTTTAAGGAGATAAGTGGGTGTCGCTGGCATTTATGAGTGGAATTCTCATGATAATTTCAACAACAAATATGTAGTGATACTTGAGAAACAAAAGCAACTTGGGGAAATATCCATCCTATACTAATAAACCACAGTTGGTGCTTTACACAATAGCTATCTTTGTCTATCAGCTGACTGCATAATACTAATAATTCACTCGATCTTTTTGGTGATCTTGCTTCTATAAAAGTTACATCAGATCAAGCCATTGGATATCACACTTTGCCCTTTATTGCCACTTAAAATGTATTTCGATCTCAGTTAATACTTCCAAAATTATTACGATATGAAATTTAAGGATATAATCAAAGATTACCATCGATATATAGGGGTGGAAAACTGATTATTTAGTAGAAACTCGTGGATCCCGGCAGAGGCTATCTTGTCTTCATCCTGTATTCTCCTCTACGTATACTTGTCTGTTAGTCCGCAACCAATCCCGAGCTCACAATCCGAAGCAATGGTTATTTGGCTGCCCGATCCAAGAGTACACATTATATGTGGAGAGCTGGTATCATCTCGGTATTCTACAACTTAAAAAGAGACCAAAATATATTGATTTCAGATCTATCAAACTTGTGCATAAGACGCAAACAACCCTCCTATCATTCAATGCACATAGGCCTGCCAACCAGCATGCTCCGCAAAGGTGCTAGTACTGCTACGCATGCTCACCCTGTTGAATCTCCCACTTGATGACTGCTGACGCCAGCACTGCTCTGGCAACACAGATTTTTACCACCCACACACTTTATACCAGTTGTAAAAGTACAACGTCTGAACACTTTGACTTCTGGATACTGAATGCTTTATTCACCGTCCAGGGTCCTGAACCGCCTTTGTCATGACGTCATCTCATTAGCATATTCCTTTGTTCTCCACACATGCCTGGATGCCTTTATGCATATATTACATCCACCCCTCAAAGTATTTCTGAAACATGAAATGTTTCAAAATCGTCATCGTCACAACAGGTCTACATACCCAAAATACAGTGCAATATAACAATACCATGAAAAAATCACGAGTACTTATCTTTAACCACAGGTTTAAATGTCCAAGTGCACAATGTCACTGATGTCCTTTGAAATGTCCAGCTGCTTAGCCTCCTTTAGACATAATGTCTGGCTTGCCACAATAACAACACAATATTACTCAATAATAATGACAATCTTAACCTACATGCACATACTTTATACGCGACTACAGTTCCCGAACTGACTCACAGTCACAGGTCTAACCTGTCTGCCGGTCTACTCACCCGGCCTGACCTAGTTAGATTAGCCGCACTGTTTACATTCGACCGCCACACTTTGTGCCTACTCATTCAAAATTTGATACTCTCTACCCAACACCCCTGTACACCCCAGAATCAGTGCGCGCGCAAGCACCATCGGTAGAACGCTGCTGCTAATCTATCGTCGATGAAAATACAGTAACTAGTACCACGCGCGAACCGGTAGTTGGCGGGTTGCGCGACTCGGGCTCGAGTAACCCTAGGGGCATCCGACCCGACCCCACCAGCTGACCGTTCCCGCCTTTTTTGATCACGTGACCTCCCTCCGCCTGCCCGCTACCACAACCCTCCCACCCGAGCTACTGATCACACCGATTCACTTTCTACACGTACAGCAGTTTCAAGTCGATTACATATTATAACACAGTCTACATGTTACCTGTGTTACGACGATAGCCTTCGCAAGTGTGTCGAGGCTTTCATCCTACACCTGTTGCTCCCGTCCTATCGCCTAGCCGCGCAAGTGGGTCGAGAATTCATCGTCGACGTGTCGACTAACGGTATTGTAAAACAAAATATTCATATAGAATCGACAGTCTGGCCAAAGTAAACCTGCTATCGTCTCATCCAGGTCTGTGTGTCGACGTGGCTTATCCAGGCCTGTGTGTCGATGGGATATTCGGGACTTTCAGCTAAAGGAGTTGGAAAATCGACATTCACCGACCTGAGTATCGACGACCGCCGCCACTATTCAAATAGGCAATTCATTGTGTTATTCGACAGTTGTTCGACGGAGTTATTCGACGAGATTTCGACGACTTTGTCGACGACTTTATTTGACCATATGTATTGATACTAACTCTTTGACATAACCACAATTACAGTACGCTGGCACAGTGAGGTACGGACCTTGGGACGCTAAACAAGGCCCTAGGTTCACCCGGGCCGCCATAGCCCAGCAGCTAAAGCGCTGGCACGGCTTCGAGATCGGCAGGGAGCACGGAAAGCCTGGCTGTAGACAATGCTACACATATCCAGTCGATGCTACAACATTCAACTCCATTGTGCGTGTCGACGTATGATTGTCGACAATAAAAGACAGATTCGGCCATTTACAGCCTTATTTTATACATTTATTTATACTATTAGTTCTGCTGCACTTGTTTTATACTATTGACTTTCTACTATTATTTTATTACATTAAAATTTACAACGTTCCTACTCCCAGATCAACACTATGCAATGTCATTTATATTATAGACATTGACATTTATCAGCTCATTAAACGTCATCGCTTTACTCCAGACTCATTCTAAGCCACAAATCACTAACTTCATCACTATTTTACCACTGACTTTATGGTTACTTTTACTCACTAGCACTAATTTATCACATTTATCCGGACATTTATACTTTACGCTACTCATTTAACCATACCCTCACATCAACAACTACAACGCTGTTTATTTTTATCTCTTACTACCTCTTCTACGGAGACTAGTCGGCACCCAACTTTTATAACACACCCACACGACTAGATATTTGAAATTCAGTGACGGGTCACTGCTCCAACAGACACATTCTGGTACTGCCCAAATATGCCGAACACAAGGAAAAATTCGAGGAAGGCAAAAAGAAATGACACACCAAAGCCCCGGGGGCGAACAAGGAAGGCCCAGATGGAGCCGGACCTCCATGGAGACAACATGGAAGCATCTCCGGTGTCCCCAGCCAGCAGGAACTCAATCTCGGCAATGCAAGAGGCATCATCATCTGAGCAGGCATCGGCCACGAACGCAATAATACATGCGGTAAATGCAGCCGTTAGCCGCGCAATGGAGACACAGATGGCCACCATCAGGTCCGAGATAGCGGACAAGATGGACGCATTCAAACACAAGTCCCGCTCAACAAGGAAAGCGAAAGAGCAGGAGGAAAGCACATCATCGGGGGAACCTGATAGTGACATCGACAGTGCGCTTCAGACTCAACACGTCACCTACAGGTCAGCCCGACAACGGGCGCGAGCGACAGAAGGCATCGCCGTACCGAAGATGGCCCCTGCCAAAACTTATAAAAAACAAAAAAGTAAAGCAACCTTTGGGGACACGCCAGGCAGTGATAACCGATACCGTGACTGCTATAACTCGGCCCCAATCAAGGGAGGAGGCCAGACGGGTCCCAGAGAACGACATAACCGGGATCGAATCAATGATAACGACGACCCAGGCAACATATCTGAACTCTTGGCGGCGGCTGGGGCGGCACTCGGGAAGAAGAAAGCTAAATTACCACGGCTCCCCCATAACTATATAGTTCGCGGAGACAGAAGGGAGAGGATTGGCATGGCTGAGGCGACCTGGCCTGAGTACTTCGAGGCGTTATGCACTATGCTCAGGGCACCCGAGATCCCGGACACATGGTCCGACCCCTTAATAGACCACATTCACCAAATAGCCACTATGGCGAAGGACTGGCAATGGGAGACATGCCGCCGATGGTCGGAACGCGTCTTCTCAATGATTGACGATGGTCGACTTCCAAATGGATGGACAGATCAATACGCAATCAAGGATGTGCAACGAGACGTCTTTGCCTTAGGAACACGTGTCCATAACACGGTTCTTGAGAAAGGCACCCGCAACAGCTACAACACCACCCACGTAGCTGGCGGTGCGGGCAGAGCAACAGAGAACCATCACGAGTTTAATCGTAACACAGACGGGAAGACATGCCACCCATGGAATTGGGGCAACGAGTGCGGTTTCGCGGAAACACATGGGACGATGCCAGACAGGAGGGTGCACGTGTGTGCCTCGTGCGCGAACAAGTATCACCGTGCGAACAACCACAGAGAGAAAGACTGCATAAATAAAAAGCGTTTCCTTGAAAAGAAAGGAGCGACCGCATCAAACGCGCAACAGACCTCTCAGGTTTTTTGAATTGGGGCTCCCCTATCACGATGGCCAGCTGGTGGACTTCTTAGAATATGGATGGCCCGCTGACTATGCAGCCCCAGAGCCCCCTGTCACCTGCATCGCCAACCACACAGACGACCCCGATCAGATCGAGGACATACGGCGGTACATAACAACAGAAAGGGACCACGGTGCGTTGTTTGGCCCCTTTAGGGAACCTCCCTTCTACCCATGGTCTCAGACAAGCCCCTTGATGACACGCCCGAAGAAGAATTCCACCAGTAGGCGCGTCATCATGGACCTCAGCTGGCCGCGCGGCGCCAGTGTCAACGATGGCATCGCCAGGGGCTATTACCAGGGTAACTTAAGCACATATAGCCTCCCGAATGTCATGGACGCGGCAGACGAGGTAGCACGCCTAGGTACAGGCTGCTATCTGTGGTGCGCGGACCTTGAACGTGCCTATCGCCAACTCCGCACCTACCCTCTCTCAACACCGCTACTCGGTATGACTCTAGACCGTGCCTACTACACAGACATCGCACCACCGTTCGGATGTCGCACCTCATCGATAGCCTGTGCTAGGACAACCTCCTCAGAAAAAAGGGCCACCACGTGCACTGCTACTTAGATGACTTTGTCGGGGTTGCCCCCTCCTGGAGGGAGGCGGAGGCAGCTTACAGGGACTTGATTCAACTCACGGACCAGCTTGGCCTCACACTCTCCCCCAACAAATGTCACCCACCAGCAAAATCAGTGGTATGGCTTGGCTTCAAAATATCAGCGGAAGACATGGAAGTCACAATCCCTCGTGAAAAGCTTGACGACGCGCTCACGGGATGCAAGAAATGGACACGCAAGAACACCGCTTCCAAAAAGGACATACAACGATTGGCCGGTAAACTACACCACATCGCGATATGCGTTGTGCCGGCGAGACGATTCATGTCCCGAATATTTCAAGCATTGCGACAAACCCCCGCCGCTGGAAGACACCCAGTGAACGATGGTCTAAAACACAACGTGAGCTGGTTCCTGGACTTCGCAGCACGAACAAACGGTCTTGTCCTCCTAAAGAAAGATCCCAGGACACAATGGACGATAGAATGCGACTCCTCCCTCATAGCGGGTGGCGCGTTCTCACAGCGCATTTCTACGGGAAAGCATATCCGGACAGTATCACTTCCAAATACAGCAATATTGCACACCTAGAGGCAATAAACTTGGTCGCCGCCATCAGGGCCCTGGCCCCCCCACACCCGGACGAATACCTCATCATCGTAAACACCGATAACGCGGCTAGCCAACAGGTACTCGAGTCAGGGGCGGGCAGGGACCCCATACTAACAGCATGCGCTAGGGAGATATGGCTCTTCGCGGCAACAGGGGGGGGGGACCGACTTGCTTGTTAAATGGATGGTGAAAATCCGAAATAGGCATAAGCCCGGAAAGACCTTGTTCTGGCGATGCCCTGATAGAGGCATTTAGACTGATCTACGCTCGCATCAGGCGGCAGGTCCGGCCTCGGCTATAGAGAGAGCATTTCGGAAATATTGAAGTCCGTTCATGAGAACTAATTTACTCACCCTATTAACTTAGCCTGCAAGTTCGTACGTAAGTTGTCTCCCTCTATTCAGCAGGCGTACACCGTGAACAAAAGCTCCATACGACAATCCTGGGAAGTAATGAACTTTGCGGGCTGGCCGAGTATGGGACGCTGGAGAAACAAAAGCGGCGGGCCCGAGCGAGAAAGAATCTCACCTGTTGCTCGCACTGCCTGAGGCTATCGACCCGCAGCGCGCGCGTCCTAGCACGGATGAGGGGGGGGGCAAAACTTTAGACGTAGTATGACGTGATGGCGTATATACTGCATTTAAAGGAGTCCCTCGCGTCCCCGGGGGCCGCCATGAACTATCTCAACGGCGCCAAGACATGGGTTCTCATGTTCGGAGGGTCCCCGGCCCCTTTCGACTCTTACCAGACTGCCTTGATGAAAAGGGGCTTGGCACGGCTAGCGAGCCACACTCCGAGGCCCACACCACCGCTCACTCCGCAACACATCGCGGTGCTGACGGGATACCTGACGGCAGCGGGGCCAACGGCCCGAGTACTCGTGGCGGCCCTACTCATCGGCTACGCGACCCTGCTCCGCCAGGGTAACCTCCTTGCGAGTGGCTCCTCTCGTGACCCGGGCCACTACCTCAGACGGGCAGACATTTCTAGATCCCGGGAAGGGCTCACGGTACTGGTCCACACCACCAAGACCCGGTCAAGCGTACCGCATCACCATCCCAAGCGTACCAGGGTCCCAGTCCTGCCCCGTGGTGGCTTGGGATCGATATGTCGAGTTCCAACACCTGCACCCTTCTGATCCGGCATTCCTGCTAGTTCCTGACCTCCCTCTCCGGCCACAAGTAATGCTGGCTGCCCTTCGCATGGCCCTCGCTGCCATCGGCGTGAGGTCGCCCTCTGACTATACGCTCCACAGCCTCCGGTGGGGAGGGGCACAGGCCTGTGCAGCGGCAGGCACCTCACTAGCCGAGATTATGCAGCTCGGTTCGTGGACATCCGCGGCGGTTCATCACTACGTCCCGAAGAACAGCCTCTTGCGCGGCAACCCTCGCCCCACTTAATTGGTTGAGGCTCGGGGGCCGCCCATTATGGACTGCAGATATTGATACCGGAACTGTCTGACCTGTCTTGTTCCAACATTACTCATTTTTCCCTGATTAAAGACTTTTAACCACTATTACTCCATGACACCGCCTCGTTAAATTGTGCATGTTATAGGTAACATGACTAATTTACGGGTGGAGAAATGCATAACGAACCGATAGGTGGCGCCACTCGAGTAACCCTAGGGGCATCCGACCCGACCCCACCAGCTGACCGTTCCCGCCTTTTTTGATCACGTGACCTCCCTCCGCCTGCCCGCTACCACAACCCTCCCACCCGAGCTACTGATCACACCGATTCACTTTCTCCCACCCACCCACACCTTTTACCGGGTTATTATGCTAGGGTCGGGTTGAGGCTCAGGGGCCGCCCATTATGGACTGCAGATATTGATACCGGAACTGTCTGACCTGTCTTGTTCCAACATTACTCATTTTTCTCTGATTAAAGATTTTTAACCACTATTACTCCATGACCCCGCCTCGTTAAATTACCCCTTTTTTCCACTCTCCTGCATGATACTTATACTTTACATTGTCCCCAGTTCTCACAGGCTTGTGCGGCTTACCACACTTCTTATCATGAAAACCTTTCTGACCCTGCTGTCGTTTCGCTGTCTGTGCTTTCTTCGGGTTTTGCGTTTCGGGTATTAAATTTTCCTCCGCCATCGGCAATCTCCCTCTCAGCCTTCTGCCCATGAGTAGCTGAGCCAGAGATGCGTTCAATCAACGGAGTGTTTCTGTAATTTAAAAAAGCTAACTGAAAGTCTGTCTTCATGTCTAAACATTTCTTTAACATGTTTTTAACTGTTTGCACAAATCTTTTGACTTGGCCATTACTTCGGGGGTATTGCGGACTCGAATATGTGGCCATAAACCCATAGTGACTTGCAAATTCTTTATATTCGTGGCTCTTAAACTGCGGACCATTGTCCGAAACCACCTGGCTCGGAATACCATGCCTTGCAAAGTCATAGCCTCGATAACTGTTACAGACGCTGTATCTTTCGACAACGTTACCTCAGAATACTTCGTGTAATAATCTACAGTTATCAGGTAATTTTCATGATTTATCTCAAACAAATCTGCCCCTATTTTTTTGTAAGGTTGACATGCTATCGGCTGGCTCACCAAAGGTTTGTTTGGGAAACTTTTCTGATTATTCTGACATGTATCTCACCGACTGACTTTGTGTTCAATTTGTTTATTTATGTTAGACCAGAACATGC
Organism: Branchipolynoe longqiensis; assembly: GCA_030323885.1. Lineage (NCBI taxonomy): Eukaryota > Metazoa > Annelida > Polychaeta > Phyllodocida > Polynoidae > Branchipolynoe > Branchipolynoe longqiensis. The sequence continues at coordinate 62,093,649 of CM059192.1, read as the reverse complement.
AGTCACGTGCCAACTGCTTGGACTTAGTGATACCCAAATGCGTCTCATGCAAAGCTTCAATCATTTCACCGCGGAGCTTTGGAGGTACCACAACCCGATTGCCTTTCATTACTAAATTGTTTTCTACAGTCAGCTCGTCCTTGTATGGAATGTATTGTCTTAGGCATGGAGGTGTTTGTATCCGTGTGATGTCCCACCCACTCTCAATCTGCGTTATTAACATGGATATCAACACATCTCTTTCATACTCTCGGACAATTTTACTTAACAGACTGGATGATTGCATGTCCACTGCAGCGACGCTGAGTGTGTCGTCAAACAGGTCAGCATGACCTACATTGGCACTGTGTGCTCGTGACAACGCGTCTGCAAATAACATTAGAGAAACCTTAACATGACACAACTTAACATTGTAACTTTGCAAATGCATTCGCATTCTTTGCATTCGTGCCAACAACTTATGAATGGATTATCGCCACCAACGGTTTGTGGTCCGTTTGAATTTGAACTTCCTTGCCAAAGATATAGTCATGAAACCTCTGGCATCCGAAACATATGGCGAGCATTTCTTTTTCAATAGTGGCATAGCCACACTGCGCTGAGTCGAGTGCACGAGATGCAAGTGCGATCGGTTTGTCATCCTGCATTAACACAGCTCCTAAACCTGACTGACAAGCGTCTACCTGAACAACAATGGGCTTTTCGACATCATAGTACGCTAACACAGGAGCAGTTTTAATCTTTTCTTTGAGTTTGTCATATGCAGCTTCTTGTTCGCTCTGCCAGTGCCACGCGACATCCTTAACGAGGAGCGTGCACAGTGGTTTGGCAATCTCGGACATGTTAGGTATAAACTTGTGCACATACCCAACCATGCCTAGAAATTGCTGCACACCCTGCTTGTCATGCGGCTCTGGCATGTCTACAATCGCTTGTATTATGTCTGGATCTGGCTTCACACCTTGCTGGGTAAGTTGATGATCTTACTTTACTGTAGTCCTGCATAGCAAAGATTATGACTCGTTTAATTTTAGATTTACCGACCTAGCTCGGTCCAACACTGCTTTGAGCCTGTCGTTGCGCTCCTCCACGGTTGACCCAAATACCAAAATGTCGTCCGTGTCTATACCGATCCCGGGTAGATCGCCAGTGATGCGGTGCATTTCCTGATTAAAATTGTCACGGCTGTTTTGATTCAAAAAGGCAGACGGGTGTACCTGTACCAGCCCCATGGAGTCTTAAATGTGCATAACAATGAACTTTCATAGTCCAACTCGATCTGCCAATATCCTGTCATAGCATCTAACGCTGAGAAATATTTTGCATTAGCTGTCTTAGCTATAATTTCATCAATGGTTTTGGTCGGAAATGGCCCTGTCGTGATAGCTTTGTTTAACTTAGTCGGATCCAGACAGATCCTTATCTTATTTGTTTTTTTTATGATAGTTATAGAATTAACCCATTCAGTGGATTCATCTTGTTCAACAATAACACCCACTTCCACCATACGCTTAAGTTTGTTGTGAACTTTGTCATGAATTGCATATGGAATCCTCCTCGGCGGGTCAACAACAGGTTGTACAGATTTATCAACATGAATGACAGTATTTGATTTGATGAGACCTAGACCTTTAAAAAGTCTGTGGTCGTTGGTCAGTGTGGAAATGTTCGTTGGCACTCTGGAATGCACCTCGTCGACCCGCGCCAACAATTTCAACACAACACAAGCCTGCTTACCGAGAATTGGTTGACAGTTCTGCACCACTTGGAACGTGAAGTCTCTGTCGTCGATTTGAAGTGTTGCCTCACCGTCTGGGGTGATCCGATGCCCCGAAAAGTCAAAAGTGAACAGCGGGTGTTTGTCAGGCGCCCCGGCGCCACTCTGTCGAAGATGTTCCTTGGCAGAACGTTCGCCTCCGAACCAGTGTCAAGCTTGAACTTGACTGGATGACCGTTCACTTGGACAGTCGCATACCAGAGTTTCTCCTCCTTGTCTGTGCTGGGGTCGACGGCCCCCACAAACAGATCCGTCATCAACACATTGACTTCCGCCAGATCCGGGTCTTGCTCAGCATTGTGAGGGTCGGGCTCTTCGACGGTCAATTCGTTGACTCTGCCCAGTCTGCTCCGGCAGACCTTCCCAAAGTGCCCGATCTTCTTGCACGCAATGCAAGCTTTGCCTTTCGCTGGGCAGACTCCCGGTGGTGTTTGTATCCACAGTTCTGACAATGGATCTATAATTCACCTGTACTGGCTCCGCCAGCCTTCCAAGATGGCCATTTCCAAGATGGCGGCCCAGACGGACGGACAACCGGTGCACAGGTACATGCAGTCAGTCGCATATCTATTCAGAAAAGCGACTTCTTTGCTTTCAACTGAACTCACTGAGCTCACATATATTTATGCACTTTTCTAACGTTAGATCAGCTGTCTGCAGCATTTTGTTCCTTAAATTTGTGTTCTTCATGCCAGCCACTAACTGATCGCGCAACAGCGATTCCTCAACCTGTCCATACTCGCAATCTTTCACTCGGTCCCTTAACGCAGTAATATACGTGGACATGTTCTCAGTAGCTTGGTTATGAGAATTGAACCGGTAGCGTGTTATTATTAAGTTGCTTTTACCTGTACAATAGGCCTGAAATGCGTCCGATCTTGTCTCATTCAGCGAGGGCGATGGACATATTGGCAAAGACCTTTTGCGCTTCCTCGCCGGCGACATGAAGAAAGATGCAGCATTGCACTCATTCCGTCTTCATTATGACACCTGCAGCAGTGGCATATATATCGTATGCTCTGATCCATGTTTTCCAGTTTGATCTTGCGTTGTTGCAGAGGATGAGCTGTCCTGGCGGCCTGAGACCCGGCAGTGTATTAGCAGGTGCATTCTTCCTCATCTGACACCATGTAAAAGTACAACGTCTGAACACTTTGACGTCTGGATACTGAATGCGTTATTCACCATCCAGGGTCCTGAACCGCCAGCACCCTTTGTCATGACCTCATCTCATTAGCATATTCCTTTGTTCTCCTCACGTGCCTGGATGCCTTTATGCATATATTACACCAGTTATCACCTTGACCCTAACCTGTATCGGGCTTGAGGGCTTTAATTCGCTGCTTCAATGGCAACTCTTCACCTCAACACTGGCCTCTGTCTCTCCCTTTGCTCTCAACGATTAGATGCTTGTTTAACCGTTTGGCTATTTCGCCCCCGCCTAAGGCGAGCCTAATGTGTTATTTTTCTATAATGATTTCCAAGTGAATTTCCTGGGCCTGCCGCGGGCCGCCGCCACCTCTCGTCCTGTATGCAGGTCGACCGCCTTCGTGCTATGAATCCCGGGCTAAGGGCGGGGAGCCAGAGTACCATAGAAATACGGTTTGTCCCTCCCCCGCATTTAAATAAGAAAGATGTTACTTATTGTTTCAACTAACTGGCTCTCCTCCCCGCCATTTTGTGAGTGTTGATATCCTTTAATTAATCCAGATCTAGGCCTATGTTGTGCCGCCGCTGTCACTTATAAACAGCCTACGTTAATGTTTTACTCAGTTAAGTGTTATTGCGTTAATTGAGGTTTTCATTAAAAAGGTGACTATTATATCCCCGCAGATGGGTTGATCGGCTGCTTAAGGCCTACCAGGCAGAAGGCCCTTAATTACATATAGAATAATCGAATATCAATATCAAGTTGACCATAGCAGTTAATATACGTAAAGACGGTAGAATAGTAAAGAATGCAAGGAACGTTCCAAAAACTTTTAAGAGCTCACAGCTTTATTCCTAACACTACTGATCCAATCCGTTTCACTAATAATAATGAATACGCATAAGTACAGCCCTTCCCACCATGATTAACTTAAAAACAATTCAGAATTTCGACAATAAAGGGCTAAATCTCATCTAAAACATCAGAGCGTGTAGAAACACGTCCGATGGGTCTGAGCCTGAGCGCTCGACCTTCCATCGTTGCTAGGAAAGTCGCAATCTACATCTCCTAGCAACGCTTTATGGCCGTGAACCCGGCCCCGCATTTGATGGCCGATGCGGGCTTGTCCCGGCGAGCAGCCCGCATTTCAGAATGCCGGTTGCTGGGGCCAATCCCGCAACGGTCATAGCTCGAGTGTAGTCTCGCCCACTTCACTTGCATATAAATTTACTCAAATTTGAGTTTAAAACCTGTGGAGTACTTTTTATATTAATTAAAGTTGCATAGTCCGATGGCTTTGAGTTCCTGCCATTTTCTGAAATAAATACATTAGGTTGATTGTTATAATCAGCTTTATGTTAAACCCTAGTCACACTACACTTGCCATCGCTTGTGACCACTATGCCAAAAAGGGGTGGCCGCAAAGTGGTCAGTGACCAGTTGGCAACTGGTCAGCGATCTCTGTGCGACCACTTTGGTCTCAAGGAGGTTGCAGATGCTGCACCAAAAACCTCCTTTTCACCAAAGCTGTTACCGACCATTTGCTTGCGACCAGTCACCTACCGATTACCGACCTTTGTTTTTCCTGGGATTTTTTTGCTTTGGTCACAAGGAGGGTGTCGGCTTTTGGTCACAAAGTGGCTACAAGTGGTCACAAGCCATTACTATAGTTTGAAATAATTTTACTTTTAAATGACTAACTTGGGAGATATTTGAAGTGAAAACATGCCCAATTAATTCTAACACCATAGCCTTCAGTCGTAGCGTGGTCTATTAAGCCGACTTAGTATCTCCTTTTATGCAGCAACACATGTTTAATGAGTGCACAAAATTTGATGTTTTATTGGACTATGTGCAGCATTAATTAAAGGTTAATTCAATACAAATATAAATGGTAACATTACTGTTATTGTGTCCGTCAATGCTTTGGTTGCAAGACACTTACATTTTCATCTACATAGTATAGTTGATTTGTCATTCTAAATCCTATTTTGGAACATAGATGTAACATTACCGAAAACCACAGAAACCAACATAAAACTACAGGAAAATATATTTGAAATTTGTTTAGGAGGAAAGGTTCTTGATTATCAGACCAACTACAGATATCTAGGGATGAATCCTGATAGGAAACTAAGCTACACTGATAACACAAAAGAAGTTATCAAGAAGGTAAACCACAAAATCTAGATATTAGCAAATACCAGAAAATACTTAACTACAAATATGGCCATTAAAATCTATAAAGGTATGACACTACCATACTTCGACTATGGTGATGTAGTATATATGGAGGGCAACAAAAATATGTTGGATAAACTACAAAGACTACAAAATAGAGCACTTAAGATATGTCTGAAGGTGGAACCTAGACACTCAACTGATGATCTCCATAGGAAAACAAGAGTCAACACACTAAATGACATGGGAAAAGCACATCTCAAAATTGCATTCAGGAAGACAGGGAAGCCTAGCTGGGTGCAGGTAACAAAAAAAGGCAACAAGAGGCAGTGATGGCCCCAGACTGATAATAAACAGAACCAAAAACAAATCATATGAGAGGAGTACCGAGTACATGAATGCAAGGGAATGGAATGCACTGGGAGTAGAAGAAAGCACAGAGACAATAGAAACACACACAGAATTGTCAAAATGGAGCTAAATGCACTGCTAGACTAACAACAACAACAACAAATAAACATGAATTAAACAAAAAAGATACATAAATAAATAGAAAATAGACTCATAATTTAAGCAAAGTCTTAGAGGGTATACATGCTAGATATGATACATACAGCAGGTAAACTTTAAACTTAAAACTAAAAGGCAGTCCGGGAAAGTAACTATTGGTAACCAAACATCTATCCCATTGTAGAACTAGCAAGTTCACAGAGGTCTGGGGTATGTGGGAGAATCCGTACAAACAGGGAAAGAATGCATGCAGTAGATAGCTACACAACAACTGAAAGTGATGAAAACAACGGGAGTCACAAGACTATTACTGTCCAGCGGCAAAAACAAGTCATTAGACTTAGCCGGTATGGGCAGAATAAATAGAGAAATTAACATTAAAAAAATTAAAATATACATATCAAACCAGCTTCATAGCTGTCCAGTGACGAAAACAAGCACCCTCAAAGGAGCTTAATCGCAATGGGCAGAGTAAATACTGTATCAATAAAAAAAATTGTTTAAATAGATCTATCACACACACACAACAATTATGCAGAAATCTGATTGCACATCTTAGGTCATTTAGTGCCAGCCTAATAAATGTATTGCTATGTAACAATTAATTTCATGTCCACTTAATTTCCTCTCTATAATAGGTCTACATTTTGCACTTGCACTTAGATTTAGAATAGTCACGATTACGGTTTACACTAGTAGTTGCTTTCAATCGGTTTTTCTTATTTGGTCCATCTTTTCATTAATTGTGAGATTAGAGAATGGGTTTTGCACTCTGGTGTGCAATTATGTAGGCCCACTAAGTAGTATGTGTACCACATTACAGACCGAAACGGTGGTTCCCCCTATTGCAAACACCATAGTACCAGTACTATGCAAACACGTAAGCCGTGTTTACACGGGTAAATTTAAAACGATGTAGACAAATCGATTCATATGAAGCGTTTTAATGTTGCGTTTACACGGAGGGATTTTCAAAGTGTCTCGCGTTTACACGGGCAGTACTTAAAACGTTTCACGGCGGAAGTGCATATCTGCGCATGACTTGCTGGCACAGAAGCAACATGGCGGACAGAGTAGCACAAGAAGCGAATCGTCGGCAGCAGGAGATTATTCGCCGTAACGCCGACAATATGCGACGTATCGTCAGGCGCTCTTCGACCAGAGCAAGGCGCTTTTGGGAGTGGCAGGAGAGTCAACGGCGAGAATTTCTGATCCTTCTCATGTCGCTCATGGGTCTGCAAGAAGGGCCGCAAAGGATATTGTGGTCGCGTGAAAGGTAGGCACTCAACTTGTTTTCTTTTTTAAGTACGTGTTGACCTGTCGCCTTTACATGAAATTCATTGACAGTGTCAGTGTCAGTGTCAGTGTCACATAATCATGATAGTGTCATGGGGGTGATGAAAATGGGAAATATTGAGCCTAGAGCGGGACTCGAACCCACATCTCTTTGCACTCCGGGCCAGTGTGCTAACCATTACACCACCTAGGCTCCCTGATATCAACACACTCCCCACGCCTACCTGTCTATGTGGTTACTTGCCTGAGAGGTCAGTGCAGACCACTACAATAGTGAGAGTGAGTTCTCTCTTTTGCATGTGGAAAGCAAAGCTTCCAGCTTCCAGACCGTTCTCAGTGTCATCTTCGCAACTTTCTGCCTTATATAGTTGGTATTAATGACAGTCTGCCCGTATACTGGTTATCACTTTGAGGTTCTATTTCCTTTGTGTACATATGTGCACAAAGGCAGAATAGCGGCGGTTACATTCTGAGCATGCCAGTCGTCACGCCAAAAGCAGGTAATTTTCTGCGGGTTGTGTAATAACTGCATAATTTGCATTGGTAAAATTTGATTATTCTTGGCGCTTATGAATTAGGGGTTTCCCTGTACAAGATTTACCTTTTCTGACTGGAATAAGTACCTAGTTGTAGGTATGTTGGAATTATTTTTAAATTTACCATATAGAAATGATACTCATACCATTATAAAGAGCCAAACAAATGCTTTTAAATAACACAAAAATCATGAACGAATCAGCAGAAATGCAAAATTCGAAAAGTATGACATTCAGAAATGTTTCCTTTATATGTGGTAATAATAATTGCGCGATCCCCCCAACCGTTAGCCTATGAGAAGCGATTTGGGTAGAGATATTGAGAACCATTCGCGCACTCCCGATCACAGCGATCGGGGACAACACGGCGGCCGCGCAGCGCGTCGATGTCAACATACCTACTAGTTGCAATATTTGAGAACGCCATAACTTAAGTCTTTTAATGCACCTATTCAGCGAATATTGGCGGCTTATATTAGCGCTCTTACTGTTGAGATGTAAAGACTATAACAATGTTGTTATTGGATGGTTGCTATAATCAATCATACGGGTAAGTTTACGCCGTTTCATACGGGTAAGTTTACGCCGTTTCATATAACCCATGCTAGCTGCAACGCATTAGTTGGCATTAAGATGTTGTCTGTTTATCTACATGTCCTCCCCCTTCAATACTATTTTAGGTCATCCCACTGGTGGAGGGACATCGTTATTGACACCTTCGCCGATAAACAATGGCTGGAAAACTTCCGGATGCGCAGGGCCACATTTGACCACATTGTTCTTCAACTGCGCAACCACATACAACGGGTCGACACCAACATGAGGAGGTACGGTGCGACTGTACTCTATATACACTTGTGGATGTTGCTTTTAATAAGAGGTTGTGTTTTTTACGTTATCTATCCTTTTCTTCGCCGTTGCGAGGCTCGCTGATGCGCATTTGGGTTTACTCGTTGCACAATATTCGCGTAATATAATTCGATGCATATAAATCGGCTGAGATAACTAAGGTAATGTTAGTGTGGTTCAATATTCAGGTTTCTTCAAAAAATTCCTTTACTATAAATCAATTCATATACTTCGGCTCGTATAGCTAAAAGTGTTTTAACTGTCGCTAAAGTTTATCGTGTTACGTTGCGTCTGATACCCTTTTCTGGTCAGCTGCACTAGTGTTATCTGCGCCGTGTAGACGCCGGTGAGGCGCATTAAGCTGCGAACACACTGGACGCGTGCGTCGCGCGTGCGTCAAGTACAAGCGTGCGTCATGCGGTTCTCACGCGTAAATAGCGAACACACTGGACGCGTCTGCCACGCGTCTAAAGGCCGGTTTGTTTGTTTGTTTGTTTGTTGTTGTTTTACGTCCTAGCAACATCTAAGGTCATATCAGGACGGGTACCGACTTGTGACAGTGCGCACTCATGGCGACTTTATAGTGCTGTCCCACTGGGAACCCAGGCCGCCGGCACCATGACCTGGTATCCCACTCAGTCACATTATCCTGACACTGAGCACACCAGTCCTTGCCCTATCCTAATAATGCCGAGCGCCTGGCTAGGAAGCGACAAGTATCAATTTTAAAGTCATTGGTTTGACTCGACCGGGACTCGAACCCACGACCCCACGATCTACCAGCACGGGAGACGGACGCTCCAACCCACTCGGCCACCCCGTCTGGTTCTAAAGGCCGGTACACACCTCCCATATAAAACCCCCATTCCCCCTCTTCCATTCCCCCCCCCCTCTTCAATTCCCCCTCTTCAATTCCTCCTCTTCCATTCCCCCCTCTCCCATTCCCCCTCTTCCATTCCCTCTCTTCCATTCCCTCTCTTCCATTCCCTCCCTTTCCATTCCCTCCTCTTGTGTTCCCCTCTTTCGTTCCCCCACTTGGGGAATGAAAGAGGTGGAATGCAAGAGGAAGGGAATGCAAGAAGGGGGAATGAAAGAGGGGGAACGAAAGAGGGGGAACGAAAGAGGGGGAATGGAAGAGAGGAGATTGGAAGAGGGGGGAATGGAAGAGGAGGAATGAAAGAGGGGGCATGAAAGAGGGGGAAAGAAAGAGGGGGAATGAAAGAGAGGAGATTGGAAGAGGGGGGAATGGAAGAGGAGGAATGAAAGAGGGGGAATGAAAGAGGGGGAATGAAAGAGGGGGAATGAAAGAGAGGAGATTGGAAGAGGGGGAATGGAAGAGGAGGGAATGGAAGGGGAGGGAATGGAAGAGGAGGGAATGGAAGAGGGCAAAGTCGGGCAAAGTCGGGCAAAGTCGGTCAAAAGCCACGCGTCACCACGCGTCAAGCGTAAATAATCGCTCCAAAAGCGATCCGTGACGCACGCCTGACGCACGCGCGACAAACGCACGCGCCAGTGTGTTCGGGTTCTCTTTATTACATACATTTTGATTTTTTACGCACGCGCGACGCTTGACGCACGCGCGAGATACGCGTCCAGTGTGTTCGCAGCTTTATGCTACAAGCGTTTCAGAAAATGAACCACATTCGCTCCAACAAATTCGGTCCATATAAAAAGAAATACGCCTAGTAACACTAATGGCTTAGTAACGTGAGTACAGTTTCCCGTGCTTATATGGATTTTTATTTATAACCTTTTCAGGTGCGTTACGGTAGAAGTCCGGGTGGCAGTTACACTATGGTTGCTGGCAACAGGATGTAGTTTCCGCAGCGTGGGCCATCTGTTTGGCCTCGCAAAGTGCACATGCTGCGTTATATTTCACGACACCTGCGCAGCCATCATCCGCGTCCTCCTGCCGCAGTACATCAAACTGCCAAGTCCTGCGCGCTTGACCGAGATAACAGAGGGCTTTGCAACACGCTTTGGTTTTCCTAACTGTGCCGGCGTCATCGATGGAACACACATTCCCATCCTGGCCCCCCTGCAGCACCACACAGACTATCATAATCGTAAAGGGTATTACTCGATTGTGGCGCAAGTGATGTGCGATCACCAATATCAAACTTTGAACATTGCTGCTGGTTGGCCAGGAAGGGTACACGATGCGCGTGTGTTGGCGAACTCCTCCATATATGCAAAAGCCGAGGCTGGTGTGCTCTTCCCCGAGAGGCCCCTACAATTGGGACCTACGACAGTGCCTCTAGTCATTCTCGGCGACCCGGCCTACCCTCTGCGTCCCTGGTTAATGAAAGCGTACGCGGACACGGGCCGACTGACCAGGGACCAGCTGAATTACAACTACAGGTTGTCGCGCGCAAGAATGACAATAGAAAATACCTTCGGCCGTTGCAAAGCCCGCTGGAGGATTCTCCTGAAACGGACAGAAATTAGGACGGAAGAGGTGACCAACGTCATCCTTGTGTGCTTCACATTAAACAATATATGTGAGGTACACAAGGAGGCTTTCAACGTAGACTGGGCCGCTGATGCCCACGAGGCGGAAAACCAACAACCGCAGAACGTGGCGCAAGACGTGGAAGGAGAAGATAATGGGGCAGAAATACGCGAGGCGTTTGTATCATATTTCCGTGGGTAAAAATCAAATTTTAGCTGTGTTTGCAGGGCCGATTATGAACCGATGAAACCCTTTTTGTACGTTTCGAAAACCCTATCTCACAAGGACAAGGGAAAAGCATGGCATATATCAAAAGAATGGTACATTTTATTGCAAACATAAATATTAAAGGTCGCTATCATGGCAGAACGGTAGTCAAAAAGAATGTATCGACCAAAGCACTTATGGACGGTAAATATCTTGGCAAAACTTTATACAAATAACAGTGTTTTACAAATAACCCAATTTAACCATCATTAAAAATTTCCTGATTTCAAAAGTGGCCTACGTAACATCGTGTTTTCTAAAGTGGCCTACTTAGCATATCTTATAACTACTCACACTACTCTGGAACAGATAAATGATGCAAGGTAACAATGCATGGCACAAGTGTATATAAAATGTAAAGAAATCAAACTGTAAAGAAATCCAACTGTAATATTTGCATGAAAAATGCAAGCTAAACTGCGAATGTGCAGTTTTCTAAATTGGTCTACGTAACAGATAACATGACTATTCACACTACTCGGGAAAAAATACGGTTTGCCAGTCGTATAGCATGGCTCCGGTGTAACCAACAAAGGTTAAAAAAAATACATATAACGTAATAAGACAAGTGAAAGGTAAATTGTGCAGCATATATTTGCTAAAATGCCGTACGTAAGATATTTCTGTTTTGTGCACTGTAATCTGGAATACAGCAGTAAAGTCAGGTCAATACCATGGCGCAAGGGTACAGTACAAAGTCAGTAGATAAAAGTTCAATTTAGAATGTCCTGTTACACTAGGTTAGATAGATTGTTACTATAGAGATAATTGTTGAATACATCAAATGTGAAACCTACAGAGGAGCGCAAAAGATGGACAAAATCTGAAGGTAAAAAAATAAGTTAAATGCTACCTGGATGTGGTAAATGTTTTCTCCGAAAGTGCGCAACCTACTGATATTCGAAAAAACTTGTGCTTGGGCTAGGAGTGGAGGTGGCATGTTGTTGATTTTGGGGTGTGAGGAGGGTGATGCGTGTAAGGCCATCCGTAGTTGCAGTTTGGAAGTGTTGGGGGGCGGAGGGGTGCTGGATGGACATCACCAGCCGCACGATCCGTTCCTCATGTTTGCGGTTCTGTTCCTGGTTGGACATATGCCGCTCCTGCCGCTTCTCCTCCTTTTCCATTGCACGTTGCTCCCGCCTGTCCTCCAGCTGCATTTGAAGCTGCTGCCGCCTTTCCTCCATCTCCACTTCACGTTTCACCCGCCCTTCCTCCAGTTCCACGTCTCTCTCCATGCGCCTTTCCTCGTGCTGCTGAAAAAGTGCTGCTGCTTCTGTTTGCGCGCTTGTGAATTGTGTGATGAGGCTTTGCATGAACTTTTCGTTTTTCCCGATAACCTTGCCCTTGCGTGTGCGCACGGCTGGAATGTGAAGATAGCTGGTATACAGTAAAAGAATAATGCGCTGCAATAGTGGATGTGATGTATAAAAGTTCGGTGAGTAAGGAGACTGAGCTGAAGTAGTTTTACAATTAGGTGTTGGCTGCTGTTTTTTTACTTCTAAACCAAGGCTCAAGATGTCCGCGTCACTAAATTCCCAAAGATGTGAATGTAATTAAACCATATAACTCCCGAAATAGTTTGTAAGTTTTAGAATAGTGTCAGAGCTATGTTAATCGGTTTTCTATATAAATTTATGTATATTGATAGCGTCACTGGATATTTGTAGATCTGCTAGAGATAACATAATGTTACATGCCGGAAACATGAAATCTTACTGCAACCTGGCAACAAATGTCCTTACTTGGCTGTGGGGGTTCCTTGGCCTTGGTGGGAGGCGGCGTAGGCAGAACGGAAGCCGTTTCTGACGGGGTACCCGAATCGCTCTCCAGTTCTACCTCGACGTCCAAGTCCACGAGAACGTCGTGACCAATCTCTTCCTCGGCCCCCACCACCAATTCTTCTGTGTCGGCTTCTGCTATGGGATTATAAAGGACATTGTGACGTCAATAGATTTAATAAGGTGGTTTCATGGTAAAGGGTTGAAGCTGTAGGGCAATGCGATTAAGTGGGTTTATAGTTGGGCCCAAAAAACTGTAAATAGCTCATTATATATGAAAAGTGTGAAGGGCATTTGTAATCTGTCGGGCAAGGCCCTAAGGGTGGTTGCAATGGACTGCTAAATTGATTAAATAAGGGCGGTTCATATGAAACGGTTCCGGCGCAACATTAGCTCATCTTTACTATTTAGCTTTTTGTAAACTGTCAGGCAAGGCGACTGACCTGGTTTGAAGTAAGGGGAAAATAAATGTCTAAAGGTTGCTTGATTTGAAACGTGTAGAAATTACAGGTGTAAGAGTCTATGAACTTTCTGCGTTAGCCGGCAGGAGATGCAGTGGATTGAAATGTAAGGGTAAATCGATATACTAAGCTGGCTTCATTTGAAACGCTTCAAGCGCAACATTAGGTGTGTTGCTCTATTTTACGCTGTTTTAATTTTCCCGCAAGGCGGTAGTTAGTTAACAAGTATGCCTAAAGCGATATAATACAGTGGTTTCAAGTGAAAGCTTTCAACAATCCTACCTGCGTCCAGGGGCATTACGTCTGTGTCGAGGACATTGAGAGGATCAGCTGTAGGCCGTGTGCCAAGAATCGCATCCAACAGCTCGTAGTAGCGGAAGGTCTGCGGTGCTCTGCCACTCCGGCTGTAAATGGATTGCGAGATTTTAATAGAGAACATTAAAGATGCGATGAAATGCATAAGCTGTGTAAATAAGGGTACTTGTCTTGTTTACTCAACAATAAAAATATAGCATCAATTGCTAATGGCTAGTGTAAATAATAAGAATTTTGTTATTACTTCCTAGGGGGCATGTACCATATTTAGTAATTATGCAATAGCATATCTGTCGTGTTATAATAGCGAGTGTCATTCAATCAGATAACAGCGATGCTGAATAGAAGTGACACGAAGGATTAATGGAAAGCAACGGTATGTAGAAGCTGTAGAAGAAAGCTTAGGAATGTAGAGGCTTAATTCAAAAGTAAATAAGAGATCAAAAATACTTACTTGTTGTTGTCCCGGCATTTACGGTAGGTGTGAGTGAGGCTTTTAATTTTGCTCCTGCACGCGACCGCGTTCCTTGGCGCCCTGCTGCCACTACATGCGCGGCTAAGTCTGGCTGACAATCGCCGGTAAATTACTATATTGCGGCCCGATGACTCCAGTTCTCGCTGGATATTGTCTTCACCCCAGAGGGTGATCAGCATCCTCACCTCCTCGTCGTCCCAGTTGTCACGTCGTGTACTAGTAGTCTCTCCACAAGCACTTGTCGAAGCCATGTTTTTTTTGTGTCGTTGCTGTAGACGCCCGTGCGAATAACCGGAAGACAACAAACGAAAAGCTCGAGTGCGCATGCGTATGACGTCACTAAAACGCCTAAAGTATAACGGAACCGTTTACACGAGCATCGAGAAAGCGCTTTATATAAAACGCTTCGTATAAACCACCTAGCTAGGCGGTATAGAGCCGTGTTTACACGGGCCATTTAAAACGCCTCATATAAATCCATTTGCCTAGATCGATTCACATTTCCCGTGTAGACGCACCTCTGTGGCGTTTTAGGGCTGAATCGATTCATATGAAACGGTACATCTATACCACCTCGGGAGGTGGTCTAGATGGAGCGATTCAGCTTGTTCCCGGGCGGCGATAGTATAAAATAGTAGTGCGTGCCGGGAACAGGGGGAGAAGTAACTAATCGCTGGTGCCCGGCAGTGTTATGGCCCGATTACGCCGAAATGTAGTGAATGCGATCATATTTAACAGAATTACAGACTCAAATAATGAAATTTAATTAAATTAACCTTAAATTCCAAGCGATATTAACATAGCCGCTACATCTGTGTCAAATCGACGTGTGTAGACTAAACAAAATAGCAGTGCTTGCAGGCTACAGGTGCCTGCTTGTTCCCGGCGCCGACACACTTTCAAACTCCGCCGTGTAAACACGCATCAAAAACGCTTCATATGAATCGCTTTGTCTAGATCGTTTCACAATTCCCCGTGTAAACACGGCTTAGATCAGGCGTTTCATATGAAGCGATTAAGCCCTAAAACGCCACAGCCTCGCGTCTACACGGGAAATGTGAATCGATCTAGGCAAATGGATTTATATGAGGCGTTTTAAATCGCCCGTGTAAACACGGCTTTAGACCCCTTTCAATGTTTATAAACATTGTGTATGCTCGCACAGCTTGGCTGCAGAACGAAGGCACACTGCCATTGAGTTTGCTGGTATGCGCAGTGCAAAACGTTTATTTTATTCAAAATTAATAGAAAAGCAGAACCCTAACTGTATCAATTTAAGATAATCTATTTGTTAAATATGTTTCCTATATATGTTCCAAGCGGTTTGTTTCTATGTGGTGTGGTTTAGAGATATTTCACCTTTTCTGTATGAAGATTGCTCATGGCCATTGACAATGCATTGAGTTTGCCGGTACTCGCATTGCAAAGAGTCTATTTTATTCAATAGTAATAGAAATGCAGAATCCGAACCTTATAAAAATTTAATATAATCTGTTCGTTAAATATGTTTTCTACATCTGTTCCTAGCGGTTTGTTTCTAGGTGGTGTGGTTTCAGAGATATTTCACTTTTTCTGTGTGAAGAGAATTCAAGATAGCTCTCGGCCATTGACAATGCATTGAGTTTGCCGGTACGCACAGTGCAAAGCGTCAGTTTTATTCAGAATTAATAGAAATGCAGAACCCTAACAGTATAAAGTTTATATAATCTATTTGTTAAATATGTTCTCTATATGTCTTCCAAGCAGTTTGTTTCTATGTGGTGTAGTTCCAGAGATATTTCACTGAGTTTGCAGTGTGATAGTGTGTCATCCTGCAGCCAAGCAGTGCGCGCCCTGACCTAAATACCCATGCTGACGTCATATGAAATAGGTCTATAACATCCTGCTGCTTGGCTGCAGGACAACACTGTCACACCCCCAACTCAATGGCTATGAGCAATCTTCATACAACAAAAGTGAAATATCTCTTAAACTACATCACCGAGAAACAAACCGGTTGGTCACATATAGAAAACATATTCAACGAATAGATTATATTAAATTTATATGGTTAGGGTTCTGCATTTCTATTAATTTTGAATAAAATTTACATTTTGAACTGCATGTATAGGCAAACTCAATGCATTGTCAATGGCCGTGAGCAATCTTCATACAGAAAAAGTGAAATATCTCTAAAACTATACCATCTAAAAACAAACCGCTTGGAACACACATAGAAAACATATTCCACAAACAGATTATATTAAATGTATATGGTTAGGGTTCTGAATTTCTATTAATTTTGAATAAAATTGACGTTTTTCACTGTGCGTATCGCCAAACTCAATGCATTGTCAATGGCCGTGAGCAATCTCCATACAGAAAAAGTGAAATATCTCTAAAACTACACCATTTAGAAACAACTAGCTTAAAACACCTATAGAAAACAAATTCAACGAATAGATTATATTAAATTTATAAGGTTAGGGTTTTGCATTTCTATTAATCTTGAATAAAACTGACGTTTTGCACTGTGCGTATCGGCATACTCAGTGGCAGTGGCAGTGTGCATTCGTTCTGCAGCTAAAAGCTAGAAATATACTATTATTATTTTTATTTTTATTTTTTTGGTCCATTAGTTGTTTAAGCAGGGGAAATTTCAGTCATGGACGACTGGGCTTCCTCATTCCACTGCTGGTCGATAGAAAGCCCGAGCCTACACTTTTACCGACCCAAGGGATTTTTAACCTGCCACACCACATAGACATGGTATGAGAGCAATCGGCCTTTGATGACGCTGTAAGTTATACACAGCGATGGAAATCCAAATTGGCAGAGCTGGGGGCACGGGGAATCGAACCACCAACCCTCAGATTAGGAGTCTGACCTAGAAAAAAGTCAGACACTCTAACCACTCCGCCACAGAGAACGCCACATTTAATGATAAAGACATGGCCATTGTAATTTCGGAGTTCGAAGCGAGCCACTGTCACTACTTTGTTTACCTTTTGACGCTGAGTATGTCGACGGCTTTATGTCGTTCGTGCTATTTTTGTTCAAACTGATATTTGATGTTAGATATTTGTATATAACATACAAAATGACATTTTGAATCTATTTCTGCTGTTATTTCCAGTCAAAAACAACTTATTTTTGTTGAAATCAGAGTATTCGGTTGGTTTCTACAAGAAAATAGTCTGTGATACTAGGTCATCGATTCAAATGCTTAAGCCTTGTTTTCCCATAGAGCTGGGATCCTCAATGTTAAATCTATGGAGACCTGTCGAGCAACCACGGGTCTACCATTGACGTCATTGGGTTTCTCCGAGTTTGACAGCCGGAACGACGAAATGGGTACCGATTAGGAACTAAATGGTAGTAACGCCAAACCTGATTTGTACCAATGTAAGGTCGATGCTGTCAGACTGAACACTAACCTCTAGAGTGTCACAAAGACCTCTGAAGTGTCACAGAGTTGGAAAAAGGTCAGATTAGACTAAAAATGGTCGCAAATTGTTTGCATGCATCTTTTAACATCATATTGAATGTTGGAAAAAGGTCGGATTAGACTAAACTTTTAACATCATATTGAATGTCAGATATGGGTGACCCCTTATTCACCACATGCTACTAATTATTCCTTGTGTTGCTTATTTACTGCACTCAAGCAAAATTGAGAGACAAATAACTGTTCACACTTCCTGTCTACCATTCGCTATTTCGCTATTTCGCAGTGGCACCGTGACAATAGTGTGGCAGTCTAGCATCAGGGTACCATGAAAATAGAGGCATCCATATCATATACTAAACAATTGCAGTAGTCAAGACATTTTCTACAATACTTATCCTGCTTTTGTTGTCTAGCCAATGTTTGTTCAAAGGTTATATAAAGGTCCTTTTATGACATTTTCAGACATGAACTTGCTTGTTCTGACACAGTTGGAGGAGCTGTAACAGAATCAAGCAGTAGTTATGGCTGATCTAGCTAAAATCAAGGCAGTCTTGATACAAACCATACCTGATGATAATGGTAGACTATTTGAGGCCAAACTGTATTCTAACAAGACTGAGTTTGAGATCTTTACAACACAGCTAGAAACTGATCCATCTTTCAAAGAAAGTTTTGTATTCACTTCAATTTTTTAATTATTATACTCCACTACCATGTTTCAAGAGCTAGTTGGGTCAGTTTGTACGACCAGTATTTTTTATAATTTACACCAAGCTTACACTTACATGCCTTTTATTGGCACATAATTGAAACATTTTTATCACAAAATAGAGGATATTACCATGCATGTGCCATGGTCATCGTCCTGCAACCGTAGTGTTCATCACCACCGTCAGATGTCGCATGCGTTATGAATATTGTGTAATGTTTGGTAGGTATTCCTGAGGTACCCTCCTAAGATTTTCAAAAGGGTCCAAACATGAACATTTTATTTTTCTTGGAAGCTCCAATGACCCAAAAGCAATATATACTTTTGGAATTTTCAAAATATCCCAAAATCTGACTGACATCCGTGCATTTGAAAGTTAGTAATTTCCATAGCTTTCGTATGCGCTGTGGCAACGGTCCCACAAACGTAGTGTTTGTCATCGCTGTCAGATGTTGCAAGAGTTGTGAATATTGTCTATTGTTTCTTTAAATCATTACTATATTACAATCTATATTATATCCCTGTTTCAGGTTAACCACTGCATTCAAACCCATGGCTCAAGAGACTTGGGGGAACTCATATGCACAATCCTTCAGAGCACATTGGGTGATGCCCTGCTAGCTTCCTACACAAGGACTGGCAGTGCTAAAGATAAACCTGCACTACACCAAGTCTTCCAGAATTGTATCCTGAGTAAGTGTTGCAACTGTTAGGGCCTGAAGTCTCTTGACAGAATCTTAAAATTCAATCAGTACAAACTAATAAATTGTTTGCTTATAATTGTATTTGCTTCATAGTCTTTTAAGTTCGTTTAAAAACTGCTTCATATTTCAGATATTTAAGTTACATTCACTGTATGCTTCTCTTGCCTTATTACAAAACAAATGCTAGTGTCCTATTTTGTTCTCTTTTCAAGGTGTCCTATATGTCTTAGAGATCATCAATTTTTCAGAATTTTTCGGCATGAATCAGTCTGGTTGTAGTGGGCGGGTTTGTATCCAAGCGACGACTGATGGTTGGTCGTGTGCGAGCGGTCAGGGTGGTTTCATATGATGTGAAATCAATGCGGTAGGTGGCAGCAGGGTCGGCGCTGGGGTAGCGGTGGGGTCACCCCAGTGGTGATCCGAGCGGGTTAGTCAGTCCGTAAATCGGCAGGTGGCGGTTCGGTCGTTGTGCAGCTTGAGAGTCTACCACCCCACGTCCCTCTGCGAATTACCCATGTTAGGGCTAACATGGACAATGGTCCACACAATAAACTTAGTCCAGAATTCCAAAGTTATAATCATGAGCAGCAAACAGACTTAAAACAGAATTCAACCCAACCTATATATTCTTATATTTTTGGACTTGATCACAACTTGAATGCCTTGCAATTGTCTCAATTATTTCTTCAGGGAGATGGGGTATACCAATTATACATTTTTTATTTATAAATTCAAATCTGTTTCAGAATGCTGCAAGTATTTCCACAAAGAGGACAACATCGAGGTGAAGAGCGGAAAAGAAACAACATCAATAACATTGAAGTCAGAGATCAATTGACAGATTGAAGTTTTTATCTCCAATTCCAGGACACGCATCAAAAGAAAAATAATTAACGAAACAGCAACTTCAGATTAGATATCACAATGTACAAAATTATAGTCATCTGATAATATGTACACCACCAGGATTTGCAACCATTTGTATTAAGATTAAAAGAAATTGTATTCCGCATGTCCGATTCCTGGTTTTTAATCATAAAATTGTTATGTCACAGTTTGAGAATTGTGTGAGCTTATTGTGATGTCATGGTGTGAGAATTGTGTGAGCTTATTGTGATGTCATGGGGTGAGAATTGTGTGAGCTTATTGTGATGTCACAGTGTGAGAATTGTGTGAGCTTATTGTGATGTCACGGTGTGTGAGAATTGTATCAGGTTATTGTGATTTGATGGTGTGAGAATTGTGTCAGCTTATTGTGATGTCATGGTGTGAGAATTGTCTGAGCTTATTGTGATGTCATGGTGTGAGAATTGTATGAGGTTATTGTGATGTCATGGTGTGAGAATTGTGTGGGCATATTGTGATGTCACGGTGTGAGAATTGTGTGAGCTTATTGTGATGTCACAGTGTGAGAATTGTGTGAGCTTATTGCGATGTCATGGCATGAGAATTGTGTGAGGTTATTGTGAGGTCACGGTGTGAGAATTGTGTAATTGTGAGGTAACAGTGTGAGGTCACTGTGAGGTCAATGTGATGTTTCAATTTGAGGTCACTGTGACCTCACACTGTGAACTCTCCATGAGGTTTCTGTGATATCACTGTGATGTCATGGTGATCTCAAATTGTTGACTGGGTGGTTACTTCTGCTGCAGGAATTCTAGGATGTAAACATAAACACTCAATGTGTCTATACCGGGCCACTTTAAAGGTATCTGGTATACCTCTTTGGGAAAACAAGCAAACTGGGAATAGTTCTAATTTGTGCCACAGAGTGGTGCATGGTTAGTACTGAACTTTTCCACTTGGTGGTGTAGAGTGACCTAGATTGGTCATGTGACAGCTGTTGTTGTGAAAATCGCTGGGTGAGTGGAGAGAAGGGAGGGTAGAACTGAGGTATTTTCAATTTTCTTTTAGAGTAGTTCAAACAGGAAATATATTTGGTTTAATGTCAAATATATGTAAGTACAATAGTTAATGCATTTTCAATGGTGTGTCCCAACAAGAGCATATAACACCTTTGATTTATTGCATTGAAATCCACTTTAAGAATGTCTCTTCTTAAACCTGCTTAATCTACCCTGAAAACAAAATCTAGAGATCAAAAGTTTTAACAGAGCTTATCGAGTATTAATTTAATAACACAGAGCATTTCAGTCATTTGTGTGACAGGTCATAGCTTATTCTAGTAGCTAAACAGTTTCAGCTCGATCCACTGAGTAACACCTGTTATCCGCCATGTTATGTAAGACTTCAAGTGTCCATAACACCTGCCAGAGGTAATAACAATTAACCTAGATAAGTAGAAAAGTCAATGGGAAAGAATCGATCTGTTAATTGTTAGTGTGACATCTCGTCCACCACAGGTGTATGTTTTTCAGTCTATGTCACGGTAGAATAACAAGATATATTAGTACTTGGATTTACACGACAATGTCTATACAACTTCTACCATGTTAATACTAATTTTTCCATATTATACAATCCATCCAACCTGAAATGTAAGCAGAAGCATTTGTAAGCAAAAGTGTCATTAATCTTACTATAGCAATGCTACTGTGGAGTCTATCACATCTCCAACATGACTGTAATTCTAAGGAATTTGTATTTTAATTAGTGGCGCAACTTACATAACAATGCATCAATGTTGGCGCAAGTTTAGTTAGGAATATAAACATTTCTGATGACTAAACCTCGCAAACCCTGTCGAACAGTTTTGAAGCTGTCGACTTGCACTATTTTTAGTTCATGCTTTGTGTTAGCGCAATGGTTAGGTATGGCGCAATCGTTTTGTATTAGTGGCGCAGAGATAAAGAATTTTCTTGTCAATTGAACCGAAGCTCTCAGACATCCGCATCTCCGTTGATCATTCCGTGGTGTTCTCTGTTGTGATTGGTCAATCCTGTTGAATAAATTACAACTACCAATTATTGAATCCACATTTCGTGCCTGCTGGCACCTAAAAGCTCCAGTACCAATTTCTCGAGAATGTATTAATTTAGGTTGTTTTGTTTTATTCACTAATAATTCATTAGTCCATTTATCTTGGCCAAAAATGATTGAATCGAACAGCAAAGGTCATGACGTACCTTTTATCCTCTTCATACATGTTAATCTTGGTGCTATATCATCCCAAATAATATTAGAATCTACCAATCTAACTTTATCTCGATTAACTACTTTTCAATCGTTCTTAGGACCTACAACAGTTACTACTGAACCTTGTGATCTAACCACAATGTATCCTGGATCGTGTTTCCTCTCTAAAGGTCCAGATTCATTAACTAACAAAACAACTTTATTACCAGGAGTCAATTTAATTGCATTCTCCTTCCCCTTTAGACAAGCAATATTATATTTTTGACTCTCCCGTCGATTCTCGACGGCCTTACTTAAAGCTATAGACAAATCGTCTATACGATAAGCTAAGTTCAAATCTGTCGTACCCGTCGATCGATACAGTAAAAACTATGCTTCGAACATGGATATCTACCATAGGTAAGAAAGAAAGGCGAAAAATTAGTGCTATCAGAAGGTACAGTACGATACACATATATCACATCAGGTAAATATTTCTCCCATAAACTATCACGAGAATTAACTAATTCCCTCAAAATGCTTTTTAGTGTTCTATGGTAACGTTCTACCATTCCATTAGATTGTGGATGGTATAGTGTCGTATGTCTTACTTCTACACTTATTTCTTTAAAATGATCCATTATCATTAAATATATAATCATGAATACCTTTCGATGATTTGTCTGGTAATGACTTATATTCAACCCAACCACTACAATGAGCTATAATAGACAATAAATATCTATTACCACTAGTACTAACTGGATATGGACCAGAAATATATGCAGCAATCGCAATACCAGGTGCAATCGGCAGTGGCATTGACTGTGGAAATGCATGTGTGCGCTTACTACAGTTAATTACACAATTAGGACAATTGGCAATTACATTGTGGACATCTCTAGCTATACTAGGCCAACAAAAATGTTCCTGTAATCGTTTCAGTGTTTTTGACATAGGCATATGACTTACCTCAGTATGAACTATTTATTACAGAATTCCTGAATATTTTTGGCAAGACTAATCTAGGATACGTATCTTTCTTAGTAGGAGTAATTATAGAATAAAGATTATCCATTAACAAATAATTCTTTTCTTCATTCTCCCCTAACGTATATTCTAGCATCTTTTTCTCTTCATTAATTACTTCATTATATGACAGTTTATAGTGCTCAAAAGGAATTGCCTGTTCTGCTAATAATGAATCAAAAGCAAACATTTCCACTGGTTCTTTTGCCTCTGTATTAGGTCTTAATCTGGACAACATATCAGCCCACACATTATCTACTCCCTTCATATAGACAATTGGTGCTGAGAATTCCACTGCCCAACGCTGAATACGCGTATTACAGATTTCTTTAGTGAAAAAACATTTCAATGGAGCATGATCTGTATAGATAGTAAATTCTGCACCATATAAGTAAGGTTTTAATTTTACTAGAGCATAAATTAGAGCAAATGCTTCTTTTTCTATAGTAGGATAATTACGCTGAGCAGAAGAAAATCTAATACTTATTAAATGTACTGGCCTATCTATTCCATTTTCATCCTCCTGTACCAGGACAGCACCTAGACTGTATTCAGAAGTATCTGTATACAGTTTATAAGGCTTAAAAGGTTCAGGAGATTTTAGAAGGACACATTCTAATAGAAGACTTTTCAACTCATTCCAAGCATTTTCACATTCTACAGTCCACAGAAAGCTACATTTATTACTAGTTAAATAAGTTATAGGAGCTACAACATCAGCATAATTACGAATTAATTGTCTATAATACCCTGCCAATCCTAGCAAACGTCTTACTTCTTTCTTACTAGTCGATGAAGCCATATCTCTTATTGCAATAATTTTTCCAGGATCCAGTTTTAGTCCTGCTGCACATACAACGTAACCTAAGAGTTTTACTTCAGGTACTCCGAATTCACATTTAGATTCTTTAATAGTCATACTATTATCCTGCAAGATAGTCAAAATGTTAGCTACATCTTTCTGATGACTCTCTTCATATGGTGAATAAATTATAATGTCATCTAAGTAAATCAAACAACATTTACCTAAAGATTCTGCAAAAATTACATTCATCATTCTTTGGAATACAGCTGGTGCATTTGTTAATCCAAATTGCATACGCTTAAACTGAAATAATCCCATATGAGTGTTTATCGCGGTTTTATGTCTACTCTCCCTATCTACCATTACCTGCCAATAACCAGATTTAAGGTCAATGGTGGTAACAATTTTAGCACCATGCAATTGATCAAAAATATCTTGTATCCTGGGTAGAGGATAAGCATCTTTAGTTGTAACTGCATTTAGCTTACAGTAATCAGCACAGAGACGAATAGTACCATCCTTCTTAGGCACTAACGTAACTGGTGAAGCCCAAGGACTACAACTAGACTCTATAATATCATCATCCAGGATTCTTTTTAGTTCTTTTTCTACAAGATTTCTTTTACTTAAAGGTATTGTATAAGGTCTTTGATTTAGAGGATATGCATTTCCTGTATATATGGGTCGTTCTCAGAAACTGTGTACCACTTGAGGTAGTCTACTAGAAATGCATATTTCAAAGGAAGCCATTATTGGAGTGTCAATATTTAGATTTCATCATTTAGCCCAATAATGTGGGAGATATTTTAGATCAAAAGTAAATGTTAATATTGTGTTTTTTGTATCTTATTGGGATGGATGTAGCTAAATAAATAGGAAATTACATCACTAATTTGTGACATTGTAAACAGCATTGAAAATAATGGTCACATATGTCTTCATTAAGTTGAAAACATTTATTTCTAAAAAAAAAAAAAGATGAAATACTTTACCTTTTCTGGAGTCATTAACATCATAACATTTCGTTTCCACTTGCAAGTACTATGAAAGTCTGCATCAAACATTGAGTACAGATACAGTACAGGAACTATTTTCACCATTTGATACTCTATGCATGGACCCAGTTATGGTATAGCAAAAAATAAATCCTGAAATGGAAAATATTTGATTTTAGAGTCAGATTGGTTCCCATGCTATGCTCTTATTTATTGGGTAGCTTGTATATATGGGTCGTTCTCAGAAGTTGTGTACCAATACTGTGACATCAGTACCACAAAATCAAAATACTGTCAAAGTCTATATATACAAGCTACCTGAAAGTGTATATATCCTTTTGCATCTGAATAATTGAAAATAAACATATTCTGACATTCTTAAGTAGGTCAAATGATGCTCACACCCAATAAATAACAGTATAGCATGGAAACCAATCTGACTCCAAAATCAAATATTTTCCATACAAAGCTTGACATTTTTATGACATTTCACATGCCACTTGCTTGATAAACAGTAGTAATAATAATTTAAAACCTCATTGCTATGGTTTTGTCTTATTTGTGATGATTAAAGAGAAAAGCAGAAAAATATTAGCAAGGTAACAGTCCAAGTGGAATCAACAATTTTACACAAATGTTTGGCTCAAATTTCAATGTTTAGGGGCAATTTCAGGATTGATCTTTTACTATACCATAACTGGGTCCATGCATAGAGTGTGAAATGGTGAAAATAGTTCCTGTACTGTATCTGTACTCAGTGTTTGATGCAGAGTTTGATAGTACTTGCAAGTGGAAACGAATGTTACTATGTTAATGACTCCAGAAAAGGTCAACTATTTTTTTTTTTTTAAAGAAATAAATGTTTTCAAATTAATGAAGACATTGTATATGACCATTTGAAGTGAAATGTGCTATTGTTAAGAGGTTTTCATTAAGTTTGTGACACTTTATTTTCAATACTGTTGACAATGTCACAAATTAGTGATGTAATTTTCCATTTATTTAGCTACATCTATCCCAATAAGATACATAATACACAATATTAACATTTACTTTTGATCTAAAATATCTCCCACATTATTGGGCTAAATGATGAAATCTAAATATTAACACTCCAATAATGGGTTTCTTTGAAATACGCATTTCATGTAGACTACCTCAAGTGGTACACAGTTTCTGAGAACGACCCATATAGACTTTGACAGTATTTTGATTTTGTGGTACTGATGTCACAGTATTGGTACACAACTTCTGAGAACGACCCATATATGCATTTCAATCACCTTAATAGCTTTAAGTTTCTCATCAGAATCAGGAAATAAAGAAGGAAATTGTATCTTCCAATAGTCTACTTCTAGAACTATCCCTGCAATTCTTCTATCAATTAATTCTAAACTTATCCAAGGATGTACAATATCACACAAGGAAACAAACCTATCTCTATATCTAATTTCAGCTGCACAAATTTCCATTACATCTGTACCTAACAGTAAATCAAAAGCCAAAGACTCAACTACAAAGAAACGATAGACTGTTTGTTCCATATATGCCGGTTTGAATTTGTTCTTTCATCGATAATTTAACAAAGATACATGTAGTTCTCCAGATCTTGTCCTTGATACATCTATTTTGGAGAACATAATCATGTCACATCGTAATTGATACTATAATTGAAAATCCCCATCATTAGAAATATGCAGACACTAATACCATCAATCTGTGATAATTGGCAGTCATTTTGGTGGTCGTATTGGTTGATTCTTCAACATATGCTCGATCAATCTTGATGAAAATATATGGAAATGGATTCCTTGACCAAAAAAAACATAACCTAGATCGCAAGATCACTTTCTCAAGTCAATTCGTTCAGAATTCATGGCTTTTCTAATAGTTTGGCGGCCATTTTGGACTATAATTCCTAGCACTACATTTAAAAATCACAATTGGGGACATTTTGCGTAGTTATTTTTCCCAATGATAGGTGGCGCATCGGTACTACTGCCTAAGCGGAGATATTGGACATGGTGGCCGAATCAGTACAGCACAATCTTCCCGTGTGGAAGGTCGGGAGTTCGAAACCCAGCCAAGTCAAACCAATGGCACATTGATGTATGTCTGGATGTGCTTTTTTTTTTTTTTTTAATGATGGCTTATTTACCCAGTCCATAACTTATAAGTTCATGACAGAACTTGTTTTCAATGCTGAATAGCTTTGCCTTTAGTCATCAGTTTGTGGTTTGTTTTATTGCAGGTGTATTTATATATGTATGCATCATTGTGTAGGTCTATGCGTGTGTACATATGTATCAATGTGTGAATGGATGTGTATGTACATTTACATGGGTTGTTCTTTGAAGCTGGATACCACATATTTGGTGTCCATGTTAACCTTTTTTTTAAATAGAAAATCAAATGATTATTGTTGTCTCTGTAAATTAAGTATGCTAGGAATACTATATGTATTTAATCTATTCCACAGAATGTATTAAAAGTATCTTTGTATGATTTTGTGCTCCTGTGAAAATCTACATATTTACACATTTACATCAAAATTGACTAACCTTTTTCCACTTTGTTTCAACTTTGTTCATGTAAGATATAATTTTTTGTTTGCTTAACTGTAGCCAATGAAATGTTTGAAAGTGTTCTGTATGTTAATATGATGTTCTGGATGTGTGTTTAAATTCCATGTTACACAGGACATTTTAATGTAGTCCTTAATTTGCATAAAATTAAAATCAAACAGTGAAATACCTTTTTCAATTTTGACAGGTCCACAATATGTAAACCTTCACATGAATATGGGTTATGCTATTATTTGGAATGTTTTCTTCTATTATTTGGAATGTTTTCACTTTTATAATATGTGTAGAATTTACTATTGCCAAATATTACTGAAATATTAGTCACTAAATATTGCTAGTATTATCAATATTATAATATTATTAGTAATAGCTAGTATAACTTTTCGGTTGATTGGTTGTTGGAGTTTACATCCTGGCAACATCTAAGGTCATAAAAGGACGGGATATCTCTTAGGTTGCCATGCTAAACGTATGGCTCACTTATGGGGAAACTCTTAGTTTAGGACCACTGTTTCAGTGGCGACACCAACGGCAATATCTTGAACCAAATAATTGTATATCCCCCATTATGACATAAACAGATTCCTTGGCCACAAAAACCTATATCTACACCCCAAAATCACCTTCCTATGTCTACTCGTTCAGACATTATGTATTTCTAGCATTTTGGTGGCCATTTTGTCCGCTATCTTGGATTATGAAAAAGCCAAGCCGGTGTGAAGTTCATACCCACCGGATTCTGTTTCTAGATGGCATGGACCAACCAAAAATGCAGAGAACTGATTGTAGGGAGATATTGCAAGCTTTGAGGAAAATACGGGGTTCTGCCACTGGACTATAACTTATAAGGGAATGACGTTCTCGTGCGTTTTCACAGCATGACACCACTGGGAATGCATAGAAGTCTTTTGGCAAGTTGTCCCCATGCTTTTTGTGCATGGTATGCCATCTAACGGCATCCGCCGGTGTGAGATAAATATGACAAAGAGCGTCCACCCATACCTGACTTTGGGGGTGGTTTGTAAACTTACGACGGTTACTGGTTGCAGAACTGCAACATTTATAGAGAGGCTCCGATAAATCGGCCCAATCTTTGGTTGAAGACTAAACATCAGTAGGGACTGTTGTAGAAGCTGGGGACATCTTTACAACTTTGTAACGGCGAAGCATTGAGGCGGCCCTGAATCTCTTCGGTCCGCTGGTAGTTGAGCGGTAGTTGGGCACTTGTATCCAGTCGACAGCAGCAAGGGTTTCGAGGAAGGGCGGGTAAAGATGGGTGCAGCGGTGGTTCCAGCAATGAGAACAAAGCGAGAGAAAACATAAAGGTACAGGGTCCCACCCAAGCACACAACTCCCCTGGTGAGGGGGAAGGAGTATGCCTGGGAGAAAAAAAACCCGGTAGGAAAGAGAAATGAGGAGAGTTGAGTCAAAGGACCGTGTCTATCTGCTCTATGGTGACCAACCAGCAAGCCATGGACACGGACAGAGTAAGAGTAGAAAGTGAAATGCCAACGGGCTCCCCCTCCTGGAACTCTTTTCAGACATAGCAAGGAGGAGCAAGGCCAGCGGAGAGGAGATAGACAGAGGTGTGGACAGAGTGCGGTCCGGATAGCAAGAGCACCCATATCTTTGACTTGACTTTGGGGGTGGTTTGTAACCTTACGACGGTTACTGGGCCGCGTTCAGGGTACGTCTCGGCGACGTCTCGGCGACGTTACGGCGATGCTTTTTGGCTTATTTGCTTTCAGGGTGCGTCGCGGCGAGGTCTCGGCGACGCCTCCCTGTTCAGATAGGAGACAAAAAGCGCCTCTAAAATGGCCGCCGCCTCCAGTGGTTTCAGCCTATCACAGCACAGCTTTCCCATTGAAAATGGCCACCGCCTATGATATTTTTGATATTCGCATTGAGAGGCCCAGTTATCGAAATAGCGAAATAGCAAATGGTAGACAGGAAGTGTGAACACTTATTTGTCTGGGGGTGGCCATTTCCGAGACAACCAACTGCTTTTCCCGTGCAGACTGGCGTGACGTCATGCCCGTCGCCGTGGCGCCGCCGAGACGGAGCCTGAACGCGGCCTGCAGGTTGCAGAACTGCAACATTAAACCCATACCCCAATCATCAATCAATTGGGGTGTTTGTAACCTTACGACGGTTACCGGTTGCAGAACTGCAACATTGGGTAGAGAGGCTCCGATAAATCGGCCCAATCTGTGGTTGAAGACTTATCTTCGTAGAGGGAGTGTTGTGAAAGCTGGGGACATCTTTCACGACGTAGTGACGGTGGGGCGTCGGGCCAGCAGTGAATTTCTTCGTTCCGGTGTGTAGTTGAGCTGTAGGTGTGTGTAGTGTAGTGTAGCACTTGAATCCGGTCAGCAGCAGGGGTTTGAGGAAGGCGGGCAAAGGTGGGAGCAGCTGTCGTTCCAGCAACAAGAACCAGACAGAGAAATCGTAATAGGTGAAGGGCCCCACCCAAGAACACAACAACCCTGGTGAGGGGAAGAAGTGTGCCTGGGAGAAATTGAAATGGGCAGAATCTAGGAAAGAGAAATGAGGAGAGTTGAGTCAAAGGACCGTGCCTATTTGCTCTATGGTGACCTTCCAGCGAGCCATAGACACGGACAGAGTAAGAGTAGAAAGTGAAAATGCCAGCGGGCACCCCCTCCTGGAACTCTTTTCAGACATATCAAGGAGGAGCCAGGCCAGCAGAGAGGTGATAGAGAGAGGTGTGGACAGAGTGCGGTCCGGATAGCAAGTGTAGCTGGTGAACCCATACCCTAGTGGCTCCCCCTGATGTAGAGACCGCCACTCCTTCTCTGTGCCGCCCCCTTGTATCTAAACCTAGAACCACACTTTGACCTACTTTCGAACAGTTGGCTGAGCACAGTGGGGCTGTTGCACAGTTGATCGTGGGAGCAGATATGCCACAGTGGAGTTGATATTTACACCAGGAAATTAGGATGGCCAGTCAAAATAGTAGGCGAACTGGCCCCATGAAGATCAGGCTAACAGGTAGGCTGTTTACTCTGTTCAATTGGTTCACTGTTTGCATGTTTGTGCCGTGTGTTCTAGGGTTTTAAATACAAGGACGTATACCCCCCGTCCCCTCCCTCCCCTCCCCCTGCCAGTCAAAATGGCTGCCGAACAGACCCAACCGGAGCCAATGCACCACTGTAGATTAGTGTAGTGTACACTAGCCCTGTAGTGTAGCCAGTGTAGGTGTATAACAACAGACCTACACAGTCACTACCCGGCTTTTCTTGATTATATATTCATGGAAGCGAGCTATGCCATATACTTTTGAAAGGGCGATTCATTCAATTCATATCTACAATAAATTGACAGTTACTGTGTCGAAACGCAAAATAGTACTAGTACAAGGCCAAGAGGAAGACTGACAAGTCACAAGAGAAGGAAACCGTGTCACTCCCCCCCCCCCCCCCCCCCCCGAGTCACCACAAAGCTTATAACTAGATAAGACATAACAGTTACTGAGTTAGGGTAACCTATGCTATAGAATTCGACAATAAACTTGATTTGAGCTGATGTTTATAGAACCACTTTCTCACCCATTTGATCATTATCATCATTGTCACAATGCTTGTGGGAACCATCATACCATGTCATGTCAGGATTATTATGATGTGCATGATGTGGTTTTCGACACGTCGTAAGCTTTTAAATTCTCGACTGATTACTGTCTACTAAACTAGTACTTAGACTAAGTCTTAGTATAAACTGTAACCGTCGGGTCTACAGTTAAGGTAATTGTAATAAATTGGTCTTGTAGACCCGACGACGGTCGTGTCTCGAGTGAAGGAATTCAGTGCTATTTACCCGACCGTCGGGTCGGGTGGACAAGATCGAAATTTCGGTGTCGGGTCTCGAGTGAAAACAGTGACTGTTACTGTTAGTGTTTACCTGTTGCTTTCCAGAAAATCGGTGATATATGTTCCATATTTCCCTTGTCTTTATTCTCATGTAATACATAATGATCATGTTACATGATCATCATGTTACATGATCATGACATGTATAACAGGTATCTTCGTCATACAATGTTGAATGTACTGAAACTTAGTACAATCAAGGTCATTTAGATATAAAACAGCTAGGTTTTAAGGTAGCAGTTCTTTTGCTATTAGTCACTGGACACAGGGGACAAACCATTGTAGCATTGTCCCTAGATGGATTAGAAATAGATCGCAAGGAGGCGACTTTTGATTTACAACAATTATTTAAATGAAACCGCACAGTGGACCCATTGTCCACAGTACATTTAAACAGTTTCCCGGACGACCGACAACTTTGTGTAGTGTCAGCGATTCGGGCTTATATATCCAAGACAAAAGGAATTAGAAATTCAAGATAACTTTTGGTGAGTTTTATTAAACCATACAGGGCCATTTCAAGAGAGACTCGCAAGATGGACTATTAAAGTGCTGATGGCCGCATGCGTTAATACGGAACGCTTCGCGTCCCATTCGACAAGAGGGGCCATGGTCTCAAAGGCACGACAGCTTGGAATCTCAGTCAAGAGAATCCTGGCACACGCAGGCTGGAAGACAGCTAGAACGTATTTTTCAAACACGTCGCTGTCGTGATCTGTCTGGATATGGTATTTTGTATGCGTATTATATGAAACGATAATTTAAAAAAAATGAATTACCATAACTCGGTTTGAGGTATGGTGATGGTTTTCTTCTACGTAATTCGTATTTAGAGAGGGATAGACTGGACGAAAATAGTGAATAGTAACTGTTGCCACTAGTACCAACGTTTGTATCTTCCTGAAGTGCATTCGGCCTTTTTGGGGGGAGCTTGGCAGTTTGACGGTTCTGTCACAATGTATTTTTTCCCTTTCTGATTTTCTTTTACCATGGTAGATATTTCGATGTATTCTTTCAAATATGTTGTCTAAAGCTTGCAAGTGGGTTTGATGTATGACCAGGTTATGTTAAATGTAATTCATATTTGATTAGAAGGTGTGGAGTGCCACATAGACCGACAAAAACACAGTGAGCTAGCCAGTGTGACCCTTCTGTCAAAAAATGCTCTATCCTCCGTGTACGAGTCATAATGATGCACCACCTAATATCTATGAGGCATACTTGACCTGATATTTTGAATGCAAGGCTCTGATTGGCTGAGATGTTGGGTCCGGCAAGCCTTTGTAAGGTAGCATATGACTGGATTCGATGTTCTGAGTCGGGAGTGTGCTCAACTGAATGGGATGCAAGTTGTGTGGCGAGGGGAGGCCTGTCATGAGGTCCAAAACGTGCTGTACAAACTACCCCTTTGATATAGAAGCCTCATCCTGTTATGATTTCCTCTGGTCGCGACCCTGCCCTCTTTCCGTTTAAAAAAAGAAAGAAAATTGCATCCTGGTGTCGACAGACCGTGTTTTATTCCACATTTTTGAGGCGAGTTAGTTTCCAGTATACATAAATGGACAGTGCCAATATTCTATTGACCACTGTTATTAGGTATCCCAAGAGAGCTCTCCACACTGGTGGAAATGCTTCGTTTGGCGCCAACAAAAGCTCATTTTAAACTCACTATAGTTCATCTAAAAATCTATCCATCGAAATGAAAAGAACATGTATCAAAAGCTTATGAACTGCTCTTTGTGTATACATACATTATTTATAATGGTGTCACTGTATAGATTCGTTTAGTAAAAATGATATATGAGAGCTGAATTTTTTTATTTCACAACTTTTGGCTGCATCTCCAGATCATAAAGAATTGTTGGGGCAACATTCAATTAAAGTTGCGCAAGACACCATAGCTCCCACATGTTAAAAATCGCATAGAAACAATAGAACAAATTCTTAGCCACATTTTAGCATCAATCATCAATGAGAACTTTGAACGAAGGTATCATTAAAACAGTTTTAAAGCTTCAAAATGATGCCAAAACCAGCTCATAATTCTCACAATATATTTTTTTTATATCATTAGAAAGTTATTTTTGTCCTCCTTTTAAATAATAAAATAATTGTTTTCTGTATTACATGGGGTAATGCGCAAAAATGTATGAGGCAAAATAAATGCTGGCTCTACTGAATAACTGATGTTGACACAGGGACTGTCACTCACTTGGTCTTTTCAATTTGAACACTATTTTTTATTAAGTCATGCTCCTGAATAACACAATTTGATATTAGCAGTGAGTAATCATGCTCCTAATTATCAGAATTTGATCTTAAGCAGTGGAATATTCATTGATATTGTGCTTTTTGTTGGTAGTTTTTGTTTTATTAATGGTCGCTTGTGTGTGTTTACAGCGGTGACAGTCAACTTTGGAGCTTGTCACTCATTTTCTTAAATTTTAGCACTCTCTCATTATTATCAAGTTACTCTCATAAATAACAGAATTTGATCTTAGCAGTGAAGTCATGCTCATAGATAACAGAATTTGATCTGAAGTAGTGAAAAATTCATTGTGCTTATTGTTTGATTAATGATTGCTCATGCTTGTTTACGGCGGTGACAGTAGGCCCTAACTGCTGGTTGTCTGCTCATTTTCTTCAATTTTAGCACTCTCTGATTATCATCAAGTTACTCTCATAAATAACAGAATTTGATATTAGCAGTGAATCGTCATGCTCATTGAAAACAGAATTTGATCTGTAGCAATGAACAAATTATTGTATTTTTTCTTTTATCACGCTTGCTCATGTATGTTTACCACTGGCTTCACTGAATAGCTGATGTTGACAGTGACTGGCACTCGCTTGCTCTTTTCAATTTTAACACTATATTTATTAAGTCAATCGCAAATTACAGAATTTGATCTGAATTAGTGAATAGCCACACTCATATATATAACAGTTTTCGTAGCAATCACCATGATTATGCTGAAACTATAACAGTATTGGTTTGTTGCTGGTAATTTGTTTTAACTACATGGTGATGTTGGTAGTCAGATAAAATTTCAAAGATGTTGATTGGGTACTTTTAAAAATAAAAGCATCTATGTAACTCATACATCTTAATTGTTCATATTGCCAAGTGCAAATCTATGGTTTTTCTAAATTTTTCTATGGCCAATATCACGAAAAATAATGAGGTGGTTACTCTGAAGAAGAAAAATAGACTTGAAATATACATGGTAGTGATACACATTCCTGAAATACAAGTTCCTGTGCTCATTACTTTTTTAATAATCGAGCACTGTAATGTGGGTTTTATGCAAACTGCCAAAATGTGTGATTTTCGGGTCAAATTTGGGAGTATTAAAAACCCTATGACTTTCGAACTAATCATACGATTTTTAATAAACTTTATGTATATTTTATTCTCCTGGTACAAGCTATCGAACTGTATTAAAATATAGTACTTTATATTGAGTTGCAAAAATGAATTGGGATACCTACTATTATTGCTTTTATCTTTGTTTTACCGTACCCTCATTCCAAATCCGGGATTGGCCCACGCTGATCTTTGATTGCTTTGGGGGTGGAGTTCTTTCGAAATGTATTTAATTAGCCATTACTAAGCAGATGACATAATCTGGCTGCACTTCTTTTAGCGATCCATGCTTTTCATGGAGTCCTGGCGCAAACGAGTTCCAGCATGCCGTAAGGTCCACTCCGGTGGACTGCTGACTCTGAACGTGTGCGCTATGTGAGCAGCTGCAGGGCGCACAGCAGGCATAAATAATGCATTTACTTAGCAATAGTAATTACGAATCATAGGTAATGCTTCCTAAATTCGTCACGGTATGGCGCACTACTGCAGTAGCTTTATGTCAAGGGTCGGCCCAACCGGACCCCCTCCTCCCCCTTTATGTAGGTATAGAGAGCACTTTATTTACACTCCCCTGTCATGTATTGCCGTATCTCTGGGCTCTGTTCTACTTTGTTTTGCTACTGACCCGTTTTTCACACCATCTATGTATGCCACACTTTATAATGCCATGTATCGCATGATGTATAAATAGGTACCCCAAACCCAGGCTGATTACTTGTTGAATATGCCAAATTCTATCAAAAAATGCTCCACTTCAAGACCTTGCCAAAACAAACCACAAAGGACTTTTACAAATGTATTACAGCAGAAACAACCTTTGTTCTCTTACCTTTAACCTGGTCTTGGATTCATTTTATTATTCAAATAAATAAGCCTGATATAGCTAAATATAAACTACCACCAACTCCCATTTTTCACTCTCAAACCATGTAATTTCCCAGGTGGAGATGTGTCATGGTATCCCTAGTAGAATTAGCTAGTGTACATCCAATTTGTGCAACAACGCCATTTGTTGATCAAAGTACCCAGGAAAAAGGTACTAATACCCCTAGATAGGTGAGATTCCGAGCTTTCCATTAATATAAAACTCTATATGTTTTAATTTTAGAGAAAATGCCAAAAAAAATGATTGAAATTTGAAGTTACAAAAATTTCCATTTTAAGTGCTATTTTCTACTGAAAATATAATTTAAAAACCATTAAAAGTTGGTATTGAATTAAAGAGAATTTAATTTCCTGTCCAATCATAATTATCAGCGCTCATGCGAACCTATGGCGCTCATGCGCACGGCGATTTAGTGACTAAAAATTGTTTTTTTTGGGTTTTTTTTTTAACTTTTTTTTTTTAAATTTGTTTTAAAATTAGTTTTTGGATACATTATTAGTTTAAGCAGGAGAACTGGTCTTCCTCATTTCCACTGCTCATTTCCTTAGTTTTAATTTTGGGAGCTATAATTTTTTTCAAACTCAACATTTTTCATGATTTTGGTAAAATGTGCATTCTTTCTCCTCACTTATAAAATATTTAACTGTTTTGTAATGTATGTTGTTATGGATGTATTGAAGTATCTGATAAAGATGAATAGCACCTGAAAAGTTCATCCAATTCCATTGTACAGTTTTTGTTCTGTGATTTTTCAAACTTTTCCAAAAAGCCAGTTTTTCACCAAATTTTATCACCTGCCAAAACTGGCTCTCGGGTGTTTTCAGCCTATTTATTTTAATTGGTCCCATGGTTTGGGGCCTTGAAAAAAAATAGAGTTACTAGCACTACCCCATAGGCCCGGGATAATTAGAAAAGAATCAATTTGGGTGGCAATTTTTACCACCAGCGCACTCGAAAAAGTGCTCTGGGGCCTAATTTCACAAATGGTGAATTCAAGGAAAATGCTATTTTTACCAAGTTTGAAGGTCTATATTTTTTAAACTAGCCACCCCATGCCCCTGTAACTGTATATACACTGTGTACAGACCAGGGACTCTTAGCCTCTGCCTTGTGGAGCAAGCTGGGTGATCCCTTTAAATTTTGGAGACCATCAAAAATGCTATCTTTTAGACTTTGCAGCGTGACCGATTTCAAGTAGGGTTAGTAAAATTTAAAAAGGCTGTATTTGCCTTAATACTTGACCGATTTTGACAAATGAAGTATCATTGTATTTCGAATTGCATATACTAACAGATGGAATCATTTATATCAAACTCCGAACTCATACAAAATTTCACTTGGGATACCTAGTATAAAGCACATGTAGATTATTCCGTTGGCTGAGTTTAGGGAAACTGACCGTAGTGTGACGGTATTAGTCCAATTTGGGTGCGATTAGCTTAGGGCACAACTAAATGTACACACGGTTTTTGCCTATTGATTTGAATTATTCCATGT
The DNA here is from genome assembly GCA_030323885.1 of Branchipolynoe longqiensis. NCBI lineage: Eukaryota > Metazoa > Annelida > Polychaeta > Phyllodocida > Polynoidae > Branchipolynoe > Branchipolynoe longqiensis. The sequence continues at coordinate 62,056,633 of CM059192.1, read as the reverse complement.
AGAAAAGGTTACTTGTCCCCCTCCCTCTATTTATGGCACATTGGCACTAAACTTGTCTCACCTGTTGGTGCTGGTTGACCTAGGTCATCTGCTTGGGTTCTCATACGACATCCAAACTTGCGATTTATTTGGAATGACCAACTTTTTGAGTTTACATGTATGCCAAATGGATTAGCTTGTGCACCCCGATTATTTACAAAGTTGCTAAAACAGATTTTTTCGTTGATGGCACATAAGGGACATATTATGTTTCCTTACATTGATGATTCATTTATTGTTGCCCACACAGAACAAGCGTGTCAACAAGCAGTAAATGATCTTTGTCAAACATTTACGAAACTAGGATTTTTGGTTCGTGAAACAAAGTCTGTTTTTACACCAACTAAGAACTTAAAATGTTTAGGATTCTTTATTGACACGGTTAAGATGACCATAACGCTTACACCACAAAAGAAAGATAAGTTTAAAATCACTGCAGAACACCTGCTTGGTTTCAATAAACCAAAAATTAGACAAGTTGCAGTTTTGGTAGGTCTAATGACAGCTTACGCGCCGGCTATTTTATATGGGAAGGCTCACATTAAATCACTCGAAATTGATAAGATTTTAGCGTTGGCTTGTACCAAAGCTAACTTTGAGAGAAAAATGGCTATTTCTCAAGAAGGTATTGAAGATATTGAGTGGTTAGTACATTTGCATATTTCACCCAACCCGATTAGAATGGGGGAGCCGAATACGGTAGTAACTACAGATGCTTCCTTAGAAGGATAGGGAGCTCATAGTGGTAATAAAGCAACAGGAGGACGTTGCCTCGAATATAAGTCTTCCGATCACATTAATGTGTTGGAATTAAGAGCTATTTACTTAGGCTTGAGAAGTTTGGTATGAGTTCCTAAGTTTCATGTACGGGTGTTAACATAACACTACGGCGATGGCCTATATTAGGAATAGGGGGGTACCCGCTCAAAAGCGTGCAATAGCATGGCCAAACTTATTTGGAACTGGGCCTAAGAGAAACGGATATGGTTAACAGTGGCCCATATCCCAGGCAGTCAAAATACATTAGCAGATAAGAAGAGTCAACATTTTCATGATCATTTACAATGGTCATTGAATGACAACATTTGAAACAAAATTTGTCAAAAAATGGGGAAAACCACAAGTTGATCTATCTGCTTCACGTAATAATAACAAACTTGATAGGTATGTCTCTTGGCATCCGGAACCGTATGCCTGGAGAGTTGCTGTTTTTTCCATGGACTGAAATGATAATTTATTTTATTATATATTTCCACCATTCAGTATTATCAGCAGAGTGGTTCGCAAGATCAAGATGGATCACGCTCATGCCATTCTAATAGTACCAGATTGGGACACACAACCATGGCTGGCAGCAATAGCGATAGGAGTGAGAGACAGCATGACAATACCAAGGGAAATAGGAAATCTTCAGCATCGAGGACCACTTATGACACACGGAGACGTGTCAACAACCCCATTGGTGGCATACATTTTTAATTCAAATTTAAAATAGATAGACAAAGAATTTATTCAAAAACAAAATATGAACATATGGCCTGTAGTATTGGCAACAAAATGATACCTTTGGCATGATGATGCCTAGCTCTGGTGAATGGGTGCCGGAGGTTTGAAGAAGCAGTGTAAAATTTCATGCATAAGTTAGTTGAAACAAAAGGTGATTTTTCTACATAGATGGACTTGACAAAGCATTGGTTTTCTTTATAGCTGAACAAAGGCATATCCTAATGTGGATGGTACTATTAGAAAGAAGAAATAGAAAGCTATATTTTGGTATAGATTTTATTTCAATTGATGAACACACCAACAGATTGAAAATGAATTTTAAGGCTCCACATAGAGATTATTGGTGGATTGGCAAGGCACTTGGGATACCTACTTATAGATGCCTCCTGTACCTATGATGACCCCTTGATTTGATTTACTAGAAATTGTCCACTCAATATTACTGGGCAGAAATTTCACATTTGTGCTTAACATTTATTTTAATAGGGTTTTTCGAAGACAAATGTGCGTAACATTTAAAGTTTTTAAATAAACACTACCATGTTGTGTGAGTTATGTCTCCTGTCCAAAACCTATATGCTAGACAAATAATATGTGATATAAATGCATTGAAAGCTGTATTTTAACATATATAGTACAGTTAGTAGTATCATTGACCTCACTATCCGGATAATGTGACTAAGTGGAAACCAATGACTCACAAAATTGATACTTGTTACTACATAGCCTGTTGCTCGGTATTACTAGGATATGGCAAGGACTGGTTAGCTCAGTATCAGGATAATGTGACTGGGTGGGACATCCGGTTGTGGTGATGGCGGCCTAGTCTCCCAGTGTGGCATCACTATAAAGTCACCATGAGTGCTCACTGTCACAACTCGGGACCCATCTTGATAATTATGATCTTAGATGCTGCCAGGATGAGACTCCTCCCCCTCCCACCCCCACCCCCAATAATTATGACTAGTTATATTGGATCATAATAATTGTGAATAAGTAATATTGATTTGGTCATGTTAGAGCCACTTTAGGTTTTTATGTCTACTTGCCTATGGCAGATTTAGCAACAATTTAACAATTGTTGCAACAATTAAATACTGCATGTCAACATACACAGATTGTACAGCTGTCACTTGGCTTCTTTTTTAAACCACATTACATATATGTACCATGTTTGTGACATGGAAATGAAAAATTCCAAATAATAGAAAATATTTCAAATATTAGCAGAATTCGGTCAAATGTGGAGTGCGACAAGGATGTGTTCTATCACCTAGTCTTTTCAACATTTATACGGAAATGATTTTCAGAGAAATAGATGACATCATAGGAATAAATGTTGCAGGTGGAAATATCAATAACACAAGATACGCAGACGATACAGCACTGCTAGCCTTAACGTCAAATCGACTACAAGATATATTGGATGAAGTAAAGGAAAAAAGTGAGAGATGTGGCCTCAAAATGAATGTAAAGAAGACAAAATCCATGGTTGTCAGCAGAAAGGAATACAAACCAAGAGCAGAGATAAAAGTTAATGGTGTAATCTTGGAGCAGGTAGAGTCATTTGTGTATCTGGGCCATTTAATTACTAGTGATGGCGGATGTGAAAGAGAGATTAAACAGAGAATAAACATTGCCAAAACAACATTTCTAAAGATGCAGAAAGTATTAACATCTAGAGACATAAATATAAAAACAAGACTGCGACTGCTAAACTGCTATGTGTGGTCTACACTTTTATATTGCTGCGAGACATGGACTTTGAAGAAAGCAATAACAAAGCTCGAGGCATTTGAAATGTGGCAATACAGAAGAATGTTAAAAATTCCATGGACAGCAATGATAAGCAACGTGGAGGTCCTAACAAGAATGAAAATAAAGAGACAGATAACACAAACGATCAAAAACAGAAAAATTAAATACTTTGGCCACCTGATACAACACCAGGAATCACAGAGAAGAATACTGTAAGGGAATATAGAAGGGAAAAGACCAAGAGGGAGAAGGAGAACAACATGGATGGACAACATCACTGAGTGGACAGCAATGAGCTATCCGAAATGCGTGAGAGGAACGAATGACAGGAAGAGATGGAGGTCCATTGCAGCCAACCTTCGAGAAGACGGCACCCATTGATGATGATGATGTTGTGCACATGTCAGAATTGAAATGTTATCTCTCCACCTTTTGATTTGTTATCTCATGAACAAATTGAGAAATGTGTTAAAATTAACCATGTAACATCCATCCGTATCATCATTTGAACAAAAAACAAACATTTCTCGCCATGAATATGGCCTATGCTGCTGACACGGCGTAAAGCAACCATCAATCAATCATTTGAACACACACAACAAATCCAAACAAGATTTTATTGATTATACTTATAGTTAAGTGAAAAGATTCTTACAGGAAAAGTTGGAAAAAACCATTTGGGTAGATATATGGTGTCGATATGCAAATTTTCACTTTAGCACAAATTATATAAGCGTATTTTTTTATACACTTTGTGGGATAGATTAAATACATGTAGTATTGCTAACACAGTCAAAAATAACTATTTGACTTACTACCACTCAAAAAGAAGGCAGAATCATTAACAATGTAATGCGGAAACCAACAATGTGGTACAGTTTCTGAGAATGATGCATCATGTATGACCAATTAGATTCCATTGTACCTGTGTGCAATAGGGAGATGTGAATTGGTATGTGCATCTGTTTAAGAAGACCTTTTCTGCTTGACCCATCCAGTGCGGTCTCTGGGGTGAGACTGAGTATGGCTGATTAGATCACAACCCCGCAGTAAACATGCCGCAACAGTGCCTTCCTGCCTGGTCACTCATCTATGTGTGCTGGTAGCTGGACGCAACACCAGCTTGTAGAGCAGTTCCCAGTATGCGGGGCTCGAGGTAACATGACTAACACTCCGGATCATAAACACACGAACACTTGAACACATGCACAAACCTTGCCTCCCACAGTATCGTATACGTAGAGGGACAGACGCATAGAGACACCGACAAACCTGAACAGACAAACCTCACCTCCCTCATTGCCTGTGACCAGACAGGATGGCTGAATGAGTTGAGCATCCGTCTCCTGTTTTGGGAGATTGGGGGATCCGAACCCATGGGTTTGTGGGCTAAAATCTATACTTGTCGTTTCCCAGCCAGATGCTTGGCATTATTAGGATAATTCAAGGACTGGTTGGCTCAGTGTCAGGATAGTGTGACTGAGTGGGATATCAGGTCATGGTGCTGGGGGCATGGTCTCCCAGTGGGGCTGCACTATTAAGTCACCATGAGTGTTCACTGTCACAAGTCGGTACCCATAAGTGAAATTTGATCAAATTAACCCTAAATTCGAACCGATATTAACGCCGCAGCTACATCGGCGGTGATGATAATATTGTCGAATCGACGTATGTAAACTAAACAAATCGTCGTCGTCGATATCCATACTGTCGAATATCAACAAAACAGATCGTCACCGCGACGGCAGCAATATGTTAGGCCCAAATCTATTCAATGCTGTCATATTTAACAGAATTACATATACCATAAGTGAAATTTGATCAATTTGAACCGATATTAACGCCGCCACATCGGCAGCAATATTAATATTGTCAAATCGACGAATGTAAACTAAACAAATCGGCGGCAATATATTAGGCCCAAATCTGTTCGATGCTATCATATTTAACGGAATTACATACGCAATAAGTGAATTTAAAAAAAATCAATTTAACCCTAAATTCGAACCGATATTATCGCCGTCGGCCAACAGGCTCAGAGGGATTTCCCAAATCTATAAATAAGTACACGGTTAGCTATCCGAGCCGGTTTGGACATCGGTGCATACGGCTTGACCTAATTCACCAAGGCCCTCCTAGCCACGGATAGCTAACACAGAGCTAGCGTGTAGCACTGGCTAAGCGTAGCACCAGCCCATGCATACGGCCCTTAGACACAAACATAGCCTCGTTCAGTCTGTGATTCTAAGTAACAATGCAAGATCCAACTGGAAAACATGGGTCAGAGCATAGGACATATATGCTATGGCAGCAGGAGTTGTCACAAGAACCGAACGGGTACAATGTTGCATATTTCTGCATGTCGCCAGCGAAGAAGCACAGAAAGTCTTTGCAAATATGGTCTTCGCAGTCAGTGACCAAGACCAGATCGATGCGCTCACAGTCACAGGGGCCTTCAAAACGTACTGCACCTGTAAATCAAACTTAATAATTACCCGGTATCATTTTATTTCGCACAATTGGGCCGCTGAGAACATGTCCACCTATGTTACGGCACTCAGAGGCAGAATCAAGGACTGCAAATATGGGCGCATCGAAGACTTGCTTTTGTGCGATCGTCTAGTCGCCAGTGTGAAAATAAAATGCTGCAAACCGCTGATCTCACGCTTGAACAGTGCATAAATACGTGAGAATTGAGCAAATTCAGTGCCAACCAACTGGAGGAGGAACAAAACGGACGTGGAGACAGGAAATTGACCTGAACAAGTATGCAGTTCCGCGCACCGGTGGACAGCATGCCAACCGTACAAAAAACTGGGTGGTGACCTTTTCGACTGAACCACAGAAATTATCTGATAACAGTTTGTTTGTTTGTTTGTTGTTGCTTTACGTCCTAGCAACATCTAAGGTCATATCAGGACAGGCTCTGATAACAGTAGACTACTACACAAAATACCCTGAAGTCACACACTGTAAAGACACATCTTCTGCTACCATAATTGAGGCATTGAAAGAAAATCGGATAATGGGCCACAATTTAAAAGCCACAAATATAATGGGTTCGCGCAACACTATGGCTTTTCAGCCACATACTCAAGTCACCAATACCCCCGAAGCAGTTAGCTTTGTAAAACTACAGAAACACACCCCTATCGTTGCTTGATGCGTCCCCAGCGCAACTGCTCATGAGCAGGAGATTGAGGTAGAGAAGTCTGACAGTTAAATCTAATCTAAAACCTGAAACACAAAGCGGCAAAGGGGGCACAAACATCAAAACAACAACAAAGCCAGAAGGCTTTTCACGACAAAAAGTGTGGCAAGGCCCACAAGTCCATAAGGCCTAGTGACAGTATTAAGTTAAAAAATCACTTGGTGGGAATGGAAAAGGGGGATAGTTTTGGGACGTACAGGTATTTCGGGAAGGGAATATCAGATATCAAACGAGTCAGGAAATATTATACACAGGAAAAGGATACAAATAATAAGGGTGTGTGAGGTGCCACAAACCGAACTAGTTGGGCAGGCGCAGAACGCACCAGCAATTCAGGAGAATCTAAACACTGACACAAGCGCAGCCAATCTATTCAGGTCAGGTCGTGTGATTAGGCGCGTGGGTGCCGGCTGTTCTGATCCCTGGATGGGGAATAAAGTTATTCGGTAACCAGAAGTCAAAGCCTTCAGACGTTGTACTTTCACAGCCCTGGGCATCTGTGTGAACGCGATGTGTGTGGCTGGCTTTTACCATAAGGGTGTTGAGTTGTTGGGAGGTGTGAACTATTTGTACATTATGTAGGCTGGGGCAGAGTGTGTGCGACACGCTGTAACATAATGGGGACCGGAGCCTCCCGACGTGACCGTTATGTGGGCTGGCATCACCTCGTCCCCAATTCACATGCCGTAATTGATTTTCACATAACTGCCGTAACCTAGGCGACAGAGCGCTGACGGCCGACTTGGGTGAAGCCCTACTGGATATACTAGGCACCACCCAGTCTACGCGCAGTTGTGTGGCGATCTGACAACGCTATCCTAAATAGTGTGCATCAACTTAGGTATACTCCATGCATCAGGAACGTAATAAAGTGCAGGTGGTCGCACGTCATGGCATCACGTGACAGAAGGCCCTGGTGGTTTTGTTGTTACCTAATTTGACATAATCTTTACGACTTTTAGACCATTTTCAAATTTGGAGAATGAATTCACATGTCACACGACATGTTTGCCAGTCTTGTGCAACACTAGTAATTGGTTAGTCTGATGCTTGATGGTAAGGGACACAGGGTATATTCCAATGACTGACAGCCAGGGCATGATGACTACAAAAAACGCCTCCTCCTGGGCGTTTGCAGATATTGTCATGCTGGTGGGAACAAGAAATTACACTTTGTGGGAGAAGTGGGAGAAAATCAATACATCTAATGGACATGGGAGAGGGGGACACTGAATTGCTTGTGGGGCAATGTATAATGCCATACATGTCATGTCATGTAGTGTAAGCTTGGTGGGGGTGGCCTCCCACCCGCACGTGCGTGCTCCTCTGAGCGGGTAATAGTACGAATCCTACCATTCTGTTTAATTCCGAGTATTCCTCCTGCCCACCATCTACACCTGACACCAGGCATGCTGTAGACTGCTCGTGTACCTGCTGAGCTAGGCCCATGTGGTCTCATCGGTCGGATTTCAACCGAACGCAGACGCTGGAACAGCTGGGCCTGTAGTACTGGTGTAGCAAACCTTGTAAGTCGCAAACCCTCACTTGTGATTTCCTAGGAAATGACATATTTCCCCCCCCCCCCCCCCCCGCCCCCATGTTTGGCAGTCTTTATCCTAATGAAAACATCTTTGTGATAGTCCAGTTTGTAATCGCGACTGCACATGCGCTGAAAACGGCCTTTATTCACAGATGTCACCACTGTGGCCATTGTAAAGGCCGGGTAAAGAGGTGTGGCAATATCCTGGTATTATCACTCAGTTTCAGGATCGGCAATGTAAACGATGTCGTTATCAAAGTGGCCTTTTTAGTTCCAACTTCAGTCACTGCATACAGTAAATAGAACCATTTTAATATTCCAAATTCTATTCATCCATTATTTAAACCATTTACTAGTGTATTAGTTGAATATTACAAAATGCTATAAAGCATGGGGGGTTTGTGATTTCCAGTGGGGAGGGGTTGTGATTTCCTGGGAAATGGCAAACCCTATGGTGTGTGATCTCCAGGGGTTTGCGATTTCCTGGTACACCGGCCATGCAACAAAAGGCAAAGCACGTCTGTACAGAACTTCCAGGGCTGCCACTCAAACCGGGCCCACCCAAACAAAGTGACATGCGGCTATCCCAACCCATTAGTACTAGGCTGGAACAAGTGCGCTTTCAGTTAAGTTTGGAATAGTTATCATGTGGGTAAAGTTTCGTCTTAAACAGTATGGCGGTCAATGTAGCATCACACCATGAGTTTGAGAATTGTAGATATTTTTGATTAAGTACATGAGGTTATGGGCAGCTTTTTATTAATCCTAAGCTAATGTGTAATTTCTAGAATGTCATTGCCTTGAAGCAACATTTGTCGTTATGGAAGTCACACATTGGAATGACACTCTCCTTCCATTTGAATCACACGTCCCCCCCTCCCTCCCATTCACCCTACCCCCGAATTTAGCTAAGACGGTTATGAGTTTAATGAATAGACATGGCGTCCTGATATTGTCACTTTGGTATTGAAAATTCAGCTGGTGTAATGCCCACGGTACAGTGGAAGCTACCCAGACATGCCTCCTTTGTGACTGGTGATGTCATGTCGGCATACTGAATTGTATGCGGGACCCGGCTTAAACAACCACAAAACAACATCGTCTATATATCATCGTTATGTAGAGGCGCCATTAAGCAGGCTCGTCCTCCGGGTGAACGGTCGACTGTGTCTGCTGGCACGTTTCTATAGCCCCTTGGGCACCTGTCAATTTGTCATAGCGACACGCAAATCTGTGACAGACAACTGAAATGGTGATGTCCTAGTGTAGGCCGAGCAGCGAAATCGCCTCAAGTCTTTTCACACATCTGTAGGCGTAATGCAGCATTTAGAAATGACGGTAACATTGATTTACTAACTATCATTAGATGTCCCAACTCGTTTTTGCAACTCAATGGAAAGTACTATATTGTAATGCAGTTCGACAGCTTGTATCAGGAGAAGAAAGAAGACACACAGTTGATTAAACTCGGATGATCAGTTAACAAATTATACGGTTTTTAATATTCCCAAATTTGATTTTCCCCCCCCCCTTAAATCACCCTTTTTTGGGTTGCATTTTGCATGAAACCCACATTACAGCACTCGATTATTTTTGTTAAAGTAATGGACACAGGAACTTGTATTTCAGGAATGTTTGTTACTACTATGCATATATCAAGTCTATTTTTTCCCTCAGAGTAACCACCTCATTGTTTTTCGTACTATTGGCGACTAAAAATGACCAAAAGAAAACCCCCAAAATTGGCACTTGTCAATATGAGCAATTAACAGGTATGAGTTACATAAATGCTTTTGTTTTTAAAATTATGCAATCAATATCTTTGAAATGCATCTGTCTACCAACATCACCATGTAGTAAAAACAAATTACCAGAAACAAACTATTACTTTCAGCATAATCATGGTAATTGTTAGGAAAATTAACATAAATCTCAATTTTGTATAACCAAATTAGGGTAGTCACAGAATGACTATTCAATGCCTTATATCAAAACTGTTATTTAGGAGTGTTACTTAATAATAATGAGAGTGTTGATAATATCAGTTATAGCCATCACCATCTAATGTGGAAACAAGTTAATGGTTATGTCAGGTTATATATCACCTGTTTTAAATCAATCATGTCGATCGGAAATTGGGAAACAGCACAATGCCAATTCTATATTATAATGGATGCCGAAATATAACTGAATTTCTAGCTGAACCGAATAATTGGTCCTCTGAACCACAGGAAGCTCGCATTCCGTGGCAGGCTAGCAGCTTGTATTCGTGTGAATCAAATAAGATGACGTTGGTAATCTGTGCTGAAGTAGTGTGGGAGTGTTGAGCTATGCATCCTGAGGAGTAACCCTCCGTTTGGTCTGTAGCCACCACACACCCGGGCTGAGTTCAGGATTCGTCTCGGAGGCGCCTCGCTGATGCTTTTTGGCTTATTTCCGTTCAGAGTGCGTCTCGGAGACGTCTCTCTTTCCAGGCTGGAGGTGAACAGCGCCTCGAAAATGGCCGCCATATTCACTGGTTTCAGCCAATCACAGCACAGCTTTACCATTGCAAATGGCTACCGCCTATGGAGGTGGCCATTTTCGAGACAACAAACTGCCTTTGCCGTTCAGACTAGCCTGACGTCGGAGCCTGAATGCGGCCAAGTCTTAGTTAACTGTTGCCACACACTGTAACATCACCATGTGTTGAGTTGTGTTTGGTCGTGTAGCCACCACACACAAGAGTTTGTTAACTGCTCCCACACACTGCACACATCATCGTGTGTTGAGTTGTGTTTGGTCGTGTAGCCACCACACGCCAGAGCTTTGTTATCTGCTCCCACACACTGCACACATCATTGTGTGTTGAGCTATGTTTGTTAGTGTAGCAACCACACACTGGGACTTTGTTACTGTTCCACACACACAGCACTGTGTGTTGAGTAATGTTTGTTAGTGTAGTCACCACACACCAGAGCTTTAACTGCTCCCACACACTGCACACATCATTGGGTGTTGAGTTCTGTTTGGTCGTGTACTCACCACACACCAGGACTTTGTTAACTCTTTCCACACACAACACCATGGGTTGAGTTGTGTTTGGTCGTGTAGCCACCACACACAACACTGTGTGTTCTTATGTTTCGTGTAGCCACCACACACCAGGGTTTTGTTAACTGTTCTCACACACAGCACACAGCCCCGTGTGAGAGTTGTGTCCGGTGTCATATTTTCAGCGCCCGGTCATTGTCAGCGGCCTGTCGTGGCTTCTGCGCATGCGCGGATTTCCGCACGTTGCGGCGATCACTGCTATTTGTTTTGTTTACACTCGGCGATTCGACGCTGATCTAGCTGCTACGTTAATATCGCTTGTAATTTAAGGTTAATTTAATTAAATTTCATTATTTGAGTATGTAATTCTGTTAAATATGATCGCATTCAATAGATTTCGGCCTAATCGGTCCCTAACACTGCCGGGTACCGTGGCTGAGTTTGTAGCCGGCGAGGGCATGGGTGTTTTGCATATGTCTTAAAATCCGCGCATGCGCAGAAGCCACGACAGGCCGCTGACAATGACCGGGTGCTGAAAATACGACACCGGCAGCAAGGCTGTTTTGGTACTATGGATTTGGGGTCGAGTGCCTTGACGGACTGAGTGCTCCTTAGTTGCAGCGTGGTGGCCCAAGCCCTGACCCACTGACTGCGGCACGCCCAGTCCTGATGGATGGACGGCCGCTTCCTTTAGGCCGTTAGCTACCCACACGTCGCTGTATATTTCCATTAAATCACCTTTTGTCGGTTGAATTATTTATTTTTATATATCAATGTTTTTAACGGTAAGAAATTATAAATGCTCAATAAAATGGACCGTTTTGGGAGTTCTGCGATGCTGGAATTGGTTTCGCTTTGTCCTTCGGTAAGTCTCAGCAGTCTGGTAGGAATCGGTGACAGGGGGTGGGGGGGGGGGTGGGGGTGACAGCCTGGGGTCGAGTTGACAACGACCACAGGAACGGTCCGCCCAGAGTAATTTTTTACCGAGGCTAAAGACACGACAGCCTTGTTCATGGATCGCTCCTCACCGGTCGGTCACGTTCTGTGTGGAGAAGGCGCTTTGCTCTCTCCTCACCCACATCATGTGTGGCATTCACCTAGTATCAATCATTCCTTACAATACGACATGCAAGCACTACCTAGCCTGGTACGCTGCATTAATAGGATAGGGAAAATACTGATTAGCTCATTATAAGTATAGTATGACCGCACAACTGGAGTAACAAGAAGAGGGCCTACTACCCTCCTTAAGGTGCCCAAGCATACCACAAATGGCGACAGCACCAATCTACAATGGAAGTCAGGTGGGGAAAACTCTCTACCAGAACCAGAACAGCCCAGACAATCCTTGCTGTTAAGAAATCCTAGATTATTCAGGACTAAAACCAGGCACCGTGGAGAACTGGTGCACCATCACTGCTCAAACCCCTCATGCTTGTTCTTCTTCGGACTCCCCAGATCCCTCACCTCACTGTGACACCCTATTAACACAGAGCAACTAATAACCTAGATAAAAGATTCACCCGGTACTTCCAGTACAGGGGGTGAAAACCAGCCTTATATAAAAACGGTCGAAAAATCGGGGTAATGAAATGACTCTTTATGAGAGCCTAATTTCACAATCTAAGAAGCAACATTTATTCTTTGTATATGTCTTCATGTTTACCCGCTACTTTTGACTTGGGAAAATATAATAAAACATATACTTTAATGCAATTTAAAAGTGAAATCGATGGCATTCTCTGGCTGCCATCTTGTCTTTTTGCATTCTCTCCCATTTCACCAACTCTGTTCTGATATAAGTAACCATTTGACACTGGTGACAGGCATTCTACTTCTTGTTCCATACTAACCCTATTTTCACCCGTATTTATATAAGGCTGGTCTTCACCCGTGTACTACAACTACCGGGTGAATCTTTTATCTACTAATAACCCCACTACATGGCAAAATAGTGAACCCACTAACAATGGTAAACCCACTGCAATACCATGTAACACTGTCACTTAGTATTAGACAGACACTCATCAAATACCTAACCTGACCTGCATAATGCCACACCTTAATGTACCCAAACTACTAATCAGCAACACACTATTGCCCAGACACAACGACTTACACCCATCAGCACATAGAGTACTGTATAGAATTGGCAAACTAAAACTACTGCACATAACAATAAGTAAGACACTTCCATGTAATAGATACCGAACGCGGTGGCTGAATCGATAGGGCGCAGGCCTCCCGTGCGGGAGATCGGGAGTTCGATTCCTGGTCGAGTCAAGCCAATGACTTAAAAAATTGGTACATGTCGCTTCCTAGCTTGGCGATCTGCATTATTAGGATAGGTAGGGCAAGGAATGGTGTGCTCAGTATCAGGATAATGTGACTGAGTAGGAATATCAGGTCATGGTGCTGGCGGCCTGGTCTCCAGTGGGGCCGAACTTTAAAGTCGCCATGAGTGCGCACTGTCACAAGTCGGTAGCCGTCCTCATATGACCTTAGATGTTGCCAGGTCGTAAAACCCCAACACCCAACCAATCCATGTAATATTAAGGTTCCTACTCCTGGTTTTCTCTGTCCTGCTCATCGCGACCACGAGAGTGCGGCCTCACTGAGTTTCCTTAGATATTTTCCTCTTCCTTTTGTTGTTTTTTGTTCTTGGGCTAATTATGTGTACTCAGTAGGCGTCTCGCCTCTTAATCCCGAGGCCCTACCCCCTTCCCTTGTGACATGATGTTACATATAACTGCATTACATTAACACTAATAACAGACCTAACACCTTCAATGTGTATAGCTTCGCAGCAGCACAGCCAAATATTAACGTCACTAGACGATTCTAAATGTAGTAATGAATCAAATTGTGTCATGTTGACTAGAGGTCGGCATTGTTATGAACGCTTTGCACGGTGTGTGTACTTGGTTAATTCGGGAGTCGATACAGACAGGGTAAGTAAGTCTTTCCTCCTGGTACGAGCTCACGCCTCTGCCATATATCAGCACTTGGTGTAGCTGTTGCAATGCTTCACTGATCTGTATTTGGCTATATAAATCACATTTTGTATATATATATATATGCTGTCTTCACGTATTCAACTTTCAAGAATTGAGAACCTTTAAATGGATATTTCACCAGCTGTGACTGTCCTGTAATAAATAGTCAGACATCACATTCAGACTGGCTATATAGTTGAATTTGGCCTGTTAACCTAATATCGTTAAGTTGGGACTGATATATTATGCGTTCAATAATTTTCGCTTACAGTGAATTGCATTTCCGTGTCCCCGCCTCCCGCCCCATCCCGACTGAATACCGATAGGTATGTGATGCATTCGTTGAAAGCAGCTCGTGCTTACGGAGCTACTGCTTACTACAGTCCTCAGATAAATAACGCCTGGTTGGGGCTGACTCAATACACTGGCACTTACAGGTAGCTGACAGAACTGGAGTTCGTGCTTTTATGGAGTGATGCTTATGTCCAGATGTTTGGGGAATTAAATCGGGGATCGATCCCATCACCCGCACCGTGGAAGCCGGCGCCTTAACCACTTGGCCATCTTGTCCGTGCTAATTATCAGACATGGGGCGATTCCGAAATTGGATTTGGAATCGAATTGGAATCATGAAAATATGTGTAACTAGAATCGAATCAAAATCTTCTTCTTTTTTTTTTAAATGGGTGGAATAGAACCAGACGAATCATGATTCCACTGTATTTTATTCTTAATTGCTTTGCAGAAAATGTGTTGTGGGAATAATTATTTCTGTCATTTGGTGAAACTAATTAAAATTGTTTATATTTGTTATATAACATACAACACTACGCCATCTACTTTGCATACATTTGTTGAAGTGAGAGGTGCCATTTGTTTGTATTAAGGCCCTGTCATATTACGACCCATCTCGCAAGTAAAATCACCTTTTTAAGTTGAGATGTGTCAAACTTTTCGGCGTGGGGGCAAAGTTGGATGTATACATACCATATACATAGCAAATGACCAACGTATGGCTTTAAAAAAAAAAGTACCTCCCGGCGAAAAAAATTTGAATTACGCTCATGGTACGTTCACAGAACACCGGTGAACGTTATATGCGTTATTTAATCGCCAGAACTACGCCTCATACGTCAAGACACGCTGGAGAAATGCTAAATGTACGTTAGGCATATGTTATCCATACGTTGTCAGTATGTGGACTGTACATTCCGACTGCCTTTAATCTAGGTCAACGTACTCAACAATGTTTGTCTAACATATGTCTAACCTACATCGACATACGTCTAACACATACATAATGTACGGCGGACGTCAAATCCACACGTTGTCGTACGCCGAAGGTTTTGTGCATAGCACATGGCCAATGTATGGCTTTAAAAAAAAAATGTACCTCCTGGCGAAAAATACTTGAATTACGCTCATGGTACATTCAGAGACCGCCAGTGAACGTTATATGCATTATTTAATAGCCAGAACTAGCCTCATACTTCAAGACACGCTGGAGAAATGCTAAACATACGTTAGACTATGTTAGGCGTACGTTGTCAGTATGTAGACTGTATGTTCCCACTGCCTTTTATTCTAGGTCAATGTAGTAAACAATGTTTGTCTAACGTACATCGACATACGACTAACGCATACATAATGTATGGCGGATGTAAAATCCACACGTTGTACATCGAAAGTTATGTGCATGCACAAAACTTTGCCGACGTGCGACACCGTACATTGAGGTATACCAACGAGCGCATGACAATGTATCTCGACGTAGCGGCCAAAAATCACATACATCGGCGTACATTGGCGCGATGCGTCATAATGTGACAGCCCCTTTAGACAGGTGCTAGTCGGTCGTGCCGTGATGACCGACTCGCTCCTGTTACAGGTATGGTTGTACACAGGTGTGTCGGTGAGGACACATACTAAACATAGCTGAGGTCTCGTCTTATATATATATATGCATTAGCACACCTTCTGCCACAATGAAGGGGCCCTTTGTTGTCGACATTCTTGACCACCAATTCACTCATTTACAGATGTTTGGTTAGTTATAATGAATATGCGCAATTGTGTGTATTATTTTCTACCTATATAATCTAATACTGACACAGGTGGTGTGCTCATACGTGTACTGTGATAATCATGTCAAACTGATAGTTACATTTATTTAATAACACGGGTATGCTGCTGTGGACCCTAGAATTCAATATGTCCATCTTCACCATGAAAATACATTTTTCAGATAGTCACATGAACGTGTATGCATGCCATTGGAGTGTTGTGGTACATCATTCATGAAATACCATATGCCTGAACTTCACATCACCTCCTACACTGTATAACCAGAAAATCGCATCATCACTCGTAACAGGAAGTGAAATGTAATGTTAATACTTGTAGTCCATTTGGATCAGGGAATACTACCTGTATGTATGCCATGTAGTTGTCACAGTTAAAAATCACTGCCCATAACATAAGGATCCCTATTCTCTGCCAGCAAGCTAGTCCAGGTATAGTTGAGGACAGAGCGCAGGGCCTATATGTATGAGTCAATTTTTAACCCGATCAGGGTTAGCTAACCCCAGGGTTCCAAATGTGTCACGGGGGATGTATGTGACCAAAGCATGCCCGAGTTAGCTAACTTATTAGTTATTTAGCAACTTAGGGGGCCACGCCGGGGGGGATTTGTTTACTTTACATTCGTCGATTCGACACTATTAATATTGCCACCAATGCGGCGGTAGCCTTAATAACAGTTCGAATTTATGGTTAAATTGATAAAATTTCACTTATTGCGTATGTAATTCTGTTAAATATGATCGCATTGAATAGATTTGGGCGTAAAACATTGCCGCTGGCGTTATGCCAGTATGGATATCGACGTTGCTGTGGTGGCGGCGATTTGTTTACTTTACATTCGTCGATTCGACACTATTAATATCGCCGCCAATGCGGCGGTAGCCTTAATAACGCTTCAAATTTAGGGTTAAATTGATAAAATTTCACTTATTGCGTATCTAATTCTGTTAAATATGGTCGCATTGAATAGATTTGGGCAGAGTCGGTGCCTAACCCCACCTTTAACCCTCCTTTCGCATGGGGTTAGTGCAGGCGACTTTACGCTCGCCGAGTTAGTTTAACCCAGACACATACATACACAGTTTTCGTCGCTAACCCGGGAAATCCGCACGACGGAGGGTTACGACCGCTAACCCAGGCTCAGACATATAGGCCCTGGTGTGCTGACACGAGAGTGGGTCCACAGGAAAGTAGGTCAGTGCACTATTCATCTGTTATAATGTGAATAGCCTTGCCATAGTAAAGAGTAACAGTTGACTTATACCATGATGTTGCTTTCTCTCTGTCCGCAGTATAAAGGAGGCTGTGTCCTTGGGAAGCAGCCAGAATTCATATAAAAGTATCTGTTATAAATATGTGAGGTGTTATTTTGGTGTGCGGTGTGCTTTTTTTAATGACAAGTTGTGCAAATGCCTTTATATTTATTACGCAGTGTGCGTATTTAAATGCTTACTCAATTTACAAGCTTGTATACATTGTCGTTTATATACCGATTTCTATCAAATGTCATTTAAAGTTCCATAGTCTGGTGGTATTGACTTTCTGTCATTTAAAAAAAGATCAGATTGATCATAAATATCTACTCAACATTTTAACACTATAGGCCAAAGCTTTTATTAAATTGACTTAGTATACCCTTCTATACCGCAACACGTGTTTAGTATGTACACCCAAGTTAGATTTATAGATTCAAATCTCAATAAGTGTTTTAGTGGCTGAATGAGTTAGAGTGTCTGTCTCCCATGGTTGTAGGTCGTGGGTTGGAACCCTGGTCGAGTCAAACCAATGACTTAGAAATTGATACTTGTCGCTTCCTAGCCAGGCGCTTCGCATTATTAGGACAGGGCAAGGACTGGTGTCTTCAGTGTCAGGATAATGTGACTTAGTGAGATACCAGGTCATGGTGCCAATGGCCTGGTTTACCAGTGGGACAGCACTATAAAGTCGCCATGAGTGCGCACTGTCACAAGTATGTACCCGTCCTCATATGACCATAGATGTTGCTAGGACGTAAAACAACAACAAACAAACAATCGAACTATGCAACTTTAAATTAAATAATTTGGTCAAAGTGTAGGAATGCAAACTGCAAAGTGGCATGCTGGTCTTGTCTATGGTTTTCAAACATCTCACTATGGTTTTGACCAAGTTGGGCACATGTGGGTGTGTAAAGGAATGCGATCACAGTTTGCTTGGTTTCATTCCACAAAGCAATTACCGCTACCTTAATCGTTGACTCGCTACTGATGAGTGCTGATGCTACACTGATCCCGTGAATGTGTGTCCACCGCCCCACTTGAGTAATTGAGACGCTATGTTTCACTTACTTACCAAACCACAATTTTATTGTAAGGTAGAATATGACGAACAGTAATTAAAACCATCCCGGTCACACTTGAACTGAGTTTTTTTGTAAGGATCCGTTTGTGGGTTTCAGAAACCCCTGAAAGCTTCATTAGCAAACCTCATGGCTGGGCTGGCTACACGCGGGTAGATCATATTAATCGATGCAGTGATCGCTGGGAACCCTCAGTTCACTGGTCCCCGGGGCCGGCCTGCAGAGAGGAGATAACACGAGCAGCCGTACACAGGGGTGGGCAGTGCTGAAGGAGGTGAATAACAAAGGCTTCTAATTTGTGGTTCGCTGTTGTGAGGCGGGGATAGGGGTGGGGTTGTTCCGACGGCATATATCCGTGTGCGCAACATGACCCGAGAGTAAAATCGATATGACCTGATAATACGCCAAACGAACAGGTAGAGTTTGCCTGGAATGCATTACTGGAGAGTACATCACACACCGCCCCTATGTACAGTGTTTACCTGGTTCCACCAGTGAATGTAGGCTATCGGCGGGCAAGGCCAACTAGAGAATTTGTATTCATATTGAAAATAAAGCTAACGCTAAGATTCCTCATACGCGGTATGCGGTGTGCGGCATGCGAATGTTGTATATGCGGCGTAGATATATGCCAACCCCCAACATTTGGGGCGGTGTGAAGGAACAGTATTGGTTTCTATGGCAAACGCAGCAGCATTCGCATTCGCATGCCACACCGATGGCTACAGGGACTGATTCAGTTGCTGCATTCGCATTCGTATCGGAGGTATGAAAGCACCCCTATTCACTTAGATGCTTTTTGATTTTTTGCCGCATTTGCATTCGCATGCTGCATACCGTGTGTAAGGAATCCTAGCTTAACTGTAAAACACAGATGCAGTGACTAAACCTACACGTCCAGACGGCGTGGGAGGGTGTGGATCCAGGTCTGTGGAATGTGGCTGGGCTTTGTGCTGAGCCATCGGTCGGTGGCTTATGGTGCCGTCACATTACGACGTTTCTCGTCGACGTGTGTCACTTTTTGGCGAAACGTCGGGAGACATCTGGAAGCGTTATGCGCGCGTTACAAGCGCGTTGGTAATCGTTGACGGTCAGCTACCCGCGTCAGTTGGTCGGTGATGTTTTGTGCTTTAAAACTTTCAACGTGCCCCAACACGCGGGTGCCAATGTTATGGCGACGTTAGGGGGTCGTCGAGATACGTTAGAAGCGCATTGGATGTACAAATACTTTTTTTCCACTGACACCGCGCGTGCGTGATGCTCGTTCCTGCACGTTGCGCCAAACTGTTGCTTTTTGTTGTTTTACGTCCTAGCAACATCTAGGGTCAGATCAGGACGGCGTGCCAAACTTTGACCACAACGTCGGCCGCACGCTACCACTTTGTTGCGCTGACGCCGAAAAGTTTGACGTTTCTCGACAATTAAAAGTGATTTTGCACGTTGGCAGCACGCGGGCGAGATACATCGTAGTGTGACATGGCTATTAGCGGGAAATGGTTGGGGGAGGAGGCCGCACAAATACGTATTAAAACTGCCCCTTAAGCAAACGTTCTGAATTCGTGAGTGTAATAAATCAAATGGGGGCTTTCCAATTAGGGTCGCACTTTGCATTTATGAGAATAAATAATGGGCTGGGCGTGGGGCGGTGGCCGACGTTGCTCAACGGGTAGTAGAATCTGGTGCAGTGAAATATGGGCTGTTCCTCTGAGCCTTGTTGACGTTATGCCGGTGTAGGGCGTTCAAAACACTACCCCGTTCAAAACACTACGGTAGTGTTTTGAACCTAATAGGCCTGTCACACTACGACGTAACGATGTAACCCGACGTAGGTGACGTTTCATCATTAGTTGAGGTACGTCATGGTTACGTTAGGCAGACGTCGAGCTACGTCAAGGTTTTCAACATGTTGAAAACTTTCGACTTTGGACAATGTAAGGATTTTATGTTCGCCGTACATGTTCGCCGTACGTTAGGCGAACGTTGATGACGTTAGATGTATGTTAGTCAAACGCTGCTCACTACGTTGACCTCCTTCAAAGGCGGTGGGAACGTACAGTCCGCATAATGACAATGTATGGATAATGTACGTCCAACATACGTTTAGCATTTCGCCACCATGTCATGACATATGTAACATAACGTAACGTAGTTCTGGCGATTGAATAACTTATATAACGTACTGTGAGCGTAATTACGTTGTCCTCTCTCGTTGAACGACGTTATCACTATGATTTGCCGACGTTAATCTCACGTCAACTACGCGACATTGACGTCCTGAATTTGCATATTACGTCATAGTGTGACAGGGCCATAAGCCACAAAATGTAACCTACTGGTACATATTGGCATACGTTGACTGTGCTATGGCGTTTGAAGCACATACTAGTTGGTTTGGTTGTTGGGAGTTTTTTGTCCTGGCAACAGCTACGGTCATATTAGGATGTACATACTAGTAGTATACGCTGATAGTGCTGTGGCCTCTGCACCATGTATTAGTATACGCTGCTGGTGCTGTGGCGTTTATCAACGTGTCGGTAAAATACGCTGATGGTGCTGTGGCATTTGAAGAACATATTTGTAGTATGCACTGCATACCTTCCCACCCTACTGCATACTTCCCTACCTTATTGCATACATCCCCACTCTACTGTCTACTGCAACACCGGGTGCGGTGGCCTAATCGGTAGAGCATGGGCCTCACATGTGGAAGGTCGGGAGTTTGGTTCCCAGTCGAGTCAATGAATTTAAAATTGATACTTGTCGCTTCCTAGCCTGGCACTCGGCATTAATAGCATAGGGCAAGGACTGGTTAGCTCAGTGTTAGGATAATGTGACTCAGTGGGGTATTGGGTCATGGTGCCCTCATTTCCCAGTGGGGTCGCACTATAAAGTCGGCATGAGTGTGCACTATCACAAGTCGCTACCCATCCTGATATGACCTTAGATGTTGCTGGGATGTAAAACAACAACCAACAACAACAACCCCTACTGCCCCACCCGACTGCATACTTCCCCACCCGACTGCATACTTTCCCACCCGACTGCATACTTTCCCACCCTACGGCACACTTCAAAGTCGACTCCGGCGCGTCTCACTTTATAGGTAGGAGGCAAATTTTTTTTCTCGAAAATGGCCGCTGGATTCAGTGGTTTCAGCCAATCAGAGCCCTTCTTTTCAATTGCAAATGGCCGCACCGTATGAAGGCAGCCATTTTTGAGGCAACCAACTGCTTTTGCCATTCAGACTAGCGCGATGTCCAGAATTTCTCCGAGAAGCCTCCGAGGCCCACCCAGGCCCTGGTCCATTCACCCACCGGGTTTGTAGCTTCCGTTTGCCCGGGATGAATGGAAATTTTTGGGAGTTGATACAGTGTGCCCGTGTATCAGTTGTTTACATGGAGCAGGATGGGGGTGGGGGTGGAGGGGGGTATATAGGGTATGCACTGCCGTCACGCTAAACGGAAGTGCGGCCATTGTGGCGATAGTAACCACAATAATAACACACTGTCACAGTGCAAACTCAATGCCTATGAGCAATCTTCCTCCAGAAAAGGTTAAATATCTCTAAAACCACAACACCTAGAAACAAACTGATTGGAATACACATAGAAAACATGTTTATCAAAAAGATTATATTAAATTGATACGGTTAGGGTTATGGATTTCTATTAAATTTGAATAAAACTGGCATTTTGCACTGCGCGTACCGGCATACTCAATCGAGTCAATGCATTGTCAATGGCAGTGAGCAATCTTCAGACAGAAAAAGTGAAATATCTCTAAAACCACACCACCTAGAAACAAATCGCTTGGTACAGATATAGAAAACATATTCAATGAATAGATTATTTTTAATTTATACGGTTATGGTTCTGGATTTCTATTAATTTTGAATGAAATAGACTTTTTGCACTGCGCGTACAGGCAAACTCTATGGGTTGTTTACTGTTTGATATCGCCACAATGGCCACCCGTCCGGTTGATGACATCACGTGAATACCCTATATTGCGCAAAGCCCGTGTTATCTACACGGAACCCACTATAACTAGGCGACTCTGTTGCCAAACGGCACTCGGATGACACCCGCTATCATTTCATGACGGTGGCGGATTTGGGACTGATTCATGCGTCTGGGCTGGTGACAGTTGTGTCTTGGTGCATGGCCAATCTACATATCACTTCAACATAACATGTAGAGTATTGGGAGTAAATGAACTGACACCCACTTTTATCTTTGCAGTATTATGTGCGAAAAACCTGGCCAAGAAAGACTTCTTTCGTAAGTATCGAATTGTTCTCAATATTAATTTGGTGTTAAATATTTGTTAGATAGAGTTGAATTTGTTAGATATAGAGGTGAACGTACTGGCATTCATACTTCTCCGGTACGTTCAACTACGTTAGCCTCCACTACGTTCAACTACATCCACTAACGTGTATGTGACCGGGCCTTGAGCCTATAAGGGTATATATATATATCATTGTTCTTGCGATAATAATTTTTTAAGATTAAATATATAAAACTGTTTTAATTTTGAATTAAAAGTGGAACTTTGACCAAATATAATAAAAAGTGGAAGGATGTGAGGGGAGTTCTGCTAACCAATTTCCATTCTACATATATAAAGGAATTTGAATTGTCAATTGCTAAATCAATTAGTAATGCAGATTCTTAATAAGACAATGTCAAAAAGTGCAATTCATTAAAAAAAAAAATTATTGGGATTTGGTCAAATAGCCATTTTCAAGGCATAGTATTTTCTTGGAAAACTGCAACAAGACTGAATAAATGCTAAATAGTTCACATATTCATAGCAGTGCAATAGCCTATTTTTTCAGAGCTCTCTATCTGTAGAGAATCAAAAGATATTTGCATCCTAAAATGTCAAAAGGTGTAATTGTTTGCATGTAAACAATTACACTTTTATTATTGTCAGCATTTCAATGTTTGAAAGCTCATTGCAGTAAAAACAATCTTTTGAATCTTCCTCTATTTGACACAGTATTACAATAACCATTCACTAAGACTAACAGATATTATTTATATCAATATTATATCCAAAAATATGGAAAATATTGAATTTTGATTGAACATATAAAGACAAATTGTCGGAAAACCAAATACAGTCTACTCTCTCTATAACGGGCACCCATGGGACTGGAGCCTGATGCCGTTATAGAGAGAGATCTGTTATAGGCTGAGACTGACTGACTGAGGGCACAGGCACATACACTGGCACAGGTACATGCACAGACACAGACAGATGTTAGAATAACTGTATGGCATGTCATTATTGACAGAATATTGATCAAATAGGTGAAAAAACGGCTCGTTGCCTGCATAAGACAGTTGTCCATTAGACACAGAGGCAATGCTATTAAATTAAAGGGTGCCATGACGGGGGCAGCACTTTTTGCCGTTATTGACAGAGGGCGTTATTGGCAGACTAGACTGTACATGTATATCAATTTGATGAATCTTTAAATGCTCATTGTAACTTAACCAACTTCCTATAAATTGACAGTGCACATCATCTGGAGGTAATACACATTATTGTTTCTGTCTAGAAATACAAAAAGCGCATTTTGATTGCACATACAAAAGAAAAGTGTACAAAATACAAAATAAAAATTTGTTCATCAAGCTTTGAACACTCACTGTGGCTCATCCAATAGGTTGATCTTCTTGAAATTGTGCACACATCGCATATGGAACTAACACATATTGGCTACAACAATAATTTTGCTAAAAATATCAAAAGCTGCAATTTTATTACACATACGAATTTAAAAGTGTCTGAAGCCAAAAATATTGATTTAAATAAATCTTTAAATATTCATTGTGCCTAGAGCAAGGGTTGGATCCTCCCCAAATGTGACGCACTATTAGATTATATATTCTGTTATATATCTCAATATACATCAATGTCATATGGGTTGTTCTCAGAAAAGTAATAATAGAAATATATTATTGAATTCTAAATATTACAGAAAAGACTTAAGCAATGAGAATCTAAGCTTTGAATGACAATAATTATTGAGCATGTATGGTTGTTACAGAAGCGTGTATGAGGAAACCAGACATATACATGAATGTTTAAATCAAACAAACAAGAGTTCCTATGAAACATTTGCTTCTTTTGAAGTCCCCTAACTGGCTCCCATGAATGTACCAAGAAGCTAGTACCTGATACTTTTATTTTAAAAAGTTATTGAGACTTTTCGATGTATGGTTGTTGCAGATAAAGGTGGACACCAAACTTAATATAAAACAAAACGTTCTTTTTCCATATGATTACATTCACAGAGGTGAAAAAAAATTGGTATATATATGTGTGTTCTGTTAGTGCCATTTCTACATGGATGTGCAAAAGTAGTTCCTAACTTATGTGGTTACTGTGCAATGCGAGTTTGAAACTTTCTGATCAAAGTGGACACCAAGCGTAACAACCGTAACAGAAAAGTTTAGTATGTTCTAATTGAATAAGTATGGAGAGGGAATGTGTGATTTGTATTCTAAGTAGTTGAAATGTGTCTTGCAAATTTATTCCAAATTATTGCATGTGGTTGATATAATTACTTTGTGCTTACCAGACAATCAGCATGCCACAAACTGGCCATGTGTTTTGCAGTGAATTTTGCCATAATTTGTCAGTTTACAAAGAATTGAAATCACCAATGTCAATGATTTTGTTTATTCTATCTCTTTATTATACCAGTATCATGACAAATGCAAGTTTTTGTCAATTTCATGAAACACTATGAGCTTTCAAGCTGAGTAACCTATCATGGACCACCTTTTCTGAGAACAACTCATATATACATGTTTCTACATGGGTGTTACCATTATGAACATAGCGTGGTCAGCAAAAGTCCAAACAAGTTGGTGTCAATAGTCTGTGTCCGGGGCGTTGCCCTAAATGGCACTATAATAAGATTGATATCATTGGAAAGGGAATCAAAGTGTCTATCTATCCATGTCAAATCTTATTAGACTTTAAATATTTTTTAATTCTGCAGATGGGTTTTAAACTTTCAAAATAATTTAAATTACGGAATTTGACCTTTTTTGACCTATGCAAACTATATAGGCATAAAAGCTGAGGTGATTGCGCTTCTTTTGGTACCATCCATGCTTTTCTATGACGTAGTGCAAGGAAGTGCGAGCCAATTAAAATACCATGTTTTCAGAGTTGTTTTTATTTGCACCAGTAATTCAGGAATTTTAGGCTTTGGGTTTACATTGTCATTACTAGGTTTCTTAATAGAAATTGAATTGAATATGAATGAATCCATATTTGTACGACTCCCAAAGAAGCTAAAACCAACATTGTGTACTGAGTACAGAACACTAAGCCTGATGAGTCATATGTTGAAGATGATCCTGAAAATAATTTTACTGAGAAACAGACAGAAAATTGAAGAACAAATCAGTAACGTACAAAGTGGGTTTATATCTGGAAGAGGTACACGTGAAGGGATTTTCAATATGAGAATGATTTGTGAACGTTATTGTGAAATGAACCAGGATGTTTATGCCTGCTTTATTGACTATGAGAAGGCCTTCGACCGAGTCAATCATGAACTGTTAATCAAATGTTTACAAGATATTGGTGTCAATGGCAAAGACATTAAACTAATTGTGAACTTATACTGGACACAACGTGCATTTATAAAAATGGAGCAGGGCCTATCGGATGAAGTTATGATTAAACGAGGAGTTCGGCAGGGATGTGTATTGTCACCATGTCTATTTAACCTGTACACAGGGATGATTTTCAGACACATTGAAGATTGCATGAACATCAAAAATCTTAGATATGCCGATGACAGTGTAATACTAGCAGACAGTGAGAAAAACCTACAAGATATAGTGAATAGAATCAATAAAGCCGGAATACTATTCAACATGAAGATGAATGCCAGGAAGACCAAAACAATGGTTATAAGTAAAAAGACAGATAAACCAAATATCAATATAACCATAGATGGCACAAACATAGAACAAGTATCCGAATTCATATATTTATAAAAAATGGAGCAGGGCCTATCGGATGAAGTTATAATTAAACAAGGAGTTCAACAGGGGTGTGTATTGTCACCATGTCTTTTTAACCTGTACACAGAGATGATTTTCAGACACATTGAAGATTGCAAGGGAGTGACAATAGGTGGCATGAAAGTCAACAATCTTAGATATGCTGATGACAGTGTAATACTAGCAGACAGTGATAAAAACCTACAAGATATTGTGAATAGAATCAATAAAGCTGGAATACTATTCAACATGAAGATGAATGGCAGGAAGACCAAAACAATGGTTATAAGTAAAAAGACAGATAAACCAAATATCAATATAACTATAGATGGCACAAACATAGAACAAGTATCCGAATTCATATATCTCGGACAAAAGATTACAAATGATGGGAGATGTGAGGAAGAAATTAAGAGAAGGATAACAATAGCCCGAACAACATTCTCCAAAATGTATAGAGTGTTAACATCAAGTAAGATATTAATACATACAAGGAAGCGTATTCTTCAGTCTTATGTGTGGTCTACTCTAATGTATAGGGCTGAGACATGGACAATCTCTAAGAAAATGTACAAACGTTTAGCAGCATTTGAGATGTAGACTTATCGAAGGATGATGCAAATATCATGGACCAAGAAGATCACCAACAAAGAAATTCTCAGAAAAGTTAAAAATAAGAAAAGCTTGTTTGCCACTACACAGACAAAGAAACTTATTTATTTTGGCCACATCATTCGTCAGAGTTCAATATACCGTACATTGTTGGAAGGGAAGGTGAATGGCAGCAGAGGGAGAGGGAGACCAAGAACATCATGGTTTACAAATATTTCATAGTGGACAGGCTTGAATTATTCACAGTCTATCAGAACAGCACACCATCGGGACAAGTGGAGAACCATTGCATCCAACCCTCGACTAGAGGACGGAACTATTGATTGATTGAATTCAGGAATATTCACTAAATACACTCATCATACAATGGGTTTTACTTAAATGGGTTCTTCTTCAGTGCTGGTCCTAAAAAGGGGGAACCGGAGGTCAAAACTGAAATATTTACAGCTATCCCAATTAGGCTTGTTGTGTTCCACATACATCCAATTTTAAGACACAATTTAAAAAAAAAAGCTGTTTGGACCCCGACTGCCAGTCAGGGTGGCTTTGAACATGACCAAGTGGAGAACGTTAGCATGTTTCGGCCTGACACAAAACTCCTCATTATGTAATATTTAGAACAAGACCCTTATTATTTCCGAGTTATGTTTTGAACAGCAGTCACTAGGAGTAACTAAGTGCAATTTTATGAGTGTTCGTCCACTTGAGAGTAGAACAGAGAACATATCAAATTGTGACACTGAAACATGCGTAACATGGAAAGGAAAAGTTGTTCCTTCATGATGAAACAAGCACCACAGATGATCAGGGATGAAATATCTCTGCGATTTCGCGGATTTTTTCTGTAGCTATAAGTGTATACTAATACCATGCCCCCGTCCTGATATGACCTTAGATGTTGCCAGGACGTAAAACTCCAATAACCAACCAATACGATGTTTCATGCTGCAGCATCATCAGCATATACTAATATGTGGCGCAGATGCTGCAGCACTAGCAGCGTATAATAATAATGGCTTCAAACGCCGCAGTACTATCAGCGTATACCAATATGTATGAAACCTGACTTCCGGGAATTTTCAGCGGTTCCGTGACAATGTTAAACCTATGGGAGAATTTCAGCATTTCCGCTTTTTTTCCCCAGAGAACACTTTCATCCCTGGATGATGAAAAAGTATTTATGCTTATTAGTTTTTTATGCTGTGGACATATTTCAAAGTAATCTTGGAACACTTCCCTAACTTCTGATGTTCTTGGAATTGTAACACGTTTCATGTAACATAACGCATGTTTCATGTGACACTCAATAATGACTTAGGTTACAAACTGCTAATAGCATGCAACAAATGTATTTGTTCAGGGCATTATTTGTACACATTACATGAATACAAATATTTCTTTTGAGTGTTATGAGTTATCATATGTAGAAAAAGATATTGCGATGACTTAGAGAATGAAGATGACAACAGGTAAATGTGTGTTTCTTCCTCATCGATGTGTGACATTCCACAGTAATAGCATCATAGCACAACATCCTGTTTATGACTTGACACCAGATCATCAGTAGGTGTGTAGATGCCCCCGGTATATTTGAAAATTGTGGTGAGAAGAGATTTGATCCATTGTTGGATTTTGTATCGCAAAATAAATTTTTGCTGTAACGCGTGTTTCACCCGTGACACCAAGTTTTGATTGCACTTTTAATGCATTTTAGGAAATAATATTATAGTTTTTGTGTTCAGAACTAGGCATCTATGATGCTATGCTATTTATAGCAGCAGGGTTTTTCCTGGCTTGCATGGTTGGATATTGTGAAAATTGAAGGCGAACGCATGTTTCATGATGTAACACCTCATGAAACAAGCGTTATGCTCACTTTCAAGCATCGTTGTTTTACACACATGGGTCACTCTCCTGACAACTGGCCAGAAGTGTCACATGGAGAGTTAAAATCTAATATTTTAATTTTTTTTACATTTTTTGGTTGCAATATGTAAGCTGGAAATCTCCCCTTTACATCTATGTAAAATACAAATTGATGAGATAAAAAATGAAGGTGTAGTCCATGATTAAGCTATGTCTTAGGGCAGTATTACATGCTGGTACCTATTAATATCTATGTTTTACTAATTAATTACTCTAGGTCATTTAATAACTGAAATACAAAAACATTACTCTAGGTCATTTAATAACTGAAATACAAAAACACTGGTTCTTGTCTGATCACCAACGTTAAAGCTGCATAGTCCGATAAATTTTCGAAAGCAAAATACTTACCTAGATTTGATTTGATATACCCAACATAGATACTGGTGCACTTATTAAGTATTTGTTACCGCATAGAAGGAAATACTAAGTCATATTAATAGGCATGTTTCTGCTGAAACCTTATGCGTAAAAATGTTGACATTCATGCCAAGATTAATTTAGCATATTTCTACTTCAAATACCTTTAACCGAAACCATTTATAATTAAAATTATTTCAGACTACAGTAATGATCAACCTAAAGTATTCATCTCAAATAATGGAATGAAATGATTTGAACTAGGCAACTTAAATATGTCAGTATTCGCTGGATGCCCGCCTGGCCACATAAGGTGACATTTGAACATACAACATTCTGAACATGAAAATCACTTTTGTTGGTTGCATGACATTGCATTAAATCTAAAGTATTCATCTCAAATAATGGAATGAAATGATTTGAACTAGGCAACTTAAATATGTCAGTATTCGCTGGATGCCCGCCTGGCCACATAAGGTGACATTTGAACATACAACATTCTGAACATGAAAATCACTTTTGTTGGTTGCATGACATTGCATTAAATATGCATCTTTGTCCCCATACAATGAGCGAGGAAGCTGGAAGGACGACGAGAAGCTGACATTAGTTTGTAGTGAACCAGTGCTTACTCAGTCAGTGTGGATCTAGCTTACCTTTTTTCTACACTCTGGTGATCGCCTCACCTGGGTGGGTTAACCTTTCTTAAGGCTACTGGACTGAGATATGAAAGGCCACTCACGTCCTGAATAATACAACAGCAACAATTAGATTCGGTGTCATAGTCAGTCATTGAATTAGGTGAGCAAAAAATGGGCCACATGCTGTCGTGTGTATAATGGCCAGCGCCCTAACAGCTACTGCTGTCCTGTGTGGCGGTCAGTTTGTACATCATCTACCGAACACTAGGAAGCCAAGTCCCGGGGAGAGTATAAATAGCCTGCGCCTGTCGAGCTACCTTCCACTCTCTATCCAGACCGCACTTCGTCCACACCTCTCTCTCTATCTCCTCTTTGCTGGCCATGCTCCTCCTTGATAATGTCTGAAAAGAGTTCCTGGAGGAGGAGTCCACCAGCATTTCAATTTCTGCTCTTACTCTGTCCGTGTCTTTGGCTTGCCTTTGACTCAACTCTCCTCATTTCTCTTTCCTATACTCTACCCTTTTTTTTCCCCTTTTTTTTCTTCTCCAAAGCTTACTTCTCCCACTGATCAAGGGAGTTATTTGGTTGGGTGGGGCCCTTTACCTTATCGGTTCTCTTACTTTTTTCGTGTTGCTGGAACCGTTGAACCCACCTTTACCCGTCCCTTCCTCCTAAACCCTTGCTGCTGTCGACTGGATACGAGTGCTGTGCTACCGCCAGACCGGAGTGATTCGGGACCTCCCCAACGATACGTCGTTTAATTGTTGTAAAGACATCCCCAGCTTCTACAACCGTCCCACCAGAAGATTAATCTTCAACCAAAGATTGGACCAATTCATCAGTGCCTCTCTATATTGCTGCCGGTAACTGTTCTGCAGCCGGTAACTGTCATAAGGTTACGAACCCCCCAGAAGTCAAGCGCTACCTTCAGTTGCAAGCCGACAGTCGGACCGTCAGCACGTAGTAAACAGGTGACTGTTGTACACGGAGGAGTCACTATCTAACTTACTTTGTACTTGGAAAGTTTTCAAAACTTTTCACAGGTATTCAGGTTAGTGAATTTCATTACTTTATTGTATCATATGAACTAATTGGCAACTTTATGTTGCAGAAAACCCACAAGACCTGTTAGACAAATTTCTGTGATGCGCAACACAGCTCATTCGTTGGTCCATAGTAGCCCACACGGCGCAAACTGCCACGGAAGGTTGAAGAGGACGGTACTGTTATCATTACAATGTCAGTGCCAGAACCGCTGAGGCCAGAACCACACACACTAAGTGAGTCGGAGCCAGAAACCCAAGTTGTCGAAAAGAAAAAGCAACAGCCACCTGAGACTAAAATGGCATCCCATACACTCGAGGTGGCTGGCACATCTGTACATGTAATGACTGCAACAGCACTTGGAAGTATGACTACTGCTGCACCCATTGCTACCACACCACATGAGGCAAATGCGTTGTCTGAAATGAGGTCGTTGTTTAATGAAATGAAAAACCTCACGGAGAAGAATGCAGCATATGTGGAAATGTCGAAAGCAGAACAGACGAGACAGGAGGCGGCAACCGCTCAGCTGTCACCACCCCAAATCGTCAGGGAAGCTGAAGCCATGTATGACGACCATCCTAACATAGAGGATGTCAGCCACGAACAAGTGGTAGAGACAGTCTACATGCCATACCCTGAAAATGAACAGGAGTTCACAGATTTACATGACTACGGCTGGGAAACAGACGGCGAAATAGCTTCTGATATCCCGCTGACCATGCTTCAGAAACTTAGGAACAAGCCATGGGTGACAGTGACAGGTGGTACGACAGGTGTAACC
Organism: Branchipolynoe longqiensis; assembly: GCA_030323885.1. Lineage (NCBI taxonomy): Eukaryota > Metazoa > Annelida > Polychaeta > Phyllodocida > Polynoidae > Branchipolynoe > Branchipolynoe longqiensis. Next base: position 62,024,724 of record CM059192.1, on the reverse strand, counting down.
ACCACGAGTCTGGCCGCGAGCGCTGGCATGGGGGGGGGCTTGGCTGACCCACCGGTAAGTAAGGTACTTAAACTTTCGGAAGAGCTGGGGAAGGCATCCTACAAAGCGATCTGCAGGAGCTGTACAAACAGATTTTTTTTGAACAGTTAAACCAAGAATTGAATTAGATGATAATTTGGCAGGTGCCATAACTCACTTCTATATCTAAACAAAAAGTAAAAAAGCAATTATTGAAGTGGCAAGACAGTACATGGGGATAAACCAATTCCAGAAGTGTGTGTACAGGCTCTAAACCACCAGATAGAATTTGTTGAAGGCAGAAAAATGACAGAAGACGGCATGTTGTGGGCAACTAAAGGTGTCGTGGCGGCACTTAGGGCAATTGCACCTACGTTGACTCTAATCCTCTCCCAAGGTGAAGGCACCACGAGCTAGATGAGCAAGCTATGCCAATGCTAGACCCAATTAAAGTATTGGTGTTTACACACAGTCAACTTACTACAGACAGGCTGCCTTAAATAACCCCTAAGGTAAAGAAGTCATAAAAACGAAGACAGATAAATATGGCGAAAAGGAACTTTCTACAGAGCACTTTTTGGGGGGAGGATCTTGGGAGACCGCAACAAGAAAGTGTTAAAGAGTGCAAGAGCCTTGGATACGGTTGTAAAGTCCAATGCTCGAATCTGTGGCTGTGTAGGCAGGCTATGGTGAAATCAATACAGACAAAGAGAAAGGAAGAGTACAAAGTGTAAAGAAGAAGAGAGAGTTCAGACCCCCAGGGATCCAGCATTCCTGCTTCCCATGGCTACCAGTGGTCTGCCCCACCACCACAAGCTGTATGGTCCCAACGCCACCACCAACCTTGACCTTTGAGTGTGTTGATCCCTATCCCAGTAGAGGGGGGGGGGGTAGGCCCTGAGTGCAATCACACCCAGACCTGCCAGCACCACTATGTCTATTTACATCCAACTCAGGCACCACCAACCCACCCATACATACATACATACATACATACATACATACATACATACATACATACATACATACATACATACATACATACATACATACATACATACATACTTTATACATACATACTTTATACATACATACATACATACATGGGTCATTCTCAGAAGTTGTGTACCAATAGTGTGACATCAGTACCAGAAAATCAAAATGCTGCCAAAGTCCTGTAAGGAAGTTTCCTCAATGTGTATGTCCTTTTGCATCTGAATAATTGAAAATAAACATATTCTGGCATTTTTAAGTAGGTCAAATGATGCTCACACCCAATAAATAGCAGTATAGCATGGAAACCAATCTGACTCCAAAATCAAATATTTTCCACACAAAACTTGACATTTTTAGGACATTTCACATGCCACTTGCTTTATAAACAGTAGTAATAATAATTTGAAACCTCATTGCTATGGTTTTGTCTTATTTGTGAATATTAAAGAGAAAAGCAAGAAAATATTAGCAGAGTAACAGATTAGCAGAGTAAAAAGTGGAATCAACAATTTTACACAAATGTTCTGCTCAAATTTCAATGTTATGGGGCAATTTCAGGATTTATCTTTTACTATACCATAACTGGGTCCATGCATAGTGTCAAATGGTGAAAATAGTTCCTGTACTGTATCTGTACTCAGTGTTTGATACAGAGTTTCATAGTACTTGCAAGTGGAAACGAAATGTTACGATGTTAATGACGCCAGAAAATGTTAACTATTTCATAATTAAAAATTTTTTTTTTAGAAATAAATGTCTTCAACTTAATGAAGACATTGTATATGACCATTTGAAGTGAAATGAGCTGTTGTTCAGAGGTTTTCATTAAGTTTGTGACACTTTATTTTCAATGCTGTTGACAATGTCACAAATTAGTGATGTAATTTTCGATGTATTTAGCTACATCCATCCCAATAAGATACATAATACACAATATTAACATTTACTTTTGATCTAAACTATCTCCCACATTATTTGGCTAACTGATGAAATCTAAATATTGACACTCCAATAAAGGGTTTCTTTGAAATATGCATTTCTAGTAGACTACCTCAAGTGGTACACAGTTTCTGAGACCGACCCACATACATACATACATACATACATACATACATACATACATACATACATACATACATACATACATACATACATACATACATACATACATACATACATACATACATACATACATACATACATACATACATACATACATACATACATACATACATGCATGCATGCATGCATACATACATACATACATGCATGCATGCATGCATGCATACATACATACATACATGCACCTGGTCACGTACACCGATCAGTAATAGAACATTTACATTCCCCCCTTGCCGAATATCTGAATATTCTACACGGTGATGAACACGTCGCTCGCCCCCCCCCCCCCCACCCCCCCCCCCCCTCCCCAAAATGGCTGAAATCAGCTGATTTCTACCGACCCACTTTCGCCATACGACGAACACTTGGCTACAGAGGGGCCGTGGCAGCTTCACGGGAGAAGCGCCCTACTCAACCGTGAACAACAAACCGGGCTTGCAGTCGGGTCGTTCCAACAGGTCAGCTGACCCAAGCGTGTCTAACTACCAACCGGCTGAGAGAGGATCCCGCGGTAGAGGCGGTACACAAAACAGGGGTTTTCAGAAGTACAGGTGTGTAAGTGTGAGGAAGTTGTACCCGTTAAAAGTTATCACAACTTTAAAGCGGGTAATTGAATAAATCACTTAATAAGTTGGCAACAACTTCTGATAAACGATTTGGAATTGCGTTCAAAGTTATGAAATCCCATTCATTTACCAACCTGTACAAGTTAAACTACATATACCATTCCGTTTAACGTTTCACAAAATTGTTTTTGTAAATAATGAAATTTCACAATTGTTGGATAAAGGAGTAGTAAGGAAGGTAGAATCTGTAGAAGGTGAATGGATCTCAAATATATGTTTACAACCAAAACCTACCGCGAAGTTTCGCATGATTTTAAATTTGACTATGCTAAATAAACTCGTTGAATAAAAGCATTTCAAAATGTTTAACCTAAATACAGAACTCGACCTGATCGAGAACGGAGTGTGGATGGCTAGTGTAGACCTAACCGATGCGTATTACTCTGTACCTATTATAGAGTCTCATAAGAAATACTTACGTTTTATTTGGGAAATGAAACATTTGAATATCAGATATTACCCAATGGTCTATTCCCCCGGGCCAAGAGTTTTTACAAAACTGTTAAAACCAATGTATGCAAAAATGGATATGGCAAGGACCAGTTGGCTCAGTGTCAGGATAATGTGACTGAGTGGGATATCAGGGCATGGTGCTGGTGGCCTGGTGTCCCAGTGGGGCAGCACTATAAAGTCGCCATGAGTGCACACTCTCACAGGTCAGTACCCGTCCTGATATGACCTTAGATGTTGCTAGGAGGTAAAACAACAAACAAAATCCCCGGAGTAGAAAACGTGTTGGCAGATCTACGCTCATGACAATTTAACGATCAATTAGAGTGCTCACTGAACCCTGACATATTCATAGACATGTGTGGGTGGTTTGGAATTCCAGAAGTAGACCTTTTTGCCTTTCGCTAAAATCATAAACTCCCAAAATGTCAGTTAGGAACCAGTCCCTTATAGTTGAACAGATGCATTCACGTTTCCGTGGACTGATAATGATATGTTTGTATATTGGTTTCCCCCATTTAGAATACTACCTCGAGTAGTAAGGAAAATCCAGAAGGAAGCTGCACGAGCAATTGTAGTCGCCCCTCGTTGGACAGGGCAGCCATGGTTTCCACTGCTACACAGACCCCGACCTGATATGACCTTAGATGTTGCTAGGATGCAAAACAACCAACCAGCTACACAGACTGTACAAAAGAAAAGCACAGGTCCTACCTGAAACAGCCCGACAACCTCGTTGGCCAGGGGCAATACAACTCCAACACAGCCGTTGAATTAAAAAAAGCCACAAGATTAATGTCTTACCTTTTTTGGTCCACTCATTAAGAGCCTATTATTTAAGTAAGAAAACTTTGGATTGTGTGCCCTTGTACGTTTAAGACAGATTTGAACAGATGGTCCTTATGGACTTATCAACCTGATATACCAATATTAAATCCAGAGATATCTAACGCGCTGCAATATTTACGAATGTACTTTGATACTGCTGTTGGTTATAGCGCAATAAATACAGCGGGTTGTGTATTAAGTTTAATTTTACCACGCGGTGGGAACAGTACAATTGGGGAACATTTCCTAATTTGCTAGTTCTGTAAGAGTTATGAAAGTAGACCATCTGAACCAAGATATGTGAGTTATTGTTCAATAGATATAGTATTATTGTGGGTAGAATCGTTAAGCCCCTATCACACCTTGCCGGATTGAGGAAACGGATAGAGCCGGACAAAAATAGTCTAGTCCGGTGTGATTCGGACGTGAAATGTATCGATTATGTAACGGACAGGGGACGGACAGTAATGGATAATAACTGCATACATCAGTCCGGCTAAATCCATTACAAGTTTTGTGCATGCTCAAAACTTGTAACGGATCGGGCCAGATATCAACGGATATGCAACGGACACAAACCACACCTTGCCGGATATCAAGACTTTGTTCGGTTTCTTTCCATTTCCCCAATCTGGCGAGGTGTGACAGAGCCTGTAGGTTCAAACACAAAAATTAAATCATTAAAATTGTTAACGCATAAACTGGTGATACTATTACTATTGGACAAACAATCTTAAGTATAAGTGTTGATTGAATGAGCAGCACAAAACAAGCAATAATGTTTAGAATGAATAAACTATTGAAACACAGTCAATTGGGACAACCCTTATACCCTGGTCACATACACGTTAGTGAAATTAGTTGAACGTATGATAGATTAACGTGGGTCAAAAGTGCTATCACTACGTTAAGGTACGGCAGGTTTTGATTGATCACCCACCTAACAGTACGGATAAACTTTGCGGTACGGATCCCGGTATGTTACGGTATGGATCCCAGTACGTCCAACTACGTGGAACTACGATACCCTCCATTGCGTTCAACTTCTTCCACTAACGGCTATGTGACCACGGCAGAACGACCAAGGTTTTGTGCTGGTAAAAGTACATTAAGTACATTAAGAAGTACGCTCGAGTATGTTGTCATCACGGAGGCTATGTCTGCCAAAAAAACGTACCTCTCTTTTGAACATGTCCAAAGCTTAAATCAGAACTCCCGGCCCACACACGTTCTCATCACGGAGAAGTACGGATGCTGGTACGTTGAACTACGTTAGCCTCCACTACGTTCAACTACGTCCACTAATGTGTATGTGACCGGGCCTTTCAGGTCTATAACACTATGCGCTTGTCCAAAAAATAAACAGTTGTGTTGTGAGAACTTTGTCAAGATACATAGAACGCACAGCAGCGGTCAGAAAAGGAGAAAATCAATTACTATTATCATATATAGAACCATTTCACTCGATTTCGCGGGCAATACTCGCATGGTGGACAATTGAAATATTGTCACTAGCAGGTATAGACACGGCGCAATATAGAGCGCACCGCACAAGAGGTGCGGTGGCTACAGCGGCTAGGGAAATGGGGGGGGGTGAACTTCAACACTTATGAGGAGCACCTCCTGGTGTGATGCAAAAAACTTTGCGATTCATTATCATGAAGATGTGGAAGCCCACAAGTTCAGAGGGCTGTGCTAGAAACTGTTATTCATATACATTGAATTGTTAATAATAATAAAAAAGTTTAAGGTATAATACTGTAGTAGTCTGTACATGAGCCCTACTACCACGCGGTAGCGGCGGAGACTACGCCGCACACCCGCGCAGTTACACTGAACTGCAATAGGTGGCGGCAGGCTAGCCACCGGGCAGACCCCGAGCTCACCCCCACCCCACCTATAGAGTCGATGTGGGATCTGGCAAGTCAGGGGGCGGGTCAGATGACTGTGGATGCCGCGGAGAGCAGATTGGTTCAATAAACCAAGTTGAAGCGTACTTATATTGGATCTTGGCGTTCTTCCGCGTGTGTGTGGCATGGTGAGAGTCGGCGGGCCATGGGCCATTACATTGGTTCCATGACCAGCTCGCCTTCTGCGTAAGGGGTGAGTTTTGGACCTGGGCCATGGACTCCGAAGGTAGGTTCTCTTCATAAATTGATATGGAGGGGATGTCGACACCCCGTCTGCGTAGTGGGCGCCCATACCAAATTGATGGTGGTGGGCGTCCCGTCGCGGAAGGACCGTCGGTGAGCGCGGACGCTTCTGTGTTGAGTACACCGCACCGCGCTCTGTCAATGCCTGTTGGGGATGTATGTGATACGTTCGTTCCAAATACAGGTGCCGGCGTCATCGGGGAGGGCCGCGAGGTGTTAATTGGTCGGGGGGGCGTAGCCACTCCCGTGCCTGCACTGGTGGTGTCGCCCGGGGTCGCTGTGAAGGCATCACGGTGTCTGATAGCTATTGGACGCAGTTAGCGCAGTTGAGTGGCAGTCCGCCGTCGGGTATTGCGCCGTTGTTTACACCAGTTGCAGTACAGGGTGGGGGGCTTGGCGCGCAGTTGAGCGCTCATTCAGGTGATAGTGTCACAGCGTTGAAAGATGTGGCTTCTGACGTGACGCAGAAGGTTTTCTCAGGTGATATAACTACTCGGGAGGGCCTATGGGGGGAGTGCAATGAAGGTGGGCTTCGCTCTTGATGCTATATGGTCTCTGTTGATCAATATTGATTCGGGGGTGGGTGTATGTGAGGGTAGCAGTTCGATCGTGTATCGTGATGATTTAGGTCTGGGCGTACACAGGAGTTCTGTGCGGGAAGCGCCGCTGGAGTATTCACCGTGGGGGAGTTTGAGGTGGAGGTGGCGGCTTATAATGCACCACGAGGGCCTCGGTGTGATGGCGGCGGTAGTAACCTCCTGAGCAATTCTGGGGGGGCTATTGTGATGGTGATAACTTCCGTTGTTCAGCAGGAGGGGGCTATCGTGAGGGTGGCAACTTCCGAGGAAGCTCTTCGGGGGGGTGGGGGGGGGGGGCTTATCGCGCGCTACCTATCACTAAGGAACTGGTGCAGTGCTGGGTCCGTGATGTGATAGGCGAGCAGAAATCTGCGGCGCAGGTGCCAACGAGTGGACCTGGTTCCTTAGGGTTATCTGCGCGCAGGCGCGTAGCTAAGAAAGATACGCGTGCTCGTGATCATGAATGTGGTCCTTGCTTTGCATTTGGTCATTGGCCTATGCAATGTACTGGGGTAAAGCGTACTCTCGAGCAGGCTCTATTAGCCGGTGATCACGAGAGTAGGGACAACTCAGGTGTTGATCGGGTTAGGTTGGTGCGTTTCCGTAAGGCCAGGGCGCTAAGGCTAAGCCCAATTTAAATGCTTAGGGTTGGACCGTGTGGGCTTGGGCCCAACCCAATTGGCAAGCCCGAATACCGCCAAAACGGATGCGGTGTTGACTAATGAGGAAGCCAGTGTGCAGTCTGATGCTAGCGCGGGACCGCCGGTGATCGCCCCTGGTGATTCAATCCCAGTGGAGTCGGTATTGTGGGATGGCATGAAGCAGATAGCGCGCTGCGTGTCTGCTTTGGCTCCCACGCCTCTGGACGACTGTATGCAATTTATAGTACAGCGTCAGGGGTGTGACCTATCTCACCCATGTGGTAGACGCCTGTTCGTGGATTCCACTTTCTGGACTTTGGACGGAAAACGGTGGTATGTGAGAATGTGCGTTAGGGGGACTATCGGGTATTTTATAATAGACAGTGGGGCTGCGGTCACATGTGTTGGATGAAAATTCTTCGATAACTTAGACGGTGGCAAGGTGTTTTTCGATAATAGCGTGAAGCCTGTCACTGTCACCGCTGTGCCATTCAAGCAGTACGGACAAGCTATACTATCTCTGGAGATCGGGGGGAAAATTTTTCATTATGCCCCTACTGTTTCCGCTATTTCAGAAGATGGTATTTTGGGTGTGGAATTTTTGGAGTATTATGGTTGTGAGCTGCGACAGGATGGCAGCCTATATCTTCAATATCCGTACTGCCTCACGGTGCAGTGTGAATTGCGTCGCGATAGTCAGACTGTGTCTGCAGTTGCACAAGATGTTTGCATTGCTCTGATGACCGGTTGTGATGTTAAAATTACAGCTGCAGGGGTTGACGGGGATCACCAAAGCTATAGTAAAATACTATGCTTACAAGTTAATGGGGGGGGGGGGTAAATAGTAAAAGTAATAATGATGATAAGAGGGCTGTCCTAGAAACTGTTATTCATGTACATTGAATTGTTAATAATAATAAAAGAAATTTAAGGTATAATACTATACTTACAAGTTAATGGGGGGGATAATGATGATAATAATAATAATGAAACAATAAATAAATAATAATAGAAGATTCAGAAAATGTTGGCGTAAGCTACAAAGTCTCTCCTTGGGACTTGGCTTCCTAGTGTTCGAAAGATAATGTAAGAATATTACAGTTAAACTAGACTTACCTGTAACTTGACGTATAACATAGATTCTTTCGAATCCTACAAACACAAAGTCACCCACAAGGGACTTCTCATCCAACATTCGCAGCGTGATGGAAGAAAGACTGACAGTTCAGTCATGACTTTATAGTGCTGCCCCGCTGGGATACAGTGTTATTAGCATTGTGACTCGACAGCCCACTCTATGACAATCAATAGCCGATGTTTACCTTTTGTACTGGGGGGTCGTTAAACAAACAAATAACCCAGAAAAAACTGATAGACCACTCGGTCACATTATATCCATGACCCATTCTCTTAATAAAGAAGGCCAACGTAGTAAATAATATCAATGTTGTAAATGTTTGAGGTTTACCATCAACTCACCCACCACAACCTTCCATACGGCATCAGACACTTTACCGACTTGGCCAACTTATGCCCTGCAGAGAAACGATTGTACTTATTGATGGGTCTCCTTCCATTAATACTCATGAAGTGGGCGAGGCTGCAAGTTACCCGTTTGCAGTTTGGACCCCGAAAGCAAGTCAGGGTGGCTGCAATGGAGAGCATCGCACATGTTGTGTCGCAAAATCTAAATGATTTAAAAAACTAAACGAACTTAATTATTTCCTAGACAGGTTTTGAAAAGTAATCATTAGGAGTAACTATGTGCACTTTTAGGAGGATTCAGAGCAGAAGAGTGCACCTGGAAAATTGTGACATTGAAACATGCGTAATGCTTTGCCTAATGCATGTTTTACCCATAAAGCAGTTTTCACTGTGCTTTTAATGAATTGTAGGAAACAATGTGGTGACTTTCATGTTAAGATCCCAATATCATGGATGTTATGATATTTATATTAGCAGTGTTTCCCCCTGCTTGCATTGCTTGACTTTGTGGAAATTGAGCGTGAATGTGTGTTTCATGGCTTGACGCAAAAAGAAACATTGTGTTCTGCTCACTCTCAAGCATCGTTTGACCCAGACATATTCAACACTCCTGAAATAAGCTTTCTAACATTTTTGGAAGCTAGCTATGTTGAATTTGTTTGTCTGCCATGAAGTACCTTCTGACACAAACAGTAGAATATTGCTATTCCCATTTTTGGGTGTCCTATTTGTGACACAGGACTCTATTTTAATAATAACAAAAAATCTAAGCAAAACTTCTTTTTAACTGCAATGCTCTCATTGCTTCTTGAGGGTATAACAAGAAATTTCTTCATCTGGTGTGAGAAGGGAAATGATTTAGAAGAAAACAGTTATAATGTGAAGGACGAACCAATTGGGGCCAACAGTGAACGATATGGAAGAACCCATCTATATATATATATTTTACCTCGGTATATAGCCTCAGGCTAGCCGCAGGCTAGGGAGAGGTAAGCACATCCGGGTACAGCAATTAGCATAAGCAGCTCACGGCGGGAGGACGTTCGCTGAGCTGCTCCAGCAGGATTTAACTACTACAACACTTTAACTAACTGTAAGTATTGAGAAACTGCATTCAATTTCTTAAGGATGGTTTATAGCATCCCATTATGAAAGCTTAGAACTTTCTCAGGTCCAATTTGGACATAAAAGGTGTTATAAAAAACACGAGGATAAGAATGTGCATAACCGAAACCGATACCGCTTGACATAGCGAAACCTGTGTTCAGACAGGCAGAGATGTTAACCCGAGTTGCATCTCCTAAGGAAATTCCTCCGAACCCTAAAAGAGGGTTATGTTGGGGATGATCCTGGGTTTCTTTTATAGACTCCCCAGACCGGTTTTTGAGGCGAGCCTCCGAGTTTCGTAATATTTTCTTCAACTTGCTGGCGCAGAATGCCGCGGGTGGGAGAAGTGTACGAAACAGAGAGAGCGGGCGTGCCAATGGCCGCCCCCCCGTTTGGTTGGTTTCACTACCCATAAAACCTACGGCAAAACTTAGCTTAACGCCTGTATACAGAACGGTTTAAACACGTTACTATATACCATACGAAATAATACCTCACTCTAGCTCACTTTGTGAACATGTTGAGATGATACCGGTACTAAGTAACCTTTGTCGTTACAGAAACCGATGGCCACCAAGCGAAACAAGGTTCCGCCGGCAGCGGCAGAGGGCCGCGTGCCTTCTGGATACGATTCCTCACCACCGCAGACGGCACCGCCGTCTCCACAGCCGGGGGCTGATCCTTTGGACAAGGATAGTGGGGATGAGGAGCTGGAAGACAAAATCCTACGGATTATGGGCAAATATAACACACAAGCCACACGGCCTCCTTCTCCTCCTATCCCAGACGATGACTGGGAAGATTTCTCAGATGACGAAACCGAATCGGCATTTGAGGTTCCGCAACCGAAACCCAAGAAGCGGAAAAGACTTGGCAGTAGCTCCGGTGATGAATTCACCAAGGTCAATAAGAAACGAGTGAAGAAGACAAAGAAAAACAAAAAGAAAAAGAAGAAGGACTCATCATCGGATAAATCAAATGATTCGTCCACAACTGACTCCGATTCAGAGACGGAGAGAGTGGGCATTTATGCCAGGATAGGGGCAAAGATCAAGAAGAAATGCCCGTTGGCGAAAGCAAAGAGGTTGCGGACTACAACCATGATGAGGGAAACGCTGAAAGGACATTTCCACACTTTCAAACCTGTGGAGGTGATCAACAAGCTGACGGAACAAATTTCGGGAATTAAAGGAGTTCCCCAGTCCATCAGTAAAGAAATGGATGCAGGCATCCATCTCTCAGATGAAAGACGGCGTTATGAGAACGCGTTGTGCACGATTCATAAAGCGGTGCTCGGAGCGCTTACATCGATAACTCCGGTAGCGAATCGGATGCAAGCTGAGAATACATTCTCGTCGCTTGCACGAGTGATGGACAGAGGGATTGCGCTGCTTACCGCAGCGTCGAACTTCATGACGTTTCGGCGTTTTGAAAACGTCTTCAAGGCGGTTACAACAGATGCTGGCAAAGAAGTCGCCAGATCGAAGAAAGTAACTGACAATGATGGTAAAGAGTACACTCTTTACCTACCGCCAAAGCCGGTGCTAGGCAAGCCACTGGACAAAACCAAAATGTTTGGCGGTCAGCTAGCGCACCTCTTCAAAGCTGTCGAGGTAGACACTAAAAGCGCTAAAAACACGGATGGCACCAAAAAGTTTGACAACACCAACAAATTCCGACGCCCCCGCTCGGATTTTCGCTTCCGGAGAGGAGGAAGGCCGGGACGAGGAGGTCCCTCATTCGGCTTCAATCCCAGAGGACGAGGCAGAGGAGAACGCCAGAACACGGGTTGGAACGACAACCGCGGATACAAAAGGGAGTTTACACCCAAACCCCAATTCCCGCGGCCAGGAGCCAAGTAGAGACACAGACTCCTACACTCAACACGGTGTCTGAAGAGACACAAACTTATGTAAGCAAGTTTAAGGCAGGCAACATCCTTAACTGTTTGCACAAATGGGTTAACATTACATCTGATAGGGAAATTTTGGATATAGTAAAAGGAGTTCAAATACCTTTCACAGACATACCAAAACAGGAAAGAGTTCCGTTCCCATACAAATTTAACATAGCAGAAAAACGCCAAATAGATTTTCAGGTTTCGCTGTTTGAAACAAAAGGTATTATTGAAAGAGTACAAAACACAAAAGGACAGTTTATTTCTAATGTCTTTTCTAGGCCCAAACCAAATGGCGAAATTCGCATGATTTTGGATTTGACAAAGTTAAATAAATTGGTAACATATAAACATTTTAAAATGTTCTCATTAGAAACGGCGAGAGACTTAATTACGCCGCATGCCTGGCTTGCCAGTGTAGACTTAAGAGACGCGTATTATACAGTTCCTATTTGCAAAGAACACAGACAATTTTTGAGATTTATTTGGAACGGTTCCCTTTTCCAATTTACTTGCATGCCCAATGGTTTAGCCTGCGCACCTCGACTGTTTACAAAGTTATTAAAACCTGTTTTTGCTGTTATGGGAAGATTAGGACATACAATGTTTCCATACATAGATGATTCCTTTATTATGGCAGAATCCTTTAACAAATGCCATTTGGCAGTGAATGATTTGTGTACTTTATTAACAGAATTAGGTTTTTACATACACGACAAAAAGTCTGTTTTTGTCCCGAATAAGGAATTAAAATGCCTGGGGTTTTTAATCAACACCAAAGCAATGACCGTATCATTAACGGAACAGAAACTACAGAAGTTTCATGACACGGCCTCCCAGCTGCTTGACATATCTAGGCCAAAGATTAGACAGGTCGCTGTCCTTATCGGTATAATGGTTTCATATGCGCCGGCTGTTCTTTATGGGGCGGCGCACTTCAAGTCTCTAGAAATAGACAAGAATAGAGCGTTAGCACGTACAAAAGGTAACTTTGAAAGAAAAATGTACATTTCCCAGGATGGTTACACAGATATATCTTGGTGGATCGAGAATATCAATAACTCTTCCAATCCCATTAGAATGGATCAACCCAACACGGTAGTTACTACCGATGCGTCATTACAAGGTTGGGGAGCTCATCGAAATGATGTAGCAACAGGAGGGAGATGGTTAGAAAACGAAAAATCAGACCATATTAATGTTCTTGAATTAAGAGCGATTTACTTAGGCCTCTTAAGCCTAATTAAAATACCCAAAAATACTGTTCAACTGCTTACAGATAACACTACGGCCATGGCATATGTCAGGAATATGGGAGGTACAAAGTCAAAAGAGTGCAATAACTTGGCACAAAGTATTTGGAACTGGGCGCAAAAACATCAAATATGGTTAACCATTTCACATATCCCAGGATCGCAAAACGTCCTGGCCGACAAAAAGAGTAGAGTCTTTCACGACCATTTAGAATGGAATTTGAACATAAAAATTTTCAACAAAATTTGTCGCCAATGGGGTTCACCTACGGTTGACTTATTCGCATCAAGGAATAACTTTAAAGTTAACAGATATGTTTCATGGCACCCAGAACCATTTGCTTGGCACATAGATGCTTTCTCACTGATTTGGGAAAATGAATTTTATTATATTTTTCCCCCTTTCAACATCATTACCAGAGTGGCACGAAAGATAAAGATGGACCGGTCTCACGCCATCCTGATCGTCCCCGAATGGGACACACAGCCGTGGCTAGCAGGACTAGCCTCGACAGCCCGAGATTGCCTCAGATTCCCAAAATCCCGAGGAAATCTAACTCACCAAGGCCCTCTGGAACATCACGGCAACGTAGCAACAACACCGTTGCTTGCATTCCTTTTCTAAATAAATACCTAGAACAATTTGGTTTAGACAAAATTACACAAGAACGGCTAGTGTCACATGCGTGGAGAAAAGGAACAGTTAAAATGTATACCACATATTTGAAAAAATGGGGCGTTTATTGTCTTATTCACAAGGTTAAACCCATGAACCCAACTATTGCCCAAGTGTGCAGATTCTTTAGAATGTTAGAACAAGAAGGGCTAGGTTACGGCGCAATTAATGCTGCCAGGTGCGCTCTCTCGATTATCCTTCCCAGAACAAGGGGAGATACAATGGGTAAACACCATGTTATATCATGGGTACTAAAGGGAATTTATGAACGAAACCCACCTAAACCAAAATATGACCGATTTTGGGATGTGTCACTGGTATTTAAAATGTTTAACGATTGGCCACATAATAGGTTTCTAGATATAAAACAATTAGGGTTTAAGTTAGCACTGTTATTACTGTTAGTCACAGGTCATCGAGGCCAGACTATAGTGGCACTTTCACTCGATGGACTGGAAATAGATAGAAGGCAAGCGACCTTCGATTTGACAACATTGTTAAAATCTAATCGTTTAGGTGACCCTTTGTCGTCAATTGATGTAACACAATTCAAAGACAATCCGAAACTGTGTGTAGTTTCCGCGATCAGAACATATATATCCAAGACACAAGGAGTTAGAAACTCAAGACAATTGTTGATAAGCTTTATTAAGCCACACAAGGGCATATCAAGAGATACGCTCGCCAGATGGACAATTAATGTCCTAAAGATGGCAGGAGTGGATACGGACAAATATGCGTCACACTCAACAAGAGGAGCCATGGTGTCAAAGGCACGCCTCTTAGGCATTTCGGTCAAGCGCATACTAGCGCATGCAGGATGGAAGACCGAACGATCGTTTGCTAGACATTATAACAAGCGATTGGAAAAGCCAAGTGGCGTCGCACGGCGACTGCTACAACATTAAAGTCAAAAAAGGTGAGAACATACCATTGTCACAAACATATAAGGTTAACCAACGTTCCATACCACAAAACATAAACAAATAAAATAAAATAAAATATCAGGATAAAATGATATTACGTAAAGTCTCCCTAGCCTGCGGCTAGCCTGAGGCTATATACCGAGGTAAAATAGATTAGTTAGACGAATCTTACCTTGGTATAGATGATGGATAACTGTTGTTTTCCCGAGGTATAAGCCTCGGCTAGACGTGGGTGAGGGCCCACCCTCCACACCCTGCCACGTCTAGTCCCTTGCTTGTACCAAGGAAACATTAGTATTTAGAATTTTAGAGATCATTTTATCCTGAATTAGTAGGTAAAGATTGCTGTACCCGGATGTGCTTACCTCTCCCTCACCCACGTCTAGCCGAGGCTTATACCTCGGGAAAACAACAGTTATCCATCATCTATACCAAGGTAAGATTCGTCTAACTAATCTATATATATGTATGTATGTATGTATGTATGTATGTATGTATGTATGTATATATATATATATATAATTTGTATGTGTAATTTGTATGCAAATTACAGGGCAGGGGCAATGTCTACAGTCAATGGAAGTGAGCAAGAAAAGACATAATGACAGCAAATTAATTTCCATAAAAGTCAATTAAATAATAAATTTTCGGTGATGGTTTAATGATTTAACTGTACCTTCGACGCATAGTGGTCATTCACTCCACAATGGCCACTGTCTTTAACATAAAATAACATTATACCACTCTCCTGACGGCCAATTACACTTCCCTCCGGCTGTGCCGGTGCTAGGTGTATCTAACCACCAGCCTGGACGCATTTAACCTAATCTAACCGAGTTGAAACTTGAAACGTAGATCCAATAGCGCCATGTTCAATCTATTGGGTGGCATCACTATTCTATTCTTAAATAATTTAGTTGTAACAAATTATCGGGTTTGTAGTGAATGTGAGATTTATTTCAGTGTCTATCTATGCTTTTGGTGGTTCACTAATTAGTTTATTTTGATGGATTCACTTATGCATATTACGTAGTTTTATTGTTTTGCAACCAGTAAACGATGCACAAGCCTCGTTTTCAATTGACTGGGCAGCGGGTGACTGCTGAAATGCTAGTCTAACCAATACTGGTTTACGTACTCATCGACACGCCTCTATTATACAAGTTCTCAGGGAACCTAGTTTCACTCGTCAGACCCATCTAATGTAGCCCAGACTGTTGCCAAAACGGCATTAAATTGATGCGGTCCTGTCCGGTGGTGATGGCTCGTCCCCGCTGCAGCCTCCGCGGGCTTGCAGTGTAGTAAAGATGGATGTCAATGATTGCTGATGGATGGGAGCCCTCTTTCATTGCCTTATACGGTTCCTTTGATCTGGTAAATCTCCAATGCTTCCCGATGGTGGCGCTCCGAGAATTTCCCGTAGTATATGTTTTTTGTTGTTTTTCTTTCTGGAGGAGTACACATAATTATATGTAAGTCGGAGTAGGCCTTATAAATGCAAGATATCTTCTTTTTGTTAAATGAAAAGATAGAAAATTAGACAAAATATCGCAACCTCCACTGACTGAGTGTACCTTCCATTTTAGGTACCATTTTATTTTCTATGAAAATGACAGCCATACACAAACATGCAAATAATCAATAATGGTCACACAATTATTTTTAAAGCCAAATTGAGTGTTTTCAGACGTTTTAATGTTGTTTCGGTGTATGCTTTGCAGGACTTCCAGACCCGTTCGCTAAGATCAGCGTGGATGGGTCGGGACAATGTCACTCCACGGATACTTGCAAGAACACACTGGACCCCAAATGGAACCAGCACTATGACCTGTGAGTACAAACCTTTGAAAGTGATGTTCAGATAAGGGCAACCATAATGAGAATGACTGAATGTCCCGATTCACTTCTCTGACCCGTCATCTCGAGGAGTATGTCTGCCGTAATGTTTTCAGCATGTAATCTGGAATTAAAAACATCGCCTAAAAAGGAATATATAAGAAAGCATGTCGTATCGGCATTGAGTCCATTTGGAGCACATGCATTACTAGGCATTTTGCTCTGAAATTTTCGGAAATAAATACCTAAATCTCCGAGGCTATAGATTAAAGTTCAAAACATCAAATTTTCTATGCCAAAGCACTAATCTAGATTTTTACTATGCATATCCAACTTAAAATACTTGTGTATTTTTTAACCAAATTGATAGAACCTGTTACCGCTGAAGCCTATGGTATCAGAATTTTGCACGTCAAAATTGATTTTGCATATTTTCGGGGCTAGAGGAAGATATGTGGTGGAAACGAGATAAAGATCCGATGCGAAAGCTAACTCAATTTCGAGGCAAAAAATGCATGTTTATTCTAAGAATCAATAATGCCGAATGATGATACCGCAAAAGTAATTACTTTCGTCTGAGCACACCTTTGTTTCCTTAATTGAATTCAGTACAACGATTTCAATAATGTAGGAGTAAAGGTGCGAACACACTGGACGCGGACGTCATGCGGCAAACATTTTAATATATGTAACAAAGAGAAGCCGAACACACTGGACGCGGGCGGTTCTCGCGCGGCAGGATAGGATAGCTTTTGGAGCGATTTTTGCCACTTGACGCGTGGAGCCGCTTGTCTTTTGACTGACTTGGCCTGACTTTTCCCGACTTGACTTTACATGACTTGACTTACACGACCTGACTCTAAACGGCTTGACTTTACAAGAATTGACGTAGAGTGAGGTCGGGTAGGTTGAGGTCGGGTATGTTGAGGTCGGGTAAAATCAGGTCATGTAAAGTGAGGTCGGGTAGAGTCAGGTCTTTACACGACTTGACTTTACATGACCTGAATTTACCCCACCTGACTTTATACGACTTGACTTTACATGACTTGACTTTACAAGACTTGTCGTAGAGTGAGGTCGGGTAGAGTCAAATCGGGTAGAGGAGGTCGGGTAGAGTCAGGTTGGGTAAAGTCACGTCAGTTAAGAGTCACGTCAGTTAAGAGTCACGTCAGTTAAGAGTCAGGCCAGTTAGAGTCAGGTCGGTTAGAGTCAGGTCGGTTAGAGTCAGGTCGGGTAGAGTCAGGTCGGGTAGAGTCAGGTCAGGTAGAGTCAGACTTTACATGACTTGACTTTACCCGACTTGACTTTACCTGACTTGACTTCATACGACTTGAATTGACCCAACCTGACTTTACCCGACTTGACTTTACAAGAATTGACGTAGAGTCAGGTCGGTTAGAGTCAGGTCGGGTAGAGTCAGGTCGGGTAGAGTCAGACTTTACATGACTTGACTTTACCCGACTTGACTTTACCTGACTTGACTTCATACGACTTGAATTTACCCGACCTGATGTTACACGACTTGACTTTACAAGAATTGACTTTACAAGAATTGACATAAAGTGAGGTTGGGTAGAGTCAGGTCGGGTAGGTCTGATAAAGTCATGTTGAGTAAAGTCAAGTCGAGTAAATATATATGCATAGCATTTTTGCCACGTGCCGTCCGCTTGTACTTGCCACCCGCGCGATGCCCGCATTCTGTGTGTTCCTAGCTTAAGTAAGCACCTCTTCATCGGTGGTCACATAACTCGTCTATAGCAAAAGTGGCACAAAGTGACGAGCAATAATTGAATTGGTGTGTTATCGGGCATATACATATGAGGGGGGTTTATAGCAGGGCCGGGTGGCGCCCCCACACGGCGCCTGACTACATCAGAGAGGTCTCAATCCCATGCCTCGCTGCGCTATCTGCAGTCTAATATCTCTGCTTGCACTCTTACCAACGTTCCAGTTACGGGGCTCGCGGCCCTAACAGTCCCCTTAGGGACAAAATAAGGTGGTTTCGTGCAGATTTTGTCTACAAGCATGAAAGTTGGCACAGACCGGAACATACTAAATAGATATTGGCTAAATCTAAGATGGCTACCAGTCACTATTTGATTTTGTCATAACTTCATAAACAAGTCATAGGATCATGAGTGAAGGCTCATTTTATGTTTTTGACCTCAAGGATTCCAAATCTGAATTCTGTTTTGACTTAGAAAATGTCATTTGGTTGATTTAGTGGTAATAATATTCCTAGGGGCATATTTACCACAAAAACTTGACCTATCATCCCTTTACACAGGTTACATAAATGCTGTTATTATCTCAAGGGGGTCGCAAGTGCCCAATCACTGGTACCTGCACCTCAGAAACCTAATAACACATAAAGAAACAAAATAAATATAAAACAAAATAAAACTAAACTCGCATAATACAATAAACTAGACCTGATAAAACTACACCTAAAACATGAAGACATTGATGTACTAACAATGTCAGAAACCTGGTACACTGTCAAGCACCACAACAATATTCTCAACATAGATGGGTATCAGCTTGTACGTAATGACAGAAAAACATTAAATGAAACACAACAAACAAAGAAAGGTGGGGGTGTAGCTATCTATATACTGCAAACTCACCAAAAACTTAGATGCTGAAACACTAGAAACAGCAAATATTTCAGAACACCACATAGAACTTGTATGGTGCTTAATAAAAAATGATAACCAAGCAAACACAGCCATAGCAAGTCTGTACAGACCACCAACAGGAAGCATAGACAGCTTCCTTGAGGCCCTTGAAAAAAGTGTTAGCACAGTACAAAAATTAACAACTGCAGAAATTTTCATTCTGGGTGATTTTAATATAAACTACAACTCAAATGAAAAAGACAAACAATGCTGCAGACCACTATCAAAACCATAGGCCTTCAACAGATAATCACAGAAAATACCAGACTCAGTGAAAATAGCTCGGCAATTGACCTAATACTAACCAACTCCAACCATGCAACAAAGTGGGGCACCAGAAGCTGGGGTATTAGTGACCATGAGCTAAAGAACCCGTAACCAGGAAAAAAAATTAAAAACCAAAATCAATATGAATATAAGATGGGTAGATCACTAGTAAACTACTCAAAAGAATCACTAGAAAACCACCTAGAGAGGTAAAAAAAAACAAAATAAATAGTAACAAAAATGATATTAACATTTTCTGGAATAATATCATTACGGAAATAACAACCTCCTTAAACCAAATGTGCCCAATAAATAAACTCAAAATAAACACAAAACAAGATCCACGGGTGAACAATGGGCTAATAGACCAGATAGAAATCAAAAGAAAACTAGGGAACCTGGCAAAAAGCACCAGTTTTGGAAGAAAATACCATGCTTTGAAAATGGCTGTTTGGCCAAATCCTCATGATTTTTTCGTTATGAATTGCACTTTTTGACATTGTCTCATTAAAAGTCTGCTTCATTAATTGATTTAACAATTGGCATTTTAAATTCCTCTATATGTGTACAATGGAAATCGATTAGTAGAACTCCCCTAACATGCTTCCACTGTTTATAATATTTGGTCAAAGTTCCACTTTTAAATCAAAATTAATACATTTGATATATTTAATATTAAAAAATGATTCTCTAAAACACAATAATATATATAGCCTAACTGTTTTTGGATTTGGGTTTGTAATTGTAATGTCTACAGGAAAGAATAAATATATTGAACCTTATGCCTATTTCTAAATTTCGTTGCCGGTACCTAGTACTACTTAAAAGCAAGACCATTCTGAATATCAGCAGTTAACGTATTTCTATCTTTATTTAGATACATGGCATGTCATGAGGAGACGCGCATAAACAACAAAATCACGATTATAGTGCAGCTCTGTTGGCGGTTACCTTATTATTGACGACCCGTCCTGATATGACCTTAGATGTTGAAAGGATGTAATACAACAACAAACAAACAAACAAACAAACAAACAAAAATCTTATGACGTACAATGGTTTCATTCTTTCCACAAACCTCACACTGCTGTGATAACTGTGGAAATATATGAGTGCAATTGGTGCGTAGAGTTGCCCGGAAGAGTGATACAGAAATATCTAGCCTGGCCCTTTGGAACTATAAGGTTCAGGAGGCATCCTAATTTTAAGTATCCGGATAGTCTCTTATATTAGTGCCATGGCTTCTACGTTCATTGATTAAGCATAGGCGATTTAACTCGTGAACAAATGGTCTTACTCAATCCTTCTCCATTCCCTATCCAAGTAATGCCCAGAAGCAGGCTAGGCAGTGACTAGGTCTGAATTAGAACCAGGGTGCTGTCTCACGGAAAACGGGCGCTCTACTGATTCAGTTATCCAGCCGGTGTATCCGAAAAAGTACATTCATATAGCATAAATGCCATTCGACGGAGCAGAAAGACTGGATGAAGGTGGGAAACAATATCTATTAAAGCATGGTTATATGTAGATAAAGGATTCACCCGGTACTCGCAGTCGCAGTACACGGGTGAATACCAACCCTATATAAAAACGGTCGAAAAAGCGTGTTACTGAATTGAGAGCCTAATTTCACAATCTAAGAAGCAACATTTATTCTTTACATATGTCTTATTGATAGCCCGCTAAAAGTGAAATCGACGGCGTGCTGCGGCCGCCATCTTGTCTTTTTGCATTCTCTCCCATTCCACCAACTCTGTGCCTATATGAGTAGCCATTTGATCATGGAGCCACAGTTTCTAGGTCATGTTTCATACTAAACCTATTTTCGCCCGTATTTACACTACGTTGTCCTTCACCCGTGTACTACAAGTACCGGGTGAATCTTTTATCTAGGTTATATGTAGATACAAAAATTCACCCCATACTTCCAGTACAGGGGTGAAAACCAATCCATTAGAAAAGGTGGCGAAGGATTTCAACATGCCGGGGAAATGAACTGAAGGGATACATTCTTAATTTAAGAAGCACAATATATTCTTTATGTACGTCTTCATATTTACTCGGTACTTTTGAGTTGGAAAATATAATAAAACGTATACATTAATGCAATTTAAAAGTGAAATCGACGGCATTTTATCGCCGCCATCTTGTCTGTTTGCATTCTCTCTCATTTCACAAGCTCTGCACCGAAATATGTAGCCAGTTGATCCTGAAATGAGGATTTCAACTTCCTGTTTCATACTAATGCTATTTTCGCCAGTATTTAGACTACGTCATCATTCACCCCTGTACTGTAACTACGGGGTGAATCTTTTATCTAGGTTATATGTGGCATACATGTTCCATGTTTATAGTGTATATATAGAGCATCCCTTATGGGATAATCGACAATGAAT